>CM075649.1:119042289-119667289 GCA_037953625.1 Crotalaria pallida
TGATTTTCGTATTCGATTGAAAAGTGATTTTTCAGTTTTTATCTGTCATAATCGATTATTAATCGATTAAGTGAAATTGTGTTTTCTGACCTTAATCGATTAAATTGTAGGTTAATCGATTAAATCTCAGTTTAATCGATTAAGTGCTGTAGATTTTGCAAAAATCATTCGTTTTGATTGTTTCGATTTGTTTCGTTCGAAAATCTTTCAAGTTTTTTTACACCTATTCAACCCCCCCCCCCCTTCTAGGTGTGTTCCTAGTGTTCCTTAGTTGTTTCAACCACCAATTGCGGTTTCTTCAGTGGTTGGCGGCCTTGGGAGAATATCGGTTCCCTTCCTCGGGCCTGACGATGAAGGGGGGGGGATCAGCAGCAGTAACCACCTCGGTGTTAAGACTCGGAGACCGAGGAGGAGGAGGGGCAAGAATCACTGAAGGAGGAGTAGGTCGCGGCCGAGGAGCCGAGTCGGTGGAGGCCGTGTTAGTAGAGACCTCAGCAGACGCGGATTCATTGGAAGGGGTATCCATCCTCTTCCTCTTTCGGGCCTCCATCGCAGCTTTGAGTGCCTTTGACGACATGTCTGACCAGTAGTCGTCTGAAAACAAAAGAATAAAGGAAATCATTCAGAATTTTGATAGAAAAAATACAAGTGCAAGAGTAAAGTTAACTACCAATCTTTGCAATGACTTCATTATCAGGACACTTCATAAACACTCCGATGTCGAGCTGAAATTTCCTGGCCCGATACTCGGACTGGAAGTGGTTGGCCGTTACAACCTCATCGGCATCAAGTGTTGCTCCCGACCATCTCTGCGGCGTGCCGACGTCGCGAGTGAAGAACTCCTGGGTCCATTCCAAGGGGAACTTCGGTCCCGTCTCGGCCCGAAACCAAGGTCGCCCCGTGCCCACATATTTATATTTAAAAAACCTTGGCTTGAAATGTTTCCAAGAGTCAGTGAACATGCCGAAGAGCCCGAAGTGACCTCGGGCCTTGATTGACACCCAAAGTCAACCAGTTACCCCTTCTTTGTTACTCACAAATGGGTTGTACAGCCACAAGAAAAGCCGAACTGTACACACTAACCCTTTGGCTCCACAGAATTTTTGGAAGGCTCGAAGAAATGACCAAGTGTTGGGATGTAATTGGGAAGGAGCCAGTCCGAGTTTATTTAAAACCCTCATCTCCAAGTCAGTGAAAGGGAGGGTCACGCCGAGGTTGTGTAACAAGTCGACATAAAAGAAGAAAGAGTTATCATCGGTCCGCGAGCATATCCTATGATTCACGGAGCAGGGCAGAACCTCATAGGAATTTCCAGTAGTATCCCCGGAGCATGGCAGCACAGCTCTCTTTACATCTGCAAGCTTGTCCTCGGAGTCTAGGCTGGACAGAACTCCTTTGGGCTCCACATCAACCCACTGGTATTGATCAGCATTAGGGGGTGCGGGGTAGAGTTCGGGTCGACTGATGCACTTTCGGGGTGGCATGTTACCTGCGGAAGAACAGGGGAGCTCGGCGTTAGTCCTACGGCTTAAAAAAAATAACCCCCCCAGAAAACCCCCTCGAAGTTGTTCCGAGGGGCGAGCACCTCCCCTCTTCCACAGGAACCCCTCGCTCAAACAGCCTCTCTCTCTCCATCATTTCAAAATCGCAACGCTCCCTACCATCGACGAACTCGGCCCAGGCATACTGTTTTACCCACTCTCTCTGCTCTTTCCAATCCCGAGGGTAAATGACATCGATGGGATCGACCTCCAATATTCGCTTCTCATACTTCTGCCTATACTCCCTCCGACGACGAAGCGTCTCGTCTACCTCCGTTGAGGAGCAGGACGAGGAGGATGAGTCGTCCTCCTCCTCACTGCTGCTGGTTGACAGGGAAACCAACCCAACCCATTTCCTAAACCACTCTCTACTCCTACTCATCTTCCTACTTCCCCAATCCACTCCTCTGGGTTTCTGAAAAACAATAACAAAAATAAAAATCAACAAAAGGCCTAAACACTCCAAACCAAAGAGCGCCAAATCCCTAGGACTATCTCCCAAAACCAAAATCTCCAAAACCTCAAACCCAGGTTCTTAACTACAAAACACAGAATAACCAGGGAAAAACCACCCCATTTCTATAGAAACAGAAACAAAAGAAAAAAGTATCGACCCCCCCCCATGCAAACCAAAAAGCAATAAATAAAGAGAAAAGAAATGAAGAAGTGAGCAAGAGGTAGTACCTTAAAAGTAGAAACGTGAAGGAGAATGTAGCTTGTGCTACAGGCAAGCCAAGATCAAATGGATTCCGTATTGGAGAGGAAGAAATGGAAGTTGTAGAGAAGAGGAACAATCTTCGTGCGAGAGAGAGAAGAATAGTTTGTGAGAGAAAGAGGAACAGTTTGTATGACAGAGGGAAAAGTTGAAGATGAGAAACCGTTTTCCCCCTCTTTTCCGAAATATGGGCTTGGCCCAACAAGCCCAACCCAGCATGCAACCATACACGCTGAGACACGTGGCGCAGAGCGAGTGGAACGGTAGACCTCGAGCAGCGTTGCAATAATGGCCACGCATCGTTCAACATGGTTTCAGACACGTGTCAGATACGGAGAAAGCAAACGTCACATCGGAGCAGGTGAAAGGACAACTTTCAAACCTGCTCCGTCAAAATGAAAGGACGTCAGAGACAGCTAGATCCAGCTCTCGGCAACTCCTCTTCCGAACTCCCGGGAATCTCGGAACAAGGCCTGAATAGCCTTGACCGAGCTGGGGGGCTTATGTGGTGGACTCGGCTTAGCCGAGCTCCCCAAAACCCTCACTCAGGGCCTGATGACCCTTCAGGAAGCCCTTTGTGTGCTTGGCCGAGCTCAAAGCTCAACGGCCGAACAGACACCAGACACGGGCCGACCTCATGCTCCCACTAAGGCCCGACTTCCTTGTCCGACACCATGCAGAGATTCCGATACCAAGGACAGGATGACGTACACATCTTATCCACAAAGACAACTCATCCACTCATAGATCATTACAGGCTGGCCCTACTTGGGCCTCAAGCAAGCCCATTAGGGCAACCAGCTCCCCCCTATAAGTAGCTCCGTACTACATGGGGCTCAGGTATGTCCTCTAACCCTAATTGCCACCCTCACACACCAATGATTAGGGCTACTTCCTGGCTTTTTACCTTGCCACCAGAGGACACCCAAAAACATCACAGATAAACCCTAGATAAAGGCTTCCGTAAGGTCTTGTTCCCTGGCCTTGAGGTCCTCTCAGTCTAGGACATCACAATGTGGGTTTTATTTTTTTGTCATTTGTTCGCCGTAATTTGTCACTGTCTTCTTTATTGTTGAATTTTTGTTGTTCATGAGATATGGAGTTTCATCAATTTTCTTCTTCCTGCTGTCTCTCTGTCTCTCTCGCTCTCCCCAATCTGTCTCGTCTCTCTCTTCCTTTCGAGTTCGTTCCCCACCGCGTCGCCTGTGGTTGTGCCAACGTCATCGGCCACCACTTTCTTCCTCCTTCTCGATCTTGCAATTTTCTGCCAAATCATGCGACCTTCCACTCCATTATGGTGAATATGATGGACTTGGGATGAAGAATACGTTGGCTTTTGGATGAAGATGAGTTGCGGTGATGGTGATGGGCGCTGCCGTCGCCGTCGCCTTGGATTTAGGTTGCCGTTGAATAAGAAGGATTTGCAACGAAGGTGTAGAAGAAACGTTGTTTAATTTTTATTTTTATTTTAATTGAAATAATACATAATTAATAAACAAAGAAGCAATAACATAATCTTCTATGTGCACCGGTGGTATGTGAATGGTTTAATCATCCCAAGGTTTAGTGCTCAAATTCTACCAAAGGCAACATTTTTAAACTTTTTTTGTTTTTTTTTTGTCATTTTATTTTTTAAACTTTTCTTCATTGTATTTTTGGAAAGAAGTAATTAACGACCATTTAAAATTGGTATAGGATCTTTTAAATATGAACAAAACAAAAGTGTCAAGGGTACTCTCTCCGCCCCTAATTATAAGACCCCTTTGGGAAAATTCACGTATATTAAGAAAGTGAAATAATTTAGTTAATTGTATTGGAAATGTGAACTTTTGATATGTGGACTAAAGTGTTTCTGAGAATTGCTTTAATACCTACGTCCATGTTGGGAGGTAGGGTGTATAAAAAAAATGTTCATATGTCGTAGCTTCAACGTATGGTCTGTAAAAAAATTGCCCCTATAAAATTTTACTCCTTACGTCTTAGTAAAATGTAAGCCCCTAATTATAGGACCCCTTTGGAAGAATTCACGTATATTAAGAAAGTGGAATAATTTAGTTAATTGTATTGGAAATGTGAACTTTTGATATGTGGACTAAAGTGTTTTTGAGAACTACTTTAATACCTACGTCCATGTTGGGAGGCAGGGTGTATAAAAAAAATGTTCATATGTTGTAGCTTCGACATATGGTCCGTAAAAAAAATTGCCCCTATAAAATTTTACTCCTTACGTCTTAGTAAAACGTAAGGCATTTTTAAAAAATTTAACCCCATACGTCTTAGTTGAGACGTAGGGTGTTTTAAAAAAATTAGCCACAAGATTTTTTTAAAAAAAATTTAAACCCGTACGTCTTAGATGAGGCGCAGGGTGTTTTAAAAAAAATAGCTCATATGTCTTATCGGAGGTGGTGTTTTAAAAAAAAAAAGTAGCCTCTACGTTTCAGTTTAGACGTATCGTGTTTTTTTTATAAAAAAAAATAACCCATGCGTCTTAGCTCACACTTAGAGTGTTTAAAAAATATTGACCCATACGTCTTAGAAGAGACATAGGATGCTTTTAAAAAAATTTAATACCTACGTCCATGCTAGGACGTAGGATGTATAAAAAAATGGCCATACATCGTAGCTTCGACGTATGATCTGTAAAAAAATTGCCCCTATAAAATTTTACTCCTTATGTGACACCCTTCTTGGATTACCCAAATATAAACTAATAAATAAGCTTTTATATTGGATAATATATATATGGACTTGTGAGTGTTAAGAAAATAGGTAAATAAAATTTTCTTTTAAAGCGGGTGCACGAACCGTCACTTGAAAGTCTTGGAGAACAAAGTCTATATTATCTCAAAATCATTGTATCGAGTTCGGCGATTTCTAAAACCTTTTCGCAAATAGAGTAACATTCGATCTTTTAGAAAATATCTTTGTATCAAGTAGCTTTAGCTACCCTTGCTTTGTACGATAGAACTGATACCATTTATAGCCGAGCTCTTAAACAGATTAAATTAGAGTAAGCGGAAATTACTGGACTATGCAACTGATAGAATATAAACATAGGTTTTCATAGATATAGAGAATCATAAGTACATAGCCCATGAGTAAAGTCTCCAAGTTTCAAAATATACAAGTCCATCATCAGATCTATATAACAGTGTAACTACAAGCTCTAGAGTGCTCCAAAAGTATATCTACAATATATATACATAACAAAATATATAACTCTAGGAATAGTCACATAGATCTGGCAGCATCAGATGGAGTAGTAGTAGCAGTAGTCTCCTAAAAGTAAAAGTAGTAGTAAGATAGTAGCAACATCATCATCACAGCAGCAGCAGCAGCAAATCTCATCCACAGCCTCCACACATCGGATCCTCCGACCCACATCATACACCATATGCATGTACCTAGGGATCATCGTCCCTCCAGTCACTCCCAGTAGAATGCACGACAGGCTCACTCCCACTCTCGTCCTCCACCGGATCCTCCTCGATCTCATCCGAGGGAGAATGTACCCTATCACTGGGTACCGGGTCAGGTGATGGTGAAACCTTGACTGGGCTCCTCGGATCAGATAGCGGAGTCTCCTCGCGGACGACTCTCGAAGTAAAAGGGTGAGAGCGGGTAGGTTGAAAACGAAAACTATGGTAAGAGCGAGCTGGTCGCGTGGGAGGTGGTCCATGGTAAGTGTAAAACGGGGGTACATGCATAGTGTATATGATGGGAATCCTAAACCTACGAGGACGAAATCGCATCAGCGGGTTCGGGTGGTAGAAGGTAATCTCTACCTCCCCCTCGAACACCGTGCGATGGTCCTCATAGATCCATATGCCACTAGGAAGTGGCCGGATCTCGATGCAAGCAATGTAGCGAGACATCACCTACAAGGGCATAGGGGTAAGCAATTCTATACACATAATCAATAGAGAATAAATTATGCAACATAAAGATGTAACATGCATCAATTAATATCAATTACACTTAACACTTAGCAAGTAGGTTATGCACCTAGGATGTTCACACTTCATTTAGTCATAACAGTTTATTTGAATGAATGGCATGATGCATGACTTTAGCTCTCAAGCCTATCTCCATCATAATACTATGTCACTCTCTGACGTCCATCCCTGACAACCCAGCACTCAACAGTGCGTTGTATTCCTAGGTATACAACCATTCGTACATTCACCTAGAATGTACACGACAAGCTTGGTATCCATGCCACCCGAGCATATCCCGTCATCCAAACGGATCGTCATCCAAACGATATATCCATATCGGCATCCACTAGGCCGACCACGTCAACAACGTGTCATCAAGCAAGCGTATTGGCACTCCCAGAGGCCCTCCACATGTTTAACAAACATGAAATACGTCCTACCATCCAAACTCCAGGATGAATGCAATTTATCTTTTAGACTTAAGGGAAGTTGATTAATACTTTACAAGCCACCTAGGCTTATTTTCTTTATCAAAAAGGACCGTCACCAAACGATCTTTTTGTATTAATCAATTTCTCTAAGTCTTGATCCCTTGGACTATTATTAATAATTCCTTAATTTAATAAGTTAGAATTGAAAATGGTGTTTTCAGGTTCTGAACAATTTACTCGAGTAAACTTCAGGACACTCGAGTGTTACTCAACTTTTCCAGATTACTCGAGTGTTCTTAAGACTACTCGAGTGTTCATGACTTTCTGAGGATTTGGGTTTTCAATTCAACAATTTACTCGAGTAGTTCATGGGTTACTCGAGTGTTCTTGAACATTTCCAGAATACTCGAGTGACCTTGAATGACTCGAGTGTTTGACCTATAACAATTCTCAGTTCATGCCCGATACTCGAGTACCAGACAAAATACTCGAGTGTTCTTACGAAATTTACTTTATTTTGAACACGATTTACTCGAGTACTTTGCCATTTACTCGAGTATTTCGCAGCTGACAGTATTGAAAACTGGTTTTAACATGCCATTTTCATTTCTACTCAATTTAAGTCCATTCCAGGGATCAACAGAGTTAACATATCATTAATCAAACATGTTACAACACTTATTTCAATTCAAAACACAGAATTGACAGAGAAATCATTGATTATGCATAAAAAGGCATTTTAACAACTCAATACCTAAAATCACACAATAAGCATAATATTCATGAAACAAAGCTCATTTAAGTTCACATGCATGATAACAAACTTGCTCAATATGGATTTAGAGCATGGATTGGCCTCCAAACCAAAGTTCCTATTCAATCTAAGCCCTTAGAGCCTCTTGGTGGCTCTCTAACACATTTAATGGATTTCAAACTCTATCTAGTGAATATAATTACTTCCCCTTACCTCTAAGATGTGAATCAACAGAAAGAAATCCAAGAAAAGTGCTCCAACCCCAGAAATCACTTTGAGCTTCACATGCATGACAGTTTTGAGTGCACCACCAAAACCGAATTGGTTCACCCATGAAACATAGAAAGAATTGGGGAAAATTAGATTTCTAAACTCTATACAACATGTTCTAACTAAAGGAATCAAGTTTGAGACTCAAGAATTCGTGAGCTTACCAGAATCAGTGATCAAAGTAAGCTCCAGACCAAGGTTCAACAGAAACAGCTTCTACTTCAAATCTTCAATTCTCCCAGCACGCACACTCAATCCTCACAATATTACTCTCTATACAAAGCTCAAGATGTGAGCTTTGTATTCGTGTTTGGTTTGTGTTTCAAATCGACACAGAGAAGGAGAATCGAAGAGTACAAACTCGGAACCCTAATTCCATCAACCAAGCTACTTTGATCCAAAATTCTCAGCTAAGGGTCGAAGATGAGCTTAAATAGGAAGTGAGGACACTCATGCAGGTCGACACGAAGGCATTGAGCTGTTGATGGCGGAGTATTCGTGTCAACGGAGGGGAATCGTTGGCTGTGACTCACCAAACGCACTAACTCGTGCAGTTTGACCCAGAATACTCGAGTATTCTGAATAATACTCGAGTGTTTTGCCCAGATTTTGAAAAATAATTATTTTATTTACTTTCCCTCCAAAATCTTTCCTATAATTGCTTCTAGGTCCCAACCCAGGGACTAATATGCAAAATACACATTTTATGCATTTTAAATTATCTATTAAATAATTTCCACACATAGGCTAGTCATATAAACACATATTTTAATCAAGGATTAATATAGAAACTATTAATTATAATTAAATTATAATTAACATTTCATTAATCGGGGATTAAAATTTTTAGGTGTTACACTACTCCCCCACTTACAAGGAATTTCGTCCCCGAAATTCAACTCATACAAACAAGTCAGGATAATCGTGACGCATCTTATCCTCTAATTCCCAAGATGCTTCTATTACATCTCCACAAATCCAGACGACTTTGACCAAACTAATATCCTTCCCTCTAAGCTGCTTGATTCTTCGATCTTCAATACAAACTGGCACAGCTTTGAAGGTTAGGTTCTTATGAATTTCTAAGTCATCAGGTTGGATGCTAAGAACAATGGTGGGGTCATGGACATATTTCTTCAATTGAGACACATGGAATACATTATGGAGGTTAGCTAATGACGGAGGCAAAGCTAATTGATAGGCTACTGGGCCGATCCTTTTGAGAATTTGATAGGGACCAATAAACTTAGGTGATAGTTTCTGGGTTTTCAAGGCTCTACTAACACCTTTGGTTGGTACTATTCTAATGAACACGTGGTCTCCTTCAGCAAACTCTAAGGGTTTTCTCCTTCTATCAGCATAGCTTTTCTGCCTACTCTGAGCTGCCCTCATCTTCTCTTGTATCATCTTGATCTGCTCCGTGGTCTCTTGCACAATATCTGGTCCAATCAGAGAACTCTCCCCCACTTGAAACCAGCATACCGGCGTCTGACACTTTCTCCCATACAAAGCTTCAAATGGTGCCATTCCAATGCTCGTGTGATAGCTGTTGTTGTAAGTGAACTCCACGATTGGCAACATTTGCTCCCAATTTCTTTGTCCTTCCACTGCACAAGCTCTTAAGATGTCTTCCAACAACTGAATAGTCCTTTCTGTCTGACCATCAGTCTGAGGATGGTATGCAGAACTTAGCTTCAATCTTGAACCCAAGGCTCTATGCAGATCTTCCCAAAACTTTGATGTAAACCTCGGATCGCGATCAGACACAATGCTTGATGGTACTCCGTGCAGACGAACAACTTCCTTGATGTACAACTGAGTGAGCTTTTCCAATGAGTAGCGCATATTCACGGGAATGAAATGTGCTGACTTGGTCAAACGGTCCACGATCACCCAAATTGCATCATGACCAGTAGATGTCTTTAGCAATCCTGACACAAAATCCATCGAGATGCTATCCCATTTCCACAACGGGATCTCTAAAGGAAGTAACTCTCCTCCTGGCCTTTGATGTTCCACCTTGGCCTTTTGACATACTAAACAACATGCCACATATTCAGCTACATCTCTCTTCAAACCAGGCCACCAAAATAGCTTCTTTAAGTCCTGGTACATTTTAGTAGCTCCCGGATGCATACTCATCTTACTCTTATGCGCTTCATCCAAAATCATTCTTCTTACTTCCAAATCATCAGGCACACAAATCCTCGTTTTAAAGCGAAGGATTCCATCCTTCCCTTCTTGAAATTCCAACTCCTTACCTTCTTGCATCAACTTCCTCTTTTCCATGAATCTCCCATCCTTGTGTTGCAATTCCCGTATCCTTTGCAGAAACTCGTTAGCAATCTGCAGCATTCCCAACTTGATGCTTGTCGACTCCACTTGCATCGTCAGACTCAAATCTCGAAATTCCTCTATCAGTGCAGCTTCTCTGACCATCATCGCACTGATGTGCATTGCCTTTCTACTCAATGCATCCGCTACAACGTTTGCCTTCCCAGGATGATAATGGAGCTCAAACTCATAATCCTTCAAAAACTCCATCCATCGGCGTTGCCTCATATTCAACTCCTTTTGATCAAAGAGGTATTTTAAACTCTTATGGTCACTAAACACCCGGAACGTAGTGCCATAGAGATAGTGCCTCCAAATCTTTAAGGCAAACACCACAGCTGCTAACTCCAGGTCATGGGTTGGATAGTTCATCTCATGAACCTTTAACTGTCTCGAGGCATAAGCGACAACTTGCCCATCTTGCATCAAGACACACCCACGACCTTGTTTCGATGCGTCACAATACACATCGAAACTCTTCTGTGTATCGGGTAGAACCAATACAGGAGACGATGTCAACCTTTCCTTCAACTCCCTAAAACTCCTTTCACACTTCTCGTCCCACAGGAATGGTTGATCTTTCCGAGTCAACTTTGTCAGAGGCAGTGCAATCTTTGAGAAACCTCTGATGAACCTTCTATAATACCCAGCCAAACCAAGAAAACTTCTGACTTCCGTGAACGACTTTGGTTGCTCCCATTGCAAAACCGAACTTACCTTCGTCGGATCAACGGCTATTCCTTTGTCTGAAATTACATGCCCCAAGAACTTAACCTCCTTCAGCCAGAACTCACATTTTGTAAGTTTGGCATACAATTGCTTCTCCTTCAGGATGCTCAACACTATCCTCAAGTGTTCGGCATGCTCCTCCGGACTCTTGGAGTAAATGAGAATATCATCGATGAACACAACCACGAATGAATCTAAATAAGGTCTAAAGATTCGATTCATGTAGTCCATGAAAATAGCTGGTGCATTAGTCAATCCGAATGGCATTACGACATATTCATAATGTCCGTATCGAGATCGAAATGCAGTCTTAGAGATATCCTCTTCTCTAATTCTGATCTAATGGTATCCCGACCTCAAATCAATCTTGGAAAATATTGAAGCCCCACGTACTTGATCCATAAGGTCATCTATCTGTGGCAACGGATACTTGTTCTTGATGGTGACCTTATTCAGCTGCCGGTAGTCGATGCACATCCTCATGCTACCATCTTTCTTCTTGACGAACAAGACAGGAGCACCCCAAGGTGACACGCTTGGTCGAATCATCTGTTTCTGCAGCAACTCTTCAATCTGCTTCTTCATTTCCGCCATTTCCGGTGGTGCCATTCTATAGGGAGCGATAGAAATGGGACCAGCTCCCGGAATTAGGTCGATACCGAATTCAATCTCTCTTCTTGGTGGCAGACCAGGAATCTCGTCAGCAAACACTTCCGGAAACTCTCGGACAACAGGAATCTCTTCCATCTTCGAACCAACTTCCTCCATCTCAGCATTGAACAGACACACGTAACCAGATGGTTTTGGGTTTCTATAGGTTACCAGTTTCTATCACAATCAATGATCACTTGGTTATGACTTAACCAGTCCATCCCCAAGATCACATCTAATTGTGCTAAGGGTAAGCAGATCAAATCTATTTCAGAGGTCTGTCCTAACACTTCTATACAACAGTTAAGACATGCTCTAGAAACAACTACTGGAGCATTGGTAGGGGTTTCTACTTTAAGAACATAAGGCATTTCAGACATGAGCAAGCCTAAACAGTTTACACATTCATATGAAACAAATGAATGCGTTGCACCGGAGTCAAACAAAACATGGCAAAACTGACCATTAAGCAAGTATTTACCTTGCACCAGATCAGAAGATCGATTCGCTTCCACACCACTAAGGGTGAAGACCCTTCCTTGAGTCACCGGTCTATCTGCAGCTCCTCTGGAATTGGCCTTGGCTGGTTCCTTGCAATCTCTTGCAAAATGCCCTGGCTTCCCACAGTTGAAACATCCACTTGTCCCCCAACACACACGACCATAGTGGTTGCGCTTGCACTTGTCACAGAAGGGAGCCTCGCTCCGATAATTCCTTCCCTCAGAACCACCAACCTTGCCCTTGCCTTTCCCTCTGCGATCATATGGACCTTTGCCTCGATTGTTGAAACCCTTACGTCTTTGAGATCCATAGCCTTGATTGTCCTTCTTTTCCGAGACTTGCACCTCCTCGGCTTTGGTGTCGTCTTCATACATCCTACACATGTCCACGAGTGCAGGAAAACTTTGAATCCGCTGGTAACTGAAGATCGACTTCAACTTTGGCCTCAAACCTCCTTCAAACTTAATGCACTTGCTTCTCTCATCTGGATTGTTCTGATAGTATGGAGAGTACTTCATCAGCTCTTCAAACTTTGCCGTGTACTCACCCACACTCATGTTACCTTGCTTCAACTGTAAGAATTCCACTTCCTTTTTCCTCCTTAGATCCTCAGGAAAATATTTCTGAAGAAATTTTTCCATGAATACTCCCCAGCTTACATCTCTTCCTTCATATTGCAGAAGTTGCATGGTGTGATTCCACCAATTCTCCGCTTCATCCTCCAACATATAGGTTGCATACGCCACCTTCTGAACATCAGAACACTCCAAAGTCCTCAAAATCTTGTCCATAGTGTGAATCCACTTGTTGGCTTCTTCCGGTTTAAATCCTCCTTCAAACTTTGGTGGATTACAGCTCCTAAAATCAGCCAGATTCTTCGCCTCAGTATTACCCATATTACACTGATGAGGCGGGTTAGCCGGTTGAGAGGGTTGCTGAGACTGTCGTTGCATAGCTTCCAACACCGTGGTGATTCGTTCCAACATCGTATTAGTGTGATTTTGGTTTCTAGTTGCCATATTAGACCTGCGCTATGGACTTATGGTCACATATGTTGAACTAAAGAAACTTCCATTACACTACCTATACTAAGACTCTATCTTAAACTTATTAAATCTACAATCAATTGCGTCTTGTACTCAAAGATACAAGATACAAACAAATCAAGGTTATTTAAACCTCAACAAACAAAATAATAACATTCGTAGTAATATAATTGCCTTGCAGATACCTGCTTGATGTTGATGGCTACCTTTCTGGACTACTTCCACTACTATAGGATCTGACTTTTGCTCTGATACCACTCAGTGTGACACCCTTCTTGGATTACCCAAATATAAACTAATAAATAAGCTTTTATATTGGATAATATATATATGGACTTGTGAGTGTTAAGAAAATAGGTAAATAAAATTTTCTTTTAAAGCGGGTGCACGAATCGTCACTTGAAAGTCTTGGAGAACAAAGTCTATATTATCTCAAAATCATTGTATCGAGTTCGGCGATTTCTAAAACCTTTTCACAAATAGAGTAACATTCGATCTTTTAGAAAATATCTTTGTATCAAGTAGCTTTAGCTACCCTTGCTTTGTACGATAGAACTGATACGATTTATAGCCGAGCTCTTAAACAGATTAAATTAGAGTAAGCGGAAATTACTGGACTATACAACTGATAGAATATAAACATAGGTTTTCATAGATATAGAGAATCATAAGTACATAACCCATGAGTAAAGTCTCCAAGTTTCAAAATATACAAGTCCATCATTAGATCTATATAACAGTGTAACTACAAGCTCTAGAGTGCTCCAAAAGTATATCTACAATATATATACATAACAAAATATATAACTCTAGGAATAGTCACATAGATCTGGCAGCATCAGATGGAGTAGTAGTAGCAGTAGTCTCCTAAAAGTAAAAGTAGTAGTAAGATAGTAGCAACATCATCATCACAGCAGCAGCAGCAGCAAATCTCATCCACAGCCTCAACACATCGGATCCTCCGACCCACATCATACACCATATGCATGTACCTAGGGATCATCGTCCCTCCAGTCACTCCCAGTAGAATGCACGACAGGCTCGCTCCCACTCTCGTCCTCCACCGGATCCTCCTCGATCTCATCCGAGGGAGAGTGTACCCTATCACTGGGTACCGGGTCAGGTGATGGTGAAACCCTGACTGGGCTCCTCAGATCAGATAGCGGAGTCTCCTCGCGGACGACTCTCGAAGTAAAAGGGTGAGAGCGGGTAGGTTGAAAACGAAAACTATGGTAAGAGCGAGCTGGTCGCGTGGGAGGTGGTCCATGGTAAGTGTAAAACGGGGGTACATGCATAGTGTATATGATGGAAATCCTAAACCTACGAGGACGAAATCGCATCAGCGGGTTCGGGTGGTAGAAGGTAATCTCTACCTCCCCCTCGAACACCGCGCGATGGTCCTCATAGATCCATATGCCACTAGGAAGTGGCCGGATCTCGATGCAAGCAATGTAGCGAGACATCACCTACAAGGGCATAGGGGTAAGCAATTCTATACACATAATCAATAGAGAATAAATTATGCAACATAAAGATGTAACATGCATCAATTAATATCAATTACACTTAACACTTAGCAAGTAGGTTATGCACCTAGGATGTTCACACTTCATTTAGTCATAACAGTTTATTTGAATGAATGGCATGATGCATGACTTTAGCTCTCAAGCCTATCTCCATCATAATACTATGTCACTCTCTGACGTCCATCCCTGACAACCCAGCACTCAACAGTGCGTTGTATTCCTAGGTATACAACCATTCGTACATTCACCTAGAATGTACACGACAAGCTTGGTATCCATGCCACCCGAGCATATCCCGTCATCCAAACGGATCGTCATCCAAACGATATATCCATATCGACATCCACTAGGCCGACCACGTCAACAACGTGTCATCAAGCAAGCGTATTGGCACTCCCAGAGGCCCTCCACATGTTTAACAAACATGAAATACGTCCTACCATCCAAACTCCAGGATGAATGCAATTTATCTTTTAGACTTAAGGGAAGTTGATTAATACTTTACAAGCCACCTAGGCTTATTTTCTTTATCAAAAAGGACCGTCACCAAACGATCTTTTTGTATTAATCAATTTCTCTAAGTCTTGATCCCTTGGACTATTATTAATAATTCCTTAATTTAATAAGTTAGAATTGAAAATGGTGTTTTCAGGTTCTGAACAATTTACTCGAGTAAACTTCAGGACACTCGAGTGTTACTCAACTTTTCCAGATTACTCGAGTGTTCTTAAGACTACTCGAGTGTTCATGACTTTCTGAGGATTTGGGTTTTCAATTCAACAATTTACTCGAGTAGTTCATGGGTTACTCGAGTGTTCTTGAACATTTCCAGAATACTCGAGTGACCTTGAATGACTCGAGTGTTTGACCTATAACAATTCTCAGTTCATGCCCGATACTCGAGTACCAGACAAAATACTCGAGTGTTCTTACGAAATTTACTTTATTTTGAACACGATTTACTCGAGTACTTTGCCATTTACTCGAGTGTTTCGCAACTGACAGTATTGAAAACTGGTTTTAACATGCCATTTTCATTTCTACTCAATTTAAGTCCATTCCAGGGATCAACAGAGTTAACATATCATTAATCAAACATGTTACAACACTTATTTCAATTCAAAACACAGAATTGACAGAGAAATCATTGATTATGCATAAAAAGGCATTTTAACAACTCAATACCTAAAATCACACAATAAGCATAATATTCATGAAACAAAGCACATTTAAGTTCACATGCATGATAACAAACTTGCTCAATATGGATTTAGAGCATGGATTGGCCTCCAAACCAAAGTTCCTATTCAATCTAAGCCCTTAGAGCCTCTTGGTGGCTCTCTAACACATTTAATGGATTTCAAACTCTATCTAGTGAATATAATTACTTCCCCTTACCTCTCAGATGTGAATCAACAGAAAGAAATCCAAGAAAAGTGCTCCAACCCCAGAAATCACTTTGAGCTTCACATGCATGACAGTTTTGAGTGCACCACCAAAACCGAATTGGTTCACCCATGAAACAGAGATAAGAATTGGGGAAAATTAGATTTCTAAACTCTATACAACATGTTCTAACTAAAGGAATCAAGTTTGAGACTCAAGAATTCGTGAGCTTACCAGAATCAGTGATCAAAGTAAGCTCCAGACCAAGGTTTAACAGAAACAGCTTCTACTTCAAATCTTCAATTCTCCCAGCACGCACACTCAATCCTCACAATATTAATCTCTATACAAAGCTCAAGATGTGAGCTTTGTATTCGTGTTTGGTTTGTGTTTCAAATCGACATAGAGAAGGAGAATCGAAGAGTACAAACTCGGAACCCTAATTCCATCAACCAAGCTACTTTGATCCAAAATTCTCAGCTAAGGGTCGAAGATGAGCTTAAATAGGAAGTGAGGACACTCATGCAGGTCGACACGAAGGCATTGAGCTGTTGATGGCGGAGTATTCGTGTCAACGGAGGGGAATCGTTGGCTGTGACTCACCAAACGCACTAACTCGTGCAGTTTGACCCAGAATACTCGAGTATTCTGAATAATACTCGAGTGTTTTGCCCAGATTTTGAAAAATAATTATTTTATTTACTTTCCCTCCAAAAAATTTCCTATAATTGCTTCTAGGTCCCAACCCAGGGACTAATATGCAAAATACACATTTTATGCATTTTAAATTATTTATTAAATAATTTCCACACATAGGCTAGTCATATAAATACATATTTTAATCAAGGATTAATATAGAAACTATTAATTATAATTAAATTATAATTAAATTATAATTAACATTTCATTAATCGGGGATTAAAATTTTGGGGTGTTACACCTTACATCTTAGTTGAGACGTAAGGCATTTTTAAAAAATTTAACCCTACACGTCTTAGTTAAGACGTAGGATGTTTTAAAAAAAAATTATTTACATTATCATAAGAAGTTGAACCTTATCGCATATGATACTTTATTAATGCAAAATAATTCATTTAGCATGGCTTAAAAATTATAGTCTACAGTCCTAGTCTACACAAGCATAAGAAGTTGTCTCCTTAAATTATTTTTTCAAAAAATGAGAATTTTAAAAATTAGGAAGGAAAAAATCACATATATATCTTAATTAAGAATGATAATATTGGATAAATTTTAAAACAATATTTGTTGATATTGTTTTAATATAATGTAACGATGACATTATTTAATTGGGAAGTGAATCAACTGCCATTATTTGAAAAAATGGTATCAATTATATAATTTTTCATTTTTTCCTAATAATATTATTTTTTTTTATCAAATTCCTAATAATATTACTAAAATCACTTTAAAAAGAATGCTTTTTCTTTTTTTGGGTTTGAGCGAACAAACTCATGACTTGGTCGGTGGGGTTCACGTACCAATTGGTGGGGTTTGAGTGAACAAGCTCATGACTTATTTGATGGGGTGCAAGTACCAATTTGTGGAGTTTGAGTAAACAAACATATGACTTTGTTGGTGGGGTTCAAGTACCAATTTGTGTTGTTTGAAGTGAAGAGGGTTAATGGAGGAGAGAATAAAGTAGCCCTCAAAAACGTTCGCTGGTGCCAAAAATTGTGGGTGGAGAGAATGAAGTGGAGAGGGTTAATGGAGGAGAAATTGAAGAATGATGTGGCCTTGTAAGAGGAGGGAGTGACAGTCGAATACCTTAACCCTAAACTCTAACCCTAACCCCACAACATTATTACTAATTAACTTTTACTTATTATTATTTTTATTAAATTAATTTAATTTCAATATACTTCTTTCTTTATTAGTACGAATTTCTTTCCAATATTTAGTTACAAATATTTAACTATACTCGTAAATATTATGTACTCATTTAAATTATTATATTAAATATTTTAAATTCGTAATTTCTCTAATTAACTTCTTTATAATTAATTAATGCATTTTAATATATTATTATTTCTCTTATCGACTCGTTCCCTTTAAAACCATTAAGATCACATGTGAAACATATTAACTAACTATCGCCTCATTCCCTTTAACCTCATGAAGGTAACACGTGCACTGAAGGAACTAACTCCCAACTCGTTCGCCTCGACTCATTCAAATTCACTTGTTCGATTAATTTCTTATTATGTCTGATCACTCGTTGTTCTTAATGTTCTATTATTCTTATATTACACTATCAACTGGGGGAATCAGATCCTCTGTCCCAAATCATGTCCCCAACCCTGTCCCCAACCAATTACATCTTATTATGAAAAATAACTTCTCAACTGTTATAACATTTTTGTAATATTTAATAGAATGTGATGTGTTAGGGATAGGGTTGGGAACATGGTTTGGGACAGAAGATCCTGGTCCTCAACTGGGTATACGATTGCATGGTACATGTACGATTCTTTTTGTTTACCGGACCATTTTCAAATATTTTTCACTTTTCCCCATTAAATTACAAATTCAATACTCCCTTTGCTCCTATTTACAAGAATCTTTTAGGATTTTTATTTTGTTTTTATTAATAACACAATTTTTAAATTTATAATAGCATTTAAGTATTTTTTTCCAAACATATACATATTAACTAAACACTATTGAGCATTCCAATGAGAATTTTTTCTATACTTTATTTGTATATTAATTTTGTAGGTCTATTCGTTGGTTAATTTTATATCCATATGAATTACTTCCTCCGTTTCTATATATAAACCCCTTTGGGAGATTTAACGTCCATTAAGAAAGTTCACTAATTTGGTTAATGATATTGAAAATGTAAATATTTGATATGTATTTTAAAAATTACCCCTATTAATATTATTTGAAGTCAAAAAGGTGTTAAATAAATATGGGTGTTTGTGAATAAAAGTAATTAATGATCATTGAAAATTGATAAATGATTTTATAAAAAGTAAAAATACATATATTTTTTTGTTATAAAAAAAAGTACAAATACATATATTATCTTGGAGCGAGGACAAGAAGAAAACTTTAATTAAATTATAAGAATTTAAATTATTTTATATTTTTTTATTCACTTTATAATGTTTAGTAAATATCATTAAACTCAATTATTGTAATATTAATTTTTATTCAATTTTAATATTTAAATATTATTCGAGATTATTTTAATAAATTATAGACAATTAATATCATTAAAATTATATTACAAAAGTATTATTGATGAAATGAATGTGTGTCTAAAAATATGCGCATGCGTGAGTTGACGAGTTTGTCTGCTGTGGTGGAAGATATGAAAAATATGAACTTGAGTCTTATGACAAAATGATGAATGTGAAATTAGTTTTTTTTTCCTAATAATTAAGACCGGAGGGACATAAAACACAGTCTAATTAATAATTCACGTGACACCCCACACTCTAGGTAGCAGGTCACGATTTCTAACCCTTGATGGCATCATCATATCTTTTCAGCCGTCCAACATTTGGGTGTACTCACACAATAGACGCATGCAATGCTCATCCACCCAAATACTCTTTCCGATCTCAAATATAAGCAAATAAAAATATATTATTAATGGTCTCAAATATAAGCAAAACATAACCAAATATATATTTTCAATATAATCATTCCTAAAATATCTCAAAAAAGTGGTTGTATCATTTAAATTGTTTCATTTTCGATGCATATTTCCTAAAGTAGTCTATTTTTTTATGAACTCAGAAAAATTAAATAAATTCAACTAATTTTTTTTTAATAAATGTGAAGTTAGTTTTATATATATATATATATATATATATATATATATATATATGAGACCGGAGGGAGTAAGGCACATGCACGGAACGGCAAAACTAAGAGTGAGCATTTAATACCTTGCCCAAACAAACAAAAAAAACAAAAACTTAACGCAAAGTCTTTCATTCTTTCTGTTTTCAACCTTTAACACCAGAAACCTCTTCGACCCTAAACTCATGGAAGAAATTCCACTTCCAAAATCTCCCAAATTCTGTGGCCACGTGGCGGTCATGCCATTTCCAACCCGAGGACACGTCAACCCCATGATGACTCTTTGCAAACTCATTTCATCTTCAACAAAACCCACTAACAATAACCACGATGACGACGATGATGATGATGTTCTTCTCATCACCGTTATCGTTACCCAAGAGTGGTTCAACTACATCGGTTCCGAAGCTATGCCAAACAATATTCGCTTCGCTACCATCCCAAACGGCGTCGTTCCCCTCGACACGCAGATAACCGATGATATCCCTGGTTTCTTCCAAGCAACCCTCACCAACTTGGAAGTTCCGTTTGAGAAGATTCTTGATCAGCTTGAGCCGCCGGTTACAGCCATAATTGGCGACGTTGAGTTAAAGTTTCCGGTCGCCGTGGCCCGCCGTAGGAATATCCCGGTTGTGCTGCTATGGACTATGTCAGCGTCTTTCTATGTTACGTTACATCAACTGGAAAGCCTGACCCGTAACCGGAGGTTGACAGTTGACCTTCTAGGTAAAGTATCTTTGACAACCGCTAGTTTAGTAGTATAAAATTTCATGTTTATTACTTTCTTTTTTTTTTGTGGACTGCATATTTCATGTTTAGATAACAGTGATATGAAAGAAAAAAAAACATAATACTACTTTTATTTTATATATATAAGCTAAATTTATCAAAGGAAAAGTGATATACACCAAGGAGCAAATAAATTACCGTTATATTATTTTTAAAAAAAAATTAAATTTTAGACTAATTGATTTATAAAGAGAGACAACAATGAGTCAAATTTGATTCCGCTAGTCTCCAACTTGATAAGAAGAATTGATTCGAATAGAATTTGGAATGAGTTCAATACAATCTATATTTTCATCTCAAATATGATTCTATTAAAATTTATAAGATGTTGGTTCGATTTTGTGAGATTGATTTTTTTTTTTTAAGTAGAATTATATTAATATTTACATCAATCTTTTTATCCCAATATATTGGGTATTGTTATTTTTGAGAAAAGTATTTTTAAAGGATGTTTTCTTAAATAAATTTCTTAAATCATGTTTTTAAAGTGGTAAATGAATTCAAAGGAATGATTTTTCATGAAATAATGCCATGATTTTTAAAGATGATTTTTGGAAATGATTATATAATAAGAATTATTTTATGAAAGTGTGTTTTGTGTTTGATATTTTGGTGCCATTAAAATTTCTATGCATGAATGATTTATTTTTCTATGAGTGCATGAAGATGTATATACGGTTTTGTATGCTTAGTATTATATGGAATTTAATTAGTGAAATGAATGTGATTATGTGTGAGTGTATATATGTGTTTAACAAGTATGTGTTGGCATGATGTATGTATGTACATGAGTGTAGGTGTGAGGCGTGAAAGTGAGTGAATGTATGTATGTGTGAATATATATGCATGTATGTGTGTATGTGCAACGTGTGCATGCATGAATGAGGGTGTGATTAAGGTGTATATGTGTGAGCCTATGTGTGTGCCGTGTGTATGTGAAGAAAAACCTAGAAATTTCCCTAAGTGGTGAGCAAGTAACCAAATGAACCAAGAACAAACCAAAACCCAAACTAAACCCTAACTAATAGTTGAAACCCTAATGCAGAACCCTTAAGTCAAAAGCCTAGCATGAACCCTAACCTCTCTTGTCCCCTACCTTGTCTCCTTGGAGATGATAACCTCCACCCATGCAATTTTGTGGGAAGCCGAAATTACCCCTTCCTCTTTAGCTCTTGGCGGAAGCAACCCAAGGACAAAATAGGAAACCATGTGTTGTTTATATAAGCTTAGCCTTTGGTGCATTTCATTCATTTCCCAACTCACTTCTTCACTTCCTTCGTCCAACACCAACACAAACACAAGTCTAAGAGCCTCCTTAAACTCTTAGACAAAGGAAAGGAAATAGAAAATAGAGAGAAAGAAGAAGAGGAACCGTGAGTAGGAAGAAGGAAGAAGGAGAGGAAATCAACCTCAAACCTAGGAATTTCCTTGAAGATCAAGTGCTTAGAAGACCTATCTCTTGGTATAACCGAAGACCTAGAAGTTTTAGAATTAGTTGTGATTTGTGATCTTGTAATTTTACTTTCTTTTCTTCCTTTGCATGTTTATTTTTTTTTGTGCACTTATGTGTAATCTTTTCTTAACCATGGACTTTTAAGACTCAAACTAATTTGTAATATGTGTAGTTTATGATTGATGGTTCAGTTTGTGTTCTTTTCATGTTAGATCTTGATGTTTTCATGGTAGATCTATATGTTTCAAGTTAAATCTCTTTGATCTAAGGTTTTTTTTATGATCCTTGTGAATATAGAGTAGAACCCTCTTGCATGTTTGATTTTGATGATTAAAACCGTGGATCATGAGATGTTTATGTGTTTATTTGATAAATCTGTGTTTGATCTAAATTTATTTTTAATCTTTGGTCTTGCATGTTAGTTATGATGTTGATCTTGAACCGTGTATGTGTAATTTTGATTTGATCTTAATGAAAGTCTTGATTCTTGATTTTTGTTTTGAGTTTTATAAGTGATTTTTGAACAAAAACTTTCTTATTTTCTTAAAGGCATGTCACGGTTTTGGTTCCTTTTTCATCTAAAGTAATTTTTGTCTTTGATTTGTGTTCTTATATTTAATTTTATGACTTGATCTACATGATTTAGATGCATGCATGTTGGTCTTGAACTTTGAAAAAAGTTATTTTTATGTTCTTTGAGAAATAAATTGAAAGTGTTGTGTTGATCTATGATTTTTATTTATTTGGTAGGAAAGTTTAAGATTTCTTCTTGCATGTTAGTTTTAAGTGAAATGATCATATTTTCTTGAATTACATGCCTCGGTTTTGAGAAGAAAATTAGGAGAATAAGCTTTGAAATAATTTTCCTTGCATGAACATGGTTTAATCTAAGTGTTGATCTTGTATGTGATGCATTCGGCCATGTTTGATTCATATCCATGCTTTGTATTTTGTGTGAACTTGATATATGCTTTATATTCTTGCATGATTTTGATTTGATTTAAGGAAATGAATTAAAATTTGATGGATTTTCTAATGATTAAGTTCACGGTTTTTGTTAAGAAGAAGAAGAAATAATTTCATAAGTTTTTGTGTATTTGATGATTGCATGAATATTGTCTTAATATGTGTGTAGTTTCGGTTTGTGTATGTTAATTAGGTTAGAGCTCTTTTCCATGAAGGTAACGTAGGAATAATGCATGTATTTGTGAAATGATGTGTGTTTAAGTGAAACTATGTGTATGTATTCGGTTTATGTATTTAAATATGTTTAAGTGTTTTTATTTTACAAAAATGAAATGTTTTTGAAATCAATTATGTGTTGAATAATTTGAATCAAGTGTTTGATTTGTATAATGTTTATTTGAGAAAGAGTGTTTGTTTGTGATTTAATTGAATACTTGACTAATTGTCTATGTGCCTTGTTTGATCAAAGTGTGTTGCTAATGGTATGTGTGGTTTTAAAATTTACTTTATTTGACTTATTTGAGTTTGATTTGGTTTGATATTTAAGATTTATTTAATCATAAAACTTGAGTTTTTTAAAGCATTAATGTTGATCTAAAGAGTATTTGAAGCAAAAACGAGTTTTTACGATATTTTCGGATTTTATTAATTTGATTTTTGTAAAGTATTTCTTTGCTGTCCAAGTCTATTTAAAATTGTTTTCTTGATTTTTAAATTGAGTTCATGAGACTCAAAGTTTAGTTTTCAAAAGGTAATTGACTTGAGCAAAACCCGGATTGAAACCGGTGAATTTTTCGGTGTTTTTGAACGAGGTTAAGGTGCTGTCCAAGGCGGACCAGCAACCTAACCAAGTGATTTAAATTATTTTAATTAATGTTTTCCAAGAGATTTCAAAGTGTTTAAAGAAATAGGAAAAAGTTAAAGGTGTTTTGAGAAAGCAATTTTATTTTTAAGATTTCCGACGAGGAACGAAAGAACGTTTTAGTTAAGAAAATGTTTTCTTAATAGAAGATAGTAATGAAAATGTGTTTTTAATTAATTCGAGGGATGTTACAGACGAGAGATTAAGGCAGTGGTAGCAACCGAGATCAAAAGAGATTGTGCACATCTAATCGCTGGACCTCAGGTGAGAGAGTAGCTTTCCTAAGACACTGTGGTAGTAGGTGTTGTATTAAGACGTTCCATATCAGCTCAAAGATCGGAACTAAGTGGTTCTGCGTCAGTAGTATAGTGGCAATTGTGTGCTTTGTGTGACCACTTATACGAATAGGACAAAGACCACATTGTTGAGTGTGATGTGTGGTGATGTGATGTTTATATTTGTTTACTTATGAATGTTGATATTGAATGTCAATGTGAAACAATTTATAATGATAAAAGAGATTGAAAGTAAAAGACACCAAGAAAGATAATCCCTTGTTGGCTTAAGTCCTTACAGAATAAGGCAGCCTTACCTTGATAAGACATTGAGAATGGAAATGATGATAAGAGAGTTGAGATGTTGATGAGATGAGGTTGGAAAAGATTTAATGATGCGATGCGAGTGAGCCAGAGCTGGGAAGAATTGTTGATGATGTAGTGAAAGTGGAAAGGTGATGAGAGTGGAACTTGATTCTGGATTTTTTTGGCTTTTGTTTCTTGGACTGAGACTGGTGTTGAGTTGAGCTTGCTCCTCCACTAGCTCTCAAGAAGAGAAAGTTTTTGAGAAAAACTTTTGAAAAGAAATGTTTGAAAAGGATTTTTGAAAAGAGTTTGTGAATTGAAATTTTTGAAAACAAGTTTTTGAAAATGTATTTTTGAAAGGGGTTCCCAAAAAAAAAAGGAGATTTTTGAAAAGAGTTTACAAAAATGTATTTTTGAAGGTATTCCCAAAATGAGAAAGAATTTTCCAACATTGATTGTGAAAAGAGGTTTTGAAAAAGGATTTGAAAGGAAAAATTTTTGAAATGAGTTTTCTAAAGGAGATTTGGAAAAAGATTTATGAAATGAAATATTTTTAGAAAAGGTGATGAATTGAAGTTTTGGAAAAGGTTTTACGGAATGAAATTTTGAAGAGAAGTTGCGAAGTTGTGAGGAGAGATTTTGTTATGAAGAGAGAGATGTTAAGAAAAGTTTGTCTGGGGGAAAAGTTTTTGTGATGAGATTCGAGTTGTGATTGTGATCCAGCTCTGTGCCAAGTTGAGACATGAAAGGAAAAGTGATGCAAAGATAGTGGTCAGGACTCATTGAAGGGATGAACGAAGGGTGAGCTGACCATTAGGTTAATAAAAGATAAAAGCTTTTAAAAGACATTAACAGCGAGCGCGGTGAGGCATGAGAGTTAACCCGAAGTAGTGGAGAGGAAGGAACCATAGGTATCTACGGATACTTAGGAGGAGATTGCATTAGGGGAAGATGATGATGGTGAAACGTCACGAAGTCTAGAGTACTTTTCTAGGCAGAACGAACACCACAAGTGGCGCACTAACGTGGTGGGGACTGGGTCCAATGTCGTGGCAAGTTCTGCGTGCACACTAGAGTTGTACTGTCGCCCCCTAGATTGCAAATCGAGAACAGTGAGAGGAACTGGAGTGGGGCATTTTTTTTGCCGCTGAGAGCGTGCCTTGTTATATATTGATATGATTTGAGGCTGGGCCTCCTGGTCAGGGACCATTTGTTGTGTGACAGCTGTCGTGCCCGCACGGTAAAGGTTCTGTACTCCTGTTTGCTTCCGACTAGGTGGATGGATGGCCGAGGAGATGTAGACTTGAGACGTGAGTGCTAACTACGAATGGACGCGTACCTCGATGATTTTTAATCCCCCTTAATCATCGATGGTTATAATTTGATAAGACTTGTTAAGAAAAGATTTATAATTAAGAAAAGAAAAGTTTGTGATTGGTTAAAGATGGAAAGTGTGAAAGGAAATGATGAGACCCTTGGAAAGAGAAGGAAAGAAGTGAAGATGAGAATGAAACAGCAATGAGAGAAAGGAAGGTTATGAAAGAATGATAATAAGTAAAGAAATAATAATAATAACTAAGAGTTGTGATGTGATGTTTGAGTGCTGTATTGTGTGTGCTTTGTTTGTATTGTGTGTTGTCTTGATATCCCGCCTGCGATAAATCCACAACGTCGACGACTTGTCGTTCGGTTCGCTAACTCTCTCCTGCCCGTTGGCATATCGGTGTCTCCGGTACTCCAACGTGCAGATGGAGTATCGCATGGAAATTGCAACTTGGACTAGACATGGATGTGGCTGGAAGCGTACCCCATCTGGTTGGGTATGGATTGGAGACTCTCAGATCGTGATTCCGGATCCAGAGCATCGACTTTGCGGAGCTAACATAGGACCACTGTTGGGACAAGTATCTGTTCGAGGATACAGAAACTATGAGGAGAAGGTGCGATGTGAAGCTCAGAAGATTGCTTCTGCTCCAACTAGGATGCAGTGGGTGCCCAAGAATGGTGGGCCAGCAGCGACAGCAGTGACGTCTTCTTCTGGAGTTAAGAAAGAATGCAAGGAGGATCGGGAGCTTCACCCGATAGTTTTCATTAGGAAGAGTCGTAGGTAGGGTAATTAGTTTAAGTTGTTGTAAGTGTGAGTCAAGGACTATCTTAGCAATGTATCACTCTTGTAACTATGCCCTACTTATTTTATGAACTGGCCGAATCTTTAAAACTGTTTTGAAAAATTTGGAAGTGAAGGTGCGGAATGGTTTTTAAGTAACGACCCGGTTTTCAAGTAAGAACATGAGCATGCACCAACCGCTTTCCAAAAGCGTTTTTTTTTTTAGAAAAAAAATGACCTCATTTTTAGCAACTTCTTAATTAAACGATGATTATTTTCGGATGGTGAAAATCGGAGCGTTACAGGCATTCTCTCTACTACTTTTAAATCATATTTTAAAGAGTGTCTAATGTAACAAGAGAATAATGTTGGAAGAATGTGGTACTAACATTCCGATACCTCTTCCATCCGATACCTTAGGATAAACTTTAGGGGGAAATTTTATTGATCTCTGAAACTAAAACTTTAAGAAAGAAGTTTTTAAATTGAAAGTAGGAAAATTCTATCCTCTTTCGGTTTATCATGCACCGGCGGTTTTTTTTTTATAATTTTTAATTTTTTTCTAATGCAAACTTACTCAAAATATTTTTTAATACTGATTTTTAATGCAGATTTATTAAAATATGTCAATTTTTAATGCAGATTTACTCAATATAACTTATCTACCTGTATCAGAAAGCATGTAATAAAAAAAATTTAAACTCAAATAACAAAAAGATGTACATATCAGTAAAACAGAAAATCCAAAACATATTTTAATTGGCTTATTTATGGTTTTGGTCTTTCAAAGTTCAGTGAGTAAATAACAATTTTTCCATAATGAAATAGATCAAAACCAAAATGTTTAAAAAATTATGGACAAAATAATTTATAGGGACTAAAATCAAAACACGCTGAACTTTTAAGACCAAAAACATAAAAAGCCTTTTTAATTTATCAAATACATTAAAATAACTTAAAAAAAAAAAACGAGCGGATCATTTTAACAAAACTACGCCCAGAAGCATCACCCTTGAAAGTAAAAGTTGGTATTTGCGACTTAGCTTAGTTATTATTACTTCCTATTAGTGATGATTAAACTTTAAACTTGTATGGATTTTAACTACATGCAGATTCTGATTATGAAGAGCATATAAATGGAATTTCTTCAGCACAATTGGCAGATCTTCAAGCAGTGCTTCATGGAAATGATCTCAGGTTTATGCAGCTTGAGTTGGAATGCATTTCAACAGTGTCAAAAGCAGATTGTCTTATAGTGAATACAATCCAAGAGTTAGAAGCTGAAGCAATCAATTCTTTGAAGTCTATGTTCACATTTCCAATCTATCCCATTGCCTTTCCTTACTTCAAACCTAAAACAAATCAGTCATTAGCCATCAGTGATCACAACCTAGAGTGCTTAAATTGGCTAGATTCTCAACCAGTTATGTCTGTATTGTACATTTCTTTTGGTAGTTTTCTTTCTGTGTCTTGTGCCCAATTGGAAGCAATTGCATCAGCTTTAAATACAAGCGGTATACCTTACTTTTGGGTGGTTGTTGGTGGTGAAGCTTCTTGGTTAAAAGATAAGTGTGGGGATAGGGGTTTAGTTGTGCCTTGGTGTGACCAGTTGAAGGTTTTGTCCCATCCATCTATAGGTGGGTTTTGGAGCCATTGTGGGTGGAATTCTACTTTGGAAGCTGGTTTTGTTGGTATACCAATGTTGACTTTCCCTCTTTTCTTAGACCAAGTTCCTAATAGCAAGAAAATTGTGGAAGATTGGAAGATTGGGTGGGAGTTAAAGCGACCAGAGTTGGGGAGTGAAGAATTAATAACACAAGAAGAAATATTGGAAGTGATTAGGAAGTTTATGGATCCTGAAAGCAGTATAAGTAAGGAAATTAGACACAGAGCATTAGAAATTAAGGGCATATGTGACCGAGCAGTTGCTGAAGGTGGATCCTCAAATATAAACCTTGATACGCTTAAAGAACACATTTTGTGCTCAAGGTTATTGAACGACAAGGAAGCTCTACTTACCTAGTGTCAAAGTATCAAATAGGGAGATAATAAAACCAAGGTCTGTATATTTAGTTAGTTCACGTTAACTAAGGCATAAAAAAAATATAGGAGAAAATTTGTAAATACAACTATTTTGCTCTTGTTCTTTGTTATTAGTACTCCCTCCATTTCTTTATATAAGCACAGCATAGTGAGAATGTCTTCTTTTTTATAAGCACTTTGTCCAATTTTTAATAACATTAATTACTTTTTTTCATAAACATTCATAATTACTTAAAATTTTTTAAAGTCTTAATAATAATTATAAAAGTAATTTACATTGTTAATAATTGGACAATAAAATTGAGGACTTTTCCCTCCCATTTTGCCATTGTTAGTGGTCCCCACCTCATCAACTTAACATACTAAATGATAAAATAAAGCATTAAATAATATGATTTGATATTGTGGGTAATAGTTGGGAGAATAAAAAATTATATGTCAGCTTATAGCACAAGCTTCTTTCTTTCACTCATTCTAAGTTTCCAGAAGAAGCTTTCATTCTTCCCTCTCTCTCCCGAAAACTTTTGTTGCCTCTCATCTCTCCTTCTTTCTCTCACTTAGTCTCTTTCTCCCTCATAATCGACCCTCTTTCTCTCCCTCTTCACCACACCACAATCATCACCCCAAGAGTAGTTATCACCACCATCAGCATCGCTGTTTACCGCCACACATAAGCCTCCACTCTTCTCTCCGTGTACACCATGGCTCCCTTCACTTTAAGGTATCATTTGTTGTATTTTTATGTTTTCATTTTCATGTCTGATTCTGTTTTCTTTGCATTAAGGTATCACTTGTTGTATTTTTAAGTTTGCATGTCTAATTCTGTTTTCTTTCTCATTGGTGTTGTATTTTTATTTTCCATTTTCACCTTTAAATTAACTAGGTTTAGATACTATTCATAGTGAAATTCGTAAGGCACACCAACTGCTCGACAAAATGCCCAATCATTCCAAAAGGTATTTTACTCATTCTCTATTCAAGGCACACCAACTGCTCGACAAAATTCTTGCATTAATTTTTTTTTTGTGGCGATTGCATGACAGGAAGTCAAGAACCATAATGAATATTTAGGAGAAAATGACGCATTATGGTAAGAATCATCTTTGATATTTTATCTTTGATGTCACATTATCGTAGCACGCTTTGGGACTTGCTATGTGTACTTGGTTTTATGTCCCATGTAATTTTTAATCTTTGAGCATTGTGTGAGCCATCGTGTGTAACCCACTTAAATTGAGTAAGCTAAAGAAGTACTTGATCCATGAGAAAATAGCTTTTCAAAACTCAGATGTTATCACCACCATTAAGACACTTCATACTCCCTCTGTTTCGTTTTTGGTTTTAGGGATTTGATTTACTCTCTCTCCCTTCGTTTTTGGTTTCAGGTCACAAGAACAATTTTCCAGAACTCAGATTTATGAGGAAGGTGAGATTTTGGTTTTATTTAGACTCCCTTTATATATGCATACTTTTGTTTTGTTTAATTTAGGGATTTGATTTCATATATTGTATTAGTTAGGGTTTTGATTTGGTATTTTCCTTATTTAGGATTATAAAGGGAGTATGCATTTTGATGTCCATATGTTGTGCGTTGTTTCCTTTATGCTCATATGTTGTGCATTGTCTTTGTGTGTTGTGCCTTAGATGCATTCTATGTTTGAGGATATTTAGTTGTTTTCAATTGAATCAATTTTTACTTCCCTCTTTGGTGGTTTAATTTAACAGAGAGTGCAATGTTTCAAATCCTATTTGAGTGAAAATATTTATAATAAGTTCTATTTTATATCTCTGCCTATGAATAAGAAATTGAGAATATATTGTAGTGGGCATGATACTAGCATGTGTTTTGTTCTGTTGCATTGCTGCCAATTAAGGCTTGGGTTGGACATTCCTTCTAATATATCCTCATATGTGAATCTACGATCTTGAATTATTTATATTTTAAGTTTTGGACATTTGCTTAACATCTCAGTGGTGGTAACTCATATTTGTGGTGCCATGAAAATTGACCCTTTCTGTCCAATGTATGGTGTCTAAGAAATTAACCACCAAATGTGGATATTCTCCCTTTCTTTTTTCTTCCTTCTCCAATATTATTTCTTCTTCTCCTGCTGATAGAGAGCGTGCGAGAGAAGGAGGGAGAACCAAATATATAATAACCTCTTTTATGGCATTTCAGGTAGATCAAGTATGTGAATATAATTAAGCTTGATATATTGACATTATGACAATTGATATAAGCTTTAATATATGTTTCTTGGCTTCTATGTAACTAACAAAAATAGCTTTGATATTAAGGGTCTTCTTAGTTTTTTGGGAGACAAAAATCAGTCACTTCTTTTGAAGCACTCTTTTGATATCAGGTGCATATTTTAGAAAGTGGTCACTTCTTTTGATATTAAGGGTTGTTGCTTAGGGTTGAAACAGATGTACAAGTGATAAAAGAGAGGTTTTGATGAGTATAGGTTGGAATGCTTATAGGTTGTAGAAAGCATAGAGCCAAATGAATTTGTATTATTTTTCTCCCCCTTTTTTGCATCTCAATCTTATTTACAAATGGATTTAAAAAAAATATTAAGCAACTATTCCTACAAAACTGATGAGTATGGAGAATATATGCAAAAGGATCTGTCGCGGCCGGGGTCCAGGGTTGCCCTCGGGGCCTCGCCTACGAGTGGGGGTCAACTGACCCAATATGGAGTCGCCACCGCATTTTGTTGCAAAAACGCGGAAAAGTAATAATTAATTAAAAGAGATAAAACAATGGTCTCGAACTAGATAATTTCCGAGTTCGGGAGTCGGTTATGAGCCGGGGAAGGTATTAGCACCCCGTTCGCCCATTTGAAAATGGTACCTTTGATCGATTTTAATTAAAAGACCTAAATAATTGGTTTGCCAAGAAATAATTGTTTTTTATTGTTATGCCTGACAAGGTTGCCCTTGGTCCTACGTACCCTCATAAAATGAGGAATCAAGGCTACGTAGTTCTTAATGTTTTAATTTTAATGTTTTTTAGAAAAAAAGTTTGACACGAAGAGGAACATGCACAAGACCTTGTCCTTTAGGGTCAATGAAAGGTGGATTTCCAAAACGCATTTTGTTAATACCTTTTAATAAAAATCATGAAATTTTATAAAGAAAAAAAAATCTTTAATTTACTATTTATTTGTAACGTAATTCAAGTTAAGTTACGTTTTACTTTGCTACCTTTTTAAAAAGGGAAATTATGCGAAGAGGAAAACACATAATACCTCATCATTTAGATGAGGAAAAAATGAGTTTCCAAAATACATATTGTCAATACTTAAACTAATAAAAAAAAATCGTTTATTTATTATTTTATAAGAGGCATTTATCTTTTAGTTTTTTTTTTATAACTTATTAAAATGTAATAATGTAATATTTATTTCTTTGAGTGTGGAGAGGAAGTCCTAAAGATCCCACCACTAAAATGAATTTGGGTGAGAAAAATTGACTTACCAAAACACAACATGTATAATACAAATTAAATACCTATTCTAATGTTTTAAAGAAATGGGACAATCATTAAACTAATGCGTTATAATTAGGATAAGGAAGAGTAGTTTTTTTTTTTATGAACATAAGGAAGAGTAGTTGCTTTTGAGTTGGAATATGACATGAATGTTGAAAACGTTGGCTCATAATTTCAAGGCAGTGAACCAACACAAAACAAAAAAAATACCTTGGCAGAGATACAAATTAAGCCAACTCGTTGAAAGAAAAAAAAATGGCACAAAGCAAAGAACTGAACCAAGATCTACAGAGACCATAATCAATGTTAATGGGCAAACAAGAAAGAAACACATTTTCATGAATGAAGCATAACTTGAACCTAGGATGCTCATTTTTATGAGAGACATATTATTATTAAAAAAAAAACCAAGAAAGCAGTGAAGATTTTTTAGAAACAGACATCAATCCTTATCCCATAGTATCATATTATGTCCCACTCCTATGAAATCCAACAAATTATACAGCTACAAGGAGTATATGATATATCATTGTAAAAAAAAAAAGCTCGACAGAGGCAAATCAGTACGCACAGTGTGTACTAATTATAAATCATATAATTATTCACATTAGAAACTAACCTTGAGAACAGATTGATGAATACAAAAAAAAAAAAAATGCCCTCCTCACTCAGAACTCAAGCTACAAATGAAAAAAAATGTGTATTATTTATATTTCTCTTTCACTCGTTGTTTATGCTCTTCTTCCCTCTTGCTGCCTCTTTCCGGTTTACACTCTCTGTTTTTCGCTGCTGCTGCTTCCTCTTTTTATAGGCCTCCAATTAACGCACGAGGTGAAGATTGAAAAGGAGAGAACCGGATTTTATGCAGGGAACCGAGGAGAAGAAAAAAAAAACGTGAATCCCCTTCGCTGCTTGATGCGGATTCTGTGTGAGAAAGGTGAGAAGTGTAACACCCCAAAATTTTAATCCCTGATTAATGAAATGTTAATTATAAAATTTGTTATAATTAATTATTTCTAATTTAATCTTTGATTAAAAATCTGTGATTGTTTTAGTGATGGATGTCTGAATTTATTTTTGCAAGTATAATCATGCATGAAATAAATATTTTTGCATATTAGTCCCTGAGTTGGGACCTAGAAGTAATTATAGGAAAGGTTTTGGAGGGAAAGTAAATAAAATAATTATTTTTCAAAAACTGGGCAAAATACTCGAGTATTATCTTGACTACTCGAGTATTCTGGTCAGAGTTGCACGAGTTAGTGCGTTTGGTGAGTCACCACCAACGATTTCGTTTTGTTGACATGAAATCACCACTCCAACCACGTCCATAGCCGTCGTGTCAATCTGCATGCAAGCTCCAAGCGTCTATTTAAGCCATTCATCAACAAATCTGAAGCTTTTGTTGGTGAAATTGGGAAGTTAGGGTTCTGAATTAGTTTCCTTCGATTCCTCTTCAATTTTGAGTGGTTGATTTCGAGTGATACACGATTACGAAGCTCACATCCAGGGCTTCATAAAGATACTAAGTTTGGTAGCTGAGAGCAAGTATAGAGTGAGAATCGAATCTGAGAAGGGAAGGAGTTGAAGCTAGTTTCAATTTCTGGAGCTTACTTGAGCAATCGATTTTGGTAAGCCCTTGAATCTTTGAGACTTCAATTTCATTCCATTCTCTAATATGTGTTGCAGAGAACGATTTCTAATTATTTTCCCCAATTGTTTTGCATGATTTCACCATCAAAATCTTTGGTTTTATGACCTCACTCAAAACTGTGTTGCTGTCATATGATTCTTGGGGAAATTAGCTTGGAGTTCGTTTTTCTGTCCAATTTCAGTTCTCACACGACTTTGAGGTAAGGGGAAGTCTTTCTATTCACTAGATGGAGTTTAAGTTTCATGATTTTAATTAGAGGGCCACCAAGAGGCTCTAAGGGCTTAGATTGAATAGGGAAATTGGTTTGGAGACCAACTTGTGCTCTAAAACTGTGTTGAGCAAGTCCCATATGTTGCATGCAAGCTATCTTGAACATAAAATCACAAGATTATTGAGTATTTTGCAATTTGGTATATTGAGTTGTGAATTTTCATGTTTTATGCATAATCTTGTGATTCCCTGTCAAATCTGTTATTTGATGTGTTCTAAGTGTTTAGACATGTTCAATATGTGTTATATGAACTCTGTTGATCATTGGATTGGATTAGAAATGGTTAAAATTGAAAACGGTATGTTAAAACCAAGTTTCCAGCCTGTTCTGCAAGAAAAGACTCGAGTACTTGGCTTGATACTCGAGTAAAATTTTGGTAAAACAGTGTATTTTGTGTTAGAACACTCGAGTACCAAGCCCAGAACTCGAGTATCGACTGATGTATGGGGACATTTTATGGTAAACCACTCGAGTAATGCAGGAGTCATTCGAGTGTTCTGAAATTGATGAAGAACACTCGAGTACTCATGAATCACTCGAGTATTTTTATGAATCTGAAACCCAAATCCTCAGAAATGCATGAACAACTCGAGTAACTGAGAACTACTCGAGTAATCTGGAAATAATTGAAGAACACTTGAGTATTCTGAAGAACACTCGAGTAGTTTTACCCAGAACATTGAAAATACCATTTTTAATTTTGAATCATTGATTAATGCTTAAATGACAATAATCCAAGTGATCTAAGACTTAAAGGAAATTGATTGATATGGTAATTTTCGTTTAGATGATGAGACGTTGCTCGGGTGGCACGTCGGGAATTATTAAAAAGAAAAACACCAATCAATTCCTTTAAGTTCAGATAATGCATTCATTCTGGAGTTTGGATGATAGATCGTTTATCATGTTTTGGTAACATGAGGAGGGCCTTTGGGAGTGCCAATTGACGGCTCGCTTGATGACACGTTATGGTTGACGACGTGGTCGGCATAGTGAGATGCTGATATGGTTATACCGTTTGGATGACGGGCCGTTTGGATGACGGTACGTTGCTCGGGTGGCACGTTATAACATTGCTCGGGTGGCATGGATTCCAAGCTTGTCGTGTACATTCTTGGTGAATGTACGAATGTTGTACACCTGGGAGTACAACGCACTGTTGAGTGCTGGACGAAGTAAAGGATGGACGTCAGAGAGTGTCATAGAATGATGGAGATACGCTTGAGAGCTAAGTTCATACATCATGCCACTCATTTAAACTAAGGTTGATAAATGAAATAAGTGTGAGCATCCTACTTGCATCCTATATCTGCTAAATGCTAAATGTGATTGTTGTTTATTGTTGCATGTATATACCTTCACATTGCACATACATTTGTGCTCTATTGATTATGTGTATAGAATTGCTTACCCCTATGCCCTTGTAGGTGATGTCACGTTACATCGCTTGCATCGAGATCCGACCACTTCCTAGTGGTACTTGGATCTATGAGGACCATCGCGCGGTGTTCGAGGGAGAGGTAGAGGTTACCTTCTACCACCCGAACCCGTTGATCTGATTTCGTCCTCGTAGGTTTAGGATTCCCATCATATACACTATGCACGTACCCCCTTTTTACACATATCATGGACCACCTCCCACGCGACCAGCTTGCTCATATCATAGCTTTCGTTTTCGACCTACCCGCTCACACCCTTTTTCTTCGAGAGTCGTCCGCGAGGAGACTCCTCCATCTGATTCGAGGAGCCCTGTTAGGGTCTCACCATCTCCTGACCCGGTACTCAGTGGTAGGGTACCCACTCCATCGGATGAGATCGAGGAGGACCCAGTGGAGGACGAGAGCGGAGGCGAGCCAGTCGTACACTCTACCGGGAGCCAGTGGAGGGATGACGATCCCTAGGTATATGTGCATAGGGTTCATGATGAGGATCAGGGGATCCGGTGTGAGGATGTTGTGGAGGAGATACTGCTGCTGCTGCTGTTGATGATGACTGATGATGATTGATGATGTTTACTGCTTCTACTATCTGGAGACTACTACTACTCCTACTGCCAGATCTATGTGACCACCTCTAGAGTTTCATATTTTTGTGATGTATATTTTGTAGATATACTTTTGAGAACTCTAGGGTTATAGTTTTACTTTTGGTATAGATCTTTTATGATGGACTTGTATATGGATCTTGGAGATATGACCATGGGACTATGTACTTTATGACTTATAAATATATATATATATATATATATATATATATATATATATATGCATATTATGTTCACATTACAATTATGCATAGTTCCACTATTTCTGCTTACTCTGATTTAACTTATTTAAATAATTCGGCTACGATAGAAATGAATGATATCAGTTCCGCAAAACGAAAGAAAGGATGACATCGCTTAATTTCTATTATATCAATACGATTTCAAAGTACTGATGCTATCCAGTTTGTGAAAAGGTTTTAGAGTATGCCGAATTCAACACAATGTTTAAAATGATATGAACTATCTTCTCCAAGAATTCCGTGTTTTGATTGTGCACCCGCTTTTAAAGAGAAATTTTATTTCTACATTTTCTAAATACTTACAAGTCCATATTTTATCCGAGTAATGGTATAATTAGTATATCAATTACTTGGAATTTGATAAAGGATGTCACACTGAGTGGTATCAGAGCAAAAGTCAGATCCTGTAGTAGTTGAAGTAGTCCAGAAAGGTAGACATCAACAGCAAGCAGGCATCCACAGGGCATATCTATTGTTTTGAATGTTAGTATCTTGCTTGATCTGAGCATTAGATACAAGTGAATGTTTTGTTTGGGGTTTTGGTTAAGACCTTAGAATAGTTGATGTGATGAATGTTTCCTTAGTTCAGCATATGTGACCATAAGTCCATAGCGTAGGTCTATTATGGCGACTAGAAACCAAAATCACACCAACGCGATGTTAGAGAGGATTACCGCGGTGCTGGAGTCCATGCAGCAAAAGCAATCTCAGCAACCACCTCAACCGGTTAATCCACCTCACCAATGCAATGTGGGTTACACCGAGGCGAAGAGTCTGGCAGATTTTAGAAGTTGTAATCCACCCAAATTCGAAGGAGGATTTAAACCCGAGGAGGCTAATAAGTGGATTCACACCATGGACAAGATCTTGAGAACCCTGGATTGCACGGAAGCTCAGAAGGTAGCATATGCAGTCTACATGCTAGCGGATGAAGCTGAGAATTGTGGAATCACACGGTTCAGCTCCTACATTATGAAGGAAGGGATGTGAATCGGGGCGTATTTATGGAGAAGTTTCTCAATAAATACTTCCCTGAGGACTTGAGGAGAAAGAAGGAAGTGGAGTTCTTGCAACTGAAGCAAGGAGACATGAGCGTGGGTGAGTACGCGGCCAAGTTCGAGGAACTGATGAAGTACTCTCCATACTACCAGAACAACCCTGATGAAAGGAGCAAGTGTATCAAGTTTGAGGGAGGCTTAAGGCCCAAACTAAAGTCAATTTTCAGCTATCAACGGATCCAAAGCTTTCCTGCACTTGTGGACATGTGTAGGATGTATGAAGATGACAAGAAAGCTGAAGAGTTGCAAGCAACAGAGGGAAAATATAGCTGGAATTACGGACCTCAGAGGCGCAAGGGTTTCAATAATCGAGGCAAAGGTCCATATGATCGCCGAGGGAAAGGCAAAGGAAAAGTTGGGGGTAATGATGGAAGAAACTTTCGAAGCAAGGCTCCATTCTGTAACAAGTGTAAGCGCCATCATTACGACCGTTTTTGTTGGGGAACAAGTGGTTGTTTCAACTGTGGAAAACCGGGACACTTTGCGAAGGACTGCAAGGAACCGGTCAAAGCCAATTCAAGAGGGGCAGCTGATAGGCCTGTGATTCAAGGAAGGGTTTTCACACTTAGTGGTGTAGAGGCAAGCCGATCTTCTGATCTTGTGCAAGGTAATTACTTGCTAAATGGTCAGCTATGTAATGTTTTGTTTGATTCTGGTGCAACGCATTCATTTGTTTTATATGAATGTGTAAATCGTTTGAGTCTGCCTATGTTTGAATTGTCATACACTCTGAAAGTAGAAACCCCTGCTAATGCTCCTGTAGTTGTTTCTAGAACATGTCTTAACTGTTGTATAGAAGTGTTAGGACAAACCTCTAGGGTAGATTTGATCTGTTTACCCTTATCACAATTACTTGGAATTTGATAAAGGGTGTCACAAGAAGATCACGAGTTCTTCGTGATATGAAATAAGGGGGAACACAAATTGATTGGAAAATCACAAATTGATTCGTGATTAGGAAAGGAAGAAGAAAATTTTAAGAGATGGAAATCAATAATTGATTGGAGATTGAGAATGATTTGGGGATTTAGGTTTTTTTTTTTTTTATTTTGAAGAAAGGGGAAGAAGAAACCAACAGCAGCTGCTTGCTACTGATGATACGTTGAGAGTGGGAATTAGGTTTGGAAATTGCCTTTTGGTGGCATGGTTTGGGCCTAACGGCCCAAACCCCTTTATTTATTTATTTATTTTTTGGTATTAACCCCTTTTTCTTTAAATCTCTTTTTTTTTTATTTTTTTAAAATAAATCCCAAAAATAAATTAATGCACAAGAACTAAAAAAATATTCAAACAAACTTTTTTTATTTTTTTTAAAACTTTTTTTTTTAAATTCTTATTTTTTTTAAATAACCCAAAAATAACTCAATACACAAGAATAAAACATTCAAACAAGCTTTTTATTTTTTTTAATTATAAAAATTTGAGAATAAAAGTTTATTTAAATTTTTTTTACAAAATAATACTTTTGACCCCGGACAAAATTAGGTGTCTACAACTGCCCCTCTTTACTTGTTTCTTATCAGAGAGCAGGAGAACCATGGTTTGCAGGCTATCATGGTAAGGAACGAGTAAAGAAATAGACACCGATTTTGTTCGGGAGAGAAATTGGAAACATACCGATTAGATCTGGAAATTCCTATTGCAGAAATATATAATAAATCCTCCTCAAAATGACTTTCGGCGTTTGTGCCGGGCGTCAAAAGACCCAAAATGATTTTCGACATTTCTGTCGGGGCATCAAAAAGCCCAACCAACATCAAAATGACTTTAGCGTTTGTGCCGGGTGTCAAAAGACCCAAAATGACTTCAGCGTTTATGCCGGGTGTCAAAAGACCCAAAATGATTTTTGACATTTCTGCCAGGGCATCAAAAAGCCCAATAACAACTATTATTCTTCAGCGTTTCCGCTAGGATATCATATAAAGCCTAATAATAACGATGATTCTTCGACATTTCTGTCAGGATATCACGATAGCCTAATAACAACTATGATTCTTCAACGTTTCCGCTAGGATATCATATAAAGCCTAATAATAACGATGATTCTTCGACATTTCTGTCAGGATATCACGAAAGCCTAACCAACATCAAAATGACTTCAGCGTTTATGTCGGGTGTTAAAAGACCCAAAATGATTTTCGACATCTCTGTCGGGGCATCAAAAAGCCCAACCAACAACAAAATGACTTTAGCGTTTATGCTGGGTGTCAAAAGACCCAAAATGATTTTTGACATTTCTGCCAGGGCATCAAAAAGCCCAATAACAACTATGATTCTTCAGCGTTTCCGCCAGGATATCACGAAAGCCTAATGACAACGATGATGCTTCGACATTTCTGTCAGGATATCTCGAAAGCCTAATAACAACGATGATGCTTCGACATTTCTGTCAGGATATCACGAAAGCCTAACCAACATCAAAATGACTTTCGGCGTTTGTGCCGGGCGTCAAAGGACCCAAGATGATTCTTTTAGAATTATTATCTTTGAATAATCAAGTTCTGGTGATGCAAACAATGCAAATAGTAATGAGTAAAATGCAATCAATGCAAATGATATTGTTAATGAAAAACTAGTATGCTGCAACTGGTATAATGCAATGGATAATGTAACTGGTGCAAATGATGTCAAAAATGCATAATGCAAAATGAACTTAATACAAATGATGTGAATGAATATGATTTGGAATCAACAATGCAACTCTAACTTTTTCTAATGTAAACCCATCAGGAATTAATGGGTCTAAAACGCAAAATTTTTTTTTTGTGTTTTTTTCCAACAAGATAAACTGGTCTCGACTCTATTGCTCTTGAAAACCAATACCGGGCCATACCAAAATCTGATCAAGACAGGCACGGGCGAATCCTTAACAAATTTCTTTTTTAATAACATCTTTTGAAAACTCAGCAATCTGACATTTGTCAATCATCGTCAAACAACTTGAACTTGTCCAAAATCTGCTCCAGTGTATTGTATTTAAAACAATTACTGGGGAATCAATTTTTTTTAAAGGAATGCCCCGATATTTTTCATCTGAAGGCCAATAATGAATCTCTTCAAAAACTGCCCCAGTGTACTGTCTCATAGACAAATGCAAGGGAATGATTGATACTTCTAATTTCTTTTTAAAAAATGCCCCAGTATCTTATTCTAGGGTTTTCAGCAAAATTTTCCAGAACTCCTCCAATTGACTATATTAGCAATATTTGCAAAGGAACGAACAATCCGCTTGACCTCTCTTCAAAACTGGCCCCAGTATCTCTTTTTAGGACTTGTTAAAAAGTTTTCAAAATTGCCCCAGTTTGATTAACGAGCAACAAAACTTTCCAAAATTGCCCCAGTTTTGAGCAACGATTCACCGAGGATAAGGAATCTTCAAAATTGTCCCAGTGTCAACCTTCAGGACTTCTTTTTTGCTTCTATTTGCAATTTCAATCATCTCTTTGTTAAAAAGGAGTTGGTTTATGTTTGAGGATTTTTTTTGCCCTAAATTTTGCCTAGGAAACCCAATGTAGTTCCTAGAGGGTTTTTATTTTATGATCCTAATTTTTGCCTAAGCCGCCTCTTTTGAGTTTTACGACTTAGCGGATCGCTCTAACTTTTGCCTAGGTCGTCTTTTTTTCAGGATTTTCAACCTACGAGCTCTTTTTTCAATTTTTTTTTCAAACACAACATTTCTTAATTGGTTTTGAATTGATTGAAAATTGCAAATCTTCTTCCTTCATCTTGCTAAAGGTTAGGACTTCCTCAAATAACAAAAGAACTCTCATAATTCAGAGACCATCAGTTTCTGTTGAAGAACCATCATTTGAAGACAACCTTATCCTCTGGAAATCTCAAGGCCATAATCATTTTCTTGTATAGTCAATTGCGGCGAACTGCGACCGGGCGCTTTCCAACAACTATATTCGACGGATCAAGTTCCTTTCAACTCCTTTTTCTCACATAACTTCTTAACAAGAAAAACTAATGTAATGATCATGTGAACATAGAAATTATTTGGATAATGGAAGCAATTAATCCATGCATTAAAAATGAGATATTGTTCATCAAAGTTTCAATTAAGTTAAATGAAGTCAGCATTTCTCCGCCCTAGTGTGTAACTCAAGTAAACCAATCCTCAACGAGGTCTTTTAAAGCTTGTAATTTGGCCTGGCTAAGGATCGACAATAAAAATATATAAGGCTCAAAATTTTTATTTCTCTTCCCCTCCTTACTCCTTTCTCTTCAATTCCCTATTTTCTCAACAGATTTTGCACAACACTCAAATCATCAAGAGGATTTTCCAAAAGGTTGTAACGTGGTCTGGGGGTAATGATGTGGCTAATGAAAGAACGAATATAAAGGCCCAAAATTTATGTTGAGTTTTTAATGAGAATCTTTCTTTCCGAAGTGTTGAAATTGATCTTTTCCATGACGTACTAGATCCATGGGCTTTGCCTTATTTAGACAAGCACACTCACTTTTTGCTATTTTTTTTTGTTAATTTTTTTGTGCTTGCCTACATCCATTTTTTGATTTTTTTGTGATTACACTTTTGACCATGGAAATTTCTTTCCTTGGTTTGATTCTCATTAATACTCGGGTAAATTATTTTTTGGGTTTAAAAGAAGAAAATTTTTCTGTTGAGGCCCAATGGGGTGAACAATGGATGATATGAGTTTGGGTTTATGAAATAAAAAGTAATCCTTCTTGATATTCGCATGTTGGCAAAAACTGTTGAAAACTACCCATCCCGGTTTATCACATGTTGTTGGTTTGAGAGAAATGATCTCCACTTCAAAATGTCTAGGCTCAATGGGGTGACTAGGGATATCTCCTCAGTGTTTGGGAATTCAACAAAGCCTTGTATCACGAGAAGGACTTGCTTGAGAGTCCACACTATTTTGAGTTTTACATTTGCCTCATCATCCCTTTAATTTCAAATTTGAATCAAATATCTCAAGTTAATGCTGGAATCAATTTTGTTTTTGTTTTGGAAGTGCAGTGAGATGGTTTATTCACATGATCAAAACATTAGTAGATAATTGTTAAAGAGATGTGCAACGAAAAATGAAAATTTCATTAAGGAACAACATTGAGATGGCCAAATTTATTGAAGAGAGAATGGAAAGCATGGTTGCAAGAAGGGTTAAACTTCAAGGAATTGTGATGGGTCATTTATTCCCTGTCATTATTACCCTTCAACATCAGTTATAGCATTTGACATATCTTGTTCCTCTAGTTGATTGATTGGCTCATCTTGGTCATTTGTTCCTTCATTTGGGGCTCTTCAATTGAAGCTTCTCGACACGTTCACTCACATCTGCCTTAGTCGTGGTCCTATGTCTGGTTCGGTAAGGGTATGTGAGAGCAATAGTGATGAAACCTTGGCTTGTTCAATTTTTTTTTAATTTTTTTTCTTTATGAATGATGCATATGAATATAAATAAATGATGATGCAAAAATGTATGATGCAATGCCCTTAGAATCCAAAAGATCCTATTTGGGGGCGATTGAGCCTTCATTACCAATATGAGTTACCAGGATGGATTGATAACATTCATATAGTTCTGGCCAATTTCGGAACGACGGTGGATCGCTCCAAAATTTTTATTTGTCTTATTGAAATGAAATGTTATGATGCAAATGCAGATGCATACCCCTAGGGTAAGTGACCCTATATGGGGGCTATTAAGCCTTCATTACAAAATACTTGATGTCATAATGAATTGACAATAACCATATAGTTCGGGCCCACTTGGAACAACGAGGGATTATCCCAAGTGAAATGATGGATATGAAAATGAAATTTACCCTTAGGGCGGTGGGCCCTATTGCGGATTTAATGCGCATGCAAAGAAAAGGCCTGCCTCATCGCATAAGGTTACCAAAGTGCAATGGTGCCCCTTACATCATTCTGGCTTGGATGACGGTAGGCCACCCCACTTATGTGGGATGGTGGTCCCGACTTATATTAAACAAAATGCGATAAGAGATAGAGAATATGCCCCCTCATTGTAGATCCTACAAGGTTTTTGGGATGTCTATTGGCCACAGTCCTACGACATTGTTCTATGGTATAACTAAAGTGTAACACTCTAATTTGATAACTTGAAAAAGTATATATTTTTTAATTTTTGATTGGCACAATTCCCACAGCTTTTTCGAAGGTTAAGTAGGTAACAGATTAACTATTTTGACACCTCTTAATCTTTGATAGTGAATGAAGGGGAACCATGACTGACTTATTCAAGTTTCAAAATAGAATGCTACACAAAGTGTACTCAATGATGGCTCTAGACTTCTAAAGGTCCCTGGATTGCCCTCACTCTTTAAGGTGAGGACCCACCTCGCAAACTATCGACAAGAGCTTGGTTACGCCTTCTAAAATAGGTAGGACGCACCTCTCAAAAGTCGTGCTCACGAGAAATGGTTCCCAATCCGAGTGGTACTTTTACACACTACAAGAAACCATACACTTGGTAAGTCAAAGGTAGGGCAAAAGCACCCGTAAACTTAGGGTTAAAATAATAGTACCCGGGTATAGGGATTCCGTGTGTGCAAAGATTCGTGTAAAGAACCTATTTCGGAGGCATACAAATCCTTTTTTTTTTTAAATAAGAAAAAACAAAAGAGATTACAATAAAGAATAAATATACAATTAATCAAATGTTTTAAAAATATATATATAAAAAAATTAAATAGATATAAACAATAAACAATTAACTAAGGCAAACAAATTGAAAAGAAAATAGGTCTATTAAAAATAATCAATCATTAAGGCCTGACTCTCTTATTTAGTTTTTGTCCCCAGCGGAGTCGCCAGCTATCGCGGCCGGGGTCCCGGGTTGTCCTCGGGGCCTCGCCTACGAGTGGGGGTCAACTGATCCAATATGGAGTCGCCACCGCATTTTGTTGCAAAAACGAGGAAAAGTAATAATTAATTAAAAGAGATAAAACATTGGTCTCGAACTAAATAAATTCCGAGTTCAGGAGTCGGTTACGAGCCGGGGAAGGTATTAGCACCCCGTTCGCCCATTCGAAAATGGTACCTTTGATCGATTTTAATTAAAAGACCTAAATAATTGGTTTGCCAAGAAATAATTGTTTTTTATTGTTGTGCCTGACAAGGTTGCCCTTGGTCCTACGTACCCTCATAAAATGAGGAATCAAGGCTACGTAGTTCTTAATGTTTTAATTTTAATGTTTTTTAGAAAAAAAGTTTGACACGAAGAGGAACATGCACAAGACCTTGTCCTTTAGGGTCAATGAAAGGTGGATTTCCAAAACGCATTTTGTTAATACTTATTTAATAAAAATCATGAAATTTTATAAAGAAAAAAATCTTTAATTTACTATTTATTTGTAACGTAATTCAAGTTAAGTTACGTTTTACTTTGCTACCTTTTTAAAAAGGGAAATTATGCGAAGAGGAAAACACATAAGACCTCATCATTTAGATGAGGAAAAAATGAGTTTCCAAAATACATATTGTCAATACTTAAACTAATAAAAAAATCGTTTATTTATTATTTTATAAGAGGCATTTATCTTTTAGTTTTTTTTATAACTTATTAAAATGTAATAATGTAATATTTATTTCTTTGAGTGTGGAGAGGAAGTCCTAAAGATCCCACCACTAAAATGAATTTAGGTGAGAAAAATTGACTTACCAAAACACAACAAGTATAATACAAATTAAATACCTATTCTAATGTTTTAAAGAAATGGGACAATCATTAAACTAATGCGTTATAATTAGGATAAGGAAGAGTAGTTGCTTTTGAGTTGGAACATGACATGAATGTTGAAAACGTTGGCTCATAATTTCAAGGCAGTGAACCAACACAAAACAAAAAAATACCTTGGCAGAGATACAAATTAAGCCAACTCGTTGAAAGAAACAAAAAATGGCACAAAGCAAAGAACTGAACCAAGATCTACAGAGACCATAATCAATGTTAATGGGCAAACAAGAAAGAAACACATTTTCATGAATGAAGCATAAGTTGAACCTAGGATGCTCATTTTTATGAGAGACATATTATTATTAAAAAAAAACCAAGAAAGCAGTGAAGATTTTTTAGAAACAGACATCAATCCTTATCCCATAGTATCATATTATGTCCCACTCCTATGAAATCCAACAAATTATACAGCTACAAGGAGTATATGATATATCATTGTAAAAAAAAAAAAGCTCGACAGAGGCAAATCAGTATGCACAGTGTGTGCTAATTATCAATCATATAATTATTCACATTACAAACTAACCTTGAGAACAAATTGATGAATACAAAAAAAAAATGCCCTCCTCACTCAGAACTCAAACTACAAATTAAAAAAATGTGTATTATTTATATTTCTCTTTCACTCGTTGTTTCTGCTCTTCTTCCCTCTTGCTGCCTCTTTCCGGTTTACACTCTCTGTTTTTCGCTGCTGCTGCCTCTTTTTATAGGCCTCCAATTAACGCACGAGGTGAAGATTGAAAAGGAGAGAACCGGATTTTATGCAGGGAACCGAGGAGAAGAAAAAAAAAACGTGGATCCCCTTCGCTGCTTGATGCGGATTATGTGTGAGAAAGGTGAGAAGATCACGAGTTCTTCGTGATATGAAATAAGGGGGAACACAAATTGATTGGAAAATCACAAATTGATTCGTGATTAGGAAAAGAAGAAGAAAATTTTAAGAGATGGAAATCAATAATTGATTGGAGATTGGGAATGATTTGGGGATTTAGGTTTTTTTTTTCTATTTTGAAGAAAGCAGCAGAAGCAGCTGCTTGCTGCTGATGATACGTTGAGAGTGGGAATTAGGTTTGGAAATTGCCTTTTGGTGGCGGGCCCTACTTTTTTGACCCCCCTTGTTACTTAGTTAACCCACTTATTTGAATGAAAATTCCATAATAACCTTAAAAATTTTCAATAATCCCAAAATACCCCTTTTTTATTCCATCCTTATCCCTCCCTTCTTTCACTCATGTTTAAATTTCAAATTCAAATCTCTCACACACCTTCTCACATTCAACACAATATTCAAGAAGAAGAAGAAAAACAGAGAAAAACCAAAGCAGAGAAGAGAGAAGAAGAACATCATAGCAAACCAGCAACTGAAGCCAAAAAAACAAAGCAGACAAAAACAAAAATTTTTTAAAAAAAAATATCCCTCGCTGGGGGTGCAGCGAGAGAACAAATTCATGCTCTCGCTGGGGGTGCAGCGAGAGCATGAATTTGTTCTCTCACTGCACCCTCAGCGAGGATGTTATTTTTCCGGAAAAATAACACCCGCAGAACCACGATTTTTCTAATTTCCTATAAAAAAAACAAGGGCATGTATATTGTTTGCTTAATATTAACAACTTCAAACCTATAATGATACAAAAATAAGCATAATGAATCAAGTTTATGATCATAGAATTACCTCTTAATGAATGTTTATTAATTAATTGCAAGTGAAGAAAGTGGAAGAGAAAACATGTTTTGGGTTGATGAATATTGGAAGAGGTTGTTGTAGAGAATAGAAAAAATATAGGTTTCTATATATAAGAGAAGGAAGGGTATTTTGTGTAGTTTATATTATTGTAAGGTTAATATAGTCTTAAACAAAAAAAGTGGGTTAACTAAGTAATGGGGTGGGTCAAAAAAGTAATTCCCTTGGTGGCATGGTTTGGGCCAAACAGCCCAAACCCCTTTATTATTTTTTTATTTTTTATTTTTTTTTTGGTATTAACCCCTTTTTCTTTAAATCTCATTTTTTTTTTAAAAATAAATCCCAAAAATAAATTAATGCACAAGAACTAAAAAAAATATTCAAACAAACTTTTTTATTTTTTTTTAAACTTTTTTTTTAAATTCTTATATTTTAAATAACCCAAAAATAACTCAATACACAAGAACAAAACATTCAAACAAGCTTTTTATTTTTTTTTTAATTATAAAAATTTGAGAATAAAAGTTTAATTAATTTTTTTTTACAAAATAATACTTTTGATCCCGGAAAAAATTGGGTGGCTACAGGATGTGATAGGGAATTTCCTCATGTTTGTGATCAACATTGTTAATAAATGCTGAGTAAATTTGTGCCTTTTCCCGACCAATGGCCTTCACTAACTGCCCCAGCTCTCAACTTAACATATTAAATTACATTATTTAATACCCAGTGGAGTGCCAAAAGGACGAGAATCTTACACAAAAAGGGAATAAAAAATTAATTGCATTACACAAGAAGCTTTACTCTCCGAAAGAAGACCAACTTCTGATGATATTTATTTATTAATTAATAATACCCCCTTACAAGCTTCTTTGAGAAGCTTTGACTCACACATACATTCTTTTCTCCTACTTCTTTAAGAAGCTTCTTTCTCCATCTCGGTCCTTTCTTTCTCTTCCTCAGTTCCCTTCACCGTCTCTCTTCCTCAGATATTGAAGCTTCATACTCTCTTCGTCTCTCATTCTCTGCTTCGTTTTTTTTTAATTCCTCTCTTTATTTTCTATGTTTTCAGGTCACAAGAATAGCTTTTTAAAACTGCATACATGTCCAGATTTATGAGGAAGGTGGGATTTTGTTTTTATTTAGACTTTTATTTAGGGTTTTGATTTGGTATTCAATGATCAATGGTGTTCTAATTATTGTTTTGATTGATATGTTCTCTTTAACTTGCCTATTATGTGTTTGAGAAAATGCTCGAACCATTGTTTATAATTTTCAAGTCATTAGTCTTTCTGGTATTTCTATGTTTTTGGAGATGCTTGATCTATGTGTTTCATGAGAAGAAAATTATGAGAAAATACATCCAAACTTTGGGTATAAATGTTGAGAAATTACGCCAAATTTCTCTTAATCAAATTTATGAGAAACAGTATAAATACAGAATAATATTAATAACAACAACAACAACAATAAAGCTTTTTATTATGCTGCGGCTACATTATTAGAAAAACTGAAAATATTCTGGAGAAAATAAATTCTATAAAATATTTTCTCCTTCTCTTCTCTCTCTCTCTCGCACTTTCTCTCTGTTGGAATGAATAATAAAAACAAGACATTTAATTTGTATTTATAAGCGCATGCAAACTCATTTCTCCGCTAATTTGGTTTTTCCTTTTTTAATATTTCTAAAAAATAAATGGTTTCCGAATTTTACGAAACCAAAATTAAGAAAGAACTTCCTTAGGCCCGTTCGGGGTGGTTTTTAGTTTTTAGTTTTGAAATTTTAAAAAACTAAAACTAGTTTTTAGTTTATAAATTCTAGTTTCAAAACTTCTTGTTTCCAAATTTTATAATCGTTCCCAAATTTAATAATATCATAAATATAATGCATCTACTACTATTATTTTCATCGCATGATACTTTTTACTATTATTATATTTTAATCATCACCATCGTTATTGGCAATTTTTTATCGTTGTTTCCGATAACTTCCATTGATATTATCGTATAGCATCACCACCTTCACATGACACCTTTTATCACCAACATACACCCTCCACCATATATATATATATATATATATATATTTATAACAACAACTAGGATTTTTTTAATATAACTCTCTTCTATTATATCATATGGGTTCAAATGACTGGAAACCACTTAAAAGAACTAGATCTGAAAGACATAATAACCAAGATTTTTTTAATATAATTCTCTTCGACACTATAGTATGTCACTGGGTCGTGTAGCATGGAAGGGGAGACTTTATGATGTCACAGCTGGAGATATGGTCAAGATCAGAAATGGAGCAATTTTTATGGCGTTTAATTGATAAAATTAACATGGAGATGAACTCTATCAATTAGATCATAACTTCTTTCGGTTCATGTTGAATATGGCTCATAGGTGCTACAAAAGGGCAAAGGGTCACATGGGCTTTATGTAATCTGTTTGATACTATATATGCGTGTACTCTGTAACCCTAATAAGCATAAGAAATAATACGGAACTATAGCTGCTCTATAGTCGCAGACGTAGGCATTATTGGCCGAACTGCGTGACGCGTGACCAATTCTGTGTGTTCTCTCTCTTTCTCTTCTGTTTCTATTATTGTTGTCCCAACAGTTCATCTTTTCAATCAATGCAAAAAGCATAAGGAGGACTGTGTATCAAAAATAAAAACCGGTAATTTTTGCAGACAAACCAAAATTTTGAAAAATATGTTTTGATATTGTTTTGCGCATAAGTAAAGGAACACTTGATGATGGTGATGGAGTGGGTGATCTCAAATGAAGAAGAGTGTAAAAGTGATAAGGGTTTATGTTATTATCTGATACGGTAATATGGAGAGGAGAAAACCCACAACTAATATCCCAAAACCTGTTTTTCATGTTTTACAAATTTGGATAAATTTGTTCTGAAAATATGTTAAAAACCAAAATTAAGCCCATTTTGCCGAACAGGTTTTGTTTTAAAAATATGATTTCAAAACCAAAAACTGACAACTTGCAACCACCCCGAACAGGGCCTTAATTTCCTCTTAACAGCAATTGACCAATTCCAACAATCTCCCACTTGAAGACTGATTTTGATCTGTCTTCACACTTCGATCAATGTAGTAATCTTGCCTGTTATTCTAACAAGCCAACAAAAGTTGAGCACAACTTCAGCTTTTCAATGGTTACCACCTTTGTTAACATATCTGCAGGGTTCTACTTCCAAGAATCTTTCTTAAAGTTAGCACCTCATCTTCAAGCAAAGATCTAATGAAGTGATAACGAAGTCCAATGTGTTTGGTTCTAGAATGAAATGTTGAATTCTTTGCCAGATGTATTGCACTCTGACTGTCATTGTGTAAAATACTCTTTTCTTGAATGAAACCCAACTCTGTTAACAATCCCTGAAGCCATATTAATTCTTCAATGGCTTCTGTTATTGCTACATACTCAGCTTCCGTAGTGGATAAGGCAACAATCTTCTGTACTGACATCCAACTAACAGTTGTATTACCAAATCGGAAATTCAGGCTTTATAGTCTTGGGTTCAGGTCTACATCTCCTCGGAATCCATCCACCTAGTTCGAAAGCAATCAGGAGTACAAGATCTCTAACCACACCGACTTTTACTGGATGGCAAAACAAATGAATACATAAAATGCCTGGGAAATAAGCACATCCGGCCGTGTTCGAGCATCCCTCTCACTGAACAAGATTTGGTCAAGGGGGTGTCAGTCCTCTGTCTAGTGATCATGTGGTACTTCGTCCACACCACTGAGTGACCAGCTCCGACCGGTTCAGCCAGGGCCCCTATGGTTTTTCCCACCTAGACAGACTTCTCAAGGCTTCTTGACGAATCACCGCCATTGCCGTCCCCTATCTCAATCATCCAGCTGAACACCACAAGGGTAATTCAGGTGTATCTTCCTCTCCACTACTTCGGGTTAGGGTTTCGAGTCGTGAGGTTATACTTATTCGTTTTAACGTCGACCCATCCTAAGTCATCTCCGCCATACAGCTCCGACCATATGCGGAATACTTCTGTGGGACTCGACCACTAAGTCTGACGGGCTCCAACCCATCTTGAACCAATTTCGGCATACGGCTCCGACCAGTATGCAGGATATCCACAATCTGTCTGACGGGCTACAACCCATTCAGAATTACCATCGACATATAGCTACGACTATAGTCGGAATATCAATCATCATTCTGACGGGCTACGACCCACTCAGAATCACCATTGGCATATGGCTCCGACCATATGCGGGATATCCATCAATCATTGATAGATAGGCTCCGACCTATCTTAAACCACTCTCAACATATGGCTCCGACCATATGGAAACTATCTCAACATATGGCTACAACCATATGAAAACATTCTCAACATATGGCTACGACCATATGGAAACATTCTTGCAGAATTCAGCAACCATTGCGTCTGTATTCAAAGCATCATCGTCGTCGTCATATCGTCAGCTCGATTCACGTACTCGGCGCATCAGCATCATCCGGTTCCACCGCGTGTTCCATCCCTTAGAGTCTCGCTCTATTCGTTGGGGGATCTCCTATAATTTTCTATGTCTTTTCTATTCTTATCTTACATCGCGGGATGATGCATTATGCTCATGATATAAACAACAATATATCTCAACATAAACAATTATATCAATCAATCAATACCATGTGATGGTATAGGTCTGAGTCTTTGTATACCACGATACAAACAATCACACAATTTATCGGGTATACTACTAACTTCGATAGACCTTTACTCCGACTTTGAGAGAGTACGGAGTGTCCTAGCATACTCACTAGACACCAAAGCGTCTTAGGATAACTTCTCTCTCACCTGGGTTTACAGTTACCGATTCTATGAGTTCCGAACGATCTGCTCCCCTCCTAGTCTGCCCGACTCCAACTTCTTTCAAGTCCCATAAGATAGACATGTGAGTATTAAACTTTATTTAAGCATTGCTCTTAAAACTATTCTTAAAGCAACTTAAGAAAATCCAAACTTTCGTCTTTATTTAAATTCAAAACATCAATTCTTTTACTCAAACTTGTCCAAAATCAAACACTAACTTTTATACTTTAAAGTCATGAGAAAACAATCAAATAAATCAATTTAATTAAAAAGGTTTCTTCGCTGGTCCCTCTTGGACAGCAATGAGTTTAACTTTAAAAACACCGAAAAATCGCACTTTTAAAACCAATTTTATCTTATATTAAATACTCATAGAAATTCAACTTCAAAACACTTTGAAAACACTTTTAAATAAGAAATATAACTTAGAAAATTCTGGACAGCATCATGTCCTAAGTTTTAAATTCATTTCCCATTGTTTAAAACCAATCTAAACACATAGATAAACTAAGCATCTCGGAATCAATCAAATAAACACCTTGGTCAACAATCTATCAAGTTCAAACACTTAGAATTTCATGTGGACAGCATGATACCTACATAAATCAAATCAAACAAACATTCATTTCAAACATCACATAATCACAAGTCATCAAATTTTCCAATGATCTCCATGGAAGACTGTAGTATAGCCTTCACTGGCCAACTGGCCTACTGAGATTAAGTTCTTTGTCAACTCGGGAATATGTCTAACATTTTTTAATTCCCAAACAGACCCATTTAACTTAATCTTAACTATACCTCTACCCATAATTTCACAAGATTGTTCATTACCAAGATACACTTTACCAAAGTTACTGGGGACATAATTCTCAAATAATTTTTTTTGTGAAGTGGCATGAAAAGATGCTCTAGAATCTAATATCCAAGACTCTTCCTTGTTCTCTAAAGAACATACCAGCGCATCATCTCCTCCTCAGGTAGAAGCAACATTTCCCTCCTTTTTCATGGTTTGATTCTTCGGTGCATTCCTGCACTGATTCTTGTAGTGCCCGGTCTTTCCACAATTCCATCACTCAATTGTCTTTGAGCTTTGAAGACTTCTATGATTCTTGGATCTGGACCTTCTCTCCTTGGATTTATTGCGTCCATTTCCCCGGGTTAAATTTCTCCCTCTTGACTCTGTATTTAAAACTGAAGAGGTTGAAGATTCACACGACTTTCTCCGTCGAATTTCTTCACTAAGAACCAGATCAGGAACATCTTTGAATTTTAACTTAGTGTTTGTAATAGCCCGATTTTCATAACTCAAAATATCCATTTAATATCCATTAATTTACTAAAAATGAGGCCAAATTTTTTTTATTAAAACACATTACCAAGGGTTCATCCAGCCTATTGCTAAAAATCGAGTTGTTACGGAAACCATTCTAATTAATCACTAATTATGACGCAGTTCAGAGTTTTACATCACATAGAACTAGAACAAGTTCTCAAAAATTTGCATCACAATTTTTTCCAAAAATGAATATTAACATAATATAATAAAAAGTGGCTTAGTTACATATATGATTCATAGCTCAGGTAATCCTCGACTCACATCTACCTTGGACCCTATATCTCTGACCAAGTGCTACCCATCCATCAGAGGTGACATCTCACGCTCCCTGTTGTAGGTCCAAACATGCATTGCTACAAGATACGCAATTTATCCGTTGCAATACCGGTGTAACCCGATACGACAACATGATAGGAGAGAAGTCGGCGTTCCAGCAGTACAACATTGACGGAACAATATAGTAATAAACTCAACATAAAATAAAACAGAGTAGAGTAATGTATAACGACAGGATCCAGGTAATAACATACATTCGTCAAGTAACAGGATCAGGATAATAACTAAAAACATGTAGCAGAACATAATATTAATCAATCATCATGTTGCAGGAGATACTCATGCTAAGCATATGATAACTACTTCCAAATCATGAAACATCATTTCTCATGTCATGCCAACAATAGATTCATCTCACACTTTTCTGAACGTTTCTCATTATAAATTTCTTAAGTATTGCCGGGATCATAACATTCTTTCTCATACTATCATAAGATCACATCATTTTCTTTAGGAAGGCTCCTCATTATAGTTTCTTAATTCTCATAGAAAGGTAATAACATTGTCTTCAACAACATCTTTGTCATTAAGTCTTATTATTCCGAGTCCTTCAATGATGTGGGGAAAACATCATTAAAGATAGCACACACGTCTACATCTCCTCGGTAATCCACCCAAACCTAGTCAGAAGCTAACAGGAGTACAGGACCTTTACCACGCAGGCATTGACAGCTGTCTGCTACCTCGTAGCACAATAAAAAAAAACATCATACTGGCTCATTATACAAAATATCACATTGCCACGTTCCGGTCCCTCTCACTGTTCTCGAATTGCCATAGGGGGCGACAGTACTAATTCTAGTTGATCGTGCAGAACTTACCACGGCATAGGACCGATCTGCCCGTACCACATATGGAATTCGTTCTGCCTAGAATAGCACTCAAGGCTTCTTGACATATCACCGTCCTTACCCTCCCCTATTGCAATCACAACCCGAATATCCGCAGATACTCTGGGGTATCTTCCTCTCCACTACTTCGCACTCATACTCACCGCATTAGTTAATGTCTTTTAAAAGTTTTCTTATATCTTTAGTCTTTTAATGACCTAGGGTCGACTCATCCTCGTAACATCCCTTCGATGAGTCCCAACCGCTAATAAAGTTATTCTCTTTCCCCAAAAGCACAAGGTTCCACATTCCTCAAGATATCATTGCGAGCTAGCTTAAATCGTTGAGCCTAAAACATTGTGCATTCACATTTCCCTGCCTTCGGCATTTCATCAATTGAATTCACATCTCTACACATATTTTGAACTTTCACAAACAGAGCCACAATTCACCTCATATTTCTTTACTCATAATTCTCATCAGCCTTGTTCTCTTTCCTCCATAATCAGAACCAGGATTTCAGAATATAACAGATGTCCTTCGAACATACTTATCAATTTAAAGCAAAGCAGAACATATATAATTAAAACTCATGTAATCAGAATCATAAGCATATACTCATGTATTCATGCATCATATAGTAATTTAAAGAACTTCAAACTATATTTACTCGGTTTAACACCGAGTCTAAACGTCGCGTTGACTTAGGCCCACTGCATCTCTCACCTCTTACTCCAGCTACTGAAAACGCTCGCCCTTGATGGTTCTTTGCTGCTTCCTTGATGTTCCACCCCTCCGTCTAAAATCCCTCGTATTAAATAAAATATTTTCATGTTAAAATTTCATAAAGTTTATCCTTCAAACATTTCCTTTTAGTTCCTAGGAAAACATGATCACTTCCTTAAAATCACTTCAACTCTTTTTTTTTTCAATACTCAAAACACTTCAGAACCTTTTTAAAACAACAGATAAGATTAATTAAAATTATTGATTTGGTTGCTGGTCCCATCTTGGACAGCCACAAGTTTCGAATCCAAAACACCGAAAAATCATAATTTTTCAAACCATCTTTTATAATAACAAATGGTATTTAAAGCTTATACTTTTTATCACTTGAAAACACTTTTAAAATTAAAACACTTTGATTAAAAATTCTAGACAGCAAAGAATAAGAATCAAAAATCATCATTTACACTTTAATTTTCAAGGAAACTCATATACCAGCTTTATACTCAAAAACCACCAAGTAAAACACTTTTCTATTATTTTTAAGACCTTAATATGATAAAACAAGTTACTTGGGCAGCATTATAAACTTATTATAAAATTTCATAATTAATTTGATTAAGTCAGAAATCATTCATTTACAATCAATCACTTATCTCATTATTACATTAATTCAAATACCACTTTAGTTAAGCCAAGGTAGTCTAATCAAATATCTCAGCATACATTATCATCCTCTAATCTCAGTTAATTACCTTAATCTCATTTTTAATTTCAAGTTAAAAACAAATTATACTAAATCTCACAATTAATCCTACCATAGCCGAATCAATCAAGATAAACACATACACAAGTCACCAAGTCAAATTATAACAAAACAACACTTTTTCATTAACCAAACTACTTTTCCTATTTTATTAATCATCACCGAATTTTTAACTAAAGAAAATAATGCAACCATCAATTAACAACACAGATTTGGTCACTCCTTTTTAGTCCTAAAACCGCGAATCTCCCAAGTTCTAACAACAATCTTTGATTCATTTTCTTGACCAAAACCAAGGCAAACATTTTATTACTCGAAACCTTTATGCATAGACTCTGAACTTTAGAATTATTTCACGAACATGACATGCAAGACATTTTTAAGTAGCTAGTGCCACACTAAAAATTACATTTTGATCTCTTTACTTCATGCATGTCTCTAAAATTCCTAGATCAAGTTAAGGCCAACATGTATGTATACAAAATGATAAGCAAAACATCAACTTCTAGCTCTCTAGTCATGGCCGAATATTCATCATAACAAGGCAAAATTTTTATTCAACAATTTCGCATCAAAGGATCAAATCTCACAGACCAAGTCATGTTATGAAATCAAAATTATTTTTAAAGCATGACATGCATCAAGGAAAAAGACAATCTTTTTGTTAGAATTCAACATGTAAAGTCCAAGTTTCTCACTTCATTACTAACAAAGCTTAGATCTAGTATCAAATCATCATTTAATCACATGCATGTACTAAAATCAACTAATCAAGCCACAAGATCAACATGCATCAAGTCATTTCAAATTAAAAAGCACAAACTCCACATACTCTAGTCTAGACCGAAGCTTGCCTCAAATAAAAAGACCTTCTTTTGTCAAAATTCAACATGCAAGATCAAATTTAAGCAACATCAAAACAGTACCCAAAAATTAATGATAAAATCGAGTTACTAATTCAAATCATGATGCATGCTTATTTCTTGAGTTTAAACTTAGATCTATTTTGGCAAGTCACTACAGATCCATGATCATCATCAAAATCTAGCATGAAAAATAAAATTATTTAAGCAAAATAATTATAAAAACCGTATGGGCATTACAAGATCATGCATGTTTATTTTTCCAACTTTAAACTCAAAATCAAACTTAAAAACAACTAAAAACCAAAGATCTATCTTAAGGTTCAACATGCAAACATTATTAGCTACCTAATAAGCTTATAAAAATTAACATGCATCATAAAAATAATGACAAGTTAAAAAAAATACATAAACTTCAAAATCCTTTAAGCTCTTTGAGAAGAAAACTCCAAGATCTTCATAAAACCTCAAGAAGGAAGAAAAGATCCCCACCTTAAAGCTTTGATCCTTGCACTAAACCATCTTTGATTCTTGAAAATCACTTTAGCTTCTTGAAAAAAATCACTTTTGAAAGGAAAAATCACTTTTGAAAGGAAAAATCACTTTTTCTCTCTCACTCGAACTCTCTTTCTCTCTCTTGTGTTAGAGCTTGATTTGTGCTCTAGTGCTTGTGTGTTTAAGAAATGAAATGTGTTGGTATGGAAATGAACCAAGGCATAGGCTATATGTAGAGGAACAAGAGGTGCACTCACTAAAATTGGGGTTTGATGACCACATGCAATGGCAAAGTTGCAATAACAAAAACATCATATCAACTTAGCTTGCAAGGTTCCTATTCTTATTTCTATTTATTTTATTTTCCTTTGGGTTAACTTAATCAATAAGCAAATGGCTTATAAAAATTTTATCCTACACATATATATATATACACTGTAACACTCCTTGTATATCATCTTACTTTATAAGAAAAGTAAGAAGTTTATGAAAACTTGGACTTGTTATCGTTGGAAAAGAGATCTGAAAATAATAATTTTCCCTTCCCTTGAAAATTCCTTTTCACAAACACTTGATTAGTAATGAGGTTGACTAACAAAATCAGATTTTGCGGAAACATAGTAAAATCATCATATTGTACCCCCAAAATGTATCAAGTGTAACAAGTCCATTTATACCAAATAAGTATAATTATGAAACTGAATTCCTCTTATGATACCTTTTTCCAAAATATGTATCATATAAGTTCTATTAAAAATAGAAATGTTATAGAGCTGGTCACTGGTCCTTTGTCCAAACATCCTTCTGGTCGGATCCTCGATATCTTCACAACGGGTTCCCAACCCACACTTTCTATACTCTGCATGCACCTAAGGGACACCTCCCTTTACTGATTCTTGTGCAAGTTAGATGCACGATCAACACCTAATAAGGGCATGGGGGTTAGCTATACATATTCGCATAATCAAATGAGAATAAAACTAACATCCACAAGTTAACATGTAGCAAATCATGATGCATAATCATATGAGCACACCCGGTTAATCATAACAATTCTTTCAATGCAGGTGGCATGATGCATGATTTCCTTCCACAACTGAGGCCTCTAAAAGTCCATCTTGGACGTCCATCCAATACACCGTTGTGTTCCCGGAACACTGACATTCGTTCCCAGAACGTAATGCCAAACCATACTTGGATGATAAGCATTCACTCCCAGAGTGTGCATCACGTTCCCAGAACGCATACGTTCCCAGAACGTATAAAACCAGGTCCCGGACACTGGCCACATATCTATAATGTGTCATCTAGTAGGTTGCTTATCAAAGTGTTCCCAGAACACCAACATACGTTCCCAGAACGTATAAAACCAGGTCCCAGACACTGGCCACATATCTATAATGTGTCATCAAGCAGGTTATAATTTGGTACTCCCGGAGTACCCTCCTCATATTCCCAGAATATGATAATCATTCCTACCAACCAAACTTCCATTCTATATGAATGCACAATCATCAAGGTTGGTTTTATCTTTAATTCAATTATTATACCAATGTGTTCCCAGAACACTAACATACGTTCCCCGAACGTATCGCAAACCATACTTGGAATAAAATCAAGAACCACTCCCAGAGTGTGCATCACGTTCCCAGAACGTGTCCAAGAAACCATGTCCCAGACAATGGCCACATTCCCAGAATGTGTCATCAAGTTGGTTGCATTAGTTTAGTACTCCTAGAGTACAGGGTCAAGTACCCGAACATCACAAACTATCCTTGCCAACCTATTTCATCACCTTTCTCTATGCATGTATTGCATGCATAATTTACTAAGGTTGGTCTTTCCATTAATTACTGTGATTTAGAAATATTTCAATTTCTCTTTTGAATGATTTATTTGAGGTATAGTCTTTGACACAAAATTCTCCTTTGAAATATCCCAAAAACATGTCATTAAACTTAGATTGGGTAAAACAAAGTCAATGGTATTCAAAAACTTAACTTTTTATTTTTCAGATTCAGGTACTAACCGGTTACAGTTCCAGGCTAACCGGTTAGATTTACAAACCTGAACTGTTTACCATTGTAATTCAGAAAACCCTTTTTTCTTGAATTCTCTACCCAATCCAAAACACATTTACCATTGTTTTATACCTCAAAAACCATTGTTTCAACATTCAAAAGTCCAAATCATATTTCCTTTTCCAATGAACATAATTTCCTCTTGAAATTATTTCATCAACTTAAGGCATAATTTTGATCCTTCAATTCAGAACTTTGACAACTCAAGTTCAGACCATGTATAATGAAATTTAAGCTTAAATTTGAGCAAAGACCATTGAGATTTCAGACTGATTAATAAACCAATTTTCTTTGATAATCTGCAGTGTCTAACCGGTTACGAATATCGTGTAACCGGTTAGATTATGCAGTCAGTCCATTAAAACAAGAGTTTTGACAACTCATTTTCTTCCTTTCTCAAATCTAACCCAAACTCAATATGCACAAAGTTCATATGCCTTATAACAAACATGTTTACACCCAGAAACACATTCATATTGCATGCATCAAGTTTATGGTATCAAATTGCATGAAAATTCACATAAACACAATTTAATACAACAAAACTTAGATTAAGCACTTAAACTCAGAATTTAGCATCAACATAGCTTGTATGCATCCAGATAACATTGCTCAAAACAACAATTGAGCTCAAATTGGCCTCCAAGCCATTTATCCATTTCAACTTATGCCCTTTGAGTCTCTTGGTGACTCATCCTATATTCTACCACAATTTATTCTCATTCTAGCAAATAGTAAGCTTCCCCCTTACCTTAGGTTCGTGCTTGATCCAAAACATTGCAGAGAGAAAGGCTCCAACATAGATTCCCCACAAATCCTAGGTTCTGCTCTCAGCCACGATTTCCATCAACAGGGTCCAAAGACCAGAAGATTTGACATAGCATTTGGCCAAAGAAATTGGGGAAACCAATTAGGACTCAATATAGGTAACATGTACTAAGGAATGGAAGTGATTTGAGACTTAAGGATTGACTATACTTACCAAAATCAGTTCTAGAACTCAGCTTCCAGAACATACACAATAGAGGATTCAGAATTCAACTCCCAACTTCTCAAATCGATTTCTCCTTCCACACAGACTCTCAACTCACAAATTTGGTGTTTCTACAAAGCTCAAGATGTAAGCTTTGCAATGGTGTATGGATCTCGATCTCACTCTCAGGAACAAAGGCGAATTTCTCCACACGAAAATGGAACCCTAATTCCCTTCCTCAACAAGAATTCAGCTGCATCAACCCTCAAATCCTCAGAAATTCATCTATTTATAGACAAATTAGGGTTGCATGCAGGGCGACGCGTGGTTATCCACTAGAATTTGGCTGTAATCGTGGCGAATTCGGGGTTATTCGAGTGATTACTCATCAAAATCCACTAACCCAGTTTCTGGGTTCATCGTCTAACCGGTTACAGGACATTACTAACCGGTTAGATTAGTACAAAATCTAAAAATTAATATTTTTAAATCTTTCCTTCCATGAACCTTTTTAATATTGCTTTTAAGTCGTCATTCAGGGACCAAAATGTAATATCCTCATATTTTGCATTTATTTGCCATATAAAAATATTTCAACCTATCTTTATATTTTAGGCTAATTAAATACAAAATATAACCTTGGAAAATAATAAAACTTTTATTATTAATTTTCTATTACTCGGGAGACGAAAATTAGGGGTGTTACATACACCGTACACACACACATATAAATTTTAATTTTTCTCTTACTCATTAAGATTTCATTCATTTTTTTTTCTATTCTTACACATTATAAATCATTATATCATACAATAATGCAACATATCAAGAGATCATACCTCATACAAGCATCATTATTCACTTATCATATCACACATATTTTTATGGTAAATCTGGACTATAAAATAATTTCCTCTTATATAAGAAAACACATTTTCATATTATTGGATTCAAACCGTTTTAAGACAAAATAATTAACTGTACAAATTGGCTTTAGATATAGTCCTTATTTCATTTTCTAAAATCATACTTATATATATAAAAGTAATTTCCAAAAGGAAAAGTTTATTAGAGGTCCCTAACTATTTTTAATAATTATTATTCTCAAAATTCGTGTAAAACATATCCAGAAAATAAATTTTCGCAAACCAAACCAGAAAATTATAAAAATTGCATTTTTAAATTCTACATTTCAATACGATCGTTTTCATATAAAGATCATAATTTTTGGAGTTACGATTAAAAAGATATGAATTTTCAAAGTTTAACAACTCTTTTAAAATCCATAAAACAATTCTCTTATTCAATAAGATGGCTATTCACAATAACTAAAATCACCTTTCATGCAAACACATTAAAATTGTCCATATATAAGACTTCACTCTAAAATATTTATTATTATTTTTAACAAGACCTTAAAATATCAAATCAAGAAAACCAAATTAAAATTATACTTAAGACAAAATGCATTTGAAATACTACTTTATAAATCAAACACTTATTATTTTATTTTTTCTTTTAAAACACTCTTACTTGCAAAAATATGCTGAAAAATAATATTTGATTATTTAAAATATACGAGGATTTTGACGGGTGTTACAGTGTTTCCCGAAGAGCTACTCACAGCTGTGCTGTAGCATTCCAACTTTCTGGTAGGGAAGACAAAAGTATCAATGCTTGAACTTCCTCATCAAATTCGATTCCAACTGAACTCAATTGGGTTGTGACTACATTGAATTCATTGAGACGTTGAGCCACCGATACACCTTCTGTCATCCGCAAATTAAATAGCCGCCTTATTAAATGGACTTTGTTTGAGGCTGACGACTTTTCATACATATTAGAAAGAGTCGCCATAAGACCAGCCGTCGTAATTTCTTTTGCAATATTAAATGCAACATTGCGGGATAACGTCAATCGAATAACTCCAAGGGTTTGTCTGTCGAGAAGAGCTCAATCTTCATCTTTCATTCCCTCTGGTTTGCTTCCTGAGAGAGGTTGAAACAATTTTTTCTGATACAGATAGTCCTCTATTTGCATCTTCCAAAAGCCAAAGTCCTCACCATCGAACTTATCAATTTTCATCTTTCCTTCTTCTGCAGCCATTTCTCCCACTCAAATTTGACTCCCTTTGAACCTGTTATTGTAAAAATAACAACTGGCTCTTGATACCAATTGTGGAGAAATTACGTCAAATTTCTCTTAATTAAATTTGTGAGAAACAGTATAAATACAAAATAATAATAATAATAACAACAACAATATAGCTCTTTTATTATGTTGCGGCTACATTATTAGAAAAACTGAAAATATTCTGGAGAAAATAAATTCTATAAAATATTTTCTCCTTCTCTTTTCTCTCTCTCTCTCGCATTTTCTCTCTGTTGGAATGGATAATAAAAACAAAACATTAAATCTGTATTTATAAGCGCATGCAGACTCATTTCTCCGCTAATTCGGTTTTTCCTTTTTTAATATTTCTAAAAAATAAATGGTTTTCAAATTTTATGAAACCAAAATTAAGAAAGAACTTCCTTAATTTCCTCTTAACAGCAATTGACCAATTCCAACAATAAAAGCTTGATTTTTTTTTATAAATCATTAATTTTTAGTGTTTAACTTCTCCATGGCATCTATATGTGACGCTCTCTTTTTAACTTGAAAATAATTAATATTTCCAAATTGTTTACTACTTGCTATCAAAATTTAGGACTATAAAATTTTACCTTTTTAATATCATTACTTGCTCAATCAAAAACCTCTTTTCAACATAAATCGTTACCTGAATTCGGCATAGTAATATCTTAGGTGTTAGAAACACTCTCGAAAATGCACTTTCTTGATTTTAGAATATAATCTTATTGCCGAATCCATTTGTAATTGAAAATTAGAGTTCGCGGAATAAAAATAGTACTTATGGGGCACTGCTGAGGAAAATAAAACATATATATATATATATATATATATATGATAAAAGTCATACGACATAACCCCATCAGTACAGCAGTAGCAAGTAACATCAGTCGAGATAGCAAGAGTTTATAAAATAGATACAACCCAGCTGAATAAAATAAAAATCTCACTCTAAGACCTCTCAAAATATATACAATATATCACATGATCTCAAAATAGAAGTCTCAGAGCAGGTCTTCAGTGTCCTCGGCAGCTCCTCAGATCCTCCACAGCTCTATCCCTAGGATCTAGGATCCAAAACCCCTATGCTATGCAGGCTCCTATGAACCAGCGGGTCCACCTCTAGCAGAAACAGTCGGCTCGACATGCACCTCCTCCTCGCTCTCATCCTCCTCAGGGTCCTCCTCGACCTCGCCTGACTGGGTAGAGACCTCACCACAGGGTCTAAAGTCTGCAGGAGAATCCCTCTCATACTCAGTCAGGCCAGGAGAAGGAGTCTCCTCAGTAACAACTCTATGGGATGAAGGATGGGAACGAGTGGCAGCTCTAAATCTAAAACTATGAAATCGACGCATAGGTCGAGCCGGGGGTGGTCCTCTATAAGTGTAAAAAGGTGGAACATGCATAGTATAGACTAATGAGATCCTAAATCGACGAGGTCGCACACGCACCAGAGGGTTAGGATGGTAGAGAGTGATCTCCACCTCCTCCTCAAAGGTGGCACGGTGCTCCTCATACGTCCATATACCGCTAGGGATAGGGCGTATCTCGATGCAGGCTAGGTATCTGGCCATCACCTAAACAGGGCACAGGGAGTAAGTATACACATATACATAATGGATAAAGACTAAAGTTACAATCACAAATATATCATGGACAGATCATAATGCAAGTACATATGAGCACACCAATTTTTAACATTATAACTCTTATAATGCAAGTGGCATGATGTATTATTTTCTATCCACAACTGAGGCCTCTAAATGTCCATCTTGGACGTCCATCCAATACACCATTGTGTTCCCAGAACACCGACATTAGTTCCCAGAACATAATGCCGAACCATACTTGGATAAAAAGCATCACTCCCGGAGTGTGCACCACGTTCCCAGAACGCCACGTTCCCAGAACGCATAAAAACCAGGTGCCGGACACTGGCCACATATCTATAATGTGTCATCAAGTAGGTTATACCTTGGTACTCCCGGAGTACCCTCCTCATATTCCCAGAATATGATAAACGTTCCTACCAACCAGACTTCCAGTCTATATGTATGCACAACATAGGGTTGGTTTTATCTTTATCTTAATTAATGTGATTTAGAAATATTCCAATTTCCACTTTTGAATGATTCACTTGAGGTATAATACTTGGCATAAAAATTCCCCTTTGAATTTTCTCAAAAAATGCCTTTATAAAACCCAGATTGAGTAGTATAACTTCAATGGTAATTAAAACTTAACTTTTTATGTTTCAGATTCAGGTACTAACCGGTTACAGTTTCAGGCTAACCGGTTAGAATTACAGACCTGAACTGTTTACCATTGCAATTCAGAAAAAAACCCTTTTTTTTCTTGAATTCTCTACCCAATCCAAAACACTTTCAACTTTATTCTTATACCTCAAAAACCATTGTTTTATTATTCAAAAGTCCAAATCACATATCCTTTTCCAATAACCATAATTTCACTTGAAATTATTCCATCAATTTAAGGCACAAATGGAAATCTTTCTCATCTGAATTTGTTGACATTACCACAACTTATATTCAGACCTTGTGTATAGAAATTAAGGCTTAGATTTGAGTAAAAACCATTAAAGCTCAGAACTGATTTGTAAACTGATTTTTCTTTGAAAATTTACAGTGTCTAATCGGTTACGAAAATCGTGTAACCGGTTAGATTATGCAGTCTGACCATTAAAACAAGAGTTTTAATAACTCATTTTCTTTCTTTCTCAAATCTAACCAATTTCCAGCATACACCAAGTTCTTATGCCTTAAATTAAACATCTTTACACCCAGAAACACATTCATATTGCATGCATCAAGTTTATTGAATTAAATTACATGAAAATTCACATAAACTCAATTTAGCACCACAAAACTGAAATCAAACACTTAAACACAGAATTCAGTCATCATTTAGCTTGCATGCATCAATTAAAATTTGCTCAAAACCACAGTGAGCAAGAAATTGGCCTCCAAGCCTTTGTGCTTAAAAACACATAATGCCCTTTTGAGTTTCATGAACTCAAATCCTAAATCCTTTGACATTTAGTCTAAATCTAGTATAGTGAAACTTCTCCCATACCTCTAAGTTGATTTGGATGAAAGTTTGACACTGATTTGCAGGAAACTCCACAGATCCTCTCAGAACCAAAGTTCTGTTTCCAGTTTCGTTTTCCAGCAACAGGGTCCAGAAATCATCAAAATTAATATGGAATTTGGCCAAAGAAATTGGGGAAAATGATTAGAACTTGATCTTGGTAACATGCACTAGAAAATAAAAGTGATTTGAAACTTAAACATGATCTGTGCTTACCAAAATCGAAGCTCGAACTCAGCTTCCAGAACCAAGAGAAAACAGAGTTCAGTTCTCCAGCTCCAATTTCTAAGGTTGATTTCTCCACACACAAGAACCCTCAACTCACAAGGTATATATCAATGAAAAGCTCTTGGTGTAAGCTTTTCAGAAGTGTATCTCTCGTTCTCAAACTCTCAAGGGCGAAGGAGAAATCGTCCTCACGAAATCAAAACCCTAACTCACCCTTCTTCAGCAAGAATCAGCTGATCAACCCCCAATCCATCAACAATTCACCTATTTATAGCCAAATCCAGATTACATGCAGCTGGACGCGTGGTTTCCACTTAATTTGGGACTGCAATCGTGGCGAATTTTGGATTAATCAAACGATTACTCATCAAAATCCACTAAACCAGTTTCTGTGTTCATCGTCTAACCGGTTACAGGGCATTACTAACTGGTTAGATCAGTTCAAAATTTAAAAATTATTATTTTTAAATCTTTCCCTCCAAGAACCTTTCTAATATTGCTTTTTAGTCCTCATCCAGGGACCAAAATGCAATTTCCTTATATTTTGCATTTATTTGCCATATAAAAATATTTCCACTTATTTTTATATTTAAGGCTAATTAAATACAAAACATAGACTTAGAAAAATTTCTATAAATTAATAATAAAACTTTTTATTATTAATTTCCTATTATTCGGGAGACAAAAATTAGGGGTGTTACACCACTCCCCCACTTAAAAGGAATTTCGTCCCCGAAATTCTAGATTACATAAATAACTCCGGATATTCTTGACGCATCTTCTCCTCTAATTCCCATGTAGCTTCAGATACGTCAGCATTCTCCCAGATCACCTTGACCAAAGGTATTTCCTTTCCTCTGAGCCGCTTGACTTCACGATCTTCTATCTGAACCGGTCTGGTCTCAAAGGTCAGGTTTTCTCTCAGAGTTAGATCATCAGGTTGGAGTTTCAGAACAACAGATGGATCATGAACATACTTTTTCAATTGCGAAACGTGAAATCGTTATGCAAATTGGATAAAGAGGGTGGTAAAGCCAGTTGATAAGCAACAGGACCAACTCTCTTAAGAATCTGATATGGACCTATACACTTAGGCGAAAGCTTTCGGGTTCTCAAGGCTCTACTAATTCCTTTCATCGGAACTACCCGAAGAAACACATGATCGCCCTCAGAAAACTCTAAGGGTTTTCGCCTCTTATCCGCATAACTCTTTTGCCGACTCTGCGCCGCTTTCATCTTTGCCTGAACCATCTTGATTTTCTCAGTTGTCTGCTGAATCATTTCTGGTCCAACCATCAAGTTCTCCCCCACTTGGAACCAACATAGCGGGGTCTGACATTTCCTTCCATACAACGCCTCGAACGGTGCCATTCCAATACTCGCATGGTAGCTATTGTTGTATGTGAACTATGCAAGAGGTAACACTTGATCCCAGCTTCCTTGTTCTTCAAGTGCACACGCTCGCAACACATCTTCCAAAGATTGAATTGTCTTCTCCGTCTGGCCATCTGTTTGTGGATGATACGCAGAACTCAATTTCAATCTTGTTCACATAGCATCATGCAAACTTCTCCAAAATTGCGACGAAAATCTCGGATCTCGATCTGACACAATGCTCGAAGGCACTCCGTGAAGACGAACTACCTCCTTAATATAGATCTGGGTAAGCTTGTTCAAAGGATAATGCATATTTATCGGAATAAAATGCGCCGACTTTGTTAACCTATCCACAATCACCCAGATTGCATCATGATTTGTTGCGGTCCTCGGCAAACCAGACACAAAATCCATTGAGATGCTATCCCATTTCCACTGGGGAATCCTCAGAGGTTGCAACTGTCCTCCCGGTTTCTGATGTTCTACCTTCGCTTTCTGACAGATCAAACACGCCGCCACATATTCTGCCACATCTCTTTTCAATCCCGACCACCAAAATATCTTCTTCAAGTCCTGATACATTTTGGTCGATCCAGGGTGCATACTCATCCGACTCTTATGGGCCTCATCAAGAATTAACCTTCTAACTTCTTGATCTCTTGGTACACAAATCCTTGTCCAAAAACGAAGGATTCCATTCTGCCCATACTTGAAATCAGGTTCCTTTCCTTCCGAACCCAGTCTCATCTTTTCCATCAACTTTTCATCTGCTCGCTGCAACTCCCGAATTCTTTCCAAGAACTCGTTTGTGATCTGCAACGTCCCCAACTTGATACTTGATGGCTCCACTTGCATCAACAAGCTCAAGTCTCTGAATTCTTCAATCAATGCTGCTTCCTTAACCATCACCGCACTAACGTGGATTGCTTTCCGACTCAACGCATATGCAACCACATTCGCTTTACCCGGATGATAATGGAGTTTAAAGTCTTAATCCTTCAAGAACTCCATCCATCTTCTTTGCCTCATGTTCAACTCTTTTTGGTCAAACAGATACTTCAAACTCTTATGGTCACTAAATACTTGGAATGTAGTGCCATAGAGATGATGTCTCCATATCTTTAAGGCAAACACGATCGCAGCTAATTCCAAATCGTGTGTCGGGTAATTCACCTCATGATTCTTCAATTGCCTTGATGCATAAACCACTACTCTTCCTTCTTGCATCAATACACAACCCAGTCCTTGCTTAGATGCATCACAGTAAACTTCAAAGCTCTTGTGAGGATCGGGTAAGATTAACACAGGAGACAATGTTAACCTTTCCTTCAACTCACGAAAACTAACTTCGCACCGATCGTCCCACACGAACGATTGATCCTTCCGAGTCAACTTAGTTAAAGGCAATGCAATCTTAGAAAATCCTTCTATGAATCGACGATAGTATCCAGCCAACCCTAAGAAACTTCTCACTTCCGTCACCGTCTTAGGCTGTTCCCAACTTAATACGGAACTTACTTTCGCTGCATCCACCGCAATTCCCTCCTTAGAGATTGCATGCCCCAGAAACTTTACTTCATTCAACCAAAACTCACACTTCGTAAGTTTGGCGTATAGTTGTTTCTCCTTCAGGACCTTCAACACAATCCTGAGATGTTCTTCGTGCTCTTCCGGATTTTTAGAATAGACCAAAATATCGTCAATGAATACCACCACAAACAAATCCAAATATGGTCTAAAGATCCGGTTCATATAGTCCATGAAAATAGCAGGTGCATTTGTCAATCCGAACGGCATCACCACATACTCATAATGACCGTATCGCGATCGAAATGCAGTCTTGGGTATATCCTCTTCCTTTATCCTGATCTGATGATATCCCGATCTCAGATCAATCTTGGAGAATACTGCAGTTCCCCTCACTTGATCCATAAGGTCATCAATCCTTGGCAACGGATACTTATTCTTAATAGTGACCTTATTCAGCTGTCTGTAGTCCACACACATCCTCATACTTCCATCTTTCTTCTTTACGAACAATAATGGAGCTCCCCAAGGCGAAACGCTTGGCCTGATCATCTGTTTCTGCAACAGCTCCTCAATTTGCTTCTTCATTTCTGCCATTTCTGGTGGTGCCATCCTATAAGGAGCAATAGAGATGGGACCAGCTCCAGGGACTAAATCGATCCCAAACTCTATCTCTCGCTTTGGAGGTAATCCTGGTATCTCCTCAGGAAATACTTCCGGAAATTCCCTCACCACTGGAATTTCTTCGATCGGCATCGACTCTTCTTCTCCAGAAGCCGAGAATAAACACATATAACCCTCCGGTTCAAGGGTCCTATATTGAATTGTCTTTTCCTCACAATTGTTGATCACTTGGTTCTTCATCAACCAATCCATTCCCAAGATCACATCCAATTGTAACTTAGGAAGACAAACCAAATCTACCGGGGATGAACGACCCAGAACTTCTACATTACACCCTAAACAGACTTTAGCGGTGTGGATCGGTATTCCCGTAGGGGTATCTATGCTAAGATAGCAGGGTGAATCGGAAACAATAAGATTCAGCCTACTCACACATTCAGGGGAAACAAAAGAATGTGTAGCTCCAGAATCAAACATGATTTTGAAAGGTTGATTATTGAGCAGAAAATTACCTTGCACGAGATTCGGGGTTTGAGTTGCTTCACTACCACTTAGGGTAAACACTCGTCCTTGCACCACAGGCTTTCCAGCAGATCCCTTTGCATCTTCCTTTGCAGACTCCTTGCATTCTCGGGCAAAGTGACCTTGCTTCCCACACTTGAAACATCCTCATGTGGACCAGCAAAACTGACCATGATGGTAACGCTTGCACTTCTCGCAATAAGGATCATTATCGCGAGGCTTGTTCCGGTTATCCATCATTGCCTTGCCTTTCCCTTTGTTCTTAGAATATGGACCGTTATTCCGATGGTCAAACTTCTTCTTCCTTTGGGGTCCATAATTCTGTCCAACCCCCTTCACTTGACTTCCTAACAACTCCGCCTTCTTATCGTCTTCATACATTCTGCACATGTCCACCAGTGCAGGGAAACTCTGAATCCTTTGATAACTGAAGATAGACTTCAGCTCCGGCCTTAGCCCACCTTCAAACTTCACACACTTACTTCTTTCATCAGGGTTATTTAAGTAATAGGGAGAGTATTTCATCAGCTCCTCAAATCGGGCAACATACTCCCCTACACTCATATCCCCCTGCTTCAATTGCATGAATTCCACTTCCTTTTTCCTCCGCAAATCTTCTGGAAAATATTTATTGAGAAACTTCTCCATAAATACTCCCCAGTTGATTGCCCTTCTTTCAAAATTTAGCAACTAGACCGTGTGATCCCACCAGTTTTCAGCTTCCCCATGAAGCATGTAGACTGCATAGGTCACCTTCTGTTCGTCAGAACACTCCAGAGTTCGGAAGATCTTATTGATCTCATACAACCACTTGTTTGCCTCATCAGGTCTATATCCTCCCTCAAATCGTGGTGGATTGCACTTCCTGAACTCCGACAGAGTTTTAGCGTCATGATTCGCCAAGTTGCCAGCAGATGGATTACCAGCTCTCTCCTGAGATGATTGATGCCTCTGCTGCTGCTGCATACCCTCCAGCACGGTTGTGATTCGTTCTAACATCTCATTAGTAACGTTTCTATTCCGGGTTGCCATAGAAAGACCTGCACTATGGGCTTTGGGTTACTAAAAAGGTCTTTGGAACATAAATGCTACTACTAACTTACTCAAACATATTCAATCAACATTGAATACCACACTTAGCTGCATCTTCGGGGCCATGAGGAACAGGACCAATGCTCTGATACCACCAAAGGGGTGTGACGCTCTCTTTTTAACTTGAAAATAATTAATATTTCCAAATTGTTTACTACTTGCTATCAAAATTTAGGACTATAAAATTTTACCTTTTTAATATCATTACTTGCTCAATCAAAAACCTCTTTTTAACATAAATCGTTACTTGAATTCGGCATAGTAATATCTTAGGTGTTAGAAACACTCTCGAAAATGCACTTTCTTGATTTTAGAATATAATCTTATTGCCGAATCCATTTGTAATTGAAAATCAGAGTTCGCGGAATAAAAATAGTACTTATGGGGCACTGCTGAGGAAAATAAAACATATATATATATATATATGATAAAAGTCATACGACATAACCCCATCAGTACAGCAATAGCAAGTAACATCAGTCGAGATAGCAAGAGTTTATAAATTAGATACAACCCAGCTGAATAAAATAAAAACCTCACTCTAAGACCTCTCAAAATATATACAATATATCACATGATCTCAAAATAGAAGTCTCAGAGCAGGTCTTCAGTGTCCTCAGCAGCTCCTCATATCCTCCACAGCTCTATCCCTAGGATCTAGGATCCAAAACCCCTATGCTATGCAGGCTCCTATGAACCAGCGGGTCCACCTCTAGCAGAAACAGTCGGCTCGACATGCACCTCCTCCTCGCTCTCATCCTCCTCAGGGTTCTCCTCAACCTCGCCTGACTGGGTAGAGACCTCACCACAGGGTCTAAAGTCTGCAGGAGCAGTCCTCTCATACTCAGTCGGGCCAGGAGAAGGAGTCTCCTCAGTAACAACTCTATGGGATGAAGGATGGGAACGAGTGGCAGCTCTAAATCTAAAACTATGAAATCGACGCATAGGTCGAGCCGGGGGTGGTCCTCTATAAGTGTAAAAAGGTGTAACATGCATAGTATAGACTAATGGGATCCTAAATCGACGAGGTCGCACACGCACCAGAGGGTTAGGATGGTAGAGAGTGATCTTCACCTCCCCCTCAAAGGTGGCACGGTGCTCCTCATACGTCCATATACCGCTAGGGATAGGGCGTATCTCGATGCAGGCTAGGTATCTGGCCATCACCTAAACAGGGCACAGGGAGTAAGTATACACATATACATAATGGATAAAGACTAAAGTTACAATCACAAATATATCATGGACAGATCATAATGCAAGTACATATGAGCACACCAATTTTTAACATTATAACTCTTATAATGCAAATGGCATGATGTATGATTTTCTATCCACAACTGAGGCCTCTAAATGTCCATCTTGGACGTCCATCCAATACACCATTGTGTTCCCAGAACACCGACATTAGTTCCCAGAACATAATGCCGAACCATACTTGGATAAAAAGCATCACTCCCGGAGTGTGCACCACGTTCCCAGAACGCCACGTTCCCAGAACGCCACGTTCCCAGAACGCATAAAAACCAGGTCCTGGACACTGGCCACATATCTATAATGTGTCATCAAGTAGGTTATACCTTGGTACTCCCGGAGTACCCTCCTCATATTCCCAGAATATGATAAACGTTCCTACCAACCAGACTTCCAGTCTATATGTATGCACAACATAGGGTTGGTTTTATCTTTATCTTAATTAATGTGATTTAGAAATATTCCAATTTCCACTTTTGAATGATTCACTTGAGGTATAATACTTGGCATAAAAATTCCCCTTTGAATTTTCTCAAAAAATGCCTTTATAAAACCCAGATTGAGTAGTATAACTTCAATGGTAATTAAAACTTAACTTTTTATTTTTCAGATTCAGGTACTAACCGGTTACAGTTTCAGGCTAACCGGTTAGAATTACAGACCTGAACTGTTTACCATTGCAATTCAGAAAAAAACCCTTTTTTTTCTTGAATTCTCTACCCAATCCAAAACACTTTCAACTTTATTCTTATACCTCAAAAACCATTGTTTTATCATTCAAAAGTCCAAATCACATATCCTTTTCCAATAACCATAATTTCACTTGAAATTATTCCATCAATTTAAGGCACAAATGGAAATCTTTCTCATCTGAATTTGTTGACATTACCACAACTTATATTCAGACCTTGTGTATAGAAATTAAGGCTTAGATTTGAGTAAAAACCATTAAAGCTCAGAACTGATTTGTAAACTGATTTTTCTTTGAAAATTTACAGTGTCTAACCGGTTACGAAAATCGTGTAACCGGTTAGATTATGCAGTCTGACCATTAAAACAAGAGTTTTAATAACTCATTTTCTTTCTTTCTCAAATCTAACCAATTTCCAGCATACACCAAGTTCTTATGCCTTAAATTAAACATCTTTACACCCAGAAACACATTCATATTGCATGCATCAAGTTTATTGAATTAAATTACATGAAAATTCACATAAACTCAATTTAGCACCACAAAACTGAAATCAAACACTTAAACACAGAATTCAGTCATCATTTAGCTTGCATGCATCAATTAAAATTTGCTCAAAACCACAGTGAGCAAGAAATTGGCCTCCAAGCCTTTGTGCTTAAAAACACATAATGCCCTTTTGAGTTTCATGAACTCAAATCCTAAATCCTTTGACATTTAGTCTAAATCTAGTATAGTGAAACTTCTCCCATACCTCTAAGTTGATTTGGATGAAAGTTTGACACTGATTTGCAGGAAACTCCACAGATCCTCTCAGAACCAAAGTTCTGTTTCCAGTTTCGTTTTCCAACAACAGGGTCCAGAAATCATCAAAATTAATATGGAATTTGGCCAAAGAAATTGGGGAAAATGATTAGAACTTGATCTTGGTAACATGCACTAGAAAATAAAAGTGATTTGAAACTTAAACATGATCTGTGCTTACCAAAATCGAAGCTCGAACTCAGCTTCTAGAACCAAGAGAAAACAGAGTTCAGTTCTCCAGCTCCAATTTCTAATGTTGATTTCTCCACACACAAGAACCCTCAACTCACAAGGTATATATCAATGAAAAGCTTTTGGTGTAAGCTTTTCAGAAGTTTATCTCTCGTTCTCAAACTCTCAAGGACGAAGGAGAAATCGTCCTCACGAAATCAAAACCCTAACTCACCCTTCTTCAGCAAGAATCAGCTAATCAACCCCCATTCCATCAACAATTCACCTATTTATAGCCAAATCCAGATTACATGCAGCTGGACGCGTGGTTTCCACTTAATTTGGGACTGTAATCGTGGCAAATTTTGGATTAATCAAACGATTACTCATCAAAATCCACTAAACCAGTTTCTGTGTTCATCGTCTAACCGGTTACAGGGCATTACTAACCGGTTAGATCAGTTCAAAATTTAAAAATTATTATTTTTAAATCTTTCCCTCCAAGAACCTTTCTAATATTGCTTTTTAGTCCTCATCCAGGGACCAAAATGCAATTTCCTTATATTTTGCATTTATTTGCCATATAAAAATATTTCCACTTATTTTTATATTTAAGGCTAATTAAATACAAAACATAGACTTAGAAAAATTTCAATAAATTAATAATAAAACTTTTTATTATTAATTTCCTATTATTCGGGAGACAAAAATTAGGGGTGTTACACTATATTTGGTTGATACTTTTTATGAGAATTGTGGGTGATTTAAAGGTGCACATAAGGTGTTTGATGAAATTTCTGCATTTTTAATTTTATTTTCATAGTATTTGGATCTTTACAAAGAGTGTTGGAGATTGTGAACAATGATGCTATGTGATATTTTATTTTATTCGCCAAAAAAATTTACCTTTTTTTTTATGGTTGTGACTTGATTATGTAGACAGCTGCTGAGTTTTTTTTTTTTTTGAAGCTTTAGGTGTTACAATGGCTGGCTTTGATTTTGCTCCAATGGAGATGCATGTATTACATGAAACAGCTTCAAAATTAGGATTTTTTATAATACCCTTTAAGTTTTTTTAACTTTTTTCTTTGAATTATTGCATGGGTAGTGGAATCATTAGAAACAGGGAGCTAAGGTTAATTCTTATCAATCATTAGAAATGTTTGTGCATGAAGATATTACAGCTGCTCCTTAATATTCACCAAAACATCATGTTGCTCATATTTTAATGGTTCGGCTTCAGTAGAAAACATAAGTTGTAATCTACTTGCTCATATATTTCAATAGTCTATCTCCGAATTAATAATGGTTTAGATTACCACACCACTAACTACAATGTTCAATCCAAACATCTTGATTCAAACTTTGTTAGTTAGGAACAAGAAGAGTAGTAAACAAGTAGAGAGACACTGGAAACTCACTTCTCAAATTGGTGGTGGCTGAATTTTCTTTATTTCTCAATATGTATAGATGAATGGTTTTCTTTTCTTGGGTTAAATCCAATTTCTACCTCTTGATATTAATCATATTTGTGATAAGCCATAAGTTCAAGTAGCTTCTCCTCTATCACATTCTAGGTAACAATCATATTTCTGTCAAGGTGTTTTTTTTTAATGTTTTTATTGTATATTATTTCTGGATTAAGAAACTTATTCACTTATGTCTGACGTGTGTTAAAGATGTCTTTTATTTTTGTCATGATTGTCTTTTATTTAATTTTATGATGGTTGTGTGCTGTTGCAGGTTGCTCTGGTTGCTGCTGCTACTAATGTAATACTTAAACTGGTTGTTGTTGTTTCTGCTTTATTGATTTTAAGTTTAATTTCAATTTTAATTTAACATGGTTCATGGAAATTGATTGAGTATATTAGTTATATCTTCAAACTTGTTCAGTTTTATCTTATTCTAAACGGATACAGAATTGAATGTTTTCATTGCTCATCTTGATCATGATATGAAAGTGTAATTTTATTTTAAAATATAAATGCTCATGAAAATGCTGATTTTGGTAACAATTAACATAGAAGAGTAGTTGTGTATATTTGGTAGCAAGCTATCATTTGCATAGAAGAGTAGTTGTTATGGATATATGTTTAAATTTCATCTTTGAGTATCATTCATTAGCTAACATGTTTATGAAAATTGGTTTGTCTTATGCTTGCTTTAATAACCAGAGTGTTCAATATTTTCATAGCAATGAAGGAACAAGCTATTTATGTATTTACTTATATTCACCCCTTATCACTAAAAAGAGTATATGTTGTAGATTTCATTTTCTCTTTACATCATAATTTGAGAATAACAGTATCAAAGGGAAAGCAACACCTGCACATAGAATTATTGGAAAGACCTATGCATATTTAGTGAAACAATTACCATAACATTGTGAAATAGTTTAAGGCCAATCCTAAAAACATATACATGATTTTGATAAAATGCATGCTTAGCTTGATTTAATAGGAGAGATGTACCCTCATCTTCTTTACAACTGGCAGCCAACTAGCTTTTTCTTTTGATGATGCGAATGCTGCAAGTTCAGTTTTTTGGAAACTTTACTGTTTCAGCTGTTGAGGCAGACATTCATTTTAACTCCTGCTTATATTGTTTTTTATTTTTATTTTGATGTCTTTCATGTTTTCCTATGATGTTGTTTTTTTTTTAAATTGATGCATACCACATCACATTATCAAATCAATAGCCAAAATAATTCTGTCCAATTTTGTGTGAATCAACATAGTGTGATTTGTGTTTTATCGAAAAACATAGTGTGATCTGTGTGATACCTTGGTCCCTAATTCTTGTTGTCGAGTTTATGTGAATCAACAATTTTACACATTATTTCTTTATCACTAATTTTTACTGCTGAAATGAGAATAGCACAAAAGCAGCTAGCTGAAGCAAACAAACGTGAAGCAGTAAGGATTACAGCTCAGAAGGCTAAACTAGCTGCTTCACAACAGGAAACTTTTTGCATATCTCATGTGGATGTTGGTCTGGATGTAGCTGCAGTTCACGAAGCTGTTTCAAAAGTCATGGAACATTAACATGATTGATTGCATCATTATCTGAGATTTTTCTCATTTGTTGGAATAATGTTGGATAATGATTTTGGCTTGCCTATGCCTCTTGATACCGAATTTGGCACAAGACTTAGATCTATCTATTTATCTTATTGGATAAAAACTATGCCATTTTCTGCATTCTTATTATTGTAAGTTAAGGGTGGTTGCTAGAACTAGAACAAGAACTAATGCTGATTGCATTTAATGGTACTCATCTTCTCTTATCATTCTAAACTTTGCTTCTTTGAATATTATATATTATCTTTCATAATTTTAGTTCTTATTCTTTTGGTTTTTTCTTACCTTCCAAATTTTAGTTCTCTATTATTTTGACAGCCAAGGTGATGATGTTGAGGTTGTTGCAAACTTAAGAGGGAACTTAATGGAAACTGTCCTTTTGGTTTGAGAATATTTGAGGTTGACTCGGTGCAAGTGGTGTGTTTCTTTTTATAGATACTTCTACAAGGTTATAGTTGTGTCTAAGTTCGATTAGAACCTTTTCTTTTTTGTGGTTTGTAATGTAAGAGATTTATGATTTAAGTGAGTTGAGATTGATCTTATGTTTGGAGCTTAAATTGTTTTTGTGCCTTGGAGATTTTTGGAGGTCGGTCTTATATTTAGTTATATGTTTTGTATGTATGTTATAATTATCAACTACTTAACTTTATCAAGTATATGTTTTCTTCCGTGGCTCCTATATATGTTGTTCTTTTTTTTTTTAAATGTCACTTGAATTATGATTTGTAGTTACCAAGTTGATTTGAGCAAAGGAAGTTTTAGCTTTAATTTGCCAAATCTACATTCCAAGCCTTTGGCCTTTACATTTTAAGTTAAGCTTTTAGTTAATGTCTTTTTAATTGTCAATAACAACCATTTAGTATCCTCCTAATCATGCTAAAAATTTGATTGTGTATGCTATTTCTAAGTTGTTGAGCTTATCTTAGGTCTCATATATATATGATTGATGGTAAAATTTCACTTAAGTACATTACTCCAGGTTTTTATTACATGCTGACCATTTTTAAGTTGGTCAAGTACTTGAAATCAATGATTTTAAAAACTGAAGTGAGCATTGAATTAGAAGATAGTTACCGGAAGTGCTAAGGAATTCAATTGTACGGGGATTGAATTTGTTAATGTGAATGTATTTTTTTTAATTATAAGAAAATAAATAACTGAAGTTATATGTCTGATATGAATCATGATATCTATCATAAATTTGTAGTTATTGAAATTTTCTCTCAAAGGGTAATGAGTCCTGAGATATGCATTTTAATAAATTATGCATTTTAAACCAATTTTTGTCAAAGAACCTGATTTAATTTTTTCTTTTCAGAGATACACCTCCCTTCTCCTAAAATTAAATTCTTCTTTCTCTTTCTTTCTCCTCATTCTCTTATGCATTTTTTTTAACCTCATCTATTTGCAATGCTTGCCAATATCAATATACCAAGTAACTATTTTAATAAACAAAAAAATTTATAAAACTTATTATAAATTTCAAACAATTTATCAACGCACAATATTACTATACAATTTTTTATACCTCATAATTTTTTATTCCTAAATTTAACAATTTCAATTTCTTTTCTTTTCTATCACTCTTAATACAAATACTACACTACAAATTCTTCATAAAAATAATTTTAATATTATTCATTTTTTCCACCAAATTTTACAAATCTTTTCTTTTGCAATCCGATTTTTGCTAACAATATTCTTACACATAATTTTTTTATATCTTATTATTATATTCTTTTTGCTATGACCTGTCCTGAGGACGGGTCTACTTACTAGTTTTAAAAAAATATACCAAATATTATGAATTATAATGTCAACTTCAAAAGCTTATATACAAGAACGATGGAATAGTTTTTAGTTAGTGTGAAGATTTAAATGGGAAAGGGAAGAGGAGAGAGAAGATAAGAGAGGAATGAAAAAAGGTGAAATGTTATTTATAACTCTTTGATTTGTCTTTATTTTTGAGTCTTGTGCCTTTAATTATTATTTTTTTTGGTCTTATTTTAAAATAAGTCATATTTAATCATATCGCACAAATTAATAGAGGTAGTTATATTTTTTGAAATTTCAAAATGTTATTTTAACATTGCAATTTTATAATTTTAATTTTGCATTGAAAATTTTACAATTTATTTTTCACATTAATGAACAAAGGATAAATAAGGAAAAAAAAAGCTATAAATACTTTCTAGAAATTATAACATGACTTATATATAGGACCGGAAAATTCCTCTAAAATATAACTTATAAATAGAACAAGAGAAATTTTGTTAACTAAATCATATATTGTATGTTTGTTAATAACATTTTTTTAAGTAACCTTTCTTTGCTCTTAATAGTCAGGAAAGAGCCTCACTAAAAAACACAAACGGCCATTGCCAAAAGAAAGCCAAATTTTGAATAGGAGACTGTTATGTCATTAAGTATATTAATATGTCTTTTTTTAATGATTATTTTAGGCACATATTAAAATTACTTAAGTTATTATATTTTCATATAAAAATTAAAAATATCACATCACAATGTATTAAACATGTTTACTTTTTATATAAATTTACTTAAGTATTTTATAGCTTGTTATGGTGACTTTGACATATCTCGTGCTTGCGTGTTACAAAAATCCTGTTATATGCTTTATTGTGACAACAATTCAGCACTCCGTATTCCAGCAAACCTGTTTTTCATGAACGCACGAAGCATATCGAGATTGATTGTCACATTGTGCGCGAAAAAGTAGTCGATTCTAGTTTTGTGCATTTGCTTCCAATCAAGTCTACTGCTCAGTCTGCAGATATATTCACCCAGGCTCTTTCTCCATTACTGTTTTAAGCTAATCATACCAAAATTGACATGCTTGATATTCACATGCTAGTTTGGGGCTGTTAAAGCTATTAAGTTAAGTTAGTTAGCTGAATCATAGTTGCTGTCAGTAGTATAGCAATTCTAACTTATAATTAGTTAATTAGAAATTTGTGTTTGTTTAAGTTAATCTAGGCCCTAGATTCCTATTAGCTAGTTGTACGGTAGAGATTATAAATGACTTGGATTACAAGATACAAGTATATATATCTTGCATATTGTACATTGTTAGTTAGTTGAAACAAATATCATTTTCATAACTACCTTCTCTTCTCTATTCTCTCATTCTATCTCTTCTCTTCCCATCCATGACCATCCATCCAATGTTCTTTACTCTTTTGTATTTTTTTTTCTTTTTTGGTGTTCCAAACTTTGTTTTTTATTTTGCTCTTCTCGATAATTAATCTTTATATTGATTTTGTGCAGGAGTTATAGGAATCAATAACTCCGTTTTTGAAGTTCATTATTGATTGAATAGCTTTGGGTGATTTCTCATTTGTTGTGCACACAAGTAATATGCAATTTTTCTCATTGTAGCTACCGCGTTGTACTTTGTATGCGCGACTTATTTTATTATATTTAAGTGATGACTTTAATTCTTAGTTATAATCAAAATACTAGGCATTACATACATGCTTCTTGGCAGGTTCTACAACTTTTTCTTGGTAAGATTTAATGGTAAACAAATCATTATTTGCCTTAGCAATAAACTTTTCTATTTGTGCATCTAGATGATGCTTTGTGACTGCAATTTTCATATAAAAAATATCTTTAGTTGTGATGTTATACTAATATCTATTGGTTTTTTTTATACCTTTGCTTTTAATCTAATTTGATTTGTTATGAAAGTTAACAATAAATAATAATTTCTCAAAATATTACCTAGTGTTGGTATCAGATTGTTAAACTTGACAACACATATTTACATGCTATCAATTAAGCTCTATTTTAGAATTTGGGGTCCCGTAGCTTGGTGGCATTCTCCTTAAGAAATTTATTATCAGCGGGCATATATTTTTTTTTTTAATCTAGTTGGTTTGTTGGGAAAATGTTTATTATTTTTTTTTATGAAGCAAAGGGGCTTAAAGCCCAAGGAAACAAAACAAAACACTACAGTCCCCTACTATAATAAGTAGCACTCCTATCAGCTAACAGAGCCAGATGCAGAAACAAAGGAGCATCCTCAAATATATCAACATCTTGAGACCCACTGTGCCCACATTTAGCAAGCAGATCAGCAGGGGCATTTGCTTCGCGGTAGACATGATTAAAAACGTTACACTCCTGAAGCTACCCATTAATTCTTCTAACCATCGGAGCACAAAGATGTGAGTCACAGCAACCATCACGCAGGAATCTCACATCACTCAACAAGTCAGCTTCAACACAAATGTCGTTCTTGAAACCTCTACTCACCACCAGTTGAGAGTCAATCAACACACCCCATAGCTCGGCATGCATAAGCGAACAAGGTCCAAGCTTAGAAGCAAAACCAAACAGAAAACTTCCATGCTCATCACGCAATAAACCATTGCATGCCGCCCGAACCCGCTTGCCACGAGCCATTCGTATTCAGCTTGACCCAAGCGTGTGGTGGCGGAATTCATTGGATACCAACCCCACGTTCACTATTAGTCTCCATAGAGATCACGTCTGCTTTTTCTAAAGAATTAAGGCAGACTCTAATCTTGTTCCAAAAAATACAAATGCAGGAATGAAAATCAATGAGATTGTTTTCGAACACCTTCTTGATTCTTCTCATCCAGAGAGCATCAACAGTGCAACTAAAGATCACGCTTCAGTCCTTCAAATCGAAACTACCCAAGGAATTCTTCATATTCCAAATAATCCAGTGCTCCAGGTCCAAGTTATTAAATTCAGAACCAAGACCACAAGGGACCAAACTTCTCCAAAGACATTGAGCATCATCGCAATCTCTCAGAGCATGCAAGATAGATTCCACCTCAAGCCCACAGATAGGACAAAGATCATCCTGTGTTAAGTGCCTATGTCTCCGAAACAGATTTGTTATAAGCACTTTTGTTGTAATCTTCCATAGCAGGATCCGAATCGTTTCATGCCCTCTCCATTTCCACACAAGTTTAAAAACCTGTAAATCAACACCAGCAGAATTTCCATTTAGTAAAGAATAAGCAGAGGAAATATTAAACTTACCATCTTGAGCATGGTTCCAAGCCACAATATCAGTGCCCTCATCATGCGTAGGCGGTAAGAGAACAAATATTTTATATATCAACAATAGTTGAGCTTGAGGGAAGGCAACTTCTCAGCAGGGGAACATTCCAATTGCCATTAGGAAGGACAAAATCCTTAAGTTTTCTATTAAGCTCATCTTCACTTATAGGTATCAGAGCATTCTTAATTAGGGCATTCTCAATCGGGTGAAGCGCAAACAAGTTGAGTCTAGTACTTGGAGAGGCATCTGTTCAATTTGGAATAACCTTAATCAAAGTATTATTTGGAGGATTGGTGATGGTCAGTCTATTACTCTATTCGCTTTTGGTGTGATCTGTGGGTTCTGCAAGGTGGTATGTGAAGGTGTTTATTTTATGTAAAATTTATGTAGCTGCATAATTTTTGCATGATTTTGTGTCCCACTAATTTGTCTTTGGGCTTTATTTTTGGCTAATTAGATTATTGTAAATTGTACTTTTTTGTGGGGAGTATTTCTTTTACTTTTCATTTTTGGAATAAAATTTTGTCTTAGAAAAAAAAAGCTCTATTTTAAAACACTTTAATAAAATTAAATTAAAAGAATAGATGATATGATCATTGTTTAATAAAAGTACAGAGAGTGATGATATATCAATAAATTCAAGGTAGCATGTCATATATTAGATTGCATGCTGCCAAAATTGTGAAAATTAAATATATTGTGTTTTTTTGGATATGCAGAAGATGGACTGTAATCATCCGACTCGTGGTTGGGTGTATGATAGGAACCATCCGAATAGATGAGGTTTAAAATTCTCTTTCGTAGAAGGTGTGGATCAGTTTATTATGCACGCTAGTGAGCAAGCTAATTTTATAAGTGACGGGCGAAAGATTAAATGTCTGTGTGCTAAATGTGACCTGACAAAGTTTTTGTCTGATGCCCAAGTTAAGCAACACTTGTATTTGTGTGGGTTCAAGCCTAATTATTAGACTTGGACTGATCACAAAGAGGAGTTGCCACAATTTGATTTAGGACATAATAATGACAACCATATTGGTGCATCCAGGAGTAGTGTAGATGTCGGTGGTGGAGAATATTTTACGTCAATGCAACAGACGATACATGATGCTTTCAACATGCCTGAGTCATTTCAAGAATCAGAGTCCCCTTGTATGGAAGAGCCTCCAAATGCAGAATGTTAAAGGTTCTTTAGAGTATTAGAGGAAGCAAATAAGACTTTGTATGAAGGGGCTAATGACTCTATAATATCAATGTGCGTTAGGCTTTTGGCTTGCAAGTCCAATTGACAAATGCCCGATGTGTGCGTGTTTCGAGTCTTTTTTCCAAATGCTTTTGGGCGCAACACCAGTGAAAGAGGGCTTACCAAAGAACTTGTATCAAGCGAAAAAGTTAGTTTCAAAGCTTGGATTAATGTCAAAGAGGATTGATTGTTGCATGAAAGGATGCATGCTTTACTATGATAGAGATAATAAGACCACTAATTATAAGGCATTAACTAAGTGCAGATTTTGTGGTGAGCCGAGGTATGAACAACGTGTTAGTGAGACAAGTCGTTATCCTAGAAAAGCAATATTTTACTTGCCTATAATTCCAAGGTTGCAAAGGATGTTTGCGTCTGAGGAAATTACAAGGCAAATGACATGGCATCATGGCAATAATAGAAGTGATGACATCTTACGTCACCTTTCTGATAGGGAGGCTTGGAAGCTCTTTGACAGGGTGCATGCTGATTTTGCGAATGATGCACGAAATGTACAACTTGGGTTATGCTCTAATGGTTTTACACCGTACATTCAAGCTTCAACTTCACCTTATTCTTGTTGGTCGGTTATCATTACTCCTTACAATCTTCCTCTTGAATGTGCATGACAAAACCCTTCATGTTTTTGAGTTGTCTTATCCCAGGCCCATATAATCCAAAGGCTTGCGTTGATATTTATTTGCCACCTTTGATTGATGATTTGAAGAAGTTGTGGACATGTGTGAGCACATATGATATTTCAAGGAAGCAAAAATTTATGATGAGAGGGGCTTTAATGTGGACAATTAATGAATTCCCTACTTAAGGCATGTTGTTTGGTTGGGGTACACAAGGTAAATGTTAGGGCTTATGGTATTAGATACATGAGCGATTGGCTCTCGTGCAAGTGGGAGATTATTGGAGAGTGTCCTAGAGGCAATCGTATTTTCTCTTTTACTTGTACTTATTTCATGTTTATGGATTATTATCATTATTAATAATATTGAGGCATTTCATTTATTATATTTATGCTTTAATTGTTTGATTAAATAGATGTAATAAAGTCCTTAGGATAATAAGTTCAATGTCATAAGAATATCAAGTACATGACTTGATAGTGAGATCTTATTGATTGAAAATTATCCTTAAAGATTACCTAGTCGAGTATTACAGTTAATAAGGACAACTATAATACATAGAGACTAGTATGTGATAGACTGATGACTATATCTCACTGGTAATTGATATGGGATATCAAGTCTTCACGTAAGTACACATTGGGACAATTGTGTACTTGATTGACCTGCCATGAGAATGCTACTTGGGTTATTAAGTGAGTGTCATAAGCGATTCTCATAGCGACAATGGTGTACATGGTCCTTCGACCTGAAGTCGCTACGGTTCCCAACATGAGGAGTTATGTTCTTTCACCCAATCAAACATCATCTTTAACTAGGTGATCATAACGATTGTGGTCGAGTATAAGACAAATCATGTAGAGGGATGTCAGTGACGTAGATGGGATTTGTCCTTCCTTGTTAATAGGAATTATATCTCTAGGCCCCTTGACTGAGTGAGACGGTGAAATGTATGGCCAGTCAATAAGAGATATTGGCTAGACTTGTTTAGACGCATCTACTCAGGGATCAAGAAACCATAGGTTACACAATACATGGGTGACACTTTCCATGTCATGAGTGTAACTAAGATATTTGGATAAAGGGATTAAATTTACACATGATCATTGGTCACACTAAGGTTATGTCAGATCACAGAATTTCCTGTCACTTGGGTAGCGGTGATGTGTTTCTAGATACCGCTCATTGCTTGTAAACTTAAAATTAGATTTTAAATTTACTGCCAACGTCACAGGAACCTATAGGGTAACACACTAAGAACAGATAGATTGGAGATATCACATTTGATAAAAATACAATAGTTGTATTTTTATAAAATTTACGTCTGTGTGATGCACTGTATGACCGTTTGACGCATTCTGATATGTACTGCCAGGCCCAGACCGCTGGTCTAATACTATTATAAATAATAGTATCAGCCTTAGGGTTTAGTTCGTGTGAGACACAAAACGTCAACCCTAGTCGTGCATATCAGATAGTGAGTGATACACTGAATCTCTCTCTTCTCTACTAGCACTGAGAAGAGAGTCGTGATTCCAATTGGAAATCTGTTCGTGTGGATAACAATAGAGGCGCGATTACGTTGCTGCGCTCGTGATTGACGCGGATTGTTCGTGGACGATCTGCCAGTGTTGTTCTCCTGTTCCCATCAAGAGGTAAACGTTTTTCTATCTCGAATTATGCTCTCTCGCATGGATCCTGTTTTGGAAATAGGGTATTTATTTTTTTTTCATTGCGTATTCTGATCCCTATATCCAGCAGTAAATTGGCATGCCTGCATTGCATGGAGAATTCAAAAGCATTTTCATTAAAAGAAGGATGGAAAAACTCATGGTTTGATTCGCATCGAAGACACTTACCTAATAATCACCCATTTAGAAGGAACATAAAGGCATTAAAAAAGGGTGAGATTGAGGATCTGGAACCTCCCCCTAAGGTTAGTCGTGAGGAGGTTTGGGAGGAAGTAAAGAATTATCCTAAATTGGCAGATGTAGGTGCTCCATTTAGAATTCCAAGATATGGAGTATCTCAAAATTGGATTAAGCAAAGTATATTATGGGAACTTCCATATTGGAAAGACAATTAGTTGCCACACAGTCTTGATGCGTTGCACATTATCAAGAATTTTTTGGATAACATATTTAACACTGTTATGGATGTGAATGGGAAGACCAAGGACAATGAGAAGACCATAATGGATTTACCACTATAGAAGTGAAAATAATTAAATCCCCGCCATAAAATAAAACACATGGTTATTATATTTTTCCTTATAGAAATAAATTTGTATACACTTAGCATTTTAATAATTTCATATTAAAAAACCATAAAATAATAGGATAGTCTTATCACCAATTACAATTACACATAAAACGTAAAAATTCAAAATAAATAAACTTAAATCTTATGAATTTTCAATTCATACTCTTATCATAAAATTCATAGGTCTTCAAACATGCACTGCGCATACTTACACACAGACATATATATATAATATTTTCAAATAAACAAATAAATAATTAAACACGTAATAATAAAAGAAATGCGCTGAAAATAAATCCTAAAATTAAATTATTCAAGTGGTAAAATTGTGGTTATTACACTTTAGAAGCAAAATCAAATTTTCAATAAGTCAGTTGATGCACTTAAGGCAGAGAAGGAAACTCTTCTGATGCAAAAAGATGAGCTCGAGGATGATCTAGTCTCCTTAGCAAAAGAGTCTTTCTAGAACGAAATTGATCAGCTACGGATCTTGTATCCGAACATCTCTTTTGAAACCAAAGGGTTGTCATGTGTTTATCAAGTTCAAGATGGGAAGATTTGTTCCAAGATTGGGGATGAATGGGTGTTGGTCGAGCTCGATTCATTAGGTTTAAGTTCTTCCACCGATCAAGGGTCTTAACACCATACCATTTAGCCTTTATCATTTTTTTTTCGCTAGAGACCTTCATGTAATATTATTTAAATGAACTATATCTTGGAATTTTACCCTTTCGCCTTTTTTGGGATTTTACCCTTTCAACATTTTTCTCATTTTTATACTCAACTACTGTTACGGGAGTATCTCTTCAACCAAGGAGACTACCCATGCAAACTTATATCCGGCCTTAGACAGACGTTGCGACACGACGGGGAGTATAAGTGGAGTTAGGTTCGAAATACGCAATTGACATTCAACCTCAATGGAGCTCGGTAAAGCCCCGAAAAATGTAGAGATTTATAATGGCTAGTCAGAGAACTAGTGCATACTAGCAATTTGCAGTCAAGCAAATGTTTGTTTACTTTTTTGGATAACCACTTGTGATGTATGTAGCCTTAGACGGGCTTTGTGCCGTGGCATGGACTTTAAGTGGAGTTAGGTTCGAAATACGTGATTGACCTTCTGCCTCAATGGAGTTCGATAAAGCCCCGAACAATGAAGAGGTTTACAATAGTCTTTAACCAAGACCCCAGTGGGTAGACGAAGAACTAGTGTGTACCATCAATTTGCGATCAAGCAAACATTTGTTTACTTTTTGGGTTAACCACTTATGATGTATGTGAATGTCACAAGGATATGAATAAGAATAAATGAGCATATTTTTTAAATCATTACGATAAGTACACATCATTTTCAACTATAATATCTCCTTAATTTTTCTGCATTCCATGAATTTTTGATGGTTTGATCGAGTAGGGTTTCGAGCTTATAAGCTCTCAAGCCAGTTGCCATTGTAATACAGTAACGTCCTTCCCAGTTTGGCACGGGTTTACCTTGTTGAGCATTCTTGTTTCCGATGTCAGCTCTCTGTTACAAGCTTTATTTAACAGCCTTAGCTCGGTTATAGGCTTGATTCCTTAGTTCTTCCAATAGATCGAGATTGAGCTTCTGATTGTGCTGATTGATACTTTTTTGGAATTGTTATCTTCTCCAAGTTGGTTCACCTATCTGAACAAGGATCATAGCTTCACAACCATTATAAGGTGGAAAGGTGTTTCCCTTGTCGAACTGTTAGGTATTTTTCGATAGCTCCACGGGACATTTGGGAGGTAATCAGTCTATCTTCCACTTGTACTTGCTAATCTCTTTTTTATTCCATTTACAATAACCTTGTTTGCTGCTTTCACAGGCCATTTGTTTGCGGGTGTTCAACTGAGCCGTAATGGACTTTGGTATTGAGATCTGCAAGCATCTTTTTTGAAACTTTTATCAGTGAATTGAGTTACATTATCCACTACTATCAATTCAGGGACTCCAAAATGGTAGATTATGCGATTTTTGAAGAATCTTTGGAAGTTTTCCGTTGTGATCAGGATCAGGGGCATGGCCTCAATCCATTTAGTAAAATAATCAATTGCTACCTCTAGAAACTTGAACCTGCTTATAGATCTCTTGAAAGAACCTACCAGGTCCATCCCGCAACGATAAAATGGACAAGGGATGGAGATTGAATATAGGACGTCGGGGGGGGGGGGGGTGCTTGGTATGTTATGGCAAATCTCCGGTATTGGTTGCACCTTTTTACCAGTTGTATCGTGTCTTTGGTCATTGTGGTCCAGAAATACCCTGCCCGTAACACCTTTCAAGCTAATGATCTTGTCGCAATGTGATATCCACGTTTGCCTTCATGGATTTCCTTGATATTGTCATTGCATCTTCGAGACTCAGGCATTTTAATAGTGGTATGAATATTCCTCTTCTATAGAGCTTCCCATCAAAAATAGTAAAACGGGTTGAACTCCGTCTAATTTCTGTGGCTTCTTTCTTGTTGCTTGGTAATGTCCCACTCTAGATGTACTAGATGATTGGAGTTTTCCAAGTGGTTCCTCCTTCTTCGATCAGCATGACGAATTTGAGGATGTCTCACATTTCCTATACTATAGTTCAGCATGAGCTCTAAGATTTTGAATTGGCGAGCTTTGCCAATATATCTGCCCTTGAGTTCTTCTCTCTTGTAATATGTTCAAGATGAACTTTCTAGAAGTTGTTAATCAGATTAATTTGTCATACGTTCATAATACTTCTATAGTATGGGTTCTTTAAATTGGTAATCTCTCAGGGTTTGGCTTATGACCGATTGGGAATCACTTCAGAGGGTTACTTTTGTTGTGCGTAGATCTTTTGCTCATACAAAACCTGCAATACATGCTTCGTACTCTGCTTGATTATTGGAAAATGGGAATTTAAAGGTCAAGGACTATTCAAGGATTTTACTCCTAATAATTCTTCTATGCTCCTTGAAGGACTTTACTTGTGAAGTAGATAGGTCTTTACTCCCTATCGGTCTCTGGAACTAAGTAGGAACTTAGAACCGTGTCAATTATTGCTAAGTAAAGGTATAGTGCGTCACCTAACTCCGGTCTGGTACGGTTGAGGTGTAACATCCCGAATTTTTATTCTAATAATAATTAGAATAATAGTAAGATTTGGAAGTGATGGATTATCATAGAAGGGATTTAAAATGATGGATTAGGGATTTAAAAGATTTAGGACTCAAAACACAATTTTCGCCGTTGGATATGAAGGTATGATTTTTAGGAAGTTACTCGTCAAATTTGAGCAAGATCCGACGGTGAACGAAGAAGTTATCTCGAATTGAAGCAAGAAGAAAATAGGAGGAAAATAGGAAAATGAATAAATGGGGTACTGGGCAAAACACTGGAGTCTTTTGGAAAAGACTCGAGTGTTTTACAGATCCTGAATCAGGGAAAGGCAAAGCCCTCAGATTCACTCGAGTCTTTTAGAAAAGACTCGAGTATTTTTCATGAATTCACTCGAGTGATTTGGAAAAGACTCGAGTGTTTTTATCAGATCAGCAAAAAATAAAAACACGAGTTGGGGTCATTTTAACCCCAAAAATCACTTTCTCACTCTTCTTTTCTTCGGCTTCTCTCTAGGGTTTTCATCCCCAATCCTTCTCCAATGTTAAAATAGCACCAAATCAAATCAAATTAACATCCCATAATCATTCCCCATCAAATCCCCATGATTTTCTATCAACAAAAACCCCAATTTCATTCTCAATCCCTCAAATCCCCAAATTCCCAATTCAAAACCCTAAATCCTTCCAATCCCCATAATCACTCAAAGTTATCAAAAATTAGTGCTACAAATCACTTACAAATCAATTCCGCATTAATTTCCCTCTCCAAAAACACATATTACTTCCTCTTTCTCATGAAATTCCAATTCCCTATCAAACCCCAATTTGTGTAATCGAAGGCATAGGGTCTCATAATCATGCAAGGAAGCTTAGGAAGTGATTAAGGGCACGGAATAGGAAGCTAAGAGGCATGGATTAGAGCTTGGTGAGGATGCTCCCTCAAAACCCCATTTTGGTTCTTGCTCTTCAAAGAGGTAAGAAGGGTTGTTCACATTACCTTTACTTAGAGAGTAAATTCTATGATGCTATAGTGGTAGCTGAGAATAGAAAAGACTAGTTAGAAATAATATACAATAGGGTAATTGCAATAGACAATAAACAAAGCTTAAGAATAAAGGAAATGAACTCATTAGATAAATTGCGAATATATGTAGTATATGATGATGTTTGTAATGTGTGAATTTAGTATGGAAGTGTGAAATGAACGGATAATGAATGAGGAAAATATAGGGAAATAAAGGTAATAAATCGAGTAGGTGAATAAATAAAATAAACCCGCCAAATTGTTTGTAATGCTATGTGTAAGTGAATTGTGTTGTTATGCTTGAAAGCTTATATGTGAGAGAATGGGTCTTAAAAATGAACCTAGGACTTAGTAAGATTAGAGGTATCACAAGCTAATGAAAGAATCAGAGTATTGGGTATGTGTGGGAAATTAATAAAGATAGTTAAACAAGAATAGTAATCAATTAATTAATCGAAAAGAAAAGGAAGGGGTAAGGGGTTTATATTGGAAAATGATTGTGAATGTGCGAATGTTGTGAATGTTAGTTTTGTATGCTAACACCTTTAGGTGAAGATAAAGAAAATGATAACAAGTCACATGATAAGGCATAAATGAAAATACAGATCCAAGATAAGATACAAACATAAACGAAATACTATAATACAAATCATGTATATGTGTTATTTTCTGAAATGGAAATGTAATGTAAAGTAAAAGAAAAGCAATAGGGTCTGCAGCTATTAATCGCGTTTTGGGATCCACACCCATTAGGTGCACACGGTTAGGACAGGGTCCTACTAGCAAAGTAGGCCCGAATTAGCCCCAATAGGTACAAACCTCGCTCAGGAAAAATCCCCATAAGATCAAAGGCTCGTTAGGTTACGTGGATCCTACGCGATGATTAATAGCTGCAGCACCAAATATAAGCATGAATCATGAATAATTGAGAATATATGAAAGTGAGTGAAGAAAAGAAAATAAAGAAAAGGCCCTAACGAGGGAAAGGTCTTATGGGTCAAGAAGTCCTGAGTGAGAAGAAGTCCTATTGGGTGAAGATACCATCCTAACCAATGTGCAAGCAAGAATACCTAATGGAATTATTATTTTGCTAGTAAAGCAAAAGACAAGATAAAGGTCCGATGCGATCCTGACGAGGCGTATCGGCATTAAAAGAATTAGTCGGCGCTCAGTACCGTACGGCTGGCTGAGGTTGGACTACATAATGAATACTGTAAAATGAAATAAAGAATGGAATTAAAAGAAAGCAAGCACATGAATCTTTATGTATAAGTATGCTAATAAAAATGAAAGAAAGAAAGGAAAACCAAAGATTAAAGGAATTAGAAGAAATAAATTATATGCAAGCTTTATGAATAAATGTATATTAAAAGAATTAGAAGAAATAAATTATATGCAAGCTTTATGAATAAATGTATATTAAAAGAATTAGAGGAAATAAATTATATGCAAGCTTTATGAATAAATGTATATTAAAAGAATTAGAGGAAATAAGTTATATGCAAGCTTTATGAATGAACGTATATTAATGGAATGAAAAGAAAAATAAGTGAAGAAATGTATATTAAAAGAATGTAAAAATAAGAGAAAAATTATAAGAACTTAATTATATATGAAAATTTTTGAATAAGGAAGATGCATAATAATGTAGGCTTAGTTATTTGCTATGTCCTCTTTTAGAACTTATCTTCCTAAGTCCTGTGTAATGCTACCCTTCTTGCTATACTTTTACAGGTACAGAAGCGGAGTTTACATGGGTCATGGCCGAGCAGATTTATGTTCCACTAAGTGGGATATATATATATATATATATATATATATATATATATATATTATTTTGAGTGGACTGATATTTTGTAAAACTGAATATGTAATAGTTTTATGCCCTGAGACTAGTTCTAATCGGGCGTAGGATCAATTAAGTTGTTGTAATATTTTTGTGTTTTATGTTTTTAAATAATTTTGGTTTGACAGGTTTAAAAGAAGAAAACTTTGGAAAGTCCGATAAACAGAGGAAACTCTGTCGGATTCTTCCTAAGGATTTTACAAGTATTTAAGTTTTAAAAAAGAAATTTTAAATCACCAATTTTATTAAAACCTAAAAATTAACTAATTAAAGTGAGGACGTCGCATTTATGGTATCAGAGCAGTTTTTCCTCGGCCTTGGAGTTTGGAGTCACAACTCCTGTGGTTTACTCACCAAGCGAGTAACCGATATGTATAGTCAAGTGTCTAAGTTAGGTGAATGGGATGCATATATATATAGTTATCTATGCATATATGTGTTCAATTGCTATCTTAACCAGGATTAAGTAGTGACAAAGACGATAGGACGCTAGTTTAAGCTTAACTAATTCCCTCGATGGTGTTATCATTTAAATAGAGTGTAAGGGTAGGATTGGTCGTCCTTACTCTTTCAACTATTAAATGATGCTATCATCAACAAACCCGATGATGTTGTTGCTATTGATACATGTGAGATTGAAACTGACCATCTCGATCTTCGCACTTGTCGACAGTCAATGTCATTGAAGACTTCGAAGTAGCACAAACTCCAACCAGACATTCAATTTCCCCGAGAAGTACCTCTTTCAGAAGGAGGGGAATCAAGTTCACCCTAGAAACCATCTCCAGCTTTTCCGAAAAGCCAAGCCAGACATTGGTGGTCCGTGATCTGTTGGGAGTCTTCCCACTAAGATTTCTGAACGGTCGCCTGTGAGAAAAGCCAAAATCTTGTCAACCTTGCAAAGTATCCACGCCGAGATCAACCAAGACTGAACCATTGAACCATGGTCTCTGGTAAAAGTAAGAACCCGACATTGGTGCGCTGTTGATAGACGTGAAGTTGGGATTGATCACCTCAACCTTTGCAACTATTAACAGATGATATCATTGCAATCTTCTTAATGAAGTCGAAACAATCAAAATAGGAACTCTCCAAGGAAATAGATTCCTTGAAAGCAAGGAAACCAACCGAATGGTGTTCTTTCCGAACTCTTTACATAGAACCGGAAAGTAGACCCCAAAGCGAAATTAGAAGGGAAGAGTCTTAAGCTATTTCATCAGTTTAGGAATGGCATAGCCGAATGCCTAATCTTTGGAAATATAACCAACCCTATAGGAATCACTTCTAAATTCCATGAAAAGCCAAATCAGATTCCGGGAGTTCAAGTTTTAACGGGAATCTTATCATGGTTTCTGAAAAGACACCGCGAGAAGGGGTAAACCTTAACGACTTAGTGGGTCTCCACATCAAGACCGACAAGGTTAAACTATTAATCTGTACTCCTCATTCAGTATAAGAACCTGGATGCGTGCGAACACAAGCCTTCGCAAACCTTAGGAATTTAATCCAACCCGTCGATCAACAATAGGTTGTTAGCTCAACTTCAATCTCGAAAGTGATGAAACACTCAAGAGTGACACAAGGGAAAGGTGGACCACAACTTCAAGTGATACAAACCTTTTTGTTCAAGGACAAGGAAGGACAAGTAGGGACCTCGAGGCTAATCTCATTAGCACTTTTAGTCCATACCAAATTCACAACGTATCTCCTTTAAGATCCAGTTTGGGATAAGCTGAAACCGGGTTGCTGGCATGCACTCAACGTGAGATTTAAGTTTCGTAGATCTCTAATACTGCCCAATAAAGCGTCTAAATTTCAAGAGTGCCGGTATACCTCAATCCATGGCCGCCAAGTATCGTTCAAGACTTTATTTGTGTTTCCATTGAACCATGGATAATGGTTTAATTTGTGCAAGTAAACCTCTGTCTTCTTGTTCTGACCTTCTTGGTTCCGAACCAATCTTGATGCAACAATTTCAATCCTAATCAAATGTGTCCTTGTTTCAACCAACTAAGGTTGGTGAACTCTTGAATCCTTCTCTTTGTTTTCATTGGTAAATATCAAACGTTCATGTAGTTCTCGTCTTGACTACTCAATTCAGTCACCTCGTATGACGAATGCTGGACCCCTTTACCAGGTACCCTTATCGAGATCGATCAAGTCAACCATCGCTCTGTAGAAAACACATCTTTTGTTGATTTTCCAACGAAGATGCATTCTCTGGGATAAATCTCTATTATCTTCAGGGGCGACATGTAACCAGTCATGTTGCTACCCCACAATGTCGGTGCTGCGCGATTCTTTTATGTTGGCAGCCGACCGATACTCGCTAGTCACCGAACATTATGGGAAAAGCCACGAAACGATAAGATGCTGAAATTTCTACACTCTCATCACCTCTCACGTCTTTGGTCATCTTCCAAAGCCCATTAAGCATTCCCTTGAATGCTTCTAGTTTCTTCTTTTCATCTTCACTCTCTTCGAGTTTCAGATATCTAGTGATAGAACTCGGATGTGTATGCAGGAGTTTGCCAAATTGTAGGAATCTAGTATGATTCAATGCCACCACAAGTAGTCAAACCCCCCTTCACTCCCACTTCCGAAGAACGCTTGGGAAATCCATACACTCCATGCTTAGTAGCGACCGAACCTACTCCTAACATTGATATAATCAAGTATGTCGATGCTAAGTGGGGGAGGATTTCAATCCAAACGATTGGGAGATGGAACTTTAATAATAAGAAAGCCGATGATCTGGTGCAGATGGAGATAATACGTGGTCTTAGAAGACAAGCATTGAAATAGGCATGAACCTAACCACACCTAGAGCGGGAAGTGAAGACCATAGTTAAAAGCTTTACCAATGGGATGATTCTCCATTTAAGGAATCGAGCGGAATTTCGGGGACGAAATTCTAATAAGTGGGGGAGAAATGTAACATCCCGAATTTTTATTCTAATAATAATTAGAATAATAGTAAGATTTGGAAGTGAGGATTATCATAGAAGGGATTTAAAATGATGGATTAGGAATACTTTGAGTGCCATATAGGAGTCTAGGAGCATTGGCATCGAGAAGCATGTAACATCCCTCGTTTCTTAAAAATAATTTCATAAATTATTGAAACGTGTTGGAAAAGTCTGAGTATGAAAAATTTTCCTTGAATGTGGTACTCAAATTTAAACCATGTATTGGAACTAAATTCGGTAGAAGGAGTAATTATTTGCTGAACATTTTAGAACCCTTTTGAGATAACCTTTGCAGTACAAAATAGCTTTCGAAAATAACTTAGTCATCAGGTCATCCCAGGAAATCAACTTTAACAATACTTCCTTCGTGCCGAACGATAAAATCAGAGTGAACGGAATATATTAAAATAGTTCATTGACTCATAAAATCAGGGATATAAATTTGATGTGTACCACAATTATATTAAAGTATGAAAACTAGGTTTTCTCTTGGATACATCTCTCAAAATATATACATTGTTTCCATTATCAAAAATAGAGATGTTCCAGAGCTGGTCACTGGTTCTTCATCCATTCGTTCATCTGGTTGAGTCCTCAGAGTTGTACAAAAGAGTCTTTATCCCATGATGACTTGGCACTTTATGAACTTAAGAGTCATCCCATTTCCTTTAATCTCTAGGTAGTCTAGGTACCTGGTCAAAACCTATTAAGGGCAGGGGGTAAGCTTATACATTCGCGTTATCAAATAAGAGTAAAGTCCTAACATCCACAAGCAAGCAACCATCATGATAGAAATGCATAAACATGAGCACTCGCCATTTCACTTATTTCTCTTTCCAAATAGGTGGAATGATGCATGCTTCCCATCTCTCGATTCCTGAGATTCTTCAACTAATCGCTCAGATGAACGTCCTTCCATAACACCATGGTATTCCCAGAATACAAATAATACGTTATCAAACGTATGGCGTACTTGCTCGGAAGTGATAAAAACGTCACACTATCTGGTGAACGTCACGTCGCCCAAGGACGTAAACCTATCACTTTTCAATATGCACTGGGTGTGATAAAAAACGTCACCACATCTGATGAACGTCACGTCGCCTAAGGACGTAAACCTTATCACTTGTGATACACAACAGAGGTGATAAATAACGTCACCATGTCTGATGAACGTCACGTCGCCTAAGGACGTAAACCTTATCACTCGTGTGCACCACGCCCTTCTCAACAAACAACGGGTGTGATAAAAAACGTCACCACATCTGATGAACGTCACGTCGCCTAAGGACGTAAACCTTATCACTTGTGTAACACAACAGAGGTGGTAAACAACGTCACCATGTCTGATGAACGTCACGTCGCCAAAACGTAAACCTTACCACTTGTGTGCAACACACCGTTGAACCATCAAACCAACAGTATACCACATACTGTCCACATTGTCCACCTCAATGTGTCATCGAGCAAGTAGTAACATTTGGCACTCCCAGAGGCTCTCCTCATGTTCCAAAAACATGACACAACGATAACTCAACACCGTTCACGGTGCATGAATGCATGCAAGTATTCCCTCAAGATTATTCGTTAATCTCATCGTATACAATATGTAATGAATTCATCAATGAGATATATCAATTTCCATGCTTAGGAATTATGGGATTTATTAAAGGAAGTATCACATTATTCCCTTTAAGTGTCATTAGGTTTAAATGGAAGTGGTTAGATTAAAAATGGTGTTTTCTCAACATTTTAGTAAAAGACTCGAGTAGTAGCTTCAATACTCGAGTAGTTCTTCAATTTCATGAAATTGTGTATTAGTCTGCCCAGAATACTCGAGTATTTCACAAAATACTCGAGTAGTTTACAGTTCAGAATACTTGAGTATTTCACAAAATACTAGAGTATTTTTCAGCCCCAAAATACTTGAGTGTTTCACAAAATACTAGAGTATTTTCCAGCCCAAAATACTAGAGTATTTTGCAGCCCAGAATACTAGAGTATTTTACAAAATACTAGAGTATTTCGTGATCTTCTGGGAAGCTTGCATCAGAAAATACTCGAGTTTTTTACCAAATACTCGAGTGTTTTACCAAATACTCGAGTTTTTACCAAATACTCGAGTGTTGTACCAAATACTCGAGTATTTTTGACAGCAGATGCACTACAACTTGGTTTTAACATACCATTTTCAATTCTAATCAATTCCAACTTAAACCAATGATCAACAAAGCTTTACATACACAAATTAAACATGTCTCAACACAGAGATCGCATCAATTCACAGAAAATCATAATCATTCATCAATTATGCATGAAAATCACATATTATGCAACTTCAAGTACCAATTTCAATTCTATTCATTTTTGGCATAATTTCAGCATTGATTAAGCTCACATGCAACCAAATAAACTTGCCTTAGCATGTAGCATGCCTCAGATTGGCCTCCAAGCCATATTCCTATTTCAATCTATGCCCTTAGAGTCTCATGGTGACTCCTCCTACTTTCTAATGCAATTTACTCTTATTCTAGCAAATGGTAAGCTTCCCCCATACCTTAGGGTTGTTCTTGAACAAAAACTCCGTAGAGAACAGCAACCAAATGCTCTAACCACTTCCCACCCGAACTTGCATAACAGATTCAGCAGGGGTTCAAAACCACATCAATCGACATTCGAATCATGCATAAAAATTGGGGAAATTGGTTAGACTATGTTCTCTATAACATGTACTTTGAAAACCAATAAGTTTCAGACCAAAAGAGAGCTTGAGCTTACCACAATTGAAGCTCAAAGTCGGCTATCTGAATCTGAAATTCTAGTTTGGCAGATTTCAACACCTAACTTCACAAGCCCATAACTTTTCATCCAGGAACTCAAATCTCACAAACTTGGTATCAAATCGAAGCTCGTTGAAAGAGCTTTCCAATGGTATAACAGGCGTGAGGTAACTCTCAAGGAGGAGAGAGAATAGAAGCCACGAAGTTGACGGGTCTGAACTGAGTTCTGTTTTTGGCAGATTTGAAGCTCTAACTTGCAGAGCTCACTACTCCTCACACACTCAGCCTTAGCTCACGATTTTTGGTGTTTTTCAAAGCTCTGGATGTGAGCTTCGAAACGGTGTATGGTTTATGTGTTAAGACTCAGAGACGAAAACGAATTGAGAGAGGAAACTCAAGAACCCTAACATGTGAAGTTCTTCACGAAATTGGCAAAATGGGTTGGTTGATTCATCAACCATGGCTTAAATAGCCCTCCACCAAGCTCATGCAGCTCGACACGAAGTCCTTAGATGTGTTGAAGTACTGATTTCGTGTCAAACGGCGGTGACTCGGTGGTGGTGACTCACCAAACGCACTAACTCGTGCAACACTGACCAGAATACTCGAGTATTTTCAAAAATACTCGAGTATTTTGACCAGTTTTCACTAAAAACTTTGTTTAATTAATTTTAACCCCAAAAGACCTTCCATTATTGTTTTTAGGTCCTTCCCAAGGACTTAATTGCAAAATTTAATATTTTATGGAAAAACCTCATCATAAAATATTTTCACATAATACTTATAATGAATATATATCCAAATCAAACATGAAATTATTATTTATGTATAAAACCATTTTACTAACATATTTATTCGGAAGACGAATTTGGGGTGTTACAAAGCAAATTTAAAGAAGACCCAAACGAGTGTTAAAAATCGATTTTTCGGTGTTATAAACACCCGACGTTAGGAAATTCAAAATAAAAGATTTAGGACTCAAAACACAATTTCCACCGTTGGATATGAAGGTATGATTTTTAGGAAGTTACTCATCAAATTTGAGCAAGATCCGACGGTGAACGAAGAAGTTATCTCGAATTGAAGCAGGAGGAAAATAGGAAAATGAATAAATGGGGTACTGGGAAAAACACTGGAGTCTTTTGGAAAAGACTCGAGTGTTTTGGAAAAGACTCGAGTCTTTGTGAAAAGACTCGAGTGTTTTACAGATCCTGAATCAGGGAAAGGCAAAGCCCTCAGATTCACTCGAGTCTTTTAGAAAAGACTCGAGTATTTTTCATGAATTCACTCGAGTGATTTGGAAAAGACTCGAGTGTTTTTATCAGATCAGCAAAAAATAAAAACACGAGTTGGGGTCATTTTAACCCCAAAAATCACTTTCTCACTCTTCTTTTCTCCGGCTTCTCTCTAGGGTTTTCATCCTCAATCCTTCTCCAATGTTAAAATATCACCAAATCAAATCAAATTAACATCCCATAATCATTCCCCATCAAATCCCCATGATTTTCTATCAACAAAAACCCCAATTTCATTCTCAATCCCTCAAATCCCCAAATTCCCAATTCAAAACCCTAAATCCTTCCAATCCCCATAATCACTCAAAGTTATCAAAAATTAGTGCTACAAATCACTTACAAATCAATTCCGCATGAATTTCCCTCTCCAAAAACACATATTACTTCCTCTTTCTCATGAAATTCCAATTCCCTATCAAACCCCAATTTGTGTAATCGGAGGCATAGGGTCTCCTAATCATGCAAGGAATCTTAGGAAGTGATTAAGGGCACGGAATAGGAAGCTAAGAGGCATGGATTAGAGCTTGGTGAGGATGCTCCCTCAAAACCCCATTTTGGTTCTTGCTCTTCAAAGAGGTAAGAAGGGTTGTTCACATTACCTTTACTTAGAGAGTAAATTCTAGGATGCTATAGTGGTAGCTGAGAATAGAAAAGACTAGTTAGAAATAATATACAATAGGGTAATTGCAATAGACAATAAACAAAGCTTAAGAATAAAGGAAATGAACTCATTAGATAAATTGCGAATATATGTAGTATATGATGATGTTTGTAATGTGTGAATTTAGTATGGAAGTGTGAAATATAACGGATAATGAATGAGGAAACTATAGGGAAATAAAGGTAATAAATCGAGTAGGTGAGTAAATAAAATAAACCCGCTAAATTGTTTGTAATGCTATGTGTAAGTGAATTGTGTTGTTATGCTTGAATGCTTATATGTGAGAGAATGGGTCTTAAAAATGAACCTAGGACTTAGTAAGATTAGAGGTATCACAAGCTAATGAAAGAATCAGAGTATTGGGTATGTGTGGGAAATTAATAAAGATAGTTAAACAAGAATAGTAATCAATTAATTAATCGAAAAGATAAGGAAGGGGTAAGGGGTTTATATTGGAAAATGATTGTGAATGTGAGAATGTTGTGAATGTTAGTTTTGTATGCTAACACCTTTAAGTGAAGATAAAGAAAATGATAACAAGTCACATGATAAGGCATAAATGAAAATACAGATCCAAGATAAGATACAAACATAAACGAAATACTATAATACAAATCATGTATATGTGTTATTTTCTGAAATGGAAATGTAATGTAAAGTAAAAGAAAAGCAATAGGGTCTGCAGCTATTAATCGCGTTTTGGGATCCACACCCATTAGGTGCACACGGTTAGGACAGGGTCCTACTAGCAAAGTAGGCCCGAATTAGCCCCAATAGGTACAAACCTCGCTCAGGAAAAATCCCCATAAGATCAAAGGCTCGTTAGGTTACGTGGATCCTACGCGATGATTAATAGCTGCAGCACCAAATATAAGCATGAATCATGAATAATTGAGAATATATGAAAGTGAGTGAAGAAAAGAAAATAAAGAAAAGGCCCTAACGAGGGAAAGGTCTTATGGGTCAAGAAGTCCTGAGTGAGAAGAAGTCCTATTGGGTGAAGATACCATCCTAACCAATGTGCAAGCAAGAATACCTAATGGAATTATTATTTTGCTAGTAAAGCAAAAGACAAGATAAAGGTCCGATGCGATCCTGACGAGGCGTATCGGCATTAAAAGAATTAGTCGGCGCTCAGTACCGTACGGCTGGCAGAGGTTGGACTACATAATGAATACTGTAAAAGGAAATAAAGAATGGAATTAAAAGAAAGCAAGCACATGAATCTTTATGTATAAGTATGCTAATAAAAATGAAAGAAAGAATGGAAAACCAAAGATTAAAGGAATTAGAAGAAATAAATTATATGCAAGCTTTATGAATAAATGTATATTAAAAGAATTAGAAGAAATAAATTATATGCAAGCTTTATGAATAAATGTATATTAAAAGAATTAGAGGAAATAAATTATATGCAAGCTTTATGAATAAATGTATATTAAAAGAATTAGAGGAAATAAGTTATATGCAAGCTTTATGAATGAACGTATATTAATGGAATGAAAAGAAAAATAAGTGAAGAAATGTATATTAAAATAATGTAAAAATAAGAGAAAAATTATAAGAACTTAATTATATATGAAAATTTTTGAATAAGGAAGATGCATAATAATGTAGGCTTAGTTATTTGCTATGTCCTCTTTTAGAACTTATCTTCCTAAGTCCTGTGTAATGCTACCCTTCTTGCTATACTTTTACAGGTACAGAAGCGGAGTTTACATGGGTCATGGCCGAGCAGATTTATGTTCCACTAAGTGGGATATATATATATATATATATATATTTTGTTTTGAGTGGACTGATATTTTGTAAAACTGAATATGTAATAGTTTTATGCCCTGAGACTAGTTCTAATCGGGCGTAGGATCAATTAAGTTGTTGTAATATTTTTGTGTTTTATGTTTTTAAATAATTTTGGTTTGACAGGTTTAAAAGAAGAAAACTTTGGAAAGTCCGATAAACAGAGGAAACTCTGTCGGATTCTTCCTAAGGATTTTTACAAGTATTTAAGTTTTAAAAAAGAAATTTTAAATCACCAATTTTATTAAAACCTAAAAATTAACTAATTAAAGTGAGGACGTCGCATGAGGGAGAGGCGAGTTGTACTTTGAATTGTTGAAATGCCTTCTCACACTCTAGGGTCCATTGGAAATCTTTTGTCTTCTTCAAGGATTTATACAATGGACTAATTTTCTCGCCAAAGGTCGGTAGAAAGCAGGTCAAGGCCGTTATTCTTTCAGTTAACTATTGAACTTCTATGACTGTTGATGGGCTTTGCATATTGATGACTACTTTGCACTTATAAAGATTGGCTTCTATCCCACTCCTTGTGAGCATATACCCCAAGATTTTCCTGCTTGAGCTCCAAAGGTACACTTCGCCAAGTTTAGTTGCAACCTGTGTTGTCGGAGATTTTAAAAAACTTTATCCAAGCCCTCTATGTGGTCTCATGTTTGTGAAGTTTGACGATCATGTCAACTATGTATACTTGCAGGACTTTCCCAATCTAGTCTTCAAAAACTCTATTCATCATTCTTTGATATGTTGCTCCGGCATTTTTCAATCTAAAAGGGATTCTTTGTGTTTTGCTCCAACATTCTTTGATGTGAATTCAATCTTGTCCTGATCTGGGCCACATAGTGATATTTGGTTGTACCCAGAATAGGCGTCGAGGAAGGACAAAATGTGGTATCCAGGGGAGTTGTCAACCAATTTATCAATGTTTAGAAGAGGATATGGGTCTTTTGAGCACGCCTTGTTAAGATCAGTGTAGTCCAAGCACATTCTCCACTTCCCGTTGCTTTTCTTGACGAGGACAATATTTGCTAGCCATTTGGAATAACGAATCTCTCGAATGAAACCTATTAAGTAAATCTTTTACTTGATCTTTGATGACCTCTTATCTTTCTGGCCCAACTTTTCTTCGCTTTTTAGCTACGGGCTTGTGGTTTGGGTCATAAGCTAGATGGTGGCACGCGAAATTCAGATCTACCCCGGGTAAATCGACAATTGTCCAAACGAAGAGATCTTTGTTCCTATGTAAGCAAGATATCAATCTGGTCTTGATTTCAAGTGCTAGATCAGAACTTATGCGCATCGTGTTGGTTGGGGCTGGTTTGATCTACATCCCTTTGACATCGCCCTTGGGTTGTGGCCTTGTGTGTATTGAGGATGTGGAGGGGTACTGTATGCATGATTGCATCTATCAGTAGCCTTTCTACCCTTGGGTGATTATTGCTTTTTTCGACTTGCTTCGCCAGCTCCTGATCTCCATTGATTTCGTGGACTTCTCCTTGATGAATGAATTTCATGCAGAGGTACACCGTGAGGATAACTGCCTTCATCTAAACAATGGTTGTTTGTCCCAAGAACACGGTGTAGGGGGTAAAGCATTCTGCATCAAGGAATTGGATTTTGCTGAAACACCACTTTGGTTGGGAATACGTCATTGTTAATAGTGTGATGCATCCTACTGGTTTGTATGGGTTTATTGGAAACCCCATAAGGTCTTGGTAGGTAGGCGTTTGGATTGATTACTGTACTCGCATCTTCAGGAAGGTTTGGTAGAGGAGGATATTAACAGAGCTTCCTAGGTTCACCAAGACTTTCCTAATCTTTTGATTGGTGAACTTCATTGTGATCAGTAGGGGATCATTGTGTGGATGACTAACACCCATAGCGTCTTTGTTGCTAATTTCTATGAAGGGAGTACATGCTCTTCTTTTTCGAGTCTTTAAGGGGAATTTGATGAACTTGGTCATCATATATCTCTTTTAATCTCTAAACGTCATCCTTCCCCCTCGATATCCCTCCTAATACCGTATTGATTCTATCAATCTCTTTTTTGGCCATTGTCAATGGCGCTTTCAAAGTTGGTGTGGGGTTAGTAATTTATGGATTCCCACAGATGGCGCCAATGTTCTGTCCAGATCGGACAAAGGTAACTGTTAAGGATAAGGGTCCTTGTTAAGGATTTTTAGTCTGACAAGAGTGGGCTCTTGGTCTTACATACTTGTTTAAACTACGGTTCTAGGGATCAAGACTACGTAGTTCTATCAAACAAGTTGAAAATAGTGCATCAAGGGAATTTGTATTGTGTGTAGCCAAGTGCAAAATAAGTTGTGTGGCAAAATGCAAGAAGTGAGTGCAAGTGAATATCTCCTCTTAATTACTACAGTGGGTGTGTCATGCATTGGTGTGTCTTGTGTGAATTATTGTCAGAATAAGTGTATGTGTAAGGTTTTCAAGTGAGTAGTGTCTTGAACTATTTTATTATCAATAAAAAGTAAGTTTATTTAATTTCTTTTGACATAACATATTTTCTCAACCTCCACTTTCCAAAAAATGGAGTGAAATTTTTGCTCGATTCTATTGTAAAACAACCGAAACAATATAATTATAAATTTATCATTTCACTTCATTTTATCTCACTTAACTCCATCAAATTTCATTACACTCTATTCATACTAAGATATTCAAACATAACCTTAAGTACTATAAATATTTAATACTCTTTTTGTTTTTTGATATAAATTCCTATTAAAAAATTATGGGAACTAAAAAAGTTAATTAATATTAAGTTGTTATTTGCTTTGATATCGTAAATATTTGGTGTATATTTTCAAAATTACTTTTATATTAGTATTGGGAAGAGGCTAAGTAGAGATTTTTTAATTTTGAGAAAAATTAATTAATATAATTGACTAATTGAAAAAGGTATTTATAAATGAGTTAGGATCCGTTGACATCAGGTGTAAGTCTTGATCACTTACACCTTCAAATAACTTTTTATATATTATGAAATTTATCGATCCAACTGTTGAATTATATATTATTATCATGATGATCATACATACTCCCTCCGTTTCACTATGTTTGGCCTTTTAGCCTTTTTTTGTTTCATATTGTTTGACCTTTTACATTTTCATTATACAAACATATTTTTTTCCAATTTTAACCTTTCATTCAATCATTTATCTTACTCCTCATTAATTTTACTTTTATCATCTATCTCATCTCTAAACCACTATACATTAATTAATGGACACACTTACTAATAAAAATTAAATACTACTACAATTTTCAATAAGGATTAAATGGGGGCATTTTGGACAAACTATACATAATACTTACAATAATTAATACTTTCTTAATCTGTGTGCCCAGTGTAAGACCCTATATTTTGAATAAATAAATAAATATTAATTATTTAAAATAATAATGTTATTATATTGAATAAAATAATGAATTTTCTGAAATTAGGTTAAAATACTCGAGTATTTTGGAGAGGACTCGAGTATAATCACTAACTGTTAGAAAAATTTAAATTTTAATCGAAAGACTCGAGTCTTTCATAAAAGACTCGAGTGTTCTTTGGTATTGCTGAAAAGGACTCGAGTGCTGAGAAAAAGACTCGAGTAATTCGAGCAGTTTGGTTGAGTGTATAAGTCAGTTTTCATTTGAACTTCGCACCAAAACGCGTTTTCTTGAGGTTCCAAGCACAGAGCTGGACCTTACTTCGAAGGAGGGTAATCTTAGGCTATAAATAAGTGCACAATGAAGCCCCAAACACATTCAAATCATTCCCAACCCGAAATTCAGCCCAAATTTTTCTGTTTATGTGAAGCTTACTTTAATCACTTCATTCTCTTTCAATTCTCATCCATTTCCTTCGAAACCAAAACACAAACTAAAGTTTTAATTCCAATATTGAATTAGAACCAAGAATCACTTCAAAACATCCTCTGTAGATCGAGTTTTAGGTAATCAAAGTTGAGCTTTTAAAGCTGCGAAAACAGAGCAAGTTCAGTATCAAATACCCATCTTTCTTGAATCTGTTTGGTAAATCCAGGAACTCTTTCAATTCCAAACTTGTTTCTATTTAAAGTTGGAATTTCCTAGTTTCTAAAGCTAACTTGTTTCATTCTTTTTCATGTCTTATTCATTGTGGAATTGATGGCCAAAGTCAGCCAAGTGCAACGGTGTTGCACCAAATTCAGAATCAAGTTTTGATTCAACCATTTTTCTTTGCAACCAATCCTTTCTTTAGCTTCTCTGAGGTAAGGGAGGAGTTACCTAAATACTAGAATAAGTAATTTCAAGGTAGAAATGTAGGAACCATTAAAGGTTCAAAGAGGGATGCAACTTGATTTGGGATTCTGACCTGGAGGTCAGAGGCCCATAATTTTATGATTCAAATAAGTTTAAATGAACCTAATAAAGCTCATTGTAATGTGTTTCGAAATTAAAATCAAGTGGAAATGAATTTCATATTTTAAAATGGATATTTTCAAGTTTGAAATCAATCTGTGATTTGATGTTATTTGGTGTTGTTTCAGTTGTGTTTAAGTGTTGTAACATGTTTGTTTTATGTGCCTAAGTTGTTGTTTTTCAAAGGAATGGAGACATGAAGTAAGGAATTCAAATTGGTATTGAAAGTGTAGAAAACTGGTGCTGTTGCAGCAAAAAGACTCAAGTAGTTTAAGGAAGACTCGAGTGTTCTGGAAATCTGGAAGAACACTCGAGTGGATTGTGACGCTCTCTTTTTAACTTGAAAATAATTAATATTTCCAAATAGATTACTACTTGCTATCAAAATTAGGGCTAGAAAATTTTTCCTTTTTAATACTAGTACTTGCTTAATTGAAAACCTTGTTTCAACATAACCCATTATATGAATTCGGCATAGTAATAACTTAGCTTTGAAAAGACTTTCGAGAGCGCGTTTTCGTGATCAGAAAGAATGTTACCAGCACTTATCAGTTGAATGCATTATTTGCCTCTCGAATGAAATTTGAATATATAAAATATAAATTTATCACCGAATTCCTTCGTCAATTAAAATCAGAGTTCGCGGAAGTAAAAACAATACTCATGGGGCACTGTTGAGGAAAATAAAGCATATATATATATATGTGATAAAAGTCATGACATATAACCCCATCAGTACTAACAGTAGCAAGTGATAAAAGTCGAGATAGCAAGTTTTGATAAAGCATAAACAGACCAACTGTTCCAAAATAAGGGCTCACTCTAAGACCTCTCAATATATACAATAGATAACAAAAGTCCAAAAGCAGAAGTCCCAGAGCAAGTCCTCCATGTCCTCAGCAGCTCCTCAGATCCTCCACAGCTCTATCCCTAGGATCTAGGATCCAAAACCCCTATGCTATGCAGGCTCCTATGAACCAGCGGGTCCACCTCTAGCAGAAACGGTCGGCTCAACATGCACCTCCTCCTCGCTCTCATCCTCCACAGGGTCCTCCTCGACCTCGCCCGACGGTGTAGAGACCCCACCACTGGGTCTAGGATCCGCAGAAGCAGTCCTATCATACTCAGTCGGACCAGGAGAAGGAGTCTCCTCAGTGACAACTCTATGGGATGAAGGATGGGAACGAGTGGCAGCTCTATATCTAAAACTATGAAAACGACGCATAGGTCGAGCCGGGGGTGGTCCTCTATAAGTGTAAAAAGGTGGAACATGCATAGTATAGACTAATGGGATCCTAAATCGACGAGGTCGCACACGCACCAAAGGGTTAGGGTGATAGAGAGTGATCTCCACCTCCCCCTCGAAGGTGGCACGGTGCTCCTCATACGTCCATATACCGCTAGGGATAGGGCGTATCTCGATGCAGGCTAGATATCTGGCCATCACCTAAACAGGGCACAGGGAGTAAGTGTACACATATACATAATGGATAAAGACTAAAGTTACAATCACAAATATATCATGGACAGATCATAATGCAAATACATATGAGCACACCAATTTTTCAACATTATAACTCTTATAATGCAAGTGGCATGATGTATGATTTTCTATCCACAACTGAGGCCTCTAAATTTCCATCTTGGACGTCCATCCAATACACCATTGTGTTCCCAGAACACCGACATTAGTTCCTAGAACATAATGCCGAACCATACTTGGATAAAAAGCATCACTCCCGGAGTGTGCACCACGTTCCCAGAACGCCACGTTCCCAAAACGCATAAAAACCAGGTCCCGGACACTGGCCACATATCTATAATGTGTCATCAAGTAGGTTATACTTTGGTACTCCCGGAGTACCCTCCTCATATTCCCAGAATATGATAAACGTTCCTACCAACCAGACTTCCAGTCTATATGTATGTACAAACATCAGGGTTGGTTTTATCTTTATATTAATTAATGTGATTTAGAAACATTTCAAATTTCTACTTTTGAATGATTTAATTGAGGTATAATATTTGGCATAAAATTCCCCTTTGAATTTTCTCAAAATATGCCTTTTTAAAACCCAGATTGAGTAATATAACTTCAATGGTATTTAAAACTTAACTTTTTATTTTTCAGATTCAGGTACTAACCGGTTACAGTTTCAGGCTAACCGGTTAGAATTACAGACCTGAACTGTTTACCATTGCAATTCAGAAAAACCCTTTTTCTTGAATTCTCTACCCAATCCAAAACACTTTTAACTTTATTTTTATACCTCAAAAACCATTGTTTCATCATTCAAAAGTCCAAATCACATATTCTTTTCCAATGAACATAATTTCACTTGAAATTATTCCATCAATTTAAGGCATAAATGGCAATCTGTCCAATCTGAAGTTTTGCATGATAACAACTCATGTTTCAGACCATGTATACTGAATTTAAGGCTTAAACTTGAGTAAAAATCCTTTAAGGTTTCAGAACTGGTTTGCAACAAACTTTTCTTTGAAAATTTTACAGTGTCTAACCGGTTACGAAAATCGTGTAACCGGTTAGATTATGCAGTCTGACCATAAAAACAAGAGTTTTAACAACTCATTTTCTTTCTTTCTCAAATCTAACCAAATTCCAGTATACACCAAGTTCATATGCCTTAAAGTAAACATGTTTACACCCATAAACACATTCACATTGCATGCATCAAGTTTATTGAATCAATTTGCATGAAAATTCACATAAACCCAATTTAGCACAACAAAACTGAAATCAAACACTTAAACACAGATATCAGTCTTCATTTAACTTGCATGCATCAATTGAAAATTGCTCAAAACCACAGTGAGCAAGAAATTGGCCTCCAAGCCTTTGTGCTTAACAACACATAATGCCCTTTTGAGTTTCATGAACTCAAATCCTAATTCATTTGAATTTTAGTCTAAATCTAGTATAGTATAGACTTCTCCCTTACCTTACAACAGAGTTTGATGTATATTTGACACTGGTTTGAAGAAAACTCCACAGATTCTCACAAATCCTCAAGTCTGCCCTCAACCACGAATTTCCCCAACAGGGTCCAAAGACCAGAAATTTTGACATAGAAATTAGCCAAGAAAATTGGGGAAAACGATTAGACAATGATCTAGGCAACATGTACTAACGAAAGAAAGAGATTTGGGACCTAGAGGTTACCTGTGTGGATCAAAATCAGAGTCTCAAAACAGCTTCCCGAACCAAAGAGTAACAGAGTTCAGTTTTCAACACTGAACTTTGATGGCTGATTTCTCCTCACACACACACTCTTAACTCACAATCTCTATATCAATGGAAAGCTCAGGATGTAAGCTTTCCAAAGGTGTATCTTTCCCTTTCCAACACTCAAAGAAGAATGAGAATCGCCTCAGACGAAGTTGGAACCCTAATCACCCCCTTCAACCCAAAATCAGACCAACAACCCTTGCTTCCTCAGAAATTCGTCCATTTATAGCCAAAATTCGTTGCCATGCAGGAAGACACGCGTCTCCTAACATGCAATTAGTGGGATTCGTGGCGATTAAACGAATTAACCCAGTGATTACTCATCAAAATCCACTAAACCAGTTTCTGTGTTCATCGTCTAACCGGTTACAGGGCATTACTAACCGGTTAGATCAGTTCAAAATTTAAAAATTATTATTTTTAAATCTTTCCCTCCAAGAATCTTTCTAATATTGCTTTTTAGTCCTCACCCAGGGACCAATATGCAATTTCCTTATATTTTGCATTTATTTGCCATATAAAAATATTTCCATTTATTTTTATATTTAAGGCTAATTAAATACAAAAAATAAACTTGGAAAAATTCTATAAATTAATAATAAAACTTTTTATTATTAATTTCCTATTATTCGGGAGACGAAAATTAGGGGTGTTACACTACTCCCCCACTTAAAAGGAATTTCGTCCCCGAAATTCTAGATTACATAAATAACTCCGGATACTCTTGACGCATCTTCTCCTCTAATTCCCATGTAGCTTCCGATACGTCAGCATTCTCCCAAATCACCTTGACCAAAGGTATTTCCTTTCCTCTAAGCCGCTTGACTTCACGATCTTCTATCTGAACCGGTCTGGTCTCAAAGGTCAGGTTTTCTCTCAGAGTTAGGTCATCAGGTTGAAGTTTCAGAACAACAGATGGATCATGAACATACTTTTTCAATTGCAAAACGTGAAAGACATTATGCAAATTGGATAAAGAGGGTGGTAAAGCCAGTTGATAAGCAACAAGACCAACTCTCTTAAGAATCTGATATGGACCTATACACTTAGGCGAAAGCTTTCGGGTTCTCAAGGCTCTACTAATTCCTTTCATCGGAACTACCCAAAGGAACACATGATCACCCTCAGCAAACTCCAATGGTTTTCTCCTCTTATCCGCATAGCTCTTCTGCCGACTCTGAGCCGCTTTCATCTTAGCCTGAACCATTTTGATCTTTTCAGATGTCTGTTGAATCATTTCTGGTCCAACCATCAAGTTCTCCCCCACTTGGAACCAACATAGCGGGGTCTGACACTTTCTTCCATACAACGCCTCGAATGGTGTCATTCCAATGCTCGCATGGTAGCTATTGTTGTATGTGAATTCTGCAAGAGGTAACACTTGATCCCAACTTCCTTGTTCTTCAAGTGCACACGCTCGCAACATATCTTCCAAAGATTGAATTGTTCTCTCCGTCTGGCCATCCGTCTGTGGATGATACGCAGAACTCAATTTCAACCTTGTTCCCATAGCATCATGCAAACTTCTCCAAAATTGCGACGAAAATCTCGGATCTCGGTCTGAAACAATGCTCGAAGGCACTCCGTGAAGACGAACTACCTCCTTAATATAGATCTGGGTAAGCTTGTTCAAAGGATAATGCATATTTATCGGAATAAAATGCGCCGACTTTGTTAATATATCCACAATCACCCAGATTGCATCATGATTTGCTGCGGTCCTCGGCAAACCAGACACAAAATCCATTGAGATGTTATCCCACTTCCATTGAGGAATCCTCAGAGGTTGCAACTGTCCTCCCGGTTTCTGATGTTCTACCTTCGCTTTCTGACAGGTCAAACACGCCGCCACATATTCTGCCACATCTCTTTTTAATCCCGACCACCAAAATATCTTCTTCAAGTCCTGATACATTTTGGTCGATCCAGGATGCATACTCATCCGACTCTTATGGGCCTCGTCAAGAATTAGTCTTCTAACTTCTTGATCTCTTGGTACACAAATCCTTGTCCTGAAACGAAGGATTCCATCCTGCCCATACTTGAAATCAGGTACCTTTCTTTCCGAACCTAGTCTCATCTTTTCCATCAACTCTTCATCTGCTCGCTGCAACTCCCGAATTCTTTCCAAGAACTCGTTTGTTAACGTCCCCAACTTGATACTTGATGGCTCCACTTGCATCAACAAGCTCAAGTCTCTGAATTCTTCAATCAATGCTGCTTCCTTAACCATCATCGCACTAACGTGGATTGCTTTCCGACTCAACGCGTCTGCAACCACATTCGCTTTACCCGGATGATAATGGAGTTCAAAGTCGTAATCCTTCAAGAACTCCATCCATCTTCTTTGCCTCATGTTCAACTCTTTCTGGTCGAACAGATATTTCAAACTCTTATGGTCACTAAATACTTGGAATGTAGTGCCATGGAGATGATGTCTCCATATCTTTAAGGCAAACACGATCGCAGCCAATTCCAAATCGTGTGTCGGGTAATTCACCTCATGATTCTTCAATTGCCTTGATGCATATGCCACTACTCTTCCTTCTTGCATCAATACACAACCCAGTCCTTGCTTAGATGCATCGCAGTAAACTTCAAAACTTCTGTGAGGATCGGGTAAGATTAACACAGGAGACGATGTTAACCTTTCCTTCAACTCACGAAAACTAGCTTCGCACCGATCGTCCCACACAAACGATTGATCCTTCCGAGTCAACTTAGTCAAAGGCAATGCAATCTTAGAAAATCCTTCTATGAATCGACGATAGTATCCAGCCAGCCCTAAGAAACTTCTCACTTCCGTCACCGTCTTAGGCTGTTCCCAACTTAGTACTGAACTTACTTTCGCTGGATCCACCGCAACTCCCTCCTTAGAGATTACATGCCCCAGAAACTTCACTTCATTCAGCCAAAACTCACACTTCGTAAGTTTGGCGTAAAGTTGCTTCTCCTTCAGGACCTTCAACACAATCCTGAGATGCTCTTCATGCTCTTCCGGATTCTTAGAATAGACCAAAATATCGTCAATGAATACCACCACAAACAAGTCCAAATATGGTCTAAAGATCCGGTTCATATAGTCCATGAAAATAGCCGGTGCATTAGTCAATCCGAACGGCATCACAACATACTCATAATGACCGTATCGCGATCGAAATGCAGTATTGGGTATATCCTCTTCCTTTATCCTGATCTGATGATATCCCGATCTCAGATCAATCTTGGAGAATACTGCAGCTCCCCTCACTTGATCCATAAGGTCATCAATCCTTGGCAACGGATACTTATTCTTAATAGTGACCTTATTCAGCTGTCTGTAGTCCACACACATCCTCATACTTCCATCTTTCTTCTTTACGAACAATAATGGAGCTCCCCAAGGCGAAACACTTGGCCTAATCATCTGTTTCTGCAACAACTCTTCAATTTGATTCTTCATCTCTGCCATTTCTGGTGGTGCCATCCTATAAGGAGCAATAGAGATGGGACCAGCTCTAGGGACTAAATCGATCCCAAACTCTATCTCTCGCTTTGGAGGTAATCCGAGTATCTCCTCAGGAAATACTTCCGGAAATTCCCTCACCACTGGAATTTCTTCGATCGGCATCGACTCTTCTTCTCCAGAAGCCGAGAATAAACACATATAGCCCTCCGGTTCAAGGGTCCTATATTGAATTGTCTTTTCTTCACAATTAATGATCACTTGGTTCTTTATCAACCAATCCATTCCCAAGATCACATCCAATTGTAAGTTAGGAAGACAAACCAAATCTACCTGGGATAAACGACCCAGAACTTCTACCTTACACCCTAAACAAACTTTAGCGGTGAAAATCGGTATACCCGTAGGGGTAGCTATACTAAGATAGCAGGGTGAATTAGAAACACTAAGATTCAACCTACTCACACATTCAGGGGAAACAAAAGAATGTGCAGCTCCAGAATCAAACATGATTTTGCAAGGTTGATTATTGAGCAGAAAATTACCTTGCACGAGATTCGGGGTTTGAGTTGCTTCACTACCACTCAGGGTAAATACTCGTCCTTGTACCACAGGCTTTCCAGCAGATCCCTTTGCATCCCCCTTTGCAGATTCCTTGCATTCACGGGCAAAGTGACCTTGCTTCCCACACTTAAAACATCCTCCTGTGGACCAACAAAACTGGCCATGATGATAACGCTTGCACTTTTCGCAATAAGGAGCATTATCGCGAGGCTTGTTCTGGTTATCCATCACTGCCTTGCCTTTCCCCTTGTTCTTAGAATAGGGACCATTGTCCGATGGTCAAACTTCTTTCTCTGGGGTCCATAATTCTGTCCAACCCCCTTCACTTGACTTCCTAACAACTCCGCCTTCTTATCATCTTCATACATTCTGCACATGTCCACCAGTGCAGGGAAACTCTGAATCCTTTGATAACTGAAGATAGACTTCAGCTCCGGCCTTAGCCCACCTTCAAACTTCACACACTTACTTCTTTCATCAGGGTTATTTAAGTAATAGGGAGAGTACTTCATCAACTCCTCGAATTTGGCAGCGTACTCCCCTACACTCATATCCCTCTGCTTCAATTGCATGAATTCCATTTCCTTTTTCCTCCGCAAATCTTCTGGAAAATATTTATTGAGAAACTTCTCCATAAATACTCCCCAGTTGATTGCCCTTATTTCAAAATTCAGCAACTGGACCGTGTGATCCCACCAGTTTTCAGCTTCCCCATGAAGCATGTAGACTGCATAGGTCACCTTCTGTTCGTCAGAACACTCCAGAGTTCGGAAGATCTTATTGATCTCGTACAACCACTTGTTTGCCTCATCAGGTCTATATCCTCCCTCAAATCGTGGTGGATTGCACTTCCTGAACTCCGACAGAGTTTTAGCGTCATGATTCGCCATGTTGCCAGCAGATGGATTACCAGTTCTCCCTTGGGACGATTGCTGTCTCTGCTGATGCTGCATACCCTACAGCACAGTTGTGATTCGTTCTAACATTTCGTTAGTAACATTTCGATTTCGGGTTGCCATAGAAAGATCTGCACTATGGGCTTCGGGTTACTAAGAAGGTCTTTAAAACATAAATGCTACTACTAACTTACTCAAACATATTCAATCAACATTGAATATCACACTTAGCTGCATCTTCGGGGCCATGAGGAACAGGACCAATGCTCTGATACCACCAAAGGTTGTGACGCTCTCTTTTTAACTTGAAAATAATTAATATTTCCAAATAGATTACTACTTGCTATCAAAATTAGGGATAGAAAATTTTTCCTTTTTAATACTAGTACTTGCTTAATTGAAAACCTCGTTTCAACATAACCCATTATATGAATTCGGCATAGTAATAACTTAGCTTTGAAAAGACTTTCGACAGCGCGTTTTCGTGATCAGAAAGAATGTTACCAGCACTTATCAGTTGAATGCATTATTTGCCTCTCGAATGAAATTTGAATATATAAAATATAAATTTATCGCCGAATTCCTTCGTCAATTAAAATCAGAGTTCGCGGAAGTAAAAACAATACTCATGGGGCACTGCTGAGGAAAATAAAGCATATATATATATATATATGTGATAAAAGTCATGACATATAACCCCATCAGTACTAACAGTGGCAAGTGATAAAAGTCGAGATAGCAAGTTTTGATAAAACATAAACAGACCAACTGTTCCAAAATAAGGGCTCACTCTAAGACCTCTCAATATATACAATAGATAACAAAAGTCCAAAAGCAGAAGTCCCAGAGCAAGTCCTCCATGTCCTCAGCAGCTCCTCAGATCCTCCACAGCTCTATCCCTAGGATCTAGGATCCAAAACCCCTATGCTATGCAGGCTTCTATGAACCAGCGGGTCCACCTCTAGCAGAAACGGTCGGCTCAACATGCACCTCCTCCTCGCTCTCATCCTCCACAGGGTACTCCTCGACCTCCCCCGACGGTGTAGAGACCCCACCACTGGGTCTAGGATCCGCAGAAGCAGTCCTATCATACTCAGTCGGACCAGCAGAAGGAGTCTCCTCAGTGACAACTCTATGGGATGAAGGATGGGAACGAGTGGCAGCTCTAAATCTAAAACTATGAAAACGACACATAGGTCGAGCCGGGGGTGGTCCTCTATAAGTATAAAAAGGTGGAAAATGCATAGTATAGACTAATGGGATCCTAAATCGACGAGGTCACACACGCACCAAAGGGTTAGGGTGGTAGAGAGTGATCTCCACCTCCCCCTCGAAGGTGGCACGGTGCTCCTCATACGTCCATATACCGCTAGGGATAGGGCGTATCTCGATGCAGGCTAGATATCTGGCCATCACCTAAACAGGGCACAGGGAGTAAGTGTACACATATACATAATGGATAAAGACTAAAGTTACAATCACAAATATATCATGGACAGATCATAATGCAAATACATATGAGCACACCAATTTTTCAACATTATAACTCTTATAATGCAAGTGGCATGATGTATGATTTTCTATCCACAACTGAGGCCTCTAAATGTCCATCTTGGACGTCCATCCAATACACCATTGTGTTCCCAGAACACCGACATTAGTTCCCAGAACATAATGCCGAACCATACTTGGATAAAAAGCATCATTCCCGGAGTGTGCACCACGTTCCCAGAACGCCACGTTCCCAGAACGCATAAAAACCAGGTCCCGGACACTGGCCACATATCTATAATGTGTGATCAAGTAGGTTATTACTTTGGTACTCTCGGAGTACCCTCCTCATATTCCCAGAATATGATAAACGTTCCTACCAACCAGACTTCCAGTCTATATGTATGCACAAACATCAGGGTTGGTTTTATCTTTATATTAATTAATGTGATTTAGAAACATTTCAAATTTCTACTTTTGAATGATTTAATTGAGGTATAATATTTGGCATAAAATTCCCCTTTGAATTTTCTCAAAATATGCCTTTTTAAAACCCAGATTGAGTAATATAACTTCAATGGTATTTAAAACTTAACTTTTTATTTTTCAGATTCAGGTACTAACCGGTTACAGCTTCAGGCTAACCAGTTAGAATTACAGACCTGAACTGTTTACCATTGCAATTCAGAAAAACCCTTTTTCTTGAATTCTCTACCCAATCCAAAACACTTTTAACTTTATTTTTATACCTCAAAAACCATTGTTTCATCATTCAAAAGTCCAAATCACATATTCTTTTCCAATGAACATAATTTCACTTGAAATTATTCCATCAATTTAAGGCATAAATGGCAATCTGTCCAATCTGACCAGAAATTTTGACATAGAAATTAGCCAAGAAAATTGGGGAAAACGATTAGACAATGATCTAGGCAACATGTACTAACGAAAGAAAGAGATTTGGGACCTAGAGGTTACCTGTGTGGATCAAAATCAGAGTCTCAAAACAGCTTCCCGAACCAAAGAGTAACAGAGTTCAGTTTTCAACACTGAACTTTGATGGCTGATTTCTCCTCACACACACACACTCTTAACTCACAATCTCTATATCAATGGAAAGCTCAGGATGTAAGCTTTCCAAAGGTGTATCTTTACCTTTCCAACACTCAAAGAAGAATGAGAATCGCCTCAGACGAAGTTGGAACCCTAATCACCCCCTTCAACCCAAAATCAGACCAACAACCCTTGCTTCCTCATAAATTCGTCCATTTATAGCCAAAATTCGTTGCCATGCAGGAAGACACGCGTCTCCTAACATGCAATTAGTGGGATTCGTGGCGATTAAACGAATTAACCCAGTGATTACTCATCAAAATCCACTAAACCAGTTTCTGTGTTCATCGTCTAACCGGTTACAGGGCATTACTAATCGGTTAGATCAGTTCAAAATTTAAAAATTATTATTTTTAAATCTTTCCCTCCAAGAATCTTTCTAATATTGCTTTTTAGTCCTCACCCAGGGACCAATATGCAATTTCCTTATATTTTGCATTTATTTGCCATATAAAAATATTTCCATTTATTTTTATATTTAAGGCTAATTAAATACAAAAAATAAACTTGGAAAAATTCTATAAATTAATAATAAAACTTTTTATTATTAATTTCCTATTATTCGGGAGACGAAAATTAGGGGTGTTACACTACTCCCCCACTTAAAAGGAATTTCGTCCCCGAAATTCTAGATTACATAAATAACTCCGGATACTCTTGACGCATCTTCTCCTCTAATTCCCATGTAGCTTCCGATACGTCAGCATTCTCCCAAATCACCTTGACCAAAGGTATTTCCTTTCCTCTAAGCCGCTTGACTTCACGATCTTCTATCTGAACCGGTCTGGTCTCAAAGGTCAGGTTTTCTCTCAGAGTTAGGTCATCAGGTTGAAGTTTCAGAACAACAGATGGATCATGAACATACTTTTTCAATTGCAAAACGTGAAAGGCGTTATGCAAATTGGATAAAGAGGGTGGTAAAGCCAGTTGATAAGCAACAAGACCAACTCTCTTAAGAATCTGATATGGACCTATACACTTAGGCGAAAGCTTTCGGGTTCTCAAGGCTCTACTAATTCCTTTCATCGGAACTACCCAAAGGAACACATGATCACCCTCAGCAAACTCCAATGGTTTTCTCCTCTTATCCGCATAGCTCTTCTACCGACTCTGAGCCGCTTTCATCTTAGCCTGAACCATTTTGATCTTTTCAGATGTCTGTTGAATCATTTCTGGTCCAACCATCAAGTTCTCCCCCACTTGGAACCAACATAGCGGGGTCTGACACTTTCTTCCATACAACGCCTCGAATGGTGTCATTCCAATGCTCGCATGGTAGCTATTGTTGTATGTGAATTCTGCAAGAGGTAACACTTGATCCCAACTTCCTTGTTCTTCAAGTGCACACGCTCGCAACATATCTTCCAAAGATTGAATTGTTCTCTCCGTCTGGCCATCCGTCTGTGGATGATACGCAGAACTCAATTTCAACCTTGTTCCCATAGCATCATGCAAACTTCTCCAAAATTGCGACGAAAATCTCGGATCTCGGTCTGACACAATGCTCGAAGGCACTCCGTGAAGACGAACTACCTCCTTAATATAGATCTGGGTAAGCTTGTTCAAAGGATAATGCATATTTATCGGAATAAAATGCGCCGACTTTGTTAACCTATCCACAATCACCCAGATTGCATCATGATTTGCTGCGGTCCTCGGCAAACCAGACACAAAATCCATTGAGATGTTATCCCACTTCCACTGAGGAATCCTCAGAGGTTGCAACTGTCCTCCCGGTTTCTGATGTTCTACCTTCGCTTTTTGACAGGTCAAACACGCCGCCACATATTCTGCCACATCTCTTTTTAATCCCGACCACCAAAATATCTGTAAGATCCATGAAGAATGTTTTGATAAATGCCAAAAGGTTTTGAACAAGCTACAAGTGTGTTGATCAAGTTCAAGCTCAACAAGCAACAACAAACATCAAGTTATGAAGAGAGAACCAACTCATGAAGACTTAGTTTGGTAGTTTATGTTTTATTGTTTTATCTTTTGCCTCACAAGTCTTTTAGTTTATGAGTTTGGGTAGAATTTATTAGAGGGTAGTGAATCTCTTTTGATTGCATGATTATATCATATTTTGAGTATTCACTTTGCCTAAAATCAATAGGTGGCTTAAAGGTTTGAAAGAAAAGGTTTAGTTTTTGAGAAAACAAGTTTTAAGTGATTTTTAATGTTAATAATCGATTAACAGATTTTGATAATTGATTAGCAGTGTATTTTGAACGGATAATCGATTAACAAACTTTTGATAATCGATTATCTGAACTTTTACTCGAGTAAAACCTTTTTCACTCGAGTGAAATTTATGCAGCTTTCGTATTACTCGAGTAACACTCATTTCACTCGATTAACTTGATCAGATATGGTTTTTTAAATACGTTTTTCACTTCTCAAAAGCCATTCTAAGTGCTCCAACTTTTGGGTATTCTATATAAACCTTTTCCTAATCATTTCTATCAACTAGAATCATTTTGATACACAATTTTACAAAGAATCAAAGCCACACTATTCTCTCTCACTCTCTCAAGATCAAAGCTCTCATTTTCATATTCTTTGATCAAGAACCTTGAATCTCTCATGTTGATCTTTTCATAACTTTTGAAAGAGATTCATAGGATTGTTATTTTGTTTTCTATTGAGTTGTAATCATTGCAAGAGGCAAACATTCTACAACAAAGGAAGCCTTGATTTTGTGAATCAAGCAAGTTTAGTTGAAAGTCTTGAAGAAGCATTTCATCAAGCATTTGGAAGGCACTTTGAAGAATCTCAAAGTACTTGGAAGTCTTGTGAGTGAAGCAAGAAAAGAAGACTTGTTGTGGGGTTATCAACAAGCAAGTAGAGGTTAGATTAGATATCAATAGGGTTACAAGGCAAGGGTGTGGTATCTCTTGTAGGCTAGCAAGAAGGAAGTCTTGTGAGGCATTTACTTGTAATTTGAGAAACTCTAATTCCTCATAGTGAAGAATCTCTCTTGGTTGAAGAGGGGACTGGAGTAGCTTTCAAGTGGATGAAAGTGAACCAGGATAAATCACTGTGTCGTATCTCTAAACTCTTAACTCTTTACAATTCAAGTCTTTAATTGTGTTCTTGATTGAAAACCTAGAAAAAGTGATTTTTCTATATTTGATTGAATTGAATCTTTATTGTTCAAATTAATTTGAGGAAAATCATTTTCATAACTAGGTGAATCAATAAGAATATTGGTGTTGATTCTTTCCGCTTAATCTCTCATATAATATTTGTTAATTGATTGATTTTCATTGGTTTTAATCGTTTAGATTTGTTTCTTGCGAAAATCTTTCAAAGTTTCTTTAACACCTATTCAACCCCCCTTCTAGGTGTTCTCCAAGTGTTCCTATTTGTTTCAACCACCGAGTGTAGTTTTTTAACAATATCTTCTTCAAGTCCTGATACATTTTGGTCGATCCAGGATGCATACTCATTCGACTCTTATGGGCCTCGTCAAGAATTAGTCTTCTAACTTCTTGATCTCTTGGTACACAAATCCTTGTCCTGAAACGAAGGATTCCATCCTGCCCATACTTGAAATCAGGTTCCTTTCTTTCCGAACCTAGTCTCATCTTTTCCATCAACTCTTCATCTGCTCGCTGCAACTCCCGAATTCATTCCAAGAACTCGTTTGTGATCTGCAACGTCCCCAACTTGATACTTGATGGCTCCACTTGCATCAACAAGCTCAAGTCTCTGAATTCTTCAATCAATGCTGCTTCCTTAACCATCATCGTACTAACGTGGATTGCTTTCCGACTCAACGCGTCTGCAACCACATTCGCTTTACCCGGATGATAATGGAGTTTAAAGTCGTAATCCTTCAAGAACTCCATCCATCTTCTTTGCCTCATGTTCAACTCTTTCTGGTCGAACAGATATTTCAAACTCTTATGGTCACTAAATACTTGGAATTTAGTGCCATGGAGATGATGTCTCCATATCTTTAAGGCAAACACGATCGCAGCCAATTCCAAATCGTGTGTCGGGTAATTCACCTCATGATTCTTCAATTGCCTTGATGCATATGCCACTACTCTTCCTTCTTGCATCAATGCACAACCCAGTCCTTGCTTAGATGCATCGCAGTAAACTTCAAAACTTCTGTGAGGATCGGGTAAGATTAACACAGGAGACGATGTTAACCTTTCCTTCAACTCACGAAAACTAGCTTCGCACCGATCGTCCCACACAAACGATTGATCCTTCCGAGTCAACTTAGTCAAAGGCAATGCAATCTTAGAAAATCCTTCTATGAATCGACGATAGTATCCAGCCAGTCCTAAGAAACTTCTCACTTCCAACACCGTCTTAGGCTGTTCCCAACTTAGTACTGAACTTACTTTCGCTGGATCCACCGCAACTCCCACCTTAGAGATTACATGCCCCAGAAACTTCACTTCATTCAGCCAAAACTCACACTTCGTAAGTTTGGCGTAAAGTTGCTTCTCCTTCAGGACCTTCAACACAATCCTGAGATGCTCTTCATGCTCTTCCGGATTCTTAGAATAGACCAAAATATCGTCAATGAATACCACCACAAACAAGTCCAAATATGGTCTAAAGATCCGGTTCATATAGTCCATGAAAATAGCCGGTGCATTAGTCAATCCGAACGGCATCACAACATACTCATAACAACTCCGCCTTCTTATCATCTTCATACATTCTGCACATGTCCATCAGTGCAGGGAAACTCTGAATCCTTTGATAACTGAAGATAGACTTCAGCTCCGGCCTTAGCCCACCTTCAAACTTCACACACTTACTTCTTTCATCAGGGTTATTTAAGTAATAGGGAGAGTACTTCATCAACTCCTCGAATTTGGCAGCGTACTCCCCTACACTCATATCCCTCTGCTTCAATTGCATGAATTCCATTTCCTTTTTCCTCCGCAAATCTTCTGGAAAATATTTATTGAGAAACTTCTCCATAAATACTCCCCAGTTGATTGCCCTTCTTTCAAAATTCAGCAACTGGACCGTGTGATCCCACCAGTTTTCAGCTTCCCCATGAAGCATGTAGACTGCATAGGTCACCTTCTGTTCGTCAGAACACTCCAGAGTTCGGAAGATCTTATTGATCTCGTACAACCACTTGTTTGCCTCATCAGGTCTATATCCTCCCTCAAATCGTGGTGGATTGCACTTCCTGAACTCCGATAGAGTTTTAGCGTCATGATTCGCCATGTTGCCAGCAGATGGATTACCAGTTCTCCCTTGGGACGATTGTTGTCTCTGCTGATGCTGCATACCCTCCAGCACAGTTGTGATTCGTTCTAACATTTCGTTAGTAACATTTCGATTTCGGGTTGCCATAGAAAGACCTGCACTATGGGCTTCGGGTTACTAAGAAGGTCTTTAAAACATAAATGCTACTACTAACTTACTCAAACATATTCAATCAACATTGAATACCACACTTAGCTACATCTTCGGGGCCATGAGGAACAGGACCAATGCTCTGATACCACCAAAGGTTGTGACGCTCTCTTTTTAACTTGAAAATAATTAATATTTCCAAATAGATTACTACTTGCTATCAAAATTAGGGCTAGAAAATTTTTCCTTTTTAATACTAGTACTTGCTTAATTGAAAACCTCGTTTCAACATAACCCATTATATGAATTCGGCATAGTAATAACTTAGCTTTGAAAAGACTTTCGAGAGCGCGTTTTCGTGATCAGAAAGAATGTTACCAGCACTTATCAGTTGAATGCATTATTTGCCTCTCGAATGAAATTTGAATATATAAAATATAAATTTATCGCCGAATTCCTTCGTCAATTAAAATCAGAGTTCGCGGAAGTAAAAACAATACTCATGGGGCACTGCTGAGGAAAATAAAGCATATATATATGTGATAAAAGTCATGACATATAACCCCATCAGTACTAACAGTAGCAAGTGATAAAAGTCGAGATAGCAAGTTTTGATAAAACATAAACAGACCAACTGTTCCAAAATAAGGGCTCACTCTAAGACCTCTCAATATATACAATAGATAACAAAAGTCCAAAAGCAGAAGTCCCAGAGCAAGTCCTCCATGTCCTCAGCAGCTCCTCAGATCCTCCACAACTCTATCCCTAGGATCTAGGATCCAAAACCCCTATGCTATGCAGGCACCTATGAACCAGCGGGTCCACCTCTAGCAGAAACGGTCGGCTCAACATGCACCTCCTCCTCGCTCTCATCCTCCACAGGGTCCTCCTCGACCTCGCCCGACGGTGTAGAGACCCCACCACTGGGTCTAGGATCCGCAGAAGCAGTCCTATCATACTCAGTCGGACCAGGAGAAGGAGTCTCCTCAGTGACAACTCTATGGGATGAAGGATGGGAACGAGTGGCAGCTCTAAATCTAAAACTATGAAAACGACGCATAGGTCGAGCCGGGGGTGGTCCTCTATAAGTGTAAAAAGGTGGAACATGCATAGTATAGACTAATGGGATCCTAAATCGACGAGGTCGCACACGCACCAAAGGGTTAGGGTGGTAGAGAGTGATCTCCACCTCCCCCTCGAAGGTGGCACGGTGCTCCTCATACGTCCATATACCGCTAGGGATAGGGCGTATCTCGATGCAGGCTAGATATCTGGCCATCACCTAAACAGGGCACAGGGAGTAAGTGTACACATATACATAATGGACAGATCATAATGCAAATACATATGAGCACACCAATTTTTCAACATTATAACTCTGATAATGCAAGTGGCATGATGTATGATTTTCTATCCACAACTGAGGCCTCTAAATGTCCATCTTGAACGTCCATCCAATACACCATTGTATTCCCAGAACACCAACATTAGTTCCCAGAACATAATGCCGAACCATACTTGGATAAAAAGCATCACTCCCGGAGTGTGCACCACGTTCCCAGAACGCCACGTTCCCAGAACGCATAAAAACCAGGTCCCGGACACTGGTCACATATCTATAATGTGTCATCAAGTAGGTTATACTTTGGTACTCCCGGAGTACCCTCCTCATATTCCCAGAATATGATAAACGTTCCTACCAACCAGACTTCCAGTCTATATGTATGCACAAACATCAGGGTTGGTTTTATCTTTATATTAATTAATGTGATTTAGAAACATTTCAAATTTCTACTTTTGAATGATTTAATTGAGGTATAATATTTGGCATAAAATTCCCCTTTGAATTTTCTCAAAATATGCCTTTTTAAAACCCAGATTGAGTAATATAACTTCAATGGTATTTAAAACTTAACTTTTTATTTTTCAGATTCAGGTACTAACCGGTTACAGTTTCAGGCTAACCGGTTAGAATTACAGACCTGAACTGTTTACCATTGCAATTCAGAAAAACCCTTTTTCTTGAATTCTCTACCCAATCCAAAACACTTTTAACTTTATTTTTATACCTCAAAAACCATTGTTTCATCATTCAAAAGTCCAAATCACATATTCTTTTCCAATGAACATAATTTCACTTGAAATTATTCCATCAATTTAAGGCATAAATGGCAATCTGTCCAATCTGAAGTTTTGCATGATAACAACTCATGTTTCAGACCATGTATACTGAATTTAAGGCTTAAACTTGAGTAAAAATCCTTTAAGGTTTCAGAACTGGTTTGCAACAAACTTTTCTTTGAAAATTTTACAGTGTCTAACCGGTTACGAAAATCGTGTAACCGGTTAGATTATGCAGTCTGACCATAAAAACAAGAGTTTTAACAACTCATTTTCTTCCTTTCTCAAATCTAACCAAATTCCAGTATACACCAAGTTCATATGCCTTAAAGTAAACATGTTTACACCCAGAAACACATTCACATTGCATGCATCAAGTTTATTGAATCAATTTGCATGAAAATTCACATAAACCCAATTTAGCACAACAAAACTGAAATCAAACACTTAAACACAGAAATCAGTCTTCATTTAACTTGCATGCATCAATTGAAAATTGCTCAAAACATCAGTGAGCAAGAAATTGGCCTCCAAGCCTTTGTGCTTAACAACACATAATGCCCTTTTGAGTTTCATGAACTCAAATCCTAATTCATTTGATTTTTAGTCTAAATCTAGTATAGTATAGACTTCTCCCTTACCTTACAACAGAGTTTGATGTAGATTTGACACTGGTTTGAAGAAAACTCCACAAATTCTCACAAATCCTCAAGTCTGCCCTCAACCACGAATTTCCCCAACAGGGTCCAAAGACCAGAAATTTTGACATAGAAATTAGCCAAGAAAATTGGGGAAAACGATTAGACAATGATCTAGGCAACATGTACTAATGAAAGAAAGAGATTTGGGACCTAGAGGTTACCTGTGTGGATCAAAATCAGAGTCTCAAAACAGCTTCCCGAACCAAAGAGTAACATAGTTCAGTTTTCAACACTGAACTTTGATGGCTGATTTCTCCTCACACACACACTCTTAACTCACAATCTCTATATCAATGGAAAGCTCAGGATGTAAGCTTTCCAAAGGTGTATCTTTCCCTTTCCAACACTCAAAGAAGAATGAGAATCGCCTCAGACCAAGTTGGAACCCTAATCACCCACTTCAACCCAAAATCAGACCAACAACCCTTGCTTCCTCAGAAATTCGTCCATTTATAGCCAAAATTCGTTGCCATGCAGGAAGACACGCGTCTCCTAACATGCAATTAGTGGGATTTGTGGCAATTAAACGAATTAACCCAGTGATTACTCATCAAAATCCACTAAACCAGTTTCTGTGTTCATCGTCTAACCGGTTACAGGGCATTACCAACCGGTTAGTTCAGTTCAAAATTTAAAAATTGTTATTTTTCAATCTTTCCCTCCAAGAATCTTTCTAATATTGCTTTTTAGTCCTCACCCAGGGACCAATATGCAATTTCCTTATATTTTGCATTTATTTACCATATAAAAATATTTCCATTTATTTTTATATTTAAGGCTAATTAAATACAAAACATAAACTTGGAAAAATTCTATAAATTAATAATAAAACTTTTTATTATTAATTTCCTATTATTCGGGAGACGAAAATTAGGGGTGTTACATGGATCATTAAAGAGTCGAGTATTTTTGCATGAACAACTCGAGTAGTCAAGAACTACTCGAGTAATCTGAACAATTTTTCAGAAAACACTTACTTTCTAAAATTTTATTATAATTAACTTGTTTAATACTATAATATCTTAATCCCGTTGGTTGATGGTTATCCTGGAGGTTTCCTACTGGAATTCTATTCAGTGGTTGATTATTTCCCTACAGGAGTCCCAACGGAAGTGCGTACACTCATTCGGTTGATATTATCCCTAGGCGTCCAAGTGAAAGTTTTATTCACTTGGTTGATATTTTCTATGGGAGTCCCAATGGGGTCGTTGCAATAAATATCCGCCAATAGGAGGCTATGCCCTGACGGATTATTAAATAAATGATTATACGCTATTCCTAAAACCATCACAAAGTGGTTGGACCGCTGATCGATTTTTCTGAAACAGAGAATTGAAAGCAAGTAAACCCATCGAAATGGCTATGCCTCTGATGGTCTTTTTCGGAAAGCACCAGCACCAGCTAAGAGAAAACCTAATTGAAAGTTAATGAAATGAGATGCTGATGAGAATAATGAAAGAAAAGAAATGGAACTCTAATATGGCATTGTCATGCATGGAGTTGCTCCGATTTTGATTGTGGAATCTAGCATAGGATAGAAATTGGATACCATGGCCTTGAAAGTGCTGTGATGCCATAGCCCTGAAGGTGCTATGATGGTTTGGATACCGTAGCATGAGAATGCTATGAAGGCTAGTTCCCAATCAATCGTGATGCATGGGATATGGATATGCTCCAGTTCGATGAAAACATATGTTTGAAATGGATACCCGAAAGGATGCCGAACTGTGAAGCATGAATGAGGAGTAGGCATGCATCATGTCACTAATGGAATTAAATATGTGTTAAACCAGTATGAGAATACACTTGCACTCTTGATGCTATCTGATTACATGTGCTTGTTATTTTTAGCCTCTGTTATGCTCATTTGTTATTGTATTTAGCTATGACTCACTCCTAATCCCTTGTTGTAGGTCATGGCAAGGAATATGATATGCGTGGAGATGAGGCCGCTCCCTAATGGGGAGTGGAATTGATCACTCTCTAGCAAGTATACTAGATCGCAAAGTAATATAGTCAATAAGACCAGATATCATTCCACTCGGGGATTGCAAATTGTTCAACTAATTTTCACCAAAGAGTAGTTAAAAGCAAAATCTATTAGTTTCTAATTAATTAATTATGATTGATTTGAAATAAAAATAGAAATTAAATTAAAAACAGAAAATAAATAAAAGTTATGAGCAATTTGAGAAAGATGTTAGGAACATGGTGTCATTGTAGGCGTTGTTTATTTATCATGAATCTCTGTTTTTCCCTAAATCATGAACAAATTCCTAAATTGGTAACTATTAGATCCCTCTTTTATAATTACCGTTTCTTATTCAATTCGATAATCCTTAATTCCTTAAGAGATTAAACTATTGAATAATCTTAATTAAGAACAGAGAATTAATCATGTTATATAATTACCCAATTGTATCCCTACTTGTTGAATAACTATATTGTTTGAAGGCATGGCCTATTCTAATTCCTAATCTCTCAATTGAAGAATTAGAAATCCAAAACATAGATTAATTACTTCTTTGCATAACAGTAAAAACACCATCAAACACATGATTTAGAATATGAAAAACATCAATTCATGAAAACAATAAACTACTCCATACAAATTCACCAATTCCTAATAAAGGGTTTTAGTTACACATCATGAAGAAAATAAGAACAAGAGAAATAGAAGAATGCATGATTACCATGGAAAAGCCTTGGATCTTCCAATCCTTGATCTTCTCCTCTTCTAAAACTCTCTAAAATTATGTAATCTCCCTATCCCTCTCTCTAATGACTGCTAATGGCTGCCTAACCTAATTCTAAAACGTATATTTAAAAGATAAAACTAATCCTAATTGAATTGGAGCAAAACAGATCCGGAAGTGGCCCAATTGGGCTTTCTCATGTCTGACACGCAACTTCGGCCCTGATTTTGACCCCAAAGATGGACGAATTTGAGCAAGGCTATTTCTGTCCAAGTTGTAGATCTTTTCCTTAGCTTTAAAATGATACCAAGATCGCCTTATTTGGATAAGCTTAGATCAAGTTATGGTCAAAATACCGAACAGCATCACTTTCACGCGGTGAGCGCGCCTGGGCGCCCAGGGCTGCGCGCCCAGGCGTGCCAGGTCTGTACTGGGTGCATTTTTTTGCTGCATGCATGCCTAGGCGTGGGGGGCTCCACGCCTGGGCGTGAGGGACTCATTCCGGCTCTGCTTTGCTTCGTTCTTGCGCTATTTTCAAGGTCTTTTCATCCCCTTTCATGCTCCATATTTATTTTCTTCATTTAAGCTCCGAAAGTACCTGAAAGATACCCAAAACATTCAAAGGATTCTAAATTACCTAACTTTCTAAAAACTATAAAAAAGTCCTAAATTTACAAGAGAAACAAGTCGAATCCATAGTAAAAGGAAGTGAAATTAAGCCTTAAAACATCATATATTAGACCCAAATCACAGCCCCAAACTTAGCATTTTGAATGTCCCAGGAAAAAGTAAAATAAAAATTCATAAACACAAGACTACCTTCTAAATCAAAATGTACAACACCTAATTTAAGACATCGACTCATCAACACAGCCACATATTTATACAAGCTATTCACATATCAAAACATGGTTAAAGAAACAAAACCAATCAGAACTCAGAACTAGTGAACACTCTCAACCTCTCAGTGTATATCTCTCATGTGTATCAAGTTTATTAACAATTCACTCAAGTTCATACAATAGTAAAGTGTTGCCATATGCTTGACCATAGACCCAAATCTCCACTGAAATTATGGAATGCATGCACAAATCAAAAGGTCTTTATTTTGGTTGTAATGAGGCCATGGCTAAAAGTGTCAAGGTGGGATAAAAGAAAGAAAGAATGAGGCTAAGGGCTAAAATGCAAAAACAAATTTTCCTCAAAAATTATGAATGAGCATTGAATACTATGAGGACTCACACTCAAATCACAACTATTTCAAACTTCTTCTCTTTTTTTCAATTTTTACTACTTCTTCCAAACTATATTTCTTTCTCTTATCATTCATCAATTTTCACTTTTTCTCAATTTTTTTTTCTTTTGGAAGAAGAGTAACTCAATAGCACTTTTACAATTTTCACACTTTTGAAATGTCCCTCTCTCAATTGCTCGTTCAAAATTCCTAAGGTACTTACAAAAATAATATTTCAATAAATGCATGGTACCAAAGAAAAATCATATTTATATCAGGCTCAAAATGGGCAACTAAGGAAAAACAAATTCAACAAAAATCTCTGAGGCTACAAAAATACCATCCTAAATGTCTTAATCATTTTCATGCATGTAATCAATTATCAATCTCAAAATGGTCACAGGTCAAGTTCTAGAACACAAAACTAAAGTGAACACACTCATGAAAGAATAGGGGTCTCAAATCAATATATTTCAAATTATTCACATACCTCATCAAATAGGCTCAAATCTCACTAAGCTAAAGTCAGTTCACTAATTTCAAATTCTGAAAAACTTTGTCAAAATAACCAAATTTCAAAAATATTTACAGCTCAACAAATAAATAACATGAATCAATGAGTCTAATCCTAAACTAAGTATATACACCTATCATCAGAAAAACAATCCTAAGTCTAGAATAATTACAAAACCTCTACCTAAGACACAAACCAACACCAAAAATGGGAGAACAATTCAGATCTGAAATTTTTTTTATTTTGTATCCACTCCCCCAAACTTAGAGGTTGGCTTGTCCTCAAGCAAACTAAACTAAACATACCTATCTACAAAATAAAAAATTGCATGGAATAAATTTGGAACACTTATTACTTGCATCTGAAAAATAATCTTCAGCATTAACAAAAATGAGAAAACATTCCCCCAAACTTAATATGAGTCATGAAAAAAAGTGCCCAAAAATAGCACCTCTAATGGGGAAAATATTAACTTATATTTGTTAAAAAATATATAGCTTGATGCAAATAACAAATAATCCAAATAAATAACCAAGCAATAAAACTATAAAAAAAAATCCTAGAAAACAAATACATATTTTTGTTGCACAAGTACAGGGACTGGTTGATGGGGAAAAAGACACAAAATATATAAAAAAATAACAATCCCCATTTTCTGGGCAAATTCGCCCAGTGCACGCCCAGGCGTGCAAAGCCGTGCGCCCAGGCGTGCCAGGTCTGTACCTGATTCCTTTTTTTTAAAAAAAAAATAGCACAATACAAAAAAAATAACCTACACTAATTACCTAAAAACTACTAACTAAAGGAATACTACCTAAACATTGGGTTACCTCCCAACTAGTGCTTGTTTAACGTCACGAGTCTGATGGGTCACCTCTTTTCAGAGGTTAGGGTGGTTGCCAAGATCCTTTCAAGGGTGGCACCTTGCTATTCAACTTCTTTCCAACACTCTCTCTATTCGAGTGTTGAATGCACATGAGAGGAGCAAAGTTCTCCGCGGTGATTGGTGGTTTTTCAAAAATTTTAATTATAGTTTGGTCACCTTTCACTCGAAGAATTACTTCTCCCCTAGGCACATCAATCACTGCCCCTGCTGTGGCCAAGAATGGCCTTCCAAAAATTAGAGGAATATTTTCATCCTCTTCTATATCTAAAACCATGAATCTAAGGGCAGGATAAAATCTTTCTCCTTAACCAGAATATCTTCCACCACTCCATATCGGTGGAGGATGGTTCTATCAACTAACTGATGTAATGTCGGGGTAGGCTTAATCTCTCCTAAGTTCAATGCTTCATAAATAGACAATGGCATAATATTAACACTAGCTCCTAAGTCACATAGAGTCTTACCTGAGTACTCCTTGCCTATTCTAATTGGAAGAGTGAAGCTACCTGGGTCCTTCAGCTTTGGTGGAAGGTTGGATTTGATGATGTTGCTGCACTTCTCTGCTATCGTGAACGTCTCGTCAGTGAGCATCCTCTTCTTCTTTGTCAGCAATTCCTTCATGAATCTTGCATACATAGGCATTTGTGAGAGTGCCTCTGCAAACGGGTTGTTGATCTCCACCTTCCGTAGCATCTCCAAGAACTTGGAGAATTGCTTCTGGTCATCCTCTTTCTTCAACCTCTGAGGATAAGGAATCCTCGGAGGTAGTGGTGCTGGTTTGGGTGTGCCTTTTTCTTTCTCTTGATCTGCAGGTGGATCCTGCGTCTGTTGCCTTGCAGTTGAGCCTCTTCCACTTGGTTGCTTTGGCCCCGCATCCTTCTTCTCATGCTTAGTTGCATCACCCTTCTTCTGTGGCTCCTCATACGACTTGCCACTTCGAAGGGTGACCACCATGCATCGCTCCTTGTAGTTGGTTGCAATCTCTGATATCTGATTGTTTATTTGAGTCAATTGCACTTCCGAGTTGCGAATGCTGACTTCCTGATTGGCGAAATTCGCCCTTGCTTCGGCCATGAAGGTATTGGTTGTGGTAGCCATTGCTTCAAGTGCTTTCTCCCAGTCTTGCTTCTGTGGCTGTGATGGATTGGGTGTTGAGCTGGTCCATGAGGTGTGAGACTGATTTGTTGGCCTTGGATTGTAGATGTTGAGGTATGTATTTTTTTTAGGTACTCCATCACCCACAAACTTGGCCTGTTCCTTAATGGTTGTTGGACCCTTGCTGACTTCAAATACACAATCACCATTCCGGTGACTTCCTCCACAAAAGTCGCACTTCAGAGTGCTCGTTGCAGCTGACATAATGATCTGGCTTATCTGCTGCTTCGTCAATGCAGCCATCTGCTGCTGCATTTGCTTGTTCTGCTCGATTAAGATCTTGACTTGACTTGAATCCAGATCATTGCTCTTCAGGACGCTCTGCTCCGCCTGGGTCCTCAATCCTTGACTACTGCTGAATGTCATATTTGCAATAACTTACTTGGCCTCTTCAACAGTCTTCTTCATTAGCGATCCACCAGCTGCTGCATCAACCATACTCTGATTGAATCGGTTGAGCCCATTATAAAACAGTTGAATTTGCTGCCAGTCTTACATATATATTGGGCATCTCCTCAGTAGCTGGTTGTAACGCTGCCAAGCTTCATGCAACGGCTCGTTGTCCTCTTGCATGAAAGAATGAACATCCTGCCTCAGCTTCGCTTGCTTCCCAGCTGGAAGAAACTTATCCATGAATTTGGAGACAAGTACTTTCCAGCTGGACAAACTCCTTGGTGCCTGGTTGTTCACCCAAGTTAGCGCATCGCCCCTCAGTGAGAGAGGGAACATCCTCATTTTGATGGCCTCGTCCGTAGCACCATCGATCTTGAAGAAGTCGAGCAAGCCCAGGAAGTTGGCGATATGGTCCCTGGGGTCTTGATTCGACGCACCACTGAACTGATCCTTCATGATGAGGTGGATATATTGCGGATCAATTACGAATGCAGTTGCAGTGATGGCTGGCCGGACTATGCTGGAAGCAAAGAGGTCTGGATCCACTGTTCCATCCTCCGCCAAAGTCTTCCTGGGAGGAGGAGGCGGAGAGGATCTGTGAGATCCTCCTCCTCTAGCCATCTTCAATGTTGGTCTTTCCCCTCTCCTAGTGCTGAATTTTTTTCCTCTTTGCACTTAAATTAATAAAAATTCCTGCACAAAACAAAAACAAAAGAAAAATTACGCAGCACCTGTTGAGACAAGGATCTAACTAAAAAAATAAATTTCACCTCAAACTACTACTAAGTACCGAAAATTAATTGAAACGAATTTCAATCCCCGGCAACGGCGCCAAAAACTTGATCACTCTCTAGTAAGTATACTAGATCACAAAGTAATATAGTCAATAAGACCAGATATCGTTCCACTCGGGGATTGCAAATTGTTCAACTAATTTTCACCAAAGAGTAGTTAAAAGCAAAATCTATTAGTTTCTAATTAATTAATTATGATTGATTTGAAATAAAAATAGAAATTAAATTAAAAACAGAAAATAAATAAAAGTTATGAGCAATTTGAGAAAGATGTTAGGAACATGGTTTCATTGTAGGCGTTGTTTATTTATCATGAATCTCTGTTTTTCCCTAAATCATGAACAAATTCCTAAATTGGTAACTATTAGATCCCTCTTGTATAATTACCATTTCTTATTCAATTCGATAATCCTTAATTCCTTAAGTGTCCGTTTGGCGTACGGAATTGAGCATGGAATTGAGGGTTGAAATTGGAATTGGAGTTTGGAATTGAAATTCAGGTGTTTGGTTGTGTAATTGGAATTAGAATTACAATTCCAAAACCAGTTCCATAGAATTTGATTATAACTAAAAATACAGAATTTCAATTCATACATCTAAGTCTCGGAATTACAATTCATTACTTTATAGAATTGAGTGTCATAAGTCCAGAAACAAAACACGTGACATCTCTAAAATTCCCTCGTAGCAATACTATTTTTGATCTACCCAAAATACCCTCATTTCAAAAATATTTTTCATCTACCCAAAATACCCCTATTTCAATGCTATTATTTATCTATACAAAATAACCTCATTTCAATATTATTTTTCATCTACACAAAATACCCTCATTTAAATACTATTTTTCATCTATCCAAAGTACCCTCATTTAAATACTATTTTTCATTTATCCAAAATACCCTCATTTTAATACTATTTTTCATATACTCAAAATACCCTCGTTTCAATATTATCTTCCATCTACCCAAAATACGCTTATTTCAATATTATTTTTTTTACCAAAATTACTTTTTGAAAAAAAATGTGAAAACGAGTATCATTTCTCCGTTCAGTTTTTTTAGTATGTTTTTCTTCTTTATTTTTTATTAGAAGTTAGCAAATCAAATAATTTGCTAAATGAAAATTAAGATAGATATTTCGAAATTATTTCAATAAAAATAACAAATAAGAAATATAAATCTATAATGCAGTAAAATTTTTAAGATAAAATAAGATGAAAAAATATTGAAATGAGGGTATTTTGGGTAGATTAAAAAAATATTGAAATGAGGGTAATTTGGGTAGATGATAAATAATATTGAAATGAGGGTATTTTGGGTAGATGATAAATAATATTGAAATGAGGGTATTTTGGGTGGATGAAAAATAATATTGAAACGAGAGTATTTTGGATAAATGAAAAATAGTATTGAAATAAAGGTATTTTGAGTATATGAGAAATATTATTAAAATGAGGGTATTTTGGATAGAGGAAAGATAATATTGAAATGATGCTATATTGGGTAGATGAAAATTAATATTGAGATGAGGGTATTTTGGGTACATGAAAAATAATATTGAAATGAGGGTATTTTGTGTAAATGAAAAATAATATTGGGTAAGTGAAAAATAATATTTTGGGTAAATCCAACAATAAAATGTAATTAATTAATTTTTTTAATTCTACATCTTATGTCAAAACAATGAAATTAGATATTGAATTCGGAATTCCAATTTTACATTCTAATTCTTTTTCAATCCAAACATAGAATCATAATTCCAACTCAATTCCAATTCCAACAGAATTGGAATTGGAATTACAATTCCAAACTGCAATTCCAATTCTGCACGCCAAACGGACACTAAGAGATTAAACTATTGAATAATCTTAATTAAGAACAGGGAATTAATCATGTTATATAATTACCCAATTGTATCCCTACTTGTTGAATAACTATATTTTTTGAAGGCATGTCTTATTCTAATTCCTAATCTCTCAATTGAAGAATTAGAAATCCAAAACATAGATTAATTACTTCTTTGCATAACAGTAAAAACACCATCAAACACATGATTTAGAATATGAAAAACATCAATTCATGAAAACAATAAACTACTCCATACAAATTCACCAATTCCTAATAAAGGGTTTTAGTTACACATCATGAAGAAAATAAGAACAAGAGAAATAGAAGAATGCATGATTACCATGGAAAAGCCTTGGATCTTCCAATCCTTGATCTTCTCCTCTTCTAAAACTCTCTAAAATTATGTAATCTCCCTATCCCTCTCTCTAATGACTGCTAATGGCTGCCTAACCTAATTCTAAAACGTATATTTAAAAGATAAAACTAATCCTAATTGAATTGGAGCAAAACTGATCCGGAAGTGGCCCAATTGGGCTTTCTCATGTCTGACACTCAACTTCGGCCCTGATTTTGACCCCAAAGATGGACGAATTTGAGCAAGTCTATTTCTGTCCAAGTTGTAGATCTTTTCCTTAGCTTTAAAATGATACCAAGATCGCCTTATTTGGATAAGCTTAGCTCAAGTTATGGTCAAAATACCGAACAGCGTCACTTTCACGCGGTGAGCGCGCCTGGGCGCCCAGGGCTGCGCGCCCAGGCGTTCTAGGTCTGTACTAGGTGCATTTTTTCGTCGCATGCATGCCTGGGCGTGGGGGGCTCCACGCTTGGGTGTGCGGGACTCATTCCGGCTCCGTTTTGCTTCGTTCTTGCACCATTTTCAAGGTCTTTTCATCCCCTTTCATGCTCTATATTTATTTTCTTCATTTAAGCTCCGAAAGTACCTAAAACATACCCAAAACGGCTCAAAACGTTCAAAGGATTCTAACTTACCTAACTTTCTAAAAACTATACAAAAAGTCCTAAATTTACAAGAGAAACAAGCCGAATCCATAGTAAAAGGAAGTGAAATTAAGCCTTAAAACATCATATATTAGACCCAAATCAGGAATTTTGAGGAGCATCGGGCCACGTACGAAGGGACGTGGAAATCACTTTTCGTCACCCAAATCCATGGTCCTGGATGCGTCCACGTCGTACGAGGATCCCAATGATGTATATTATGCACATTCCGCCAAATTTTGTGTTTCGCCATGGAACACCACCACCACCACCAAGACGATTTCCGAGACGCACCCTCCCACCAAGTCCATCACCCTCTGAGGAAAGAATTATTTTAGAGGTTCCTGCTCCCTCTCGCCCTTCCACTAGAGCCCGATCTCGGACTCTAGTTTATGTGCCATATGATCTGGCACATGAGGAAGAGGAGGAGGAGGAGGATCCCATAGAGGATGAGGATCCAGTGGAGGATGCCGATCCGGTGGCGGATGATGAATTCATGAAAAACTCGATTGGAAGTCAGTGGGGAACTGACGACTGAGTTAAGTTCTTGATGATGGAATGTGGATAATGCTACTCATCAGGTTTCTCTTACTTATGCTATTTACGTTTTGAGTTTCGAACTAGCTGCTCTAGGTTGTTATATGTTTTGTTGTAATATATGTAATATAATGTAATAACCTAGAGTATCTAAGCTTAGTTTAATGTTTTTAACTTTTATGACTTGATGTAATGGAAGAAAGTACTTTTAGACTTAAAAATGAAATATGAAGTATTGATATTTTTCCCTTCATGATGTCCTTGATATTTTCCGCAAGAATTGAAAATGATGATGACTTGGCTTTTGATGGAAAAAAAATGGTCGTATTTTCGAATATAAGTATTTTATTTTATAAGAATAGAAATTCGGGTCTTCACACCCAGGCCTAAAAGGCCAAACATAATGAAACGGAGGGAGTACCAAATTTTAGATCATTCAGAGATTCATAGGTATGCAATCTAATAATGCATATTTACTTATATTTCATACAACGTATTATCCATTAAAATAGAGTGGTGGGATGAAGTATCAAATAATGTCATTATTCTATAAATTTTGTAGACTTGATCTACTTGATAATAGCATATAATTCAACGGTTGGATTGATAAATTTTATAATCTATAAAAAAATATTTGAAAGTGTAAGTAATCAAGATAGACTTCTCTCTGGTGTTAACGGATTCTAACTCTAAATAAATATGATAACAATACCAAATAATATTTATATTAAGAACCTGATGAAGAACTATATATTAATATCAAATTTTTTATGTAAGGATTCTATTGCTATAATGGAAAAGTTCTGTAGCAGTTATTAATCAAGTGCCTAAATGCATGCCTTACTGAAAACTTCAATTCGTTAAAGCCTGACTATGATGCATTCATTGTGCATGCTTTGTTTAATGCCAATTTTGCAAGCCACGTGATGAAGTCATGTCTAGTGAGATTAAAAGCCCAAAAAACACTCCCTCTTCAAAAGAAACACCCCAGTGCCTCCATCTTGAAATATCCTTGGAATGCATGATTGTGAAACTAAACGAATATGGTACTAAATCACTCATGTTAGGAAGAAAGTCTTACATCTATATCTCATTGTTATTTGAAGTAGTGTTATATGTGCATTCAGAATTGATATATGGATGTACACTATTTGTTTGTTTATGCACATAAAATAAACATATGTATTATCTATATGTCAATTTTGGATGTACACAGATGTTAATTTTGGATGTACATATAACATTAGTGTTATTATTTGTGGTATAGTTTAAATATATATTGGCTATATATCTTATTATCAATTGGTTTAATTTTGAGAGAAAATTTTACTCTTTCAGATTCATTTTATTTGTTGTTTTACCAATTTTTTATACTTGTTCTAAATTATTTGTTGCTTTAGAAATTTGATGGTGCATTAATTAATTTTTTTTTCAAATATAACCTTTCTTTAAAGCATTTTTGACATATGTTAAATGCGTGATAATTAATTTAGTATGAAGATAATAAAGTAAAATTATTTTATTCTTTACTTGAAAATTGAAATATTAAATGACTTTCTTAATTTGTGTAAGACTCCTAAAACGACAAATAAATTAGAAAAGGGAATACCATTGTATCAAAGTAAGAGCTTAATTTATCTTCAATTATCATGGGTTCAAATATATTGGTCAAAAGCAACACGTAATTTTTTTTATAGGTGAATTTTTATTTAAGGAGATATAAAAAAAAGAAATTAAATCTATCATTTATGAATGAGTATCTTAGTCTTTGCCCTCTTTTTGACATGTGCATTGACTGATTTTATATATATATATACTATCCTTATATAAAAAAATGTTTGTCAAAGAAATTTTCGAGGCATCACGTTTGTCCGATAAATTTTCGAGGTACCACATTTGTCAGAGAAATTTTTGAGACACCACGTTTGTTATTTAAGTTTTCCTCTCACTAGAGGGTTTATAGGTAGATATGTAAGATTTTAATATCTTAGTATGTCTCATGTGATGTGCATGTGACATGTATTGATGTGTGCTTAGTAAATAAATGATTAAATATTAATGGACTAAATCATATTTAGATAAGAAGGGATTGTTTCTGAAGGCCCGTTAGCTTGATGGAAGTCAATGGATAATAGTTAGGGTTTTTACCTATTTATAGGAAATAGGTCCTGTTCCTGGTCATAAGGTATTCTTTTCTCTCCCCATCACAAAACGGCCAAACAAACGGCATAGAAAAGAATAGCATGGGAGGCAAAGGAATAGAAACCGGGTTTCGTGGCTTTTGGTCAAAGGACATTTGGAGAACTTTCTTCCTTCTAACTCTAACAACTCTAGCAATGGATAGAGGTTAGTAATCGTATTACTTATGTCTCTATAACGTGTGAAAGTCATGTAATTTCAAGATCCTTATTATTGTAGTTGTAACGAATAAATTAAACTACAACTTATATGTGGTATCAAAGCCAGGTTAAGAAATTCATGACTTTCCAATTAAGATTTAGGATTTGGATTGAATCCTAATTATGGTGTTTAGGGAATGAATTTTTGTATAAATCCAAATTATGAAATTTGGGAATTTTGAACCCTAATTATGAAATTTAGGGTCTTGTTTCAGTATGAATCCTTATTATGAAATTTAGAATTTTACGCTTCCGCATTATTGTTAAATGAAATATTAGGATTATTTGAAACTTGATTGTTTATGAATTTGTTTTACTCATCAAAGTTGTTTTCCTATTGGGTATAATGTATACTCAGTGTTTCAATTATATATTTTTAAAGTTCATCAAGTTTCTTTTTTTAATTGGGGTAAAACTATTAATTGATATATGTGAAAAGCATTAGGTATTGCTTTCATCACTATTTATGATTCGTTTTACTGTATAAAAGCACATTAAAGTGAATGACGAATAATTATATATTCCTTTTGCATAATAATGAATATATATAACAAGTCCAATATGTCATGGACAATTTACGTTTATATATATATATTTGGGATTAATTTGAGTTTTTTATTAGCAAAAGAAATTTTTTGAATTGGCATTGCTTGATTTGATATTAATGTATGGTGATTTGATCATCATTAAAGCTGTCAAATCATAAAGATATTAATTCCGAATGTATAATTTTATTATAATAATGAATTTGATTTGAAGTTAATTGTATGTTGATTTTGTTAATCACCAAAGTGGTCAAATCAGTAAGTAAATTAATGATTTTTTAATTACTCATAGATTTGATGCTATATGAATGACATAATAGTTTGATGTTCTTTGGGTATATTGTAGTTCATTGTTATAAGGCATTTATGGATCGCCCAAAGGTTTGATTAGTTGTTCTTATAATTAATGGACATGACTGTAGGCAATATGTTTGTGCTATTGGTTTATTTATATATCCAAAGACAATAGATAATACTAATTAGTACATATATCATTGCCAATTATTGATTATTAATTTTATTAGCATCATTATGTTTGAATGTCGTGTGCTAATGTGCAACCCAAAGGAAAGCGTTCGTACACATTAATTGTTTAAGTAATATGTACCTTATGTCTCAAAACATTTATGTAGTACATGTTCTTAATTTTCTGCATTCTCATGACTTGTATGTGTCAGTGTTATGTGTTCAACTTTCTGACTAGAGTTTGCAAGTCTTTCTTATCAGTTAAAGAAAAGTTTGTTGTTATTAATGGTGTTAGCAATAATAAAGATAAAGTTTATTATAAAATCTGAGTAATTTTTTTAGAAAGATTTGACAAACACTTATGTTATGTTCATGAGGATAAGTGTTGCAGATAACATTAAGATAATTCTCTCCAAAATTGAAAGTAATTAAAAAAAATGAAAAGAATTTTGTGAGAGAGTGCCAAATATTTTGTGAGTCTTTTTTTGGGACATTAATGAGTACCTCAGCTCCATAAAGTTCGATGATTTGTGTACTATTTATGAATCATATAATTAAAATTAAAATTATTGCAGCAAGATTTAAGTTTGAGTCCTTAGAAATAGTTGCGGATGAGAACTTCTTATTATAGTTTATCCTCGCTCATTACCGATTGAGTATTACTTGTTTTTGAATGAGCTATAATTCCATGAAATATAATGGGTTATGCATGAATTACACAATTTGTTAGTTCAAGAAGAAACTAGACTCAAGATTATAAGAAGTCTCTTGGTCCAACCTTTAAGGACATCAAGGAATTAGAATTAAATTTATGAAGAAACATGATAAAGGCAAAGGATCACTTAGAATTAATGAGGCATATGTGAAAACTCATATGAAAGAACCTCATTACATAAATGTCATTTTGTGCAAAAATGTTGAATTCAGAAGAAGTGCATAAAATGAAAATCTTGATTCTATGAAAGATAAGTTTAAAGCTTATGTATGTTTGAGTCAAACTTAATCAAAGATCCACATAAATTTGGTGGATTGATCCTGGATGAATCAGAACATGTTTCTAGCATAATGAATTTTGTTTAATCATACCATAAACCCACATGTAAAGTACGTGTTTGTGGGAATAAAGTGAAGGTTCTAGTAGAACTTGTCAGGATTTAATGTTTTATCCTTGATATTGGGCATCACCTAGACTCATTGGAAACCTTTTAGGTACCTAGTTTTCTAGGAGTTTGGTTTATTATCTAGGATTAATGTTACCAGATACTCTTTTATGTTTGGTTATGGATGTTTCAATTTATTTAAGTATAATTATCACATTGGTATTTGTATATTAGTGATAGTTATATAAATTGAATTTTAAATGATTTTTTGCTATTTTGTGGCATAAGTGTTTGGGTCATAAATCCAAGGAAAGAATGGAAAGCTTTATAAGGAACAAAATCTTTCCAGATTTGGATTTTATTGGCCTAATTATTTGTGCAGATTATATTAAAGAAAAGAAAAATCAAAGACACAAAGAAAGGAGCCACAAGAAGGATCCAGCTTCTTGAAAATGTGTTCTTCAAAACTTGTGGACCTCTGATGTTAACTTTCTTTTTAGAAAGGAAAAGGTATGTGATCATCTTTATTGATAACTATTCATGTTATAGTTATGTCTTGAAAATTTACTTGAATAAAGTAGAAAGTTAAGTACATATAGATGAATGTTATCAATTATGATAGAGATGATGACTAACATGAAAGAATTAATTAAAATGGGCAACATCTGTGACTGTTCGTTAAACTCCTCAAGAATTGAGTAATTTGTGTGTATGCTAGTTACACTGCAGCGAAATGGTGTATATAGGGCATAACAGAACAGTAATGAATATGGTTAGGAGTATGATATTTAGTCTTTACCCGCATTTGTGAATGTATGTCTTGAAACTGCCATTTGTCTATTGAACAGGGTTCCTAGTAAGACAGTGCCAAAGACAATTTTGAACTGTGTTTATAGGATACCCAATTTAAGGCACCTGCATGTTTAAGGTTGTCGGCAGAAACGAGGATTGCAATCCGCCAGAAAAGAAAATGGATATAAAACATCAGTGATTATTTCGCTGATTATCCATATAAATCAAAAAGGTATAGACCTTATTGTTCTAACCATAGTATAAGAACCATTGAAATTGTGAATGACAGGTTTACTGAGAATTGTGAAATTAGTGGGAGTATAGTTCCACATAATGTGAAAATTAACGGAGTTAGGGTGCAAGTTCCTGTAATTTGTAATTTGTTCTTCTACCTCAACAATAGTTTATTTTATTGTTGAATCGTATAACAATAAAGTATGAAATGAATCCACTATTCACAACGATTCTACTTTCGAAGAACCACGAGAAATAGTATTAAAAAAAGGAAAAGAAATTGCTATTTCGAATGTTTTAAGAGGTTTATCTACAAGAATATAAATTTGACTTAGTCATTAATGATAACGATGTGTTGTTTTACAAGCCGTAAGTTGTGATAATATTGATAAATATTTTTATGTGAGACCTTGTAGAATTGCCTAAAGGTTACACGATAGTTGGGGGTAAGTGAATCTTTTGGACCAAATATAAAACCTTGAAAGTTACAAGGCCAAATTTGTTGTCAATGATTTCCCTCGCAAAGTTGGCATTGACCATTAATGAGGTATTTTGACCAATTACTTGAAAGAATTTATTCAATATTATCATCATGGCATATGTAGTCCGTAATGATTTGGAACTGCAGTAGAAGAATGTGAAAACAACCTTTATGAATTTCAGAGGATGATGTTTATGTGGATGACCCAGTAATGTGGTTCTCAATTGAAAAGAATGAACACATAATGTGCAAATTTGAGGAAATTAATATACAAATTTAAACATACATCCCACCAATAGTATCTGAAAGATAGTCAATGATACTATTGTTCTTTTAAGATTTAAGGAAACACAATTAACTTGTGTAAGTATCTGAAGATCAGTGGGAGTGAGTTTATTATGTTGATTCTGTATGTTATTATATCTTGCTTGCAACTTATTATCTTGGTCTTTTACACTAGACTAAGAAGTTTTTTCTAGTAACTTTGAATGAAAGATATAGGTGAGTCGAGCCATGTGATTAGAAAATGAATATTCTAGAATATGTCACATGAATTGTTAGGCTTATCTCAGAAAGCATATATCATTAAAGTACTAGAATGATTTAGAATGAATAAAATTTACGTTAAGGAAGTATTAACTATACTCATAAAGTCTTGAGGTATTAGCATGGAACGAATAAATGCATGTTTACTTCTGTAATGAATGATCACATTGAGGTGATCAGAAAGTTGAATTTGTAACAAGTTTTGAGGTTACAATTCAAACTAATTGACTGCAAAATTTTATTTCGGGGATTAGAACTGTCGACAATATTGCTTAGCCGCTGAAAACGTACTGTGGTGTTTTGCAACAATGACAAGTACTATAAAGGTGATAAAAGTATGTGAATGAAGTACTTTGTCTCTAAAGAATGAGATCAGAAACAAAATTGTCAATAGAGCATATTAACATCAATCTTATGATTGTTAATCCCTTGAAAGAAGGGTTATTGCCTAAACATTTATTGAACATGTTGAAAGTATAAGCATTACTGTTGTTAAGTAAAATTGAATTTGATGTTGACATCCTTATGTATGATGTAATTGACACGCTGAGCTCATTTATGATATGTTTCTGATTACCTGTTCTCTAGAACGGCATGCATTATTGTATTAGAGTAATGTAAACAGGTATTTTCTTGAATAAAGACATTATGGACCAATTATGTATTTCCCAATTATAGATCGTGTTAAGGAAAAGACTATTTTTGTGGTACATGGAAGGAATTATGTCGAACAAATGATGTACATCCGCTATAACCCGAATTAGTTCCTATCTTTAATCATGATTAATAGAGTATCTAAGTATAAAATGATTTAGCTATATAAATGCGCATTAACTGTTTGTTTAATTATTTTTTTATTAGACCATAATGTTGAATTATGTCACATGAGCCAAGTGGGAGAATGTAAGATTTTAATATCTTAGTATGTCTCATGTGATGTGCATGTGACATGTATTGATGTGTGTTTAGTAAATAAATGATGAAATATTAATGGACTAAATCATATTTAGATAAGAAGGGATTGTTTCTGAAGGCCCGTTAGCTTGATGGAAGCCAATGGATAATAGTTAGGGTTTTTACCTATTTATAGGAAACAGGTCCTGTTCCTGGCCATAAGATATTCTTTTCTCTCCTCATCACAAAGCGGCTAAACAAACGGCATAGAAAAGAATAGCATAGGAGGCAAAGGAATAGAAATTGGGTTTCGTGGCTTTTGGTCAAAGGACATTTGGAGAACTTTCTTCCTTCTAACTCTAACAACTCTAGCAATGAATAGAGGTTAGTAATCGTATTCCTTATGTCTCTATAACGTGTGAAAGTCATGTAATTTCAAGATCCTTATTATTGTAGTTGTAACGAATAAATTAAACTACAACTTTTAAGATAATTATTATCTTCAACCAAAATCACAATTTAAAATTAAATAAATTATTCAAATTTATTCAATCATTATCTTATTATCTACATGCGAAATCATTATCCTCAATTTTACAAGTGATCCAAATCATTATATAATGTGACTATGTGAGTATTTTTTTCCCTTCAATTTGCATTCACCTTTTAAATCTCTCTCTACTTATGAATATGCATGTACTCCATGATATCTTCGTTCCACTTTTTTATTTTATGGGTAGTAAGATATCCAATTTTATTTGCGTGTTTATATCATCATGTCTCTTGTGTTTATATGTATTTAGCGCAGGTTCAAAGAATCCATGTCAGCTGAATTGGCTCACGAACTTATGGGTATTCAGGTAAATAGCAAATTCTCAATTATACCCACATTCAATCTTTGCAAATTTTTTCCACCATTAAATTTCTCTAATTTTAATAATTTTCGCTCATCTTAATTTATATTATTTGATTCTTAAGTTCCTCTCTAATTGTTTACGTCAATTTAGTATTTCGATTTCGAAGACATATTGAGGGACTGAAGCTTTAATTTCAGAAGGGATAAAACTCATTCCATATTTAATAGGATTTGATTTTATACTTGATGTACATAATTTTTTTTATAATATATTTTGTTTATCAGAAGATTGCATCTTCTCGAGGGGACAAAAACTTTGATTTCAGAAAACTCCATCCACGGCTGCCGCAATTTCTTGTATAATGTATTTTGTTTATTATAATAGATAAATATTTTTTTATTTTTATAATATATTTTATTTAGTGTAATAGTTAAAAAAATAATATATAATAATAGGATTTAATTTTATGTTTGATATAAATTTTTTTTACAAGAGAATTAATATTATCATTAACAAATCTGTAACATCCCAATTCTTATTTATAAAATAGCAAATAAAAGTTTACAATTGAAATATGGGACTCAAAAATTTTCTTTTTATAACTCAATATTTACATAAATTGTCGGGGAATTCATTTACAATATATATAACATGATTTAGAGTTTCCTTCTTTCACCTCTTCCGCTGCAACACTCTGATCTTCAAGCTCCTTAGCATTCACCTAAAATGTTAACCACTAAGGGTGAGACATTTTCACAACACAGTGAATTGTAGGACAGTTAATAGTTCATAATAAAATTCAAGAACAATAATCAAATCAAGCAGTGATCTGACCAAAATACATCCAAATTACATAATCACCTAATCATTCATATCATGCCCACCTACAAATAAAGTAATTTCCTACATTTGTAATTCATAAATCCTACCTCCCCTAAAAGCTTAATCTTTTAAAATTTTTCTTGTATTATAATGATGTCTTAATAATATTTTCCTCTCTTTAAGCTGTCTCATTTATATTTAAGTTTTTATGCAGTTATCCTCTTCGCGTACTAACCGATTCGCGTAAAATCGCAGTCGGCCCCGGTTCGCGTAAAATCGCAGCCGGCTGTAACATCCTACTTTCTATTACTAAAACTATTACTTAAAATTAACGTTTAATAAGAAAATGTTCGGGGTTTATAAAAATTTCGACGGAGTTTCCTTTATGAATTGGACTTTTCCCCGAATAGGATTAATCCTGTCAGCCCAGAACAGTTTTTCAATCAAATAGAAATATAACTTTCCTCTGAAAATATACAATACTATAAATTACTTCCATCTTGCCCCAATGATCAATTAGGACTTATACATTCATAAAATACGTTTGAGTAAAACATCATTATCAATTAAAATACAACATTTATAAAAATCTATTCATTACAAAATAGAACCTATGAATGGTTGCACTATAATCGGGACCATAAGGTCACCAATACCAATATACTCTTTACAGGAGTATACCTTTTTCGGCCTTGACCTCATTGTGTGCCTTTCTCCAATGTTTACCTAATATGTCCACTGCAAGGGTGAGAACTTTGAATAATAATCAAGGAAAACACTTAAAACGACAGTAATAAAACATAACTAGACATACCCAAACATCTTTCATCATATTCATATTATCCTATTCAACAATAACAATCCTATATCTTATCACTTAGCCAATTCACACTATTCACATTTCCTTAAACAATAACAATAACCATAACAATACTTTGCGATGCTTTTATACTCAAATATATGAACAATGCATGTAACTTTATACCACTGTGATTCAATCCCTGAATCTAATGTAACACTATAACTTTTCACTGTAATAGTGTGAATTGGATTCAGTGAATTAAACTCGTTTATGACAATGAATGCACTTCTCCATTTCCAATAACAATAACAATTTCCTCACCCCACTACACCCTCCACTCTGGGGAAAACCGACCAGGAGTAAGCATTTCCCAACCCCTGTTTGGATGCTTCATATCCTCTAGGAATATCGCTCATCCGCTTGCACAATACGTCACACTCCTCTAGGGTAGTGTACAACGTACAATTTGGATTGATTCGCCCAAATTGGCTCTAGCAAAAATCACCCTCACTGGTCACGAAAAGCCAAAGTAACTGACAGAATTATTATGGTTTGCATAAAACCAATCCCCGACACGGGTTGCGAACCCGACCCTTTGGAAGATCAATGTTTTCCATAACAATTATTAGCGATTGTTTTAATGGCACAATCTAGTTACTTTTGCCTTCACGAATAGAAACGTAAGTTTTCCCCGTTACACCTAAGGTCCACCTTACTCCTTGAATGCACGTATTTCTAGTTCATTTTATGGTGTTTACAATAGTCAATCCTCTTTACAATTATACCAATTTGGTTGGGCTCTCTAACTTAGAGCAATAGGCCATTGCAATATATAATAATTACCATTTATATATATATATATATACTATCTTTAAATGACTACTAACATTCAATCATTCCAATTCATAACCATTCAAGTACCAACATCATCAATTTTACATTTACTTTTCAATTTTGTCAATATTAATTTCATTAATAATAACAGTTATTCATTCCTTTAGTCCAATAACAATCATAACAATATCAATAATCATGACAATAACACTTATTCATTCATTTCCTTCAATAACAATTAAAACAATCACTTACTAACATCAAACCCTAAGTTCATAACATATATTTCACACACAACATCCAAAGCATACAAATCACCCATACACATATCAAAATACATCTAGGTATAACCCTGTTACTATCATTAAATCCCTTCCCTAATTAAAACCAAAGTAACCCCCTTACCTAGAAGAGAGAGAAAGAGGAAATTGGGATTTTTGATGAAGCTCTATGCCAAGCTCCAATCCATGCTCCTATGGCTCTTATTCCTTGCTCTTGTACCCTTTCTAAACTCCTTTGCATGATTAGAAGACTCTATGTGGTTGATTACCCAACCTAGGGTTTTGGGGTGATTTGGGTTTCATGAGGAAGAAGGAGAAACCATGAGTTTTGAGTGAGGGGAAATCATTAGGATGAGATTTGGGGATGATTCATGGTTTTAATTTGGTGATTTGTGGTGTTATTGTGGAGATTTGCCATGAAAAGAGAAGAAGAAACCATGGAGGTTAGAGAGAGAGAGGAAGATCGTGAGTGAGGAGAGAGAGTGAAAATGAGGAAAAATGAGAGAAAACGCGTTTTTAATCAGATCTGGCTGAAGGTAATCGATTACTTCCCATGAGTAATCGATTACTTCTTCAATGCAACAATCTAGTACAAAATCCTGAGGCCAAGTAATCGATTAAACCCTTCAAATAATCGATTACTTCACCGAAATCAACAAGGTAATCGATTATTTCACCCAAATAATCGATTACTTTGCTGCAACAACATATGTGATTCCACCTGAGAGCAAGTAATCGATTAAACCCTTCCAATTAATCCATTACTTGAGGCAAAATTCCATTTTGATGGCTTTCTAACCCTATTTCACTTCCTACGGTTTCTATACTCATCTAGGGTTGGATTATTACTCAAAACCTGATTTCTATACTATTCAAACCCATTCTAAGCTAGCTCTACCTCATACAATTCTACTCTTGGCTAAACTCTACACTCCAAACACTAAAACACCTACTAACTGCCTCTAATAACTATTCTAAACGAACATCGGAAATTGGGGATGTTACAATTCTCCCCCACTTATATGAATTTCATCCCCGAAATTCGGCCCACTTCTGTAAAATAAGAAGACATTGAGTTATATGCTCTGTAACATCCCTAATTTTAATCCAAGCCTAATTAGTGATCTAATAGATTATTAATGTAGGGAACGAATAGATTAATGGCTTAACGAATTTTGGTAGATAGGTGAGTGGTAATTATAAGTCCTAGGGGTTGTGTAGAAGGCAATTGTGGCTTCGAGCAAAATTATATAAGCGAGATTGGGGGTTAAATCGGCGTTTTAGATGTTAGAAATCGACTGAAAAGAGAAAATTAGAAATTTATTATAGGATGCTAAGAAAATAAATCCCACCGTTGGATATGAAGTTTATGGGATTAATAAGCTTGTCTAAAAATTTGGACCCGATCCGACGATTAACGAAAAAGTTACGGCGAATCGAAGATTTGGAATTCTGGTGCACGCCCAGGCGGGTGCACTGTTCATTTGTGCACCAGACAGTGAAAATCCCGCCGAGGTGAGGCACCAATTCGCTCAGGCGAGCGGAAACATGCACCAGCCGCACCAGTTTTGCGTGTGGCGCGCCAAAACCCCCACCTGACCGCACCAAATCTCGCATCAGGCACCAGTTGGTGCTGATTTCCCGCCCAGGCGCGTGGTCACTGCGCCCAGGCGCGCTGCGCGCATCAGACCCCATCAGGCGCACCAGACGCGTGCGCCAATCCCTTCTAACCGCACCAGCTATGGTGCTGGTGCCAGAACACGCCCAGGCGCGCGCGACCAGTCTGGTGCGTTTTAAGCCACCAGATCTGGACTTGGGGACCAAGTCAGGCCCTCCCCACCGTTGGATCTGTCCAGCACATGAAAGGGGGCATCAAGAACAACCAAGGCCAAAGCCACCACCAACACATAATCTCCTCCTTCATTTTTATCATCTCCTTCCAACCTCTCTCAAAGGGAAAACCAAGAGCAAACCCCCCATCAATCATCAATCACCCAAGATCAAGCTATAACTCCATCACTTTCATCATTTCCACCATGAACCAAGCAAAGATCAAACCAACACGAATCCTCCTCTCCTTCCCCCAAATTCGTGAACCCCATTCCCTCCACCAAGAAGACCACCTCTTGATCATCAACAAAGTACCAAGAACCAAGCACCCAATATCATTATCACTATCCCCACCTAAAATCCAGCAAGAAATTTGCCATCAAACCTTTTCTCATTCCTTGGCTAATTCGTGGCCTCCTCCCTCCAACCCTTAAGGTTTTTAAGTTCCATAACAAGGAAGAGCTACTCATTCTCAAGCCTTCATCACAAATCTAAGACTTCACATCATAAGAGCTCACTCATCATGGGTTTTGAGGAGGTCTGGGGATTCAAGAAGCTAAGAATGAGGAATCCAAGCACCAAGGAGCTAAGACTTAGGATTAATGCTTGAGATTCAACACCAACCATTTGCGAGGTAAGAGGGGTCGTATTACCTTTATTTGGGACATAGATTCTAGGGATGTTTAGTGATAGCTAGGTATAGTTAATTAAGTTAGAAGATAAATTCTCCTATGGTATGTATTAGAGTAGGAAGTGAAGAACCCTAGGGAGACGATTTACTTTAAAGCACTTTGAGACATACCTGAGTATGTCGACTGGTTTATTTGATGCTGATATTAATGGATGATGCAACGTAAATGCTAACTATATATTGATTGAAAATTATGTGTGTTATAATTGTTTAACCAAGAATATTAATGAGATTTATTTAGATAAAATGTTGTACGAAGATACGGAAATCAAACTAAGTTAAAAAGGAGTAGTTAATTAAAATAGAGTATAGAACAAGGAATAATAAGTAATTAGAAATATGAGATGAGGGAACAAAGATGTAACTAATAGCTAATAATGAGAGTAAAATATAGAGTATATGAACAAGTTAAGAATTAATTAAAATTAAAAATAACATTAGTAAAGGGAATCGCTTAAATGGAAAAAGATAAAAAGAACGGTCAAGAAGTAAAAAGGGTTAAGAGAATTAAGGAACTAAAAGTAAAAGAGAAAAGACTGAGGTAAATTAATAATGAAATATAATGAGGAACAATGGAAATAAACGAAAAGAGGCTAGGGATGTATGCAGATCATCTGCTTGTGGTTGCATACATCGTAAATAAGATTGTGGATATATGCAGATCATCTGTTTGTGGTTGCATATATCGTAAATAAAAGGTGGGCGTATGCAGATCATCTGCTTGTGGTTGCATACGTCGTAAATAAATAGTGGGTGTATGCAGATCATCTGTTTGTGGTTGCATACATCGGAAAAAGAATTATAGGTGCATGCAGATCATCTGCTTGTGGTTGCATGCATCCTAAAAAGATTGTGGGTGTATGCAGATCATCTGCTTGTGGTTGCATACATCGTAAATAAGATTATGGATATATGCAGATCATCTGCTTGTGGTTGCATATATCTTAAATAAAAGGTGGGCGTATGCAGATCATCTGCTTGTGGTTGCATACGTCGTAAATAAATTGGGGGTGCATGCAGATCATCTGCTTGTGGTTGCATGCATCGTAACTAGATAGTGGGGGTATGCAGATCATCTTCTTGTGGTTGCATACCTCGTAAATAAATAAGGTGTAGATCTCTGATTGAGGTTACACATATTGGAAAAAGTAATAAAGGAAAATGAAAAAAATAAAGGGTAATGAGAATGAAATTAAAAGGAAATTAAAATGGAAATGCTAAGTAAGGGAAAGAGGGAAAGGTCAAGGTTAATGGAATTAGGAGGTGTCAGTACAAGAATGTAAATAGAATAGTAATTGTCAGCGGGTAAGTAGGGCTTAGTTCATTGCTAGGCTTCTTAGAAGCTATCTTTCCAAGTTCTGTGTAATGCTACCCTTCTTGATATATTTTTACAGGTACCGAAGGAGCATACACGAGTCGTGCCGAGCAGGAAATACATTCCATCATGTGGAGTGTAGGGTATCTTTGGGGTGACCACTTATTGGTCATAATATTTAGGGAATTTATTGTATTTTCCTTTATTTTGTATTTCTGAAATAGTTATGAATTTTGAGAAAGTTATTTGTATCCTTTATAATTATCGAACTACAAGGACTAAGTAACATTTTGGGCTCTGCTGGCCTCTGATGTATTTAAATCTATTTTCGGATAAATGTTACAGGTTAAAGCAATGATTTGGAAATGTCTTACAAACAAATAAAACTCCGTTCGATTTTACGGAGAAGTTTATAAATGAACAATCGGATCATGGGTTTGTATAGGAATTGAAACTAATCAAATGGTTTTCAACAAGAAATTTCAAGTCACTATTTTAATATAATGGGTAATTTGTAAGGGTGTTACATTTATGGTATCAGAGCAGTTTTTCCTCGGCCCGAAGGGAGTAACTGATTACTCCTGTAGTTACTCATCAAGCGAGTAACTTGTAGTTAGATATCAAACTGCTTTGAGGTTTAGTCAGGTATTATTGCTAACCTGATAATAGGCATAGTTGCTGAGTCTAGGGTAGTGAGTAGCTTAGATTCTTTTAAGTTTGCTTAGTGATTTGAGGAGCGCGATTAGTATCTGACGATTTCTTTCGAGAAGCATGGTAAGCAATGGAAAATCTTTTCTAAGTTCACTTAAACTATGTTCAGTTTACCATGCTAAATTTGAAATCTTGCGGAAAATGATGAATCACATTTAGAAGTGGATGAATGAAGAAACTAATGAAAACAATACCCCAACGGGCTAGGGCACCAAGTTGCTACCCCACCGGGAGGAAGTGATCTTTAGTTTCGCGCCAATTAAACTAATTCTAAATGTGATACATCAAACAAGATTTCAACTTTTCGAAACTAATAGGTTGAGAAATTAAAACTTAAGTAAGACAAGAATGGTCTTATCACTGATATGATGTGTAATTGAGCCTGATCACCTCAAGTATACATCTATTGAGAGATATCATCATCCTGTCCTTAAGTTTCGGCGAGTATTTTGGGAATTTAGTGAGAACCCAAACTCAGGAGGAATAGAGGTCTTTGTCATAGGTTTCCGTATGCGTAAGTATTTTAGAATCAGAATTGCGCAACGGAAGTGTAGGAAGTATTGTCTTGTCTTAAGATAAGAGAAGTAGTTAGTTAGGAATCCTAGTTATCTATGATAGATTGCTAGGATTTGTACTTTAGAATTGAACATAGGAAACCTTAAGATAGTACATAGTGATAGTCTTAAGTTTAAGAATTAGGTGCTTAAAATCCTAATTAATTGTATCGAGCTAGATTATGTGTTTGGAAATGAATGAAGGTGCTGCAATGTATTGTCTTGAGATTTGCTTACACGATGATGTGTGCATGATGAAAATTGTTTTGAGCATAAAACCATTCGATAACTTCTTTACGGAATGGTGTTGCTATCAACAAATCGCTTGGTTCCCAAGCATAATCATTTCAAAACCCGGAACCGTTCGATTTCCAAGTGTGATAGTAGCCCCAATGAACTTTTAAGTTTTGGAACTGAATTCAAAAATGAATATCACTGTTTTAACATAATCCAAAATCATTCTAAATTGAGTGCTAAGTTGTATCGCAAAATTTTGAAAGGTTGATTAATAAACTAAGGATTCCTAAGTAATCAGGCGGTGAATTAATTCATTTCCCTAATCAAGCCACGCGCTGATTAAATAGGAATCCTCCTACGTGACTTTACTCAATTCGGAATGGAGCCTAGTTATCAAACTCAAAGTTAAAGGGAATGTGACTATTTTGATTGTTTGAGAAACATTGAAAAAATTTTCTAGTAAACCACATACTCCCAAACTCATTGAGTTTGCTAACCTTGAGAAAGGTTATGATCCTTCATCTAATCTCCCGAAATTAGATGGAGAGAATCAATTGCAAAAGATATGCTTTGTTTTATAAAATTTGTTTTTGGAGCTTCATTTAAAGTTATTTGGCATGAATATGTCAAGGTTTTTAAAGTGTGAAATAAATTTTTCCTGATTTAATCTTTCCTAAGAATTTTAAGTAAAACAAATCAAAATGGTTTTCCATCAAGAAAGGAATTTGATTTTTCAAGAATAATGAACCTATCGACATACCACCACATCAATAGTCGTTGATGTGCTATTTTGAATTATGCATAGGTAAGGGCCTTTCTTGCACGATAAGCAAAATTTCTAAACATGGATGAGCGCATACATGTTTTCGGCATATCCCTTTAATTTTATAAATGCACAAACGAATTTCCGAACACTATTCTGATTTTCATAAAGACACACATGTTTTGAATGTATGGGACTTTAATTATTAAACTTTGAAACCATACAAGAGATTGGTTTTATTGAACTTTTTAACTTGGCATGCATAACTTGAATTTGTGAACAAATCATGGGAAACCATGCAAATTTTCAAACTCTCCTTGGATTGCATTTGAAATGTGTGCAGCTTATCTAAGATGTGTGCATGGATTTAGACTTGAGTTCTAGGGCAGATTCAGGTAGATCAGGATTAGATTAGAATCAAGTAAGGGTTGTCAAGTTAGTGTTTGCAATTACGCGCTGATATGAAATGTTGGGGTGCATATTTGAATTTTGATTGTTAAATAATTGCTAACTGTTTACTTCTCAATGAGTGTGATTGCTTAGGACTTAGAATAGTGCCTAAGTGTAGATCACCAGGTAGATTGTGATTAGAATTCTTACGATGTTTAACCGACATCGGAGTAAACCTCAAAAACCTTAGAGCTTTTCGCTTTTAGTCTAACCGAACTAAACCACGATTTGTATTCTTCATGGGATGCATGATTCCGGTGGCGTACTTAAGCAAGGTAGTATGCCGATTCAAAGTGGGGGAGTAGAACCTAGTGCAGTGTGAATCGTAGTTTAGAAGACCCTTTGTTGGGATGGTTCTCCAGTTGAAGGAATTTAACGGAATTTCGGGGACGAAATTCTAATAAGTGGGGGAGAATTGTAACATCCCTAATTTTAATCCAAGCCTAATTAGTGATCTAATAGATTATTAATGTAGGGAACGAGTAGATTAATGGCTTAACGAATTTTGGTAGATAGGTGAGTGGTAATTATAAGTCCTAGGGGTTGTGTAGAAGGCAATTGTGGCTTCGAGCAAAATTATATAAGCGAGATTGGGGGTTAAATCGGCGTTTTAGATGTTAGAAATCAACTGAAAAGAGAAAATTAGAAATTTATTATAGGATGCTAAGAAAATAAATCCCACCGTTGGATATGAAGTTTATGGGATTAATAAGCTTGTCTAAAAATTTGGATCCGATCCGACGGTTAACGAAAAAGTTACGGCGAATCAAAGATTTGGAATTCTGGTGCACGCCCAGGCGCACCGGTGCACGCCCAGGCGGGTGCACTGTTCATTGGTGCACCAGACAGTGAAAATCCCGCCCAGGCGAGGCACCAATTCGCTCAGGCGAGCGGAAACACGCACCAGCCGCACCAGTTTTGCGTGTGGCGCGCCAAAACCCCCATCTGACCGCACCAAATCTCGCATCAGGCACCAGTTGGTGCTGATTTCCCGCCCAGGCGCGTGGTCACTGCGCCCAGGCGCGCTGCGTGCATCAGACCCCATCAGGCGCACCAGACGCGTGCGCCAATCCCTTCTAACCGCACCAGCTATGGTGCTGGTGCCAGAACACGCCCAGGCGCGCGCGACCAGTCTGGTGCGTTTTAAGCCACCAGATCTGGACTTGGGGACCAAGTCAGGCCCTCCCCACCGTTGGATCTGTCCAGCACATGAAAGGGGGCATCAAGAACAACCAAGGCCAAAGCCACCACCAACACATAATCTCCTCCTTCATTTTTATCATCTCCTTCCAACCTCTCTCAAAGGGAAAACCAAGAGCAAACCCCCCATCAATCATCAATCACCCAAGATCAAGCTATAACTCCATCACTTTCATCATTTCCACCATGAACCAAGCAAAGATCAAACCAACATGAATCCTCCTCTCCTTCCCCCAAATTCGTGAACCCCATTCCCTCCACCAAGAAGACCACCTCTTGATCATCAACAAAGTATCAAGAACCAAGCACCCAATATCATTATCACTATCCCCACCTAAAATCCAGCAAGAAATTTGCCATCAAACCTTTTCCCACTCCTTGGCTAATTCGTGGCCTCCTCCCTCCAACCCTTAAGGTTTTTAAGTTCCATAACAAGGAAGAGCTACTCATTCTCAAGCCTTCATCACAAATCTAAGACTTCACATCATAAGAGCTCACTCATCATGGGTTTTGAGGAGGTCTAGGGATTCAAGAAGCTAAGAATGGGGAATCCAAGCACCAAGGAGCTAAGACTTAGGATTAATGCTTGAGATTCAACACCAACCATTTGCGAGGTAAGAGGGGTCGTATTACCTTTATTTGGGACATAGATTCTAGGGATGTTTAGTGATAACTAGGTATAGTTAATTAAGTTAGAAGATAAATTCTCCTATGGTATGTATTAGAGTAGGAAGTGAAGAACCCTAGGGAGACGATTTAATTTAAAGCACTTTGAGACATACCTGAGTATGTCGACTGGTTTATTTGATGCTGATATTAATGGATGATGAAACGTAAATGCTAACTATATATTGATTGAAAATTATGTGTGTTATAATTGTTTAACCAATAATATTAATGAGATTTATTTAGATAAAATGTTGTACGAAGATACGGAAATCAAACTAAGTTAAAAAGGAGTAGTTAATTAAAATAGAGTATAGAACAAGGAATAATAAGTAAATAGAAATATGAGATGAGGGAACAAAGATGTAACTAATAGCTAATAATGAGAGTAAAATATAGAGTATATGAACAAGTTAAGAATTAATTAAAAGTAAAAATAACATTAGTAAAGGGAATCGCTTAAATGGAAAAAGATAAAAAGAACGGTCAAGAAGTAAAAAGGGTTAAGAGAATTAAGGAACTAAAAGTAAAAGAGAAAAGACTGAGGTAAATTAATAATAAAATATAATGAGGAACAATGGAAATAAACGAAAAGAGGCTAGGGGTGTATGCAGATCATCTGCTTGTGGTTGCATACATCGTAAATAAGATTGTGGATATATGCAGATCATCTGTTTGTGGTTGCATATATCGTAAATAAAAGGTGGGCGTATGCAGATCATCTGCTTGTGGTTGCATACGTCGTAAATAAATAGTGGGTGTATGCAGATCATCTGTTTGTGGTTGCATACATCGGAAAAAGAATTATAGGTGCATGCAGATCATCTGCTTGTGGTTGCATGCATCGTAAAAAGATTGTGGGTGTATGCAGATCATCTGCTTGTGGTTGCATACATCGTAAATAAGATTATGGATATATGCAGATCATCTGCTTGTGGTTGCATATATCTTAAATAAAAGGTGGGCGTATGCAGATCATATGCTTGTGGTTTCATACGTCGTAAATAAATTGGGGGTGCATGCAGATCATCTGCTTGTGGTTGCATGCATCGTAACTAGATAGTGGGGGTATGCAGATCATCTTCTTGTGGTTGCATACCTCGTAAATAAATAAGGTGTAGATCTCTGATTGAGGTTACACATATTGGAAAAAGTAATAAAGGAAAATGAAAAAAATAAAGGGTAATGAGAATGAAATTAAAAGGAAATTAAAATGGAAATGCTAAGTAAGGGAAAGAGGGAAAGGTCAAGGTTAATGGAATTAGGAGGTGTCAGTACAAGAATGTAAATAGAATAGTAATTGTCAGCGGGTAAGTAGGGCTTAATTCATTGCTAGGCTTTTTAGAAGCTATCTTTCCAAGTTCTGTGTAATGCTACCCTTCTTGATATATTTTTACAGGTATCGAAGGAGCATACACGAGTCGTGCCGAGCAGGAAATACATTCCATCATGTGGAGTGTAGAGTATCTTTGGGGTGACCACTTATTGGTCATAATATTTAGGGAATTTATTGTATTTTCCTTTATATTGTATTTCTGAAATAGTTATGAATTTTGAGAATGTTATTTGTATCCTTTATAATTATCGAACTACAAGGACTATGTAACATTTTGGGCTCTGCTGGCCTCTGATGTATTTAAATCTATTTTCGGATAAATGTTACAGGTTAAAGCAATGATTTGGAAATGTCTTACAAACAAATAAAACTCCATTCGATTTTACGGAGAAGTTTATAAATGAACAATCGGATCATGGGTTTGTATAGGAATTGAAACTAATCAAATGGTTTTCAACAAGAAATTTCAATTCACTATTTTAATATAATGGGTAATTTGTAAGGGTGTTACATGCTCCGCCATAGGGAAGGTCTTAACTTATTTACGGATAATCACAACCTTGGGGATTCACTCCCCCACTTAGGATACGTTGGGTTTTCTCTTACTATATCTACTTGCTTGCTAATGAGACTTTCACCAAAAAGTCTCACTAAATTCCTTAAGGTTCAAAACATAAAGCTCGAAGTCTATGGGCATTACCTATCAACACAACCTAAAGAGTCCTACACTCACATACAACATGAAAGCACTCAAGAACAAATAAGGCAACAATTTAAATTCAATCACAATCGAAAAAAATCAGGACACAAACAAAAGATTAAGATATTGTACTAAGTTAAAATTTTCGTTTTGAGATTGAACATAATTGATATACAAGAAACATCAATTGAGTTTTATTAAAGAATACATTTTAGAAAAGAAGAGTACAGCGTCAACTCTACACAAACAAGTAAAATGTTCCACACACACCAAAGGAGTTTTGCATTTGAATAAAAGGTTTGAAAGATTTGTCAATAGCAAGACTCCCGTTGAATCTAAGGAAAGTGCGAATGGTGCATGGACACACACAAGGTTTTGAAAGAAAACAATTACATGCATAGGGTTTCAAAATGAATTGCAGATAAACAATGAGAATCTTAAAGGGTTACATAGCCCTTATCAGTACATAGTACAATTAGAAAATATGGTTGAAGCTTGAGAAAGAAGATACCATAGATCGTCAACCAAGTTTATTTAATATGTAAGAAGGAAGATTTGGATTATCCAAACATTCCGAGTGTCAAATATAAAAGGACACAATATGAAAATCGAAATTTGAAAGTACATTGAATAATAATATGATTGGAAATATAAGGGTTTTGGGGAAAATAAACATATGGATTAGTCTTCAGAAATCACTCTAATAAAAGTTAATAAAATTGGGTTGAAAATATTATGTAGCTATGTACACTTTAATCATATGTATGTGAAAACAAGTTATCGTTCAACTAAAATCAAATGTATCAAAATTACATGTTGAGCACTTGTAAGGTTTTCTCAAAATAAAGGTTACCTTGAAACCGGTAAACATAATAATAAATAAAAAAAATGGAAATTCATAATTAACATGTAGAAAAACATAAGACAATTAACTTTGAAAAATATAGCTATCATAGGAAAATGGGAATTAGAAATTACAATGTAAGAAACACCGGTTAATTATCTTGGAGAAATTTGATTCGATACTTAGTTAAGAAAAATTAATATAAGACTCTTTTGAAATCACTTTCAATAGGAGACAGAAAATAATCTTAGTAAAAATCAATTTGAAATAGTACCTATGGTACTTGAAAAGATTTGAAATTTGGAAACTACCCAAAATTACAAGTAAAAGGGTTTATGAAAATAGTTGGACTTAGCACATAGTCTTAATACATTTAAAATTTGTAAATACAGATATATAAAAATTCAACCGTTTGAAAACATTTAAAACTCGCTTCCTATATGCACATCTATATGCCTACACACCTATACTTGAAACTCTAGGACTCAATCAAATCGGACCTAGCTTCTACCGCCCAATCTATGAATGAAAAACTATTTGGATTCTACACTCGATCTGGAATTAAAATCCACTATCTATGACCTCAACTAAACCTATGCTTAGAATTCTCTCATAGGCTTAGGGTTTCCTAATTGATTCCTTAAGCTCAAAGATCGCACAACTAAGACTTGCCCTTAAATCCTAGTTGAAACTTTCCTCTATTACCAACTAGACCTTGGTGCTATGACTTTTATAGTGAACGTTTAAAACTAGAACTTTAACATTCACAAACTACATTCCTGGAAAGAGGTAATAATGGTTTGAAAATGGTTTGCACTTCCGGAATACAGTTTGTTCAATAAATACAACAAATTCCTTGGAGTTCTATATGAACTTGAAGGAAAGACCCAACATCCATTACTTTGGTTTAGGTTCTAAACTAGGCTTTAACTCTAGGATAGCTGCATTACCTTTAACTCACCTTGCTACCTTCACTTCACATTTTCCCACTTCCACATTACAGTAGAAAACAATGAAGTACAAACTTCTGTGAAAAAGGTTTGGTACTTGGTGATAAAAGAATTTTCAAGAATTTGTATCTTCCTTGAAATAAGGAAAACACCTAGTACTTTTGTAAATCATTTTCGTTTAAACTTTAACAAAATTATCGTTTAGTAAAAGAAATGTCAAGCACTTACAAATTTCAAATTATGAATACAAAGCTTCCAAAATCGTTTACGTTAATTTGGAACCGATCCAAAAGCTTTGAGGATTCCTTTAACAAGGAAAATAAGAATCCTTTATGATCATCAAACCCAACTAAAAGGAATAGATTCTTCGATTAAAAGTTTAGTGTCATTCACCTTTGAAAATTGTAGTGAATGTCCTTCCTTTTATTTTAGCTTTGAAGTTCAAATATTGTTTTAAATTGACTCATGTCGCTTTCATTGAGTTCCTATCAATTGATAATCAGTGTAATTTAAGAGTAAACTACACTATCATTCAATTTGTTAGGAATCCGCAATGTGAGTAAAACTTTCTTGAAAATTAGTGTTGCGACATCAAATCAATTATCAGAGTTTGAATCAATTCTGTACTTTGAAAAATTATAAAAATATCAGTGTACTTGACATTCATTGTAAATCGTAATACTAATACCTTTCGAAAATAGAATCTCAGAAAATTATTATTATTATTATTATTTTTTTTTTTTTTGCAAAAGCATTTTCATACCTTAAAAATTAGAGTATATGTATCACCAAAATATGATGTGGAAATGTAGAAGGCAATTAGGTTTTACTAAGACGACACTTAGTAATCACAGTTAAAGGCAATTACAAAAGATTAACTCCTATTCACTTCCGCTGCGCACTCTGATAAAGAATGCTCGAAGCATATAAAACTAGACAACTTCTAGTACCAATCCTATTCTTAAACTTAGAAAATAAATCCGACACTTATTTGGTTAGATTCAAGGACTTAACGATGTCATCTATCAATGAATACAAAATACGAGGGGTCCTTCTCGATTCTATATTGCATTGAAGATAAAATTGTTTCCGTGCTACTTGAATTCCAAGCAAATAAGGAAATGACTCATCTTCGATTCAAAAGAAGGCCTTGAGATTTCGTCTTAAAGCGAAATCTCAATCCCTTGTTATATTTGAAATAGAGGAGATTAATTCAAAACTAAGAGTTAGTCCTTCCCGGTGGGGTAGCAGTTTCATGCTCTGTCCCGTTGGGAGTTTTCCTTTCCCTTAGTCTCTACTTTCTGTCCATTTCTAAATACAACAAAGTTATACTTTGAAAAGTTTAGTTAGCCCATTTCAAATTGAAGATATACTTCTATTATTACTAAACTATGACTCACCCGACTAAGCTATACCCATTAACACTAATAATGCATGCATGAACACTAATGTGCACTACTTAATCAACTACCTATTGGTTACTCTCATGTGGAGTAACTCTTTCGGAGTAGGAAAATCCATACTCCACGGCCGAGGATTGCAACCATTGCTCTGATACCATAAATGTAGCATCCTACTTTCTATTACTAAAACTATCACTTAAAATTAACGTTTAATAAGAAAACGTTCGGGGTTTATAAAAACTTCGACGGAGTTTCCTTTATGAATTGGACTTTTCCCCGAATAGGATTAAACCTGTCAGCCCAGAACAGTTTTTCAATCAAATAGAAATATAACTTTCCTCTGAAAATATACAATACTATAAAATACTTCCATCTTGCCCCAATGATCAATTAGGACTTATACATTCATAAAATACATTTGAGTAAAACATCATTATCAATTAAAATACAACATTTATAAAAATCTATTCATTACAAAATAGAACCTATGAATGGTTGCACTATAATCGGGACCATAAGGTCACCAATACCAATATACTCTTTACAGGAGTATACCTTTTTCGGTCTTGACCTCATTGTGTGCCTTTCTCCAATGTGTACCTAATATGTCCACTGCAAGGGTGAGAACTTTGAATAATAATCAAGGAAAACACTTAAAACGATAGTAATAAAACATAACTAGACATGCCCAAACATCTTTCATCATATTCATATTATCATATTCAACAATAACAATCCTATATCTTATCACTTAGCCAATTCACACTATTCACATTTCCTTAAACAATAACAATAACCATAACAATACTTTGCGATGCTTTTATGCGCAAACATATGAACAATGCATGTAACTTTATACCACTGTGATTTAATCCCTGAATCCAATGTAACACTATAACTTTTCACTGTATTCACTATAACACTTTAACACTTTCATTGGATTCAGCGAATTAAACTCGTTTATGACAATGAATGCACTTCTCCATTTCCAATAACAATAACAATTTCCTCACCCCACTACACCCTCCACTCTGGGGAAAACCGACCAGGAGTAAGCATTTCCCAACCCCTGTTTGGATGCTTCATATCCTCTAGGAATATCGCTCATCCGCTTGCACAATACGTCACACTCCTGTAGAGTAGTGTACAACGTACAATTTGGATTGATTCGCCCAAATTGGCTCTAGTAGAAATCCCCCTCACTGGCCACGAAAAGCCAAAGTAACTGACAGAATTATTATGGTTTGCATAAAACCAATCCCCGACACGGGTTGCGAACCCGGCCCTTTGGAAGATCAAAGTTTTCCATAACAATTCTCAACAATTTTTTTAATGGCACAATCTAGTTACTTTTGCCTTCACGAATAGAAACGTAAGTTTTCCCCGTTACACCTAAGGTCCACCTTACTCCTTGAATGCACGTGTTTCTAGTTCATTTTATGGTGTTTACAATAGTCAATCCTCTTTATAATTATACCAATTTGGTTGGGCTTTCTAACTTAGAGCAATAGGCCATAACAATATATAATAATTACCATTTATATATATATATATATATATATATATATATATATATATATACTATCTTTAAATGACTACTAACATTCAATCATTCCAATTCATAACCATTCAAGTACCAACATCATCAATTTTACATTTACTTTTCAATTTTGTCAATATTAATATAATTAATAATAACAGTTATTCATTCTTTTAGTCCAATAACAATCATAACAATATCAATAATCATGACAATAACACTTATTCATTCATTTCCTTCAATAACAATTAAAACAATCACTTACTAACATCAAACCCTAAGTTCATAACATATATTTCACACACAACATCCAAAGCATACAAATCACCCATACACATATCAAAATACATCTAGGTATAACCCTATTACTATCATTAAATCCATTCCCTAATTAAAACCAAAGTAACCCCCTTACCTAGAAGAGAGAGAAAGAGGAAATTGGGGTTTTTGATGAAGCTCCATGCCAAGCTCCAATCCATGCTCCTATGGCTCTTATTCCTTGCTCTTGTACTCTTTCTAAACTCCTTTGCATGATTAGAAGACTCTATGTGGTTGATTACCCAACCTAGGGTTTTGGGGTGATTTGGGTTTCATGAGGAAGAAGGAGAAACCATGAGTTTTGAGTGAGGGGAAATCATTAGGATGAGATTTGAGGATGATTCATGGTTTTAATTTGGTGATTTGTGGTGTTATTGTGGAGATTTGCCATGAAAAGAGAAGAAGAAACCATGGAGGTTAGAGAGAGAGAGGAAGATCGTGAGTGAGGAGAGAGAGTGAAAATGAGGAAAAATGAGAGGAAACGCGTTTTTAATCAGATCTGGCTTAAGGTAATCGATTACTTCCCATGAGTAATTGATTACTTCTTCAATGCAACAATCTAGTACAAAATCCTGAGGCCAAGTAATCGATTAAACCCTTCAAATAATCGATTACTTCACTGAAATCAACAAGGTAATCGATTATTTCACCCAAATAATCGATTACTTTGCTGCAACAACATATGTGATTCCACCTGAGAGCAAGTAATCGATTAAACCCTTCTGTTGATACCCAATTTTGTCCCCCCAAACAAAATAAAAAATAAAAATGTTTTTTTTTAAAAAAAAAGAGATGAAAAAATGAAAAATAAATAAAAAATAAAAAATTTTTGAAAAAGTATTTTTTTTGTAAAAAATAAAAAAAACGAAAAATAAAAAAAATTCAAAAAAGATAAGATAAAAATGTATTTTTGGTAAAAGATTTGATTAGTTTTATGAGGATAAAGATAAAAAAGTTTTTGGTTAAAAAGATTTGTTTTTTTAAAAAGGATTATCATCAATTTTGTTTTTGTTTAAAAAAATTGAGAGTTTATCTTTAACAAAGTTTGAAGGATTTGATTGAGGAATAAACCAGGGAATATTCTATTGGGCTTTCAAAGCCTGTTGAAAAAACCCTAATTTTGCTAACCTAATTTTTTCCTATAAATAGAGCTCTCATCCTCACAATTTAGGAGACAATTTTTTTAAACACACAGCAGAATTTTACACACACAATTTTCACAGAGACAATTTTACACACAGTTTTAAATACACAATTCTTTGGAGACAATTTTGTTGAAACTATTGCTGAATTAAAAAAAAAAACATTTGATCCGTTCGGTTTCCGTGTCAATTGCCCATACTCCTTCCGTCATCCGTGTTGTGTGCACCTTCCGTGTTGTGTGCACTGTGCAGCATACACTTGCCACTATTCTTCGTTTCTTCCGGGTACTACTTCTAATTCCATTTCTTCGAGCCAGGTACTTCTAATTCTTATTGTTTTTATTACTTTTTTTTTTTAATTTTTGTTTTTTTAAATTGATAAATAATAATTAAAAATGTAGTTTTTCTTTTATTTAAATTGATTACGTTTTGGTAAGTCAATTTTTTTCACCCAAAAACATAACATAACGGTGAGATCTCTTGGACTTACTCTTCACACCAAAAATAAATATATAAAAAAATAATTTTCTTTAAAATAATAAGAATTAAAAATGTAGATTTTTTAGTTTCTGTTTTAAAATTTTTTGCATTTTAATAAGTCGATTTTTCTTTCCCAAATATAGTGGAGAGATCTCTCTGACTGCCTCTCCGCACAAAAAATATGCATATAATTTTTTTTTAAAATAAGTTGTAAAAATTAAAAATATTAAAAGGCAAGAACACTCTTTTTTTTTTAACAAAAATTAAATAGATTTCATTAATTAATTGTTAACAACATGCGTTTTGGAAATTCACCTTTCCATGACTAAATGTCAAGGTCTTGTGCATATTTCCCCTCTGCAAAAAAATATATTTTATAAAATATAATAACATTAAAAATTAATTAAGAACTACGTAGCCTTGATTCCTCATTTTACGAGGGTACGTAGGACCAAGGGCAACCTTGTCAGGCACCACAATAAAAAACAAATAATTTTTGGCAAACCAGTTATTTAGGTTTTTTAAATAAAATCAATCAAAGGTACCATCGAACAGGGTGCTAATACCTTCCCCGGCTCGTAACTGACTCCCGAACATGGAATCTTTCTAGTTTGAGACCATGATTTATCTGTTTTAATTAATTGTTACTTTTCCGCATTTTTTTCAACAAAATGCGGTGGCGACTCCATATTGGGTCAGTTGACCCCCACTCGTAGGCGAGGCTCCGAGGGCGACCCGGGACCCCGGCCGCGACAGCTGGCGACTCCGCTGGGGATAAAACTAAATAAGAGAGTCAAACCTAAATGATTGATTATTTTTAATAGACCTATTTTCTTTTCTAATTGGTTTGCCTTTAATTACTTGTTTATTGTATATATTTGTTTTTTTTTCCTAAATTGTATATTTATTCTTTATTGTAATCTCTTTTGGATTTTCTATTTTAAAAAAAAGGGGTTTGTATGCCCCCAAAAAAGGTTTTTTACACATATCTTGGCACACACGGAAACCCTATACCCGGGTTCTATTATTTAAACCCTAAGTTTAGGGGTACTTTTGCCCTACCTTTGACTTACCAAGTGTATGGTCTCTTGTAGTGTGCTAAAGTACCACTCGGATTACAAACCATTTCTAGTAAACACGATCTTTGGAAGGTACGCCTAACCTATTTTGGGAGGCTTAACCAACCTCTTGTCGTTAGTTTGCGAGGTGGGTCCTCACCTTAAAGAATGAGGGTGATCCGAGGGCCTTTAGAAGTCTAGAGTCACCATGGAGTACACTTTGTATAGCATTCTATTTTGAAACTTGAATAAGTCAGTCATGGTTCCCCTTCATTCACTATCAAAGATTAAGAGGTGTCAAAACAGTTAATCTGTTACCTACTTAACCTTCGAAAAAGCTGTGGGGATTGTGACAATCAAAAATTTAAAAATATATACTCTTTTTCAAGTTATCAAATTAGAGTGTTACACTTTAGTTATACCATAGAACAATGTCATAGGACTGTGGCCAATAGACATCCTAAAAACCTTGTACGATCTACCATGAAGGGGCATATTTTCTCTCTTGTCGCATTTTTGTTTAATATAAATCGGGATCACCATCCCACACAAGTTGGGTGACCCACCGTCATCCAAGCTAGAATGATGTAAGGGGCACCATTGCACTTTGGTAACCTTATGCCATGAGGAAGGCCATTAAACCCGCTATAGGGCCCACCGCCCTAAGGGTAAACTTCATTTTCATATCCATCATTTCACTTGGGATAATCCCTCGTTGTTCCAAGTGGGCCCGAACTATATGGTTATTGTCAATTCATTATGACATCCCGTATTTTGTAATGAAGGCCTAATAGCCCCCAATTAGGATCACTTACCCTAGGGGCATACATTTGTATTTGTATCATAATATTTCATTTCAATAAGGCAAATAAAAATTTTGGAGTGATCCACCGTCGTTCCGAAATTGGCCAGAACTATATGAATGTTATCAATCCATCCCGATACCTCATATTGGTAATGAAGGCTTAATCGCCCCCAAATAGGATCTTTTGGATTCTAAGGGCATTGCATCATACATTTTTGCATCATCATATATTCATATTCATATGCAACATTCATAAAAAAAATTAATTTTTTTTTTGAAAAAGCCAAGGTTTCATCCCTGTTGCTTTCACATACCCTTACCGGACTAGACATAGGACCACGACTAAGGCAGATGCGAGTGAACGTGTCGAGAAGCTTCAATCGAAGAGCCCCAAATGAATGAACAAATGACCAAGATGAGTCAATCAATCAACTAGAGGAACAAGATCTGTCAAATGCTAGAACTGATGATGAAGAATAACAATGAAAGGGGGTGAATAACCCATCACATTTCTTGGAAGGTTAACTCTTATTGTTTTGCCTAAGACTATAGGGTTACTTAATAGTGGGAAACCATGCTTTCCATTCTCTCTTCAATAAATGTGAGCTATGTTTGGCCATCTCAAAGTTGTTCCTTAATGAAAATTTCATTTTCATTACATTTCTCTTTAACAATTAGTTACTAATGTTTTTGATCATGTGAATAAACCATCTCACCGCATTTCCAAAAAAAAAAACAAAATTGATTCCTGCATTAATTTGAGATATTTGATTCAAATTTGAAATTAAAGGGATGATGAGGCGAATGTAATACCCAAAATAGTGTGGACTCTCAAGCAAGTCCTTCCAGTGATACAAGGCTTTGTTGAATTATTCCCAAACACTGAGGAGATATCCCTAGTCACCCCATTGAGCCTAGATATTTTGAAACGGTGATCATTTCTCTCAAACCAACAATGTATTTTTAAACCGGGGTGGGTAGTTTTCAACAGTTTTTGTCAATATGCGAATATCAAGAAGGATTATTTTTTTCTTTCATAAACCTAAACACATATCATCCATTGTTCACCCCATTGGGTCTCAACAGAAAAATTTTCTTCTTTTAAAACCAAAAAATAATTTACCCGAGTATTAATGAGAATCCAACCAAGGAAGGCAATTTCCATGGTCAAAAGTGTAACACCCCGATTTGATAACTTGAAAATATAATTTCTTTAATTAATGTAGTGAAAATTTGGGCCAATTTTTTTTTTTTTTTGATAACATAACATGGACATGAGAATCTCCAAACTCCAAAATCTTTTATCAAAATAATTTGCAACATAAGTTTGATTCTCATATCACACGTTATACTTCAAGTTCCAAACCGAGATGTTACGAAACATCGCACTTTGAAACTCGCTTCCACAAATCACATTTAATAGCCCATATCTTTTATGTTTAACCAGAAAACTTAATTATGATTATCCAGCTTTGTAAAACATCTTTCGGGTGTACATGTGGATGCAGCTAATGATGTCTAAGTACCTGGTAAGGGAGTACAATACTTGATCATAGATACTATGATAGTAGACCTCCGTCCAACGCATTCTCCTCAGAAGGGTCGAATCATCAGCCATCGTGTCCTCGAGCCGAGCTTGACCATCTTCTCCTTCGAGACTCCATCTCGGTCGTGTCTTCGTAGGCCATCACGTGAAGCGCCGACTCCCAACATAATCTACTTACTCTGTCGCCTATGGACATTATCACAGAAGTCCACAGGGACGGGAAAATACAGAGAGAGTAAGCATTCTGAACGATGCATCGTCGACGGTGTGGGTTTACGATAGGCAAAATATTAAGACAATACAAGCACACAACGATACACATTCACAACACAACAATACAACAGATAATTATGCAGGATGCATGAGGATGAGATGCAATCGTCACATTATCTAATACTTTATCCTTATCTTAAGGGAATCTCTTAATCAATTCATCTCGCAAAGTCGAATCTCTTAACCAACATGTCTCGCAAAGTCGAAGTCACTTGATTCACAAAACTCGAGTCTATATATCGGAATTCAAGCTTTAGGGTTTCGGGTTCAGGTCTACATCTCCTCATAATCCATCCACCTAGTCAGAAGTAATCAGAAGTACAGAATCTCTACCACACCGGCTTCAGGAGACCACACCAAGATACACTATAAAATTGCCCGGTAAAAATGTCATGACAAAGGGTGTCGACCTCCACCGTGTTCAAGCATCCCTCTTCCGATCCTGATTTAGTCAAGGGGGCGTCAGTCATCTGTCTAGTGATCATGCAGTACTTCAGCTACGACACCAGACTACTCACCCTACCCCGGATGGTCAACCCAGGTCACTGTAGCTTTTCCCCGCCTAGACAGACTCCTCATAGGCTTCTTGACGAATCACCGTCATTACCTTCCCCTATCCTAATCATCAAGTGAGTACCACGTAGGTAAACACCGTGTCTTCCTCTCCACTACTTCGGGTAAGGGTTTCAAGTCGGAACGGTTATATTCGTTTATCCTATTGTCGACCCATCCTAAGTCACCTCCGTCATATAGCACCAACCATATGCGGGTTACTTCTTGTGGGACTCGACTACTATATTTGACGGGCTCCGACCCATCCTGAGTCGTGCTCAGCACGTAGCCACAACCATATAGGTACACTCTCAATCATGTGGCAACAGCCATATAGATACACTCTCAACATATGGCTACGACCATATGGAAATTATCTCAACACATGGCTACTACCATGTGGATACATTCTCAACATATGGCTACGACCATATGGAAATCATCTCAACACATGGCTACTACCATGTGGATACATTCTCAACATATTCCACAGTCATTGCATCCATGTTTAAAACATTGTCGTCACATTCACATCATCAGCTCGATCCACGTACTCGGCGCATCAGCATCATCCAGTTCCATTGCGTGTTCCACCCCTTAAAGTTTCGCTCTAGTCGTTGGGGAATTTCTTATAATTTTCTATGTCTCTTCTATTCTTATCTTATATAGCGGGATGATGCACCATGCATATGCAATGACAATATAACAGCAATACATCTCAACATAAGCAAATATATCAATCAATCAATACCATGTAATGGTATAGGTCTGAGTCTTTGTATACCGCGATAAAACAATCACACAATTTATCGGGTATACTACTAGCTACGATAGACCTTTACTGCGACTTTGAGAGAGTACGGAGTGTCCTAATAGATCACCTAAATACCACGGTGTCTTAGGGAAGCTTCTCACTCACCTCAACTCCAGCAAATACCTCGTCCGAAATCGTTGCGGGTCCTCCAACTGTCAGCTGCTCCAGGTTCTTGACTTATACGCACCTTATACTAGATAGGAGACACTTACGTTACTAGTCTATCTAAATGATCGCCATACTCGGAAATCAAAACGTGTTTTCGAAAACTCATTTCACTTCTTTCGGAAAATCGTAAAACATCAAGATCTTCTCAAATAAAAATCCAATTTTCATTGTACGTTAAATACTTTGAAATCATCATAAGAAATCAATAAAAATCATTTTAAATAAATGGATCGGTTGCTGGTCCGTCTTGGACAGCAGCTCGCTCGATCCCGAAAACATCGAATAACGCCACTTTTGAAATCCAACTTTTCTTAAATCACGTACCATTTAAAACTTAAACTTTTAAAACTAACCAAATACATTTTCAGGATGAAAAACAATTTAAATAAAAACTGGACAGCAAAGATGCTAGTCCATAAAACACTCTTTAGAAAATCCGAAAACATTGAAAAATCGCATTTTTCAAACCAACTTCATCTTATATTGAGTACTCATCAAAACTCAACTTCAAATCACTTTGAAAACATCTTTAAATAAGAAATACAACTTGTAAAAATTCTGGACAGCATCATATACTAAGTCCCAAATTCATTTTCCATTGTTCAAAACCAATTTAAATCCATAAACAAATTAAGCATCTTGAAAACAATTAAATAAACACCTTGATTAACAATTTTTCAATCAAATAAAGTAATGAAACATATAGGCACATATAAACTGAATCATACTCATATAAACACTTTGAATAAATAAATGAATTGGTTGTTGGTCCATTCCAGACAGCCACAACCAAGATTCGAAAACACCGAAAAATCGTTATTTAATCTCTTTAATACTTCATGTTAAAATGATCATTTGAAATGATTTATTTTCAAACATAACACTTAAACAAGGTAGTTCAATTAACATGCACCACTTAAAACAAACCATTGGCACATAGCACATAGCACATTTTCAAATCAAAATTTCGAACTAATAATCTAGACCGAAACACCGCAAACAATTAACTTTGCAAACTCATTCATGCATAGTCTAAACATATCATCAAGCAATCACTTATTCAATTATTTCAAGATGTTATAATCATCATACAAGTCCAGCCAAGTCACAAAACAAAGCACAAAATTCACGTTTGTCAAAAACATTTAAATAAAGCTTTTGTTCAATTACGGAAAAACACAAAAGATAAAATTCAAAACCATACCAAATCAACTTGTTTAATTCCCAAAATTTCCAGAACATACACATATATGCCAAAGCTCATCATATAAAATTTGTAAGTCATTTGAACAATCCTAAACTAGGTTTCAAATCAGATTTTGTATGAAAAGAAAAATAGAACTGTTGCTGACCTCAGGCCAAGATGCCATAATTAAAAATAGTGTTTCAACTCCGAATTGCATGAAAATTGGTATAAACCTTCCTTACACAATCAAGAACATCTCATAAAAATTTAAGATTGTTTGGAGTCGTGAAAGTCATACTTTTTCAATTAAATTCGTCACTAAGTCTGGAAAATCTGAACCAAATGGTTCACTGTTTCTCAATTGGTAAAAATATCAAAACAACTCCAAATCACCTCAAATTTTACAGAGAGTCACAAGACACGTTTAAGGAGCTACCATAAAACTTTCAAGCAATTTAGAGTAGTAAAAGTTCGAAAATTCTGTTCCTCTTTAAACTGAAAAACTTATTTTCTTAAAATTGTTTTTATAAAGTTTACTCTTATAAAAATAGAAAATCAATTCCAAAAATCATTTAAAAATTCAGAGAGGTTCATTTTATCATACTTAAGACAGTGACAAAATTTCAAGAATATTGAACATACACACATGTTATTTATCCAAGGTTAAATTCACGCATATTCACAATTTCATCATAAACTTTAATCAACAAATTTGTTCATTCATTCATTTTTATGAGAATCAGAAATACACTCATACACACAATTCAACACATATTCATTCAAGAAAATTTAACTCAAAGGCTAAGGTCCAAACCGTGACCTTGGCTAGGTTTTTCAAAAACATTTTTAAAGATTCAAAACTTAAAGACAATTCCAAATCCAACAACAATTCCATATAATTCATCAAGTAAGTAAAACATAACCTTAGCATGTATTTCCTATATGAAACCGTGAGCATCATTATCTCTCTAACAATTTTGATTTCACATTTAACACATATAATCAACTCAATAGTTCATGGAAATCACTTATTCATCAAGTAAACTTAAGAAAATCTTAACCCTTTCATTCACACCTACAAACCGTGACTATCACAAGAAATCACAAGATCACAAAAATTTATATTCATCATTAAACTTCAAGATCATGACATGCAAAAGATCAAGCAAAAGAAAATCAACTTTCAATCATATCATCATCAAAACCGTGGCCAACACATCAAGGTCACAACATCACACAATTTCCCATTCATTCAAAATATCATCAAATCTTAAGATTATGACATGCAAAGGATCAATCAAAAGAAAGTCAAGTTTCCATGCATAATAACACCAAACCGTGACCATCTTTAAAGAAAATTATCAAGAAAATTCAATCATCCACAAAGATCTTCACATTAAAACTCTAACATCAACAAATCATAGTTTAAGCATAGATCTTGACATGCATGAAGTTAAAAACACTAGATCTTTGGAAAGTCATTCATGAAAACTTCAAATCAAGCTCTTTTTCAAAAATACTTTTAAGAAATCAAAGAGGAAAACCCAAGATCATGAGGAAAAACACTTTTCTTAACAAAACTTTAAGATCAAGTTGAAAAATCAACATGCATGTAAAGGAAATCACTAGATCTAAGACAAAGACAAACATGCATCAACACTTTTCAAACAAAATCAAAGTTTTAGAAGAGAATCATGAGAAACGAAAATGGATCAAGGAAAAGGTTTAAAGCTTTTTAGATCATGAAATAAAATTCTTACTTAATCAAAAACTTTCAAGAATCAAGTCCAATTCCTTGGTTTCTCTCCTCTTTCCTCACGGTTCACTCACTCTTCCCTTTAGGTCCGTGGTTTCTCTTTCTTTTCTTTACTCTCTTGGCTTGATCTAGCTTAGGTTATGAAGAGTTTGGTGTTGAAGTTTGGTTCCTCTTCTTCTCTCTTCTAATTCGGCTTCTCTCTCTTTTTGTCTCTCTCACTAAGAGCTTGATGTAGCTCTTTAGTGTTGTGTTTAGTTTGGGAAAAGAAATGAAAGAAAGTGTGTGTGTGTTGATGAAAGAATGAGGGAGGATTCACTTACTCCCACACGGTTTCAACCCCCTTCTTTTATTCTTCTTTACTTTTTCCTAATTGCCATCAAGGGTTTGCATGGGGGGCTTCTTTGCAACTACTTGGGGACTAAGTTACAAAACTTGGAGACCAAGTCTTGCACTTGAGTCCCTCACGGCCCCCTTCCTTCCTCCTTCCTATTCCTTCACTTTTTCCTCCTTATGTCATGCTTGGTCATCTTGATGATGTCATGGGTTTGACTATAAGGCATGCAACTTGGTGACTAAGCAAAGCTACTTGGTTGCCAAGTTTCTCACCTAGCATTCGGCCATAGGGTGGTTTAGGGTAGGTTAGTTTAGCTTAATTATGTTTAAGGCACTAATTAGGTTCTAATCATGATTAGGGTAGGATTAGGATAATTAATCTAGGTTTAGTCCACTAATCCTCGGTGATTAGGGCTTAATCAGGGATTTAGGCACTAACCAAAACTTAATCATAGGTTTAAGGAAAACTAATTCTAGGTTAGCTCACCAACCTTGAGGATTTATATCTTAAGAGAGTGATTAAGTTCTTAATCAAGGATTAAGAACTCGATTAGGGTTTTAATCCACGATTGGTGTACTAATTAGGGTTTATAGGGATAACTCTAGATCAAGACGATTGGACTTTGATTTTTGAACTTAGAGAAAATAATTTTCCATCTTAAAACCATAAAATCATATAAATCAATTAAGAAGACAAAATCTCAATAAAAACCTCAAGCAATATGATTCATTGAAAACCTTAGAAAATCAAGCACATAAAATCACACACAAGTAAATTAAATTTCAAAGCATAAAAACCCATCATGAAATCAAAACTCTTTTAAATAAATTTTCAAATCAATTAGGTTAAATTTATAAAAATGCACAAAGAGATTCATTTCTTAAATGAAATTACAAATAATAAAATTACTCCAAACTCAATAATATCACTTGCTTGAATTCTATAAAAATCTTTGTTTACTAAAATTCCATAAAATCGAAAATTGATTACGTAATCGAATAAAATACTCATCGAAAATCATTTGTAAAACAATATCTCAAAACTCTTCTTTAGTGAAAACTTATTTATCGTTGTTAGGAAAATACGAGATGTCACAAAAAGTGCAATCACAAAAAAAAAAATCAAAAAATGGATGTAGACAAGCACAAAAAAATTAACAAAAAAAAATTAGCAAAAAGCAAGTGTGCTTGTGAATCCATTATATGATGAAAAAGAATAATTTCAATCCTTTTGAATAAAAGATTCTCATTAAAAACTCAACATAAATTTTGGGCCTTTATATCCATTCTTTCATTTGCCACATTATTACCCCCAGACCATGTTACAACCTTTTGGAAAATCCTCTTGATGATTTGAGTGTTGTGCAAAATCTGTTGAGAAAATAGGGAATTGAAGAGAAAGGAAGGGAAGGTAAATAAAATTTGAGCCTTGTACCTTTTATTGTCAACCCTTAGCCAGGCCACATTACAACCTTTAAAAGACCTCATCGAGGATTGGTTTGCTTGAGTTACACACTAGGGCGGAGAAATGCTGACTTCATTAAACCTAATTGAAACTTTGATGAAATATATCTCATTTTTAATGCATGAATTAATTACTCCCATCATCCAAATATTTTCCATGTTCATATGATCATTACATTAGTATTTCTTGTTAAGAAGATATGTGAGGAAAAGAAATTGAAAGGAACTTGATCGGTTGAGTACAGTTAAAGATATTTTGTTATTAAGAACATGTTCTTTGAGGAAGTCCTAACCTTGATTGGAATGAATGAAAAAGATTTGCAATTTCCAGTCAATTCAAAAGCAATTGAGAAATTATCGTGTTTGAGGAAAAAAGATGAATAAAAAAGAGCTCGCTAGGTTGAAAATCCTGAAAAAGGACGACCTAGGCAAAAGTTAGAGCGATCCGCTAAGTCCTAAAACTCGAAAGAGGTGGCTTAGGAAAAAATAAGGATCATAAGAGAAAAACCCGCTAGGAACCTACATTGGGTTTCCTAGGCAAAATTTAGGAAAAAAAATCCTCAAATACAAACCAGTTTGTTTTTAACAAAGAAATATTGGAAATCGCAAATAGGACCAGAAAAGGAGTCTTGAAGGTTGAAACTGGGACGATGTTGAAGATTCCCTACCCTCATTGAAACATTACCCAAATTGGGGCAGTTTTGAAAAGTTTTGTTGCTTGCTAAGCAAACTGGGGCAGTTTTGGAAATTTTAATAAGCCCTAGAAAGAAATACTGGGGCAATTTTGAAGAGAGGACAAACGGATTGTTCGTTCCTTTACAAATATTGCTAATATAGTCAATTGCGGCAGTTCTGAATAAATCCTTGAATGAGATACTGGGGCAGTTTTTGAAGAGAAAATTAGAAGCATTGATCATTCCCGTGCATTTGTTGGTCAGACAATAAACTGAGGCAGTTTTTGAAGAGATTAATTATTGAGCTCTAGATAAAAGATATTGGGGCATTTTAAAAAAAATTGATTCCCCAGTAAATATTCTAAGCAAAGTGCATTGGGGCAGATTTTGGACAACTTCAGGTTGTTTGAAGATGATTGATTATTGACAAATGTTTGATTGTTGAGCTGTCAAAAGATGTTGTTAAAGACGTTGTCAAAGATTCGCTCGTGCCTGTCTTGATCAGATTTTGGTATGGCCCGGTATTGGTTTTCAAGAGCAATAGAGTTGAGACCAGTTTATCTTGTTGGAAAAAACACAAAAAAAAACTTTTTGCATTTTTAGACGCATTAATTCTGTAGTGTCCTTGAACACTATGTTCTTAACCCTCTAAGCGCTCAAGATTATGGAACCAGGAGCCGAAGAGAGGATCAAGTGTTAATATGTGACTTTGTGGTGTTTCTGCAGTTCCAGTTGGGAAAAGCAGGGTCTCCCCAGTCAACAAGTGTGTGCAGAGTGTCAACTTAGGGATGAGAGTACGTACCTGAAACCCTAGCTGTTACGAGCTATTTATAGGGTTTGGAGGAGGCTGATATGGGCCGTATGGGCCCTGTATCAGGGTTGAGCTGAACCAGGATTCTGTGAGATAATATCGGAGGTTTATACTCTTAGAATCTGGATAGGATCAACTCAAGATCTCATGTCTAGGCTGTTAGCGAGAATCCAGGAGAGGTTTGCAGAGGGGATAAGAAGCCTGAATGAGTGAGTCTATCCACACGCCGACGGTATGTCTCGGCCCTGGAGTTCCGAGCCTGATGAGTGGAAGACCGTTTGTAAGGCTCGGCCCCATCAAGTCCGAGCTTGGTCCTTTTGTGTGCTCGGAGCCATTGAGTCCGAGCGAGGGACGTTTGTGCTGAGTAAACCGAGGGAAAGGTCCTTGAAGAGTCCCTTAAATAAGACTTGAGTCCTTATATGGTCGGCAGACCCTACAAGCCCCCAGCTCGTAAGACTTTATAAAGTATGTGACGAGGTAGCATGTGTTTAGGGTTGGACCTTCTAGATGTCTTAGTTCGAATGTGCAACAGCTGTCCGAGGTGACGTTTTGGTTTTTCTAGGTACGGCGCTTTTTCTTGTAAGTTGTGCCAAATCATTGCAATTTTTGAAATTTGAAAAAGTACCTGTTGAAACCGCCACGTCTCATCCAGCGAGTGGTTGCATGGGTTGATGGGCTTTCGGCCCAAATGCGTAACATGGAGGGAAACTGAAAAGTTTCCTTCATTAATTCGAATCCTTTCAACCTCTTATTACCCACATTCACTGTTCCTTTCCTCACTCCAGAATTTTCTCAAATCAGAATCCCATTATTCTCTTTCCAATCTCCTTTCCACCATCTCCGCCTTCGAATCCACAACCTTCTCCCATTATCCTTTCCAGCAACTGAAAGCAGGTAACTTCCTCTACTCTTCTTACTTCTATTTCTGCGATTTCCTCTTTTTGTGCTATTTCTGCTTTTTGTAAAGGGGTTTTGGTTCTGGGTTTTGCAGGGAGTTTGGATTTAGGGAATTTCTGGGTTTTGGGTTTTTGTTCTGGGTAAGCTGTGTTTAGGATTCTTTACCTTTAGACCATGAGAGGATGGAGACGTTTGAGGAGAGTTTATCATGAACTCTGCAGGAGATTAGGAGAGGAACCTTCTAGTGATAGTAATTCTTCAAGTTCTTCTGGGAATTCTGGGGATGAGGGAAACTCTGATATTGACGATTCTATACACCCTTCTACTCCCCCTTCTGACCAACGATCCACCGAGGCAAACCCGTTAGTTGTAGAGTACCCGTCGAATCCCGTAGATGAGAATAAGTGGTTACTAGCGTATAGGTTCGCCGAGCGTCGGGCTCAAGTCAGGACTAGCCCCGATCGTCGCACCGAGGAAAATCCTTTAGGAAGTCCACCGAGGGAGGGGGGAAAAGGTCCAGGGCTCGGCCTTAATTTTAAAATAAAAACATGCGCTGTAAAAAATCCTAACGCCGAGCCTTTTGCTTTTTCCCCAGATATGGTGGAGCGCAGGTGTGTTACCAACCCTGAAGAATATCCTCTGCCGTCCAATCATGCGCAGTACGACGCCGTCTTTGATCGGGAAGTACTAGGAATGAGACCTTCATTGCTGACAACAGATAGTCTTAACCATCTTCGACCAATTTTAACACCTTCGAATGCCGATGGAAATGCCTCAGAATTCGTATTGAGACCTTTGGGAATCGACGACCGAATATGCTTTCAAGTACCGGAAAATCGTCAATTTTTCTATTTCTACGAAGAAATAGCAACTAAAGTCGGTATCCGCTTGCCCTTTTCCACCTTCGAAACTGAAGTCCTCAGTCATCTAGGAATAGCTCCTAGCCAACTGCATCCCAGTGGGTGGGCTTTCATCCGAGCCTTCCAGCAATTCTGTGATGTTGAAAATTTGGTAGCAATTGTACGATCTTTTTTCGGGTTATACGCTCCCCAGGTAAATAAGTTTGGTGATTCCAAGGGGCTTTGGGTGTCCCTAAAGGCTCGGAGGGGGCACGCCCTCTTCGCCAAGGTGACTGATTCTTGGAAGTCTTTCAAACCTCTCTTCTTCCAATACGAGCATATTGGGGCTGGAGTATGTTGGTTCATGGAACGAGTTGAAGAAGATGGAGTGATCAAGGTCGTGCCTCGGTTTCCACTGGGTTGGACGACTAACATTTATAACCGAGGACCCTCCTTGTATCAATTCGACTTTAAGGCGGATTTGATAAGAGCCGAAAGGCGATTGTGCGACCATGTTTGGAACTACCTTCAAGCAAATGGTCAAATTGATACCAAACGAATCTTGTTGAAAGAAACACGAGATGAAGTGAAGGCTGAGTTGGGTACTATATATATATATATATATATATATTTTTTTTACTGATCCATTTATTCTTGCAGAAACAATGGGGAAGAAAGCAACCAAGGCCAAGAAAGGTGAAGCTCGAGCAGCTAGAGTATCACAGTTGGCTGCAATCAAAGTTGCATCTGGCTCCCCAAACATGAGTCAATCTTCTGAACCGACCCCTTCTGAAAGTCCGACCATTATCCCCAATGCCACTCCGACTGTTAGGATCAAAGGCGTTGAGCCGGTGATCAAAAGGGATCGTATCATCGACGCTGTAAACATCGAAGTGGAGGCTCAAACAACTCCTCAAGGCACTCCCGAGCGTCCCCTCAAGAGGTCTCGGCTGGAAAATGGAAAAGGTCTTGCTGGAGATTGGCTTAATTTGAGCAAGTCAAATAAAGGGGTAGAGATTCCTGAGGGAAAGGAGGAAGCTGCTGCCAAGACAGTGTGGCACCAAAAAATGACCGATACACTTGTTGCTACTGTCTTTCCTCCTGAGAATGCTGAAGTGATTGAGGCCTGGACCCCTGGGACTTGGGAGAATAACTGTAAGTCGTTGGTGAAGAGTCTCCTGAGGGGTGCGAGCATACTTCATCACCTCAGTCATCATGGAGACGACGCTCATGCTGGGATAGCCCCCGAAGAAAAGAAGAAAAGGACCGAGGCAGCCGAGCGGGAGGATTATTTGCAACTTCAAGTTGAAGGTCTGAACAAGAAGTTGCAAACCTTGGCAGCTGAAAACGAACGGTTGCAAAAGGTGGCACAAGATGCTGAAGGCGCCAAGGTTAGGGCCGAGGAGACACTCCAGGGAGCCGAAGAGAGGATAAAGCGCTCGGAAGAGGTTTTGAAAAAAGCTGAGGAAGACGCTGCTGCTTTTCGAGCGGCGATAGAGAAAGCTCGGAAAGCGGAGCAGGCTGCTGCCGCGGCTCAGGAGCAGCATGAGTATGCTAAGGATGAGATTTTGGGGCTCCGAACTTCTTTGGAGAATATGAGAGCCAAAGCTCTCAAACACAAGAAAGCAGCCATGGAGCATTTATACAACTGGGATCATGGGGTTGAGGATTCTTTTTACAATACTGCCGAACAACTCCGCGTTCTGAATCCTGGGCTCTTGACCAAGGGTGCTGACCCTAATTTTTCTGTGAAAGATGGTCGAATTGTCGGCCCAACTGGGGCTCCCATAGATCTGAACAGCGCCGATCTGCCTGACCATTTGGCTGAGGATTCCGAAGGGGACGATGCCGAGGATGCCGAAGGTGAAGAAGAAGAAGAAGATAAATTTGATGCCGACGGCATTGTACTGTCCGACTTAGAGTAGCTTTATCATTTTGCTTTCCCTTTTGTAATTGCCCCAGTAAATGGGTTTAAACTTATATTGTTGTGTTTTGTTTGGAATATTTTATAATATTTGTAATCGTGTTATGCTTCTTTTTACACTCTTTGTTAAGAATTCAAGTGTTAAGACCTCGGAACTTCAGCACTTTAGCCGAGGTGGGTTCCTCTATCCGCGATGTAAAATGATTTTATGAAATCATGATTTAATCGGGAATCTTATTTAAAGTACTTGACGAGTTATAAGCTCTTGCTAGAGTTGTTCATAATCGTTCGCGTCATAATCGGTGGCTAATCGGTTACGAGGAAAAGTACGTGATACAATGAATTCAATAACGAGAAATTTTATTCATTTGAAGCAAATTACAATGGGCCCGGAGTTTCACCGAGCGTACCCCATTATCAAAAAAGAAACAATTCAAAAAGCAAATGTAATGAAACAACTAAAACTATTAAAAATGAAATTGAAAAACTAACTGTAATAAGCTCGAAGTTTCGCCACGTCCCATGTGTTGTTGATGAGGGCACCCGAGAGAGTTTCGAGCTTGTAGGCTCCTGTTCCAGTCTTGGAGGCAACTCGGTATGGTCCTTCCCAGCTTTGGGCCAGTTTTCCGTCCTTTGCATTTTTGAGACCAATATCAGCTCTCCTCAAGACAAGGTCGCCTACCTCGAACTCTCTGGATACGACCGAGCAATTGTACCCTTTTGCTTGCATAATCTTAGCATGCTTTTCTCGTTCGGCCGCTAAATCCCTGACTTCTTCCGATAAAACAAGATCCTCACACAATAAAGTGTTGTTGAGGGGATTCGGTTGTTACATAGCTCGGAATGAAGGGATGATCCTCTCAATGGGGATGACCGCGTCGCAACCATAAGTGAGCCGATATGGTGTCTCTCCTGTTGAAGTTTGTATGGTGGTTCGATACGACCAAAGCACTTCGTGCAAGTTTTCCAGCCAATTCCCTTTCGCTCCTTCGAGTCTTTTCTTGATCCCCTGGATGATAGATCGGTTTACAGATTCTACTTGGCCATTAATCTGAGGGTGTTTGACCGAGGAAAAGTAATGTTTTATGCTCAAAGCATTGACTAAGTCTTGGAACGCCTTTGCCGCGAATTGGGTTCCGTTGTCAGTCACCAGCACTTGTGGCACTCCAAACCGAGCCACAACTCGCCTTTCAAAGAACTTCTGCACCTTGGCCGAGGATATGGTCGCAAGAGGCTCGGCCTCCACCCACTTGGTAAAATAATCAATGGCCACTATCACCCACTTTAGCTGTCCTGGAGCGGTGGGGAACTGTCCAATCAGATCCATTCCCCATTGATAGAAGGGATAGGGAGATGAAAGTGAATGGAGTTCCTCAACCGGTTTCTGATACACATCACTGTGAAATTGACACTTGTCACACCTCTTCACATGGTTGATCGCATCCTGTTGAAGAGTCGGCCAATAGTATCCTGCCCTGAGAATCTTTCTAGCCAGTGACTTCCCCCCAATATGATGACTTCCAATGCCCCCGTGAACTTCCTCCAACGCCTGTTTTTCTTCGGCTGGGTCTAGACATCTAAGCATTGGGCCGCCAACCCCTCGGCGAAACAAGACTCCATCAACTAGGGCAAACTGTGAAGCTTTTCTGACGAGTTTCTTGGCCTTTATTGGATTATTTGGAAAAACCCCTTGTTCCAAGTAGTCCGTTATCGGAGCAATCCAGCTCGGATCTAGCGAAATAGAGAGGACAACGCTAGGTCCATGTACCATTTCTTGGATCAATGTTCTGTTGTTCTCAGGACTTTTTGTCGAAGCAAGTTTAGAGAGGATATCTGCTCGGCTGTTACTCTCCCTTGGGATGTCGCAGAATTCGACCTTAGCAAACTCCGAGGATAGGAACTTCACCTTCTCCAAATATTTTTGAAGGATTGGTTCCTTAGCCTGGTAATCGCCCTTGACTTGTGAAACTACCAACTTAGAATCATTGAAAATATTTACTTCTCGGGCCCCTACTTCTTTTGCCATCCTCAACCCGGCCAATACGGCTTCATACTCCGCCTGATTGTTCGAAGTTGAAAATCCAAACTTCAAAGAATATTCGAGGGTGACCCCCTCGGAGTTCTCCAAGATTATTCCTGCACCAGCCCCGAGTTTGTTACTTGATCCATCAACATAAATATTCCAATCCAAGTTTGAGCTCGTCAATGGCTCAGTAAACTCGGTGAAAAAATCAGCTAAGGCCTGAGATTTCATTGCCTTCCTCGGTTTGAAAGTGATTTCAAACTCGGAAAGCTCAATGGCCCACGTCACCATTCTTCCTGCCAGATCAGGTTTCTGAAGTATTTGACGGATCGGCTGAGCTGTTCTGACTGTGATATGGTGGCTCTGGAAGTATTGACGTAATCGTCTAGCTGTGATAACCAGACAAAAAGCCAATTTCTCCACTTTCTGATACCTCATCTCTGGTCCCTGAAGAGCTCGGCTGACGAAATAGATGGGGGATTCTTTGCCAGATTCCTCTCGGACCAAAGCCGAACTTACTACAGAATCTCCCACTGATAAGTAAAGGAACATAATTTCTCCATTTACCGGACTTGACAAGATCGGGGGAGATGCCAAGTATTGCTTAAGGTCAGTAAAGGCCTTTTCGCATGTCTCGTCCCATTCAAATGTCTCTTCCTTTTCTTTCCTTAGCAGTTTGTACCAGGGGAGGGCCTTCCTAGCTGACTGAGACAGAAACCTCGAGAGGGCCGCAACCCGACCTGTCAGTTGTTGGACACCCTTGACATCTGACGGACTCTTCATATCAAGAATGGCTCGGCACTTTTCTGGATTTGCCTCAATTCCGCGCTCGGTAAGCATGAATCCGAGGAAGGCCCCTGCTGGAACTCCAAACGTGCATTTTTTCGGGTTCAACCTCATATTGAACTGTCGGATCCTTCCCAAAATTACCTTCAAATCCTTAACGTGATCTTCTTCTTTCAAGCTCTTTGCAATCATATCATCTATGTATACCTCCATTCTCGGTCCAATCAAGGGGCCGAACACCTTGTTCATCATCCGCTGGTAAGTTGCCCCAACGCTTTTCAATCCAAATGGCATCACATTGTAACAATATGTGGCCTTTTCTGTGATAAATGAAGTCTTCACCTAATCCGGGGGATACATTGGGATTTGATTGTACCCCGAATAAGCATCCATAAATGAAAGCCTTTGATAACCCGCCGAGCTATCCACAAGTTTATCGATGCAGGGAAGTGGGTATTGATCCTTAGGACAAACTTTGTTCAAGTCTGTGTAGTCCATGCACATCCTCCATTTCCCATTGGACTTCTTTACCAGCACGGGATTGGCCAACCAATCAGTATACACCACCTCCCTGATAAATCCTGCTTCTAGTAGCTCGGCTACCTTCTCATCTGTTGCCTGTGCCTTCTCAACTTCGACTCTTCTTTTCTTCTGACAAACTGGCTTGGCTCCAGGATACACGCTCAACCTGTGGCAGATGAAGTTCGGATCGATCCCTGGCATATCCGCCGAGGTCCAGGCAAACAAGTCTTTGTTTTCCACCAGCAATTCAGTCAGTTCTTTTTCCAATTCCTCAGAAAGGCCAACCCCCATCTTGACGCAACGAGAAGGATTGGGGCCTAAAACCACCTTTTTGAAGTCCCCTTGAGGGGTCGGCCTAGTTTCATCCTCCTCTCTTACGTCAATATCTGCTAAGTTGACACTTCCTTTGTTAAGCGGTTCTTGCATGATCTTCTCATCATCAAGCTTCAACTTGCCCAGGCTGATATTATAACATTTCCGAGCCAACTCTTGTTCGGACCACACTATTACTACCTTGTCATCAGACCCTGGGAATTTCATAGCCAAGTGGACCGTCGATACAACAGCACCAAAAGATTGGAGTGCAGTTCGGCCAAAGATGGCGTTGTATGCCGAGGGGGCCTGGACAACTAGCCACTTTACCATTTCAGTCCGAGCAGAGGGTGGTTCCCCCATGGTCACTGGGAGATGGATGTGGCCTAAGGGAACAATTGAATGTCCCGTGAAGCCAATCAAACTTCCCTCGAATGGAGTGAGATCAGATCTTCTCAACTTCAATTTTTCAAACAGATCTAAAAACATGATGTCTGCCGAACTCCCCTGATCGACAAGAATCCTTCTGACTTCGTAATTGCCGAGCCTGGCTGTAACTACCATTGGGTCATTATGGTCTTGTAAGATGTCCTCAAAATCCTCATCACTGAAGCTGATGACTATGTTTTTCTTCCTGGGCTTTTGGATTGGTCGGCTGGCCACCGAAAGTACTTGTCCCACATATTTCTTGCAATCACACTTCTTTTCCCCTCCACCTGCAAATCCTCCAGCAGTGGTGTCGATGAGAAAAGAATCTTTTCCCTTCTCGGATGGTTGGGTAGAGGCCCCCCTGCAGGTGGTGAAGGGGTTCTAGTTCTTTTCTGTTCGGTTTTGGGTGGCGACGGACTCTTTCTCCTGAAGCGTTTGCGCAACGCTTCGCTAATATATTGTTGAAGCTTACCATCCCTTACCATCTCTTCGATTAAGTCCTTCAACTGGGTACATTGGTCGGTGGTATGCCCCCATCCACCATGATGATCGCAGTACTTTGTCCTATCCTTTTGAGCTACCCTCCTTAAAGATGGTGGCCGAGTGATGTTACGCATCTCTGTATGCATAGTCTCACGAAGGATTTGACTCCTCGGGACTGTCAACTGGGTATATTCATCATACTTGCCTTTTTGAGGCAGTTTTTCTCCTCTCTCTCTCTTTTGTCTTTCCTTCCCCTATCTTGAAAACGATCATTTTGACGAACGTCGTTTTGACGAGGACGTTGCTCATGTCGTCCTTCGCCACCCCTTGCTGCAGTACTGATCCTACGGAATTCCTCCATATTAACGTATTTCCTGGATCTTTCCCTAAGTTAGGCCATGTTCTTAGGTGGTTCCCCGATCAAGCAATCCTTAAAATCTCCATCTTGCAATCCTTGAGTGAGCAAGAGAACAGATACTCCTGATTGCAGACCTGATATGCCACTGGCCTCTTGTTGGTACCGAGCTAGGTAGTCGCGTAGAGACTCGTCGGGTCTCTGTGCAACTCCAGCTAGTGAGTGGTCTGATTTGGGTTGTGACATACTGGCCGTGTACCTGTTTATAAATGCTTGTCTAAGCTCGGCCCACGATCAAATTGAATTGGCGGGTAGAGAATTGAACCATCTCAAAGGCGCCGAGCCCAGAGTCATTGAGAAAGCTCGGCACTTCATAAAATCCCCTCCTCCATAAAACATCATAGAGGACTCGTAGGCAGCTATGTGGTCCATCGGGTCAGTTGTTCCATTGTACCGAGGAATATTCTGATGACCCACATAAGTCTGCGGGGTTTGGAAAGCCATAATCTCAAGTGTGAAAGGGTGTCCAGGATGGGGTTCCCCAGTGATACGTTCTGAGATTAAGTTTTGGTTAAGGGGTGGAGGTGGGGGAAGATTGCTCGGATTACCATAGGCCGCGTAAGGGCCTTGCTCGGCAATCCTTGCCATGCTCTGCTGTTGAAGAGTAGCAATGGCCAGATTTTGCTTCTCAATTAAAGAAGTCTGAGTCCTCAAGATCTCCATGATCGACTCCTCTCTCCTTCGTGCCGAAGAAGTTGTCATGTAAGATCTGCCTTCCGTTTCAGAACGCTGACCACCTTGAAGAGTTCCAAAACGACCTCTAGTCAAATGAGGTATCTCCCTTTTGGACCTGTCAGCCCTGGAATGATCACGCCAATCGGCCCGTTCAACTCGCCGATCCTCATCAGTTCGTGAGCCAGCAGCAACCCGACGAGACTGATGTCCAGAATCAGCCGTGTCACGCCATTCTGAAACGTGGCCATCAGGGACGGTATGAGGGTTAGTCTGCCCCCCGCCGCCCTCAACGAGACCTTGGCCAGCTGGAGGAACCGTGGCTTGTGCCTGATCCGCCGTTGGAACTAGCGGAATTGTCTGAACGTCAGCCTGATTACCTCCGGTTGGTGCTCCCGGAGCAATTCTGTCCCTCACGTTTCTCCCGGTCTTGGGTGGCCTCCCACGGAGACGACGGCGGAGATCTTCTTGATTACCATCATTATTGGTGTTTGCCATGAGATCAGTGGGTGGGAATACTGGTTATTCGAGTTCACACAGACGGCACCAATGTAGTGTCCTTGAACACTATGTTCTTAACCCTCTAAGCGCTCAAGATTATGGAACCAGGAGCCGAAGAGAGGATCAAGTGTTAATATGTGACTTTGTGGTGTTTCTGCAGTTCCAGTTGGGAAAAGCAGGGTCTCCCCAATCAACAAGTGTGTGCAGAGTGTCAACTTAGGGATGAGAGTACGTACCTGAAACCCTAGCTGTTACGAGCTATTTATAGGGTTTGGAGGAGGCTGATATGGGCCGTATGGGCCCTGTATCAGGGTTGAGCTGAACCTGGATTCTGTGAGATAATATCGGAGGTTTATACTCTTAAAATCTGGATAGGATCAACTCAAGATCTCATGTCTAGGCTGTTAGCGAGAATCCAGGAGAGATTTGCGGAGGGGATAAGCAGCCTGAATGAGTGAGTCTATCCACACGCCGACGGTATGTCTCGGCCCTGGAGTTCCGAGCCTGATGAGTGGAAGACCGTTTGTAAGGCTCGGCCCCATCAAGTCCGAGCCTGGTCCTTTTGTGTGCTCGGAGCCATTGAGTCCGAGCGAGGGACGTTTGTGCTGAGTAAACCGAGGGAAAGGTCCTTGAAGAGTCCCTTAAATAAGACTTGAGTCCTTATATGGTCGGCAGACCCTACAAATTCCTGATGGGTTTACATTAGAAAAAAAAAGTTAGAGTTGCATTGTTGATTACAAATCATATTCATTTAATTGTCATTCACATCATTTGTACTGAGTTCATTTTGCATTAAGCATTTTTCACATCATTTGCACCAGTTACATTATCCATTGCATTATACAAGTTGCAACATACCAGTTTTTCATTAACAATATCATTTGCATTAATTGCATTCCATTCATTACTATTTGCATTGTTTGCATCACCAGAATTTGAATATTCAAAAACAATAATTACAAAAAAAAATCATTTTGATGTTGGTTGGGCTTTTTGATGCCCCGACAGAAATGTCGAAAATCATTTTGGGTCTTTTGACACCCGGCACTAACGCTAAAGTCATTTTGATATTGGTTGGGCTTTTTGATGCCCCGACAGAGATGTCGAAAATCATTTTGGGTCTTTTGACACCCGGCACCAACGCTGAAGTCATTTTGGGTCTTTTGACACCCGGCACACACGCTAAAGTCATTTTGGGTCTTTTGATGCCCGACACGAACGCTGAAGTCATTTTCGGTCTTTTGACGCCCGACACCAACGCTGAAGTCATTTTGGGTCTTTTGACACCCTGCACCAACGCTGAAGTCATTTTGGGTCTTTTGACACCCGACACAAACGCTAAAGTCATTTTGGGTCTTTTGACACCCGGCACAAATGCTAAAGTCATTTTGATGTTGGTTGGGCTTTTTGATGCCCCGACAGAGATGTCGAAAATCATTTTGGGTCTTTTGACACCCGGCACAAATGTTGAAGTCATTTTTATGTTGGTTAGGCTTTTCATGATGTCCTGACATATATGTCGAAGCATCATCGTTGTTATTAGGCTTTTCATGATATCCTGACGAAAACGTCGAAGTATCATCGTTGTTATTAAATTTTCATCATCGTTGTTATTAGGCTTTTCATGATATCCTGACGGAAACGTCGAAACATCATCGTTGTTATTAGGCTTTTCATGATATCCTGACGGAAACGTCGAAGCATCATCGCTGTTATTAGGCTTTTCATGATATCCTGACATATATGTCGAAGCATCATCGTTGTTATTAGGCTTTTCATGATATCTTGACGGAAACGTCGAAGTATCATCGTTGTTATTAAATTTTCATCATCATTGTTATTAGGCTTTTCATGATATCCTGACGGAAACGTCAAAGCATCATCGTTGTTATTTAATTTTCATTATCGTTGTTATTAAGCTTTTCATGATATCCTGACGGAAACGTCGAAGCATCATCGTTGTTATTAGGCTTTTCATGATATCCTGACATTTATGTCGAAGCATCATCGTTGTTATTAGGCTTTTCATGATATCCTGACGGAAACGTCGAAGCATCATCGTTGTTATTAGGCTTTTCATGATATCCTGACGGAAACGTCGAAGTATCATCGTTGTTATTAAATTTTTATCATCGACCGGTTCTGTTTCTATCAAACTTCCAGATTTGTCAAACGCATTTTGTTTCTTAACAAAATTGGTGTTCACTTCTTTACTCGTTCCTTATCCTGATAGCATTCAAATCACAGTTTGCTTGTTATCGGATAATAAACAAGTAAAGAGGGGCAGCTGTTGACACCCAATTTTGTCCCCCCCCCCAAACAAAATAAAAAATAAAAATGTTTTTTTTTAAAAAAGAGATGAAAAAATGAAATATAAATAAAAAATAAAAAAATTTTGAAACAGTAATTTTTTTTTTTGTAAAAAATAAAAAAAAACGAAAAATAAAAAAAATTCAAAAAAGATAAGATAAAAATGTGTTTTTGGTAAAAGATTTGATTAGTTTTATGAGGATAAAGATAAAAAAGTTTTTGGTTAAAAAGATTTGTTTTTTTTTTAAAAGGATTATCATCAAATTTGTTTTTGTTTAAAAAAATTGAGAGTTTATCTTTAACAAAGTTTGAAGGATTTGATTGAGGAATAAACCAGGGAATATTCTATTGGGCTTTCAAAGCCTGTTGAAAAAACCCTAATTTTCCTAACCTAATTTTTTTCTATAAATAGAGCTCTCATCCTCACAATTTAGGAGACAATTTTTTTTAAACACACAGCAAAATTTTACACACACAATTTTCACATAGACAATTTTACACACAGTTTTAAATACACAATTCTTTAGAGACAATTTTGTTGAAACTATTGCTGAATTTAAAAAAAAAAAAAAAAAAAACATTTTGATCCGAACGGTTTCCGTGTCAATTGCCCATACTCCTTCCGTCATCCGTGTTGTGTGCACCTTCCGTGTTGCGTGCACTGTGCAGCATACACTTGCTACTATTCTTCGTTTCTTCCGGGTACTACTTCTAATTCCATTTCTTCCAGCCAGGTACTTCTAATTCTTATTGTTTTTATTACTTTTTTTTTTAATTTTTTTAAATTGATAAATAATAATTAAAAATGTAGTTTTTCTTTTATTTAAATTGATTACGTTTTGGTAAGTCAATTTTTTTCACCCAAAAACATAACATAGCGGTGGGATCTCTTGGACTTACTCTTCACACCAAAAATAAATATATAAAAATATAATTTTCTTTAAAATAATAAGAATTAAAAATGTAGATTTTTTAGTTTCTGTTTTAAAATTTTTTGCATTTTAATAAGTCGGAGAGATCTAGAGCTGTCAAAATGGGCCGGGCCAGCCGGGCCGGGCCAAAAAGCCCGAAAAATCATAGGGCTCGGGCTCCTTAATATGGCCTGTTTATTCAATCCGGGCTATTTAGCCCGGCCCGGTTCGGGTTCGTGTTCGGGCCGGGTAAACCCGGTCGGGTTCGGGCCGACCCGACGGCCCAGAAAAAAAGAAAAAAATTCAATTTTTTTTTTAAATTTTATATGTGTAAAAAGACACTTATAATAAAATTCTCTTAATTTTTATCAATATTCACATATCAAAAATGCACCTGAACAAATCAAAGCACAACATTAATTGTCCTATATGAGTTATACATACATTTTAATTTATGTAAGAATAGAAAATCAAATATATCCTCTAAAAAATGTGTAAAAGAATAAAACACTTATTATTGTTTAAAAAAGTATGTGTAAAAAGTAAAGGAAGTTTATTCATTAATTTTTTTGAAAAATAAATATATATTTTTTTGAAGGGGTTGAATTGTAAAAAAAAAAAAGAAGAAGAAAAAGGTGATGCGGGCCGGCCCGCACCCGGCCCGAAGCCCGCTTAGGGCGGGTTTGGGTTTGATACTATGGTACTTAATTTATAACCGGGCTTTTTGGCCCGATCCCGGTTTGGCCCGAACCCGAACCGGGCCGACCCGAACCCGGCCCGCAGGCCCGTTTTGACAGCTCTAGAGAGATCTCTCGGAATGCCTCTCCGCACAAAAAATATGCATATAATTTTTTTTTAAAATAAGTTGTAAAAATTAAAAATATTAAAAGGCAAGAACACTCTTTTTTTAACAAAAATTAAATAGATTTCATTAATTAATTGTTAACAACATGCGTTTTGGAAATTCACCTTTCCGTGACTAAATGTCAAGGTCTTGTGCATATTTCCCCTCCGCAAAAAAATATATTTTAAAAAATATAATAACATTAAAAATTAATTAAGAACTACGTAGTCTTGATTCCTCATTTTACGAGGGTACGTAGGACCAAGGGCAACCTTGTCAGGCACCACAATAAAAAACAAATAATTTTTGGCAAACCAGTTATTTAGGTTTTTTAAATAAAATCAATCAAAGGTACCATTTTCGAATGGGCGAACGGGGTGCTAATACCTTCCCCGACTCGTAACCGACTCCCGAACATGGAACCTTTCTAGTTTGAGACCATGCTTTATCTGTTTTAATTAATTGTTACTTTTCCGCGTTTTTTTAACAAAATGCGGTGGCGACTCCATATTGGGTCAGTTGACCCCCACTCGTAGGCGAGGCTCCGAGGGCGACCCGGGACCCCGGCCGCGATAGCTGGCGACTCCGCTGGGGATAAAACTAAATAAGAGAGGCCCCTAGGGTTCTTCACTTCCTACTATTATAACATACATAAAGAAGATTTATCAAAACATTTCAATTTATATAAAAATCAACCAATTAAATTCTATTCACACTTAATCCAACTTTAAACAAACACTAACTTGTTACACACAACCCAATTTAACTATTAACCCCAAATTCTATTATAAACCCTAATTATCCCTAACCCAAAGTGTGGAAAAGTGTCTCCCCTTACATGGAAATCCTAGCAATAACGACAGAACCGCGTTTACATCGGCGACTTGTTCCAGGGTCAAGGTCAATAGCGTGTTGGATCTAAATAGGGACATATGATAAAACTAATTATAACATTAAAATATATATATATATATCAAATAAATTCATTTTGTCAAAGTAATAAATATATATTATTATACAATAAAAATATATCACTTTTCTCTAAAACATCTCTTTATTTGAAAATATAGGGATAATAAAAATATTGACGGATCGTCGAATAAATTAGGTAGATGGATGGAGGTAATTGAGGAGATTATATACCTAAGAAGGATTTGAGATTAGACGGTTGGATCTTGAGTTATTGGACCGAGAAGTTGGAAAAACCCCAAGATTCTTCTTCTCTGTGTCGCCACTCGCAATCTGTTTCGCTCTCTCTGATTCTTGCCGTGTTTTGTTTTTAATTTTCTTTGACACTGGGTTGGGGGGACGACTCTTAAGGGTAGATATAGGAAATGAAAAGAAATATATTTTAATAATATGTTCTTATTTGTGGGTCAATGTGTAGGTATTTTGGATTATAACCAAAAGTTGGATGATACTAAAAATAAAATACGTTTAGGTAAAACAATATTGTATTTTGAATTACTCAAAACTAATTGAAAAATAATAGTTATTGGTCTCCCGAATAGCTCTTGCGTAAGAAAAATTATCGAAATTCAAAAGTAAATATATTTTCTCAATCCTGATATTAAACTTGATAAAATATAACATTTATAATTTTGAAATAGAAGATCATTATATATAACTTTTACTGGTAATATATTAAACCAGTGCAGAAGCTAAAATTAAAACAGCCTCCAACATTACGAAAATTTACAGGGACGCTCAAAATATTAAGTTAAACATATTTTTTTAAAGAAATTATTTATAAAAATGCCTCTAAGGCTTGCCACTTGAGCTCCCTGTCAAAATGTTAATTAGACTAAATAAAAGTACTATTTTATTTTTGGAAAACGTATGATAACAAATTTATACTTATTTTGACTAGAAAATATATTTCAAATATAATGATGAAATCAGAATTTTATTCTGAGACTCAAATCTTGAAAACATCATATTAAATCATTTAATTATTTTGCTAGAGATATTAGAAATAACGGGATGTTACAATTCTCCCCCACTTATTGGAATTTCGTCCCCGAAATTCCGTTCAAGATCCTTAAATGGAGAACCATCCCGAACAAGGGTTTCTTAACTACGATACTCACTTCCTTTGGTTTTACTCCCCCACTTGGAAATCGGCATACCATTCCGCATTAGTACGCCACTAAGCTCTTGCACTCAATGAAGAGTACGAATTTATGGTTTGATTTGGTTAGTCTCGACACGAGGACTCTAACAGGTTTTCCAAGGTTTACTCTCCTTGCGGCTAACATGTCAAGAGTCCCACTAATAGCACTCCCAAAATTCAGGTTTTGCTTCCCAAGGAAGTCGGAAATGGTTTCTAAGATTAGTTGGGTTTCCTCCGGAATTCTACATCAGAGGTTTGGAAAGGGTACTATTAGGCCCTAAACATTAATACCCTCAAGGGTTTGATTTATAGCCTAACCTCAAAACATACAACCTATCCACTACTCCTAAATCCTAGTCAAGCACATTCATCATTTAAGCAAACATAATTCATATATACATCATTCAAAGTTCAGGCATACACACAACATTTCGTATCAACATACCTCTCAAACACAAACATGACTCAACCATACATCCTCCTAGGCTAGTCAAAGTCTACCTTGTCTAACTTAAGGCTAAATCCTACCTCTACACACACATTCATAACAATCATCACACTTTTGAAAATCGGTTAAAAAGGGGTTCAGGGAATAGGAATTGCATAGCTTGCAACTAAAAATACATTTTCATCGATTCAATTCTCTAATGCTATGAAAATTGTGCAAGTAGTGTCCCTATATGTGGAAGATAATTTTTAGAAATTTTCAGGTCAATCCGAGTTCATTAGGTTCACTTTTGACCCTACGACCACTTTGTCAAAGAGTTGTAATTGTCGGGGGTGAACCTACGTCAAGTTCACTTAAAAATTGTAGACAAACTCCAATTGGCCTTAAAATTTTAAAGGGACATCACCTACACTTAGCCCAAGGTTGTGTAAAATTGTCAAACCGATTAGAGCACGTTAAATTCACTTCATTTAAAACATTAATTTGCTTCAATTGTCTTGAAATGTTACATGAAACAATGATTCAACCTTAGGGTGCTTATGTCAAATTTTCAAAGTCGATCAAAATTCCTACACTCAAAAACTTAGTTTTCCATAAGTAAAAACCCTGATTTTCTCAACAGTCACCTAGCCACAAACAAAAGATTTTAAGATCCTTGGTTTGAATAATCACTAGGTATGGGGATTTAAAATTTAGGAAGAAGATCCCATACTAGTGAAACACTTAGAAAAACAGTTATACATTTACAAAAACAAAATTCTTTTAGAAATTCGATTCCTCTCTTGATGAGGAACAATTAGTTTCATTTGAAAAAAAAAATCGTAAAACTTTCAATCGTGCACATCACCATAAAGAGCTACCTCCATCTAATTCCGTAAGAACCTAGATGAAGGAGTGAAAGATTACTCAAGATTGGCAAACTCAAAGAAAAGGAAGATGTCTTGGACTTGGAAAAATTTAGTTTAGTTCATCTTCAAAAGTTGAAACAATTACATTCCTTTTGGCTTCAAGTTTGAAAATTGAGTTTCATTCCGAATTGATTTGAGTCGCCTAGGAAGAGTTCTTATTTAATCGAAGTGTGACTTGGTTAAAACAATTGAGTTAATTCACTCCTAGATTACTTAATAATCCTTGCTTTTATTACTATTTCTTGAAAATTTGTCGTGCCCTCACGATCCATTTGAAATGATTGTGGCCCGGTGCAACATTTTGAAATTCATTTTAAACACTCACATCATTAAAAAAAACCATCATAATAATATTCACCCACAATCATCAAATAAAATTCACTTTAAAGAAGCAATCAACCTATAAACATATACACACCTATACTAGTAACAATTTAGTTAAAATTTGGTTTGGGCACCTTTCGATTGAATTAAAACCCTTATCTCGATTAAATTTACCTCTTTCCCTTATAAAATTTTATTATTGTAACTCGGGGTTCAAGTTCAATCATTAGAAGCTCCAACTTATCTTTCGTTTAGTATTAACGTTAACGGAATTAAATTAGTGGTGGAACCCACTACGGGTTCAACAAAAATGTTTTTGTTGTTTTCGTGGATTCTAATCTATTCGATGTGAACTAAATCACTCGGTTAGATTAGTATCAAGTCGATAGATTATCTTGATTTTTATGGTTCCACTTCCAATTTCCTTCCGCTTACTTTAATGCTACACTATTCCACACATCAACATATTTCGAGGACCTTTCGGTTGAGTTCGAATCGCTTCCAAATTGAGCAAAAAAGTTTCTTTTATGTTTATAAATCAAATTGGTATGGTTCAGCGGTTTGAATCCGATCAATCGGTACTCGATTCTTATTTCCCATTTGGTGTCACAGTCACTTGAATCCTGATTAGCTATGGAACTGACCATTAATTTAATTTTAAACATTATTTTTAGTTATTTTAGATACTAGTCTAATCGATGTGAATTTTATCACTCGAGTGGATTAGTATCGAGGACAAAAATTATTTACTACATGCGGTTCCATTTCAAATCATTCGTCCAATTACTTTGACACCAAACCACTCAACAAACACACATTCAAAACATACACAATACAATAACAAAGCAAAGAGGAACAAAATAACTAACACAAAAGTTTTATACATAGGAAACCATTTACTAATTTACGATAGTGCACAAACTCCTAGATTTCGACGACATCACCTCCCGATAAATGCAACATCGGATTGGCCAGTTCCGACACTACATTCCATCAGTGGTAATAGCCCTCGCCATCCAGTCTAAGTTTCTGTACTTCATTTTGATTAGCAAGATTTCCTTTGTAAGAAACTTCGACTCTCGATTAACTTAAAACCTGAAATTTTTCACCCTTAAACAAGTTCATCATGAACCACTTAAGTTTCCTGTTTGCAATTGGGTAAACACTTGCAATATGCAATTCTTTGAATCCCTAAGGGATCCGCTTAGGTTCCAAAGAATTCCATTTGCTTTTCATTTTCATATCAAATTTCTTAGTTTGTCGCTTATTGGTATTTCCCATTTGCAAACATAAACTTACTCAATTATCGCTTAACAATAAAATTTCCACTTATATGAGTCTCACCTTTAGAGAAGAAGCTTGAAATGAGAGTGTTCGCAGCGAGATCGGGACCACTTTCCCTCAGGTCGAAAGGAAGGAACTGCTCTGATACCATAAATGTAACATCCCTATTCTTATTTATAAATTAGCAAATAAAAGTTTACAATTGAAATATGAGACTCAAAAATTTTCTTTTTATAACTCAATATTTACATAAAATGTCGGGGAATTCATTTACAATATATATAACATGATTTAGAGTTTCCTTCTTTCAACTCTTCCGCTGCGACACTCTGATCTTCAAGCTCCTTAGCATTCACCTAAAATGTTAACCACTAATGGTGAGACCTTTTCACAACACAGTGAATTGTAGGACAGTTAATAGTTCATAATAAAATTCAAGAACAATAATCAAATCAAGCAGTGGTTTGACCAAAATACATCCAAATTACATAATCACCTAATCATTCATATCATGCACACCTACAAATAAAGTCATTTCCTACATTTGTAATTCATAAATCCTACCTCCCCTAAAAGCTTAATCTTTTAAAATTTTTCTTGTATTATATTGATGTCTTGATAATATTTTCCTCTCTTTAAGCTGTCTCATTTATATTTAAGTTTTTGTGCAATTATCCTCTTCGCCTACTAACCGATTCGCGTAAAATCGTAGTCGGCCCCGGTTCGCGTAAAATCGCAGTCGGCCCCGGTTCGCGTAAAATCACATCCGGTCGCAGGAGGATTAATGTTTAGCCCCTTTCGCGTACTAACCGATTCACGTAAAATCGCAGTCGGCCCCGGTTCGCGTAAAATCGCATCCGGCCGCAAGGGGGGAAATTATATATGTTCTCTCATTATAATTTACTTCTCTCCTTGTAGGGTCTGCCGACCATATAAGGATTACAGTCCTATATAAAGGATTTTCCAAGGACCTTTCCCTCGGTTTGCTTAAACGTCCCACGCTCGGACACGTTCATTCCGAGCGTACAAAGCGACCAGGCTCGGAATTTATGGGACCGATCCTCAACAACGGTCTTCACTCTATCGGCTCGGGATTCTAGAACCGAGACATAACGTCGGCTGGTAGGTTGACTGGGAAAATCCTGCTCTTCCCAACTGGAACTGCAGAAACACCAAAAAGTCACACATTAACACTTGATCTTCTCTTGAACTCCTGATTACCATAATCTTGAGGGCTTAGAGGATTAAGGACATATAGTGTTCCAGGACACTACATTGGCGCCGTCTGTGGGAACCTGAATAACCAATACTCCCACCGCTCACTACAAAAAAAAAAATGGCAAACAACAACGACAACAGTCAAGGAGAAGGTGATCTCCGCCGTCGTCTCAGAGGAAGACCACCAAAAAACGCCGGACCTAGGAATGCTCCTGGCAGGAATGTTAGGGATAGACTTGCCCCTCCTGAGGACAATCAGGTAGGGAATCCCCAGGCACCTCCAGCTGTCCATCCTGTTGATCCGGCTGTTCCTCAAGTTCAACCGCAAGCCGCTGTCGTCCCAGCAGTGGAGGGCCATGAGCAACGATCTCAGCCACGTCGTGTTTCTGATGGTCATGTGTCAGAATGGCGTGACACGGCGGATTCGGGACCACACCGGTCTAGAAGAGACCCGGCTGGGTCCAGAACGGGGGAGGAGCGGCGAGTCGAACGTCATGTTCGAGGAAACTCCCGAACTGAGCGATCTGAGAGAGAAATACCCTTGTGGAGGGGAGTACCACAATTCACTAGAGGACGCTTTGGAACACTTCAGGGCGGTGAACGTTTCGAGTCTCAGGGAAGATCGTACATGACGACCTCTTCTGCCAGAAGGAGAGAAGAGTCAATTATGGAAATTCTGAGGACTCAAACGTCATTAATCGAAAAACAAAACCAAGCTATTGCTACTTTACAGTAGCAAAGCATGGCTAGGCTTGCCGAGCAAGGAACTCGCGTGGCTCTTGGCAACCCAAGTAACTTCCCCTTGCCTCCACCCCCTACTTCGGATGAGGTTGCTGAACCTGGTGCTACTGGGCCGCACCCAGGGCACCCGTTCACAGCCGCAATCATGGCATTTCGGACCCCACAAGCTTTCATGGGCCATCAGAACGTCTCTCGCTACAATGGAACGACCGACCCAATGGATCACGTTGCGTCATACGAGTCTTCCATGATGTTTTATGGGGGAGATGATGAGATGAAATGCCGAGCTTTCTCAATGACGCTAGGCCCGGCGCCGCTGAGATGGTTTAACTCCCTACCGGCAAATTCCATCAGTTCCTGGTCCGAGCTTCGAAGGGTTTTCTTAAATCGATATACAGCGAGCATGTCACAACCCAAATCGGATCATTCTTTAGCAGGAGTCGCACAAAGACCTGGCGAGTCTTTACGCGACTACCTGGCTCAGTATCAACAAGAGGCTAGCGGCATATCCGGGTTACAGTCGGGGGTATCCGTCCTCCTACTCACACAGGGATTGTTGGACGGAGATTTCAAAGATTGTTTGATCGGGGAACCACCTCATAACATGGCAGAACTTAGAGAAAGGTCCAGGAAATATGTCAATCTAGAGGAGTTCCGAAGGATAAGTACTGCGGCAAGGGGTACCGAAGGACGACAGGAGCAACGGCCTCGCCAAAACGAGGCTCGTCAGAATGATCGTTTTCGGGAAAGAGGAAGGAAAGATAAGAGGGAACAAGAAAGAGGCGATAAACTGCCTCCTAAAGGCAGATACGAAGAGTACACTCAGTTAACGGCCCCGAGGAGCCAAATCCTTCGTGAGACCATGCATACTGAAATGCACAACATCACTCGGCCACCAGCCTTAAGAAAGGCGGCCCAAAAGGATAAATCGAAGTATTGCGATCACCATGGTGGATGGGGGCATACCACCGACCTGTGTATCCAACTGAAAGATCTAATTGAAGAGATGGTAAGGGATGGCAAGCTTCAGCATTACATCGGGGAAGCCTTGCGCAAGCGTTCTAGAAGGAAGAGCCCCTCGCCTCCCAAAACCGAGCAGAAGAGGAATAAAAGTCCTTCACCACCCGCAAGCGGAGCCCCAATACAACAGTCCGAGAAAGCAAATAATTTCCTTATTGGCACTATTGCTGGAGGATTTGCTGGTGGTGGGGAAAAGAAGTGTGACTGCAAGAAGTACGTGGGGCAAGTTCTTTCGGTGGCAAGCCGACCGATTCAGAAACCGAGAAGGAAGAATGTTGTAATCAGTTTTAGTGATGAAGACTTTGAAGACATCCTGCAAGACCATAATGATCCAATGGTCGTCACAGTTCGGATGGGAAACTATGAAGTAAGAAGAATTCTCGTTGATCAAGGGAGTTCGGCTGACATCATGTTCCTTGATCTGTTTGAGAAATTGAAGTTAAAAAGGTCGGATCTTACTCCATTCGAGGGAAGCTTGATTGGCTTCACGGGACACTCAATCGTTCCAATAGGCCATATCCACCTCCCAGTGACAATGGGTGAACCACCTTCTGCCCGAACCGAAATGGTAAAATGGCTCGTGGTCCAGGCTCCCTCGGCCTACAACGCTATTTTTGGAAGAACAGCACTCCAATCTTTCGGTGCCGTTGTTTCAACAGTACATTTGGCCATGAAGTTTCCGGGCTCGGATAACAAGGTAGTAACAGTACGGTCTGATCAGGAGTTGGCCAGAAAATGCTACAACATCAGTTTGGCAAAACTAAAACTAGACGAGGACAAAATTATGAAGGAACCATTGAGTAAGGGAAGCGTCAACTTGACCGATCTTGACGTCAGAGAAGAGGATGAAACTCGACCAACTCCGCAAGGGGACTTTAAAAAAGTTAGCCTCGGTCCCGAGCCATCTCACTGCGTCAAGATAGGGGTCGGCCTGTCGGAGAAACTAGAAAAGGAGCTTACTGAGCTTCTAAGAGAAAATAAGGATCTGTTTGCATGGACCTCGGCAGACATGCCGGGAATCGATCCTAACTTCATCTGCCATAAGTTAAGTGTATATCCTGGCGCCAAGCCAGTATGTCAGAAGAAGAGAAGGGTCGGGAAAGAGAAAGCGCAAGCGACTGACGAGAAGGTAGCTGAGCTTTTGGAAGCTGGATTTATTAGGGAGGTGGTATACACCGATTGGTTGGCCAATCCGGTGCTAGTTAAGAAGTCCAACGGGAAATGGAGGATGTGCGTGGACTACACAGATCTGAACAAGGTATGCCCGAAGGATCAGTACCCACTGCCAAGCATCGATAAATTGGTGGATAGTTCGGCTGGCTATCAAAGATTGTCCTTTATGGATGCTTACTCTGGATACAATCAGATCCCGATGTATCCTCCGGACCAGGTAAAAACCTCGTTTATCACAGAGAACGCTACTTATTGTTATAATGTTATGTCGTTCGGATTGAAAAATGCTGGGGCAACTTACCAGCGCATGATGAACAAGGTTTTTGGTCCTCTAATCGGACCGAGGATGGAAGTTTATGTAGATGACATGATTGCAAAAAGTTTAAAAGAGGAGGATCATGCGGGAGATTTGAAAGAAATCTTAGGAAGAGTGAGACAGTTTGATATGAGGCTGAACCCGGAAAAGTGCACATTCGGAGTTCCGGCAGGATCATTCCTCGGGTTTATGCTTACAGAGCGAGGAATAGAGGCAAATCCGGACAAGTGCAGGGCCATTTTGGAAATGAACAGTCCCTCGAACATCAAGGGGGTTCAGCAGCTAACGGGTCGTGTAGCAGCTCTTTCAAGGTTTCTATCTCAGTCAGCAAGAAAGGCCCTTCCGTGGTACAAGTTGTTGAGGAAAGAGAAGGAAAAGATGTTCGAGTGGGACGAAAAATGTGAAAAGGCCTTTACTGATCTTAAACATTATCTGGCATCACCTCCCATCCTGTCCAGCCCGAGCCATGGCGAAACTCTCTTCCTTTATTTGTCGGTCGGAGATTTTGCGGTTAGTTCAGTTTTGGTCCGTGAAGAATCGGGTAAAGAGTCTCCAGTTTATTTTGTGAGTCGAGCTCTCCAGGGATCAGAAATCAGATATCAAAAAGTGGAGAAGTTGGCCTTCTGCTTAGTGATAACTGCGAGGCGATTGCGCCAATATTTCCACAGTCACCGCATCACGGTCAGAACAGCTCAACCAATCCGACAAATATTGCAGAAACCTGATTTAGCCGGAAGGATGGTGACTTGGGCTATCGAGCTTTCTGAGTTTGAAATAACTTTCGAACCGAGAAAGGCGATGAAGTCTCAAGCCTTGGCTGATTTCCTTACCGAGTTCACTGAGCCATTGACGAGCTCAAACTCGGATTGGAACATCTATGTGGATGGATCGAGTAATAAGCTGGGTGCAGGAGCAGGAATAATATTAGAAAACCCCGAGGGAGTCACCCTCGAATACTCTTTGAAGTTTGGATTTTCAACATCCAACAATCAGGCGGAGTACGAAGCTGTTTTGGCAGGTTTGAGAATGGCAAAAGAGGTAGGAGCCCGAGAGGTGAAGATTCTCAGTGACTCCCAATTGGTGGTTTCACAGGTCAAGGGTGAATATCAGGCGAAGGAGCCAATCCTTCAAAAATACTTGGAAAAAGTAAGATTCTTGTCATCTGAATTTGTGAAAGTTGAAATCTGCCACATACCGAGGGAAAGCAATAGCCGAGCGGATATTCTTTCCAAACTCGCCTCAACCAAAAACTCAGGAAATGGTGCATGGACCTAGCGTTGTCCTCTCCATATCGTTAGATTCAAGCTGGATTAGCCCAATTACAAGCTATTTGGAACAAGGGACCTTGCCGAATGACCAGATGGAAGCTAGAAAACTCAATAGAAAGGCATCTCAATTCGCATTGGCGGAGGGAGTACTTTTTCGCCGAGGGGTCAACGGACCAATGCTCAGGTGTCTCGATCCCATCGAAGCAAAACTGGCATTAGAAGAAGTTCATGGAGGAATAGGCAGCCACCACGTTGGAGGGAAATCACTGGCCAGAAAAGTCCTAAGGGCAGGATACTACTGGCCTACCCTTCAGCAGGATGCGATTGACCACGTGAAAAGGTGTGATAAATGCCAATTCCACAGTGACGTTTATCAAAAATCAGCCGAAGAACTTCACTCTCTTTCATCTCCTTATCCCTTTTACCAATGGGGAATGGATTTGATCGGACAGTTCCCAACGACACCAGGACAGCTGAAGTGGGTGATTGTCGCCATAGACTATTTTACAAAGTGGGTTGAGGCTGAGCCGTTGGCAACCATATCCTCGGCAAAGGTACAAATTTTTTTTGAAAGGCAAGTGGTAGCTCGATTTGGGGTGCCGCAGATATTAGTAACTGACAACGGAACCCAGTTTGCAGCAAGGGCATTCCAAGATCTGGTCAATGCATTGGGAGTTAAACACTATAGATCCTCGGTGGAACATCCTCAAACTAACGGTCAGGTGGAATCGGTGAACAGGTCCATCATTCAAGGAATCAAGAGGAGACTCGAAGGGGCCAAAGGAAATTGGGTGGAAAATTTGCACGAGGTACTTTGGTCGTATCGTACCACCATCCAAACCTCGACTGGAGAAACGCCGTATCGGCTCACTTATGGCTGCGATGCAGTCATCCCCATTGAGAAAATCATCCCTTCTTTCCGAGCTTTGCAGCAGCCAAACCCTGTCAACAACACTTTACTCTGCGAGGATCTGGTTTTGTCGGAAGAGGTGAGAGATTTGGCCGCCGAACGAGAGAAGCACGCTAAAAGGATGCAGGCGAAGGAGTATAATCGCTCGGTTAGCTCTAGAGAGTTCGAGGTGGGTGACCTCGTCTTGAGGAGGGCTGATATTGGTCTTAAGAATGCTAAGGACGGAAAACTAGCCCAGAGCTGGGAAGGACCATATCGAGTCACCTTCAAAAGTGGGACAGGAGCCTATAAACTTGAAACTCTCTCGGGGGCCCCTATAAACAATTCATGGAATGCAGCAAAGCTCAAAGGATATTACAGTTAAAATCCCTTTTCCATAGTTTCTTAATTTTATGTTTTATTAATTCTTTTTAGAATTGTTAGATTTATTTATTACTGTTAATGATGGAATACGCTCGGTGGAACTCCGAAGCCCATTGTACTTCCTGCTTTTGGTTAATAAAAAGACTGTTATTGAATTCATTGTATTACGTACTTTTCCTCATATTCGATTAGCCACCGTGTATGACGCGAACGATTATAAACAGCTCAAACAAGAGCTTATAATTCGTCAAGTATTCTACCGAGACTCCCGAATTAAACATGGTTTTTGAAAATCATTTAACATCGCGGATAGAGGAACCCACCTTGGCTAAAGCGTTGGAGTTCCGAGGTCTTGACACTTGAATTCTTAACACAATATAAAAAGCAAACAGTCGACTGTGAATACTATAAACGTTCATAATGTTTCGAACGAAGAGGCATAGAAAAAATTCAAACCCACTACTGGGGCGGTTACAAAAACCCACGGCTAAAAAAAAAAAAAAAAAAAAAAAAACTACTCTAAATCGGACAATACGATGCTGTCAGCGTTGAAGGTATCTTCTTCTTCTTCCTCACCATCGGCATCCCCGGTTCCTTCCCCTTCAGAATCTTCGACCAAATGGTCTGGAAGGTCGGCGTTTTTCAGATCTATAGGGACTCCACTCGGGCCGACAATTTGTCCTTTTTTCACAGCAAAATTAGGATCAGCACCCTTGGTCACGAGCCCAGGATTCAGAATGCAGAGTTGCTCGGCGGTGTTGTAAAAAGAATCTTCAATTGCATGGTCCCAATTGAATAGATTCTCCTTAGCTGCTTTCTTATGCTTAAGCGCTTTTGCGCCCATCTTCTCCAAGGAAGCTCGGAGCCTGAGTATCTCATCCTTAGCATACTCATGTTGCTCCTGAGCCACAGCAGCAGTTTGCTCGGCCATACGAGCTTTTTCATTAGCCACCAGAAGAGCAGCAGCATCCTCTTCAGCCTTCTTCTGAATTTCTTCGGCACTCTTTATTTGGGCCTCGGCAGCTCGAAGTGTTTCCTCAGCCCGAGCTTTGACCTCCTCAGAATCATGTGCAGTTTTTTGAAGCCTCTCATTCTCGGCAGCCATTTCTTGTATCCTTTTATTTAGACCCTGGACTTGAATTTCCAAGTAATCTTCCCGATCGTTGGATTCGTGTCTTCTTTTCTTTTCCTCGGGAGCAAATCCAGCATAGGCGTCATCACCATGACGACCGAGATGATGGAAAATACTCGCACCCCGTAAGAAACTTTTTACCAACGCGGTGCAATTATTTTCCCAAGTCCCAGGAGTCCAAGACTCAATTACTTCAGCGTTTTCAGGAGGGAATATGGTGGAAATAAATGAGTCGGGCATCTTCCTGCACCATACTGTCTTGGCAGCTGCATCACCCTTACCCTCGGGAATTTCAATCCCTTTGTTGGACTTGCTCAAATTGAACCACTCTCCAGCAGGGCCTTTCCCCTTATCCACCCGAGTCTTCTTGAGAGGACGCTCGGAAGCATCTTGCGGAGATGAGTGAGCTTCTACTTCAATGTTCACCGCGTCAAGAACGCGGTCCCTTTTTATCACCTGATCAACACCAGTAACCCTTACAGTGGGGGTGGTATTGCGTATAACAATCGGGCTTTCTGGATGGGTCGGCTTAGAGGATGGACCCTCGATTGGTTGCGCAGATCCTTTGAGTACCGCTAGTTGTGATACTCTAGCGGCCCGAGCTTCACTTTTCTTGGCTTTGGTAGCTTTCTTCCCCATTGCTTCTGTAAAAAAAAAAAAAAAAAAAAATTTAGCACTCTCAAAAAAAAAATAAAAAATAAAAAATAAAAAATACCCAGCTCCGCTTTCACTTCCTCTCGTGAGTTTTTCAGCAGAATTCGTTTGGAATCGATTTGGCCATGGGCTTGAAGATATTCCCAAACGTGATCGCATAGTCGCCTTTCGGCTTTCGTTAAATCCGCCTTATAGTCAAATTGATACAAGGCAGATCCTCGGTTGTAAATATCAGTCGTCCAAGCCAACGGAAACCGAGGCACGACTTTCATCACTCCATCTTCTTCAATCTGTTCCATGAACCAACATGTTTCGACCCCAATGTACTCATATTGGAAAAAGAGAGGTTTGAAGGATTTCCAAGAGTCTGTCACTTTGGCGAAAAGGGCGTGTCCCCTACGAGCTTTTAAGGACACCCAGAGGCCCTTTGAATCACCAAATTTGTTTACTTGGGGAGCATACAACCAAAAGAAAGACCGTACCGTCGCGACCAAATTTTCAACATCACAAAATTGTTGAAACGCTCGGACGAAAGCCCACCCACTTGGATGCAATTGGCTGGGGGCAATTCCTAAATGCGTAAGGACTTCAACCTCGAAGGTGGAGAAGGGCAAGCGGATACCGACCTTGGTTGCCACTTCTTCATAAAAATAAAAATATTGGCGATTTTCCGGTACCTCGAAGCAAACCCGATCGTCAATTCCCAGAGGTCTCAGTACGAAATCCGAGGGACTTCCGTCTGCCTTCGGAGGTGTCAACATAGGCCGAAGATGGTCAAGACTATTTGTTGTCAACAACGAAGGTCTTGTCCCCAGCACTTCCCGATCAAAAACATCATCGTACTGAACGTGGTTAGGCGGCAGAGGATATTCTTCAGGGTTAGTAACACACCTGCGTTCCACCATATCTGGGGAAAAAGCAAAAGGCTCGGCGTTAGGGTTTTTTATAGCAAGAGTTTTTACTTTTAACTTAAGGCCGAGCCCTGGACTTTTTCCCCCTTCCCCTGGTGGACTCTCCAAAGGTTCTTTCTCCCTGGTATCAAGATCGGGGCTAAGCCTAACTTGGGATCGACGCTCGGCAAATCTGTAAGCTAATAACCACTTATCCTCATCTGCGGGATTCGATGGGTATTCTACAGCTAATGGTTTTGACTCGGGGGATCCCCGGTAAATGGGGGGAGTAGAGGGATGTGTAGAATCGTCAGTATAAAAGTTTCCCTCATCCCCGGAAATCCCAGGAAAACTAGAAGAATCACTATCACTAGAGGGTTCTTCTCCTAATTTCCTGCAGAGTTCACGATAGACTCTTCTCAAATGTCTCCACCCCCTCATGGTTTAAAGGTAAAGAATCCTAAACACAGTTTACCAGAACAAAAACTCAAAACCAAGAACAGAGACCCAAAACCCAGAAATTCCCTAAACCCAAACTCCCTGCAAAACCCATGACCAAAACCCCTTTACAAAAAAAACAGAAATCGCACAAACAGAGGAAATCGCAGAAATAAGGATAAAGGGAGTATAGAAAGTTACCTGCTCTTAGTCGCTGGAAAGGAGAGTAGGAGAAGGTTTTGGATTCGAAGGCGGAGATGTGGAAAGGGGATTGGAAGAGGATAATAGGATTTTGGTTTTAGGGGATTCTGAAATGAGGAAAAGGAAAATGAGTGTAACTGGTAAGAGGTTGAAAGGATTCGGATTAATAAGGGAAGTGGAAACTTTTTAGTTTCCCTCCATGTTGCGCATTTGGGCCGAAAGCCCATCAACCCATGCAACCACTCGCTGGATGAGACGTGGCGGTTACAACAGGTACTTTTTCAAATTTCAAAAATTGCAATGATTTGGCACGATTTACAAGGAAACGCGCCCTACCTAGAGAAATCAAAACGTCACCTCGGACAGCTGTTGCACGTTTGAGCTGACACCTAAAAGATCCAACCCTAAACACATGCTAACTCGTTACAGACTTTGTAAAGTCTTACGTGCTGGGGGGCTTGTAGGGTCTGCCGACCATATAAGGATTACAGTCCTATATAAAGGATTTTCCAAGGACCTTTCCCTCGGTTTGCTTAAACGTCCCACGCTCGGACACGTTCATTCCGAGCGTACAAAGCGACCAGGCTCGGAATTTATGGGACCGAGCCTCAACAACGGTCTTCACTCTATCGGCTCGGGATTCTAGAACCGAGACATAACGTCGGCTGGTAGGTTGACTCAGTCTCACCAAGGCTTCCTATCACTTCTACCCATATCTCCTAGAATCTCGCAACAGCCTCTACATGGGATCGTGAGCTGATCCTATCCGGACTCTAAGGGAATAAATCTCCTATATTCTCTCACAGAATCCCGGTTCAGCTCACCTTGATACGAGGCCCATACGGCCCACATCAACTTCCTTCAAACCCTATAAATAGCTCACAATAGCTAGGGTTTCAGGTACGTACTCTCATCCCTAAGTTGACACTCTACACACACCTGTTGACTGGGAAAATCCTGCTCTTCCCAACTGGAACTGCAGAAACACCAAAAAGTCACACATTAACACTTGATCTTCTCTTGAACTCCTGATTACCATAATCTTGAGGGCTTAGAGGATTAAGGACATATAGTGTTCCAGGACACTACACTCCTTAACTCGAATTATTCTATTATTTTCTTCCTCTATTAAACTATCCATTTTTACCACCCAAATAACCAACATAGAAATCTATATATGACACACATCTAGCGCTTCGTCACAAACATACCCATTTCAAACTTATATAACCATTTCATCAATCAACACTCAAGCATCAAGATAAATATCATATATTTTCAGAGAAAAGCACACTTTTGTAATTAAACGTTTATAGCACACAAATTCGCAAATATACATTTAACACTTAGATACAAATATACCCGTTTAACACATAGTTTGCGTAATTAAAACTCAATAGATATCACTAATGGTTAACAATCAACAAATAGCAACGTGACAATCGATATACTCAGGTACGTCTCAGAGCAACGAAATATAAATTAGCTCCCTAGGGTTCTTCATATCCTACTATTATAACATACATAAAATAGATTTATCAAAACATTTCAATTTATATAAAAATCAACCAATTAAATTCTATTCACACTTAATCCAACTTTAAACAAACACTAACTTGTTACACACAACCCAATTTAACTATTAACCCCAAATCCTATTATAAACTCTAACTATCCCTAACCCAAAGTGTGGAAAAGTGTCTCCCCTTACCTGGAAATCCTAGCAATAACAACAGAGCCGCGTTTACATCGGCGACTTGCTCCATGGTCAAGGTCAATAGCGTGTTGGATCTAAATAGGGATATATGACAAAACTAATTATAACATTAATATATATATATATATATATCAAATAAATTCATTTTTGTTAAAATAATAAATATATATTATTATACAATAAAAATATATCACTTTTCTCTAAAACATCTCTTTATTTGAAAATATAGGGATAATAAAAATATTGACGGATCGTCGAATAAATTAGGTAGATGGATGGAGGGAGTTGAGAAGATTATATACCTAAGAAGGATTTGAGATTGGACGGTTGAATCTTGAGTTATTGGAACGGAAAGTTGGAAAAACCCCAAGATTCTTCTTCTCTGTGTCACCACTCTCAATCTGTTTCGCTCTCTCTGATTCTTGCCGTGTTTTGTTTTTAATTTTCTTTGACACTGGGTTGGGGGGACTACTCTTAAGGGTAGATATAGGAAATGAAAAGAAATATATTTTAATAATATGCTCTTATTTGTGGATCAATGTGTAGGTATTTTGGATTATAACCAAAAGTTGGATGATATTAAAAATAAAATATGTTTAGGTAAAACAATATTGTATTTTGAATTACTCAAAACTGATTGAAAAAAAATAAAGTTACCGGTATCCCGAATAGCTATTGCGTAAGAAAAATTATCGAAATTCAAAAGTAAATATATTTTCGCAATCCTGATATTAAACTTGATAAAATATAACATTTATAATTTTGAAATAGAAGATCATTATATATAACTTTGACTGGTAATATATTAAACCAGTGCAGAAGCTAAAATTAAAACAGTCTCCAACATTATGAAAATTTACAGGGACGCTCAAAATATTAAGTTAAACATATTTTTTTAAAGAAACTATTTATAAAAATGCTTCTAAGACTTGTTACTTGAGTTCCCTGTCAAAATGTTAATTAGACTAAATAAAAGTACTATTTTATTTTTGGAAAACGTATGATAACAAATTTATACTTATTTTGACTAGAAAATATATTTCAAATATAATGATGAAATCAGAATTTTATTCTGAGACTCAAATCTTGAAAACATCATATTAAATCATTTAATTATTTTGCTAGAGGTATTAGAAATAACCGGATGCTATAAAATCAATTGTTTTTAATAAATTATCTTTCTATTATTACTCATTTTATATATTTAAAAAAATAAATAAATTATGAATGATAGGATTTGAGATCACACTTTGAACAAGAAGGAACTTGATGTATTCGGGAGGAGAGACAGGGAATCGTGACATTAAGAAAATAAATAAGGTTTCAATATGACAAAACACACAATCTTTATCGATTAGGATTTCATCCATCTATTAGTAAGGTTGAGAAGATTTCGCATCATGATAGGGTCCCAATAACCGATAGGGTAAAAAACATACATATTTCCCAATTTTGATTTTTTCACGTAAAAGATAATTTTTTTAGTTTTCACCCTTCTAACTCAAACGCAAGCGAGAGATACCAACAAGCTGTTGGTGCAGTGGTGCCAGAGGCTGCACTTGGTAGGGCGAACCACGGTTCGATCCCCCGCAACAACAATGGGCCGGATACCAAGGTGCAAACAAAAAAAAAACGCAAGCGAGATCATCTGATACTAACGATTTAATAAAGATATATAATTCTTAAATAATTTAAAATATCAAATTTCAATTCTTTGAAAGTTTTACTAACCTTCGCAACTATCGGAATTGAATTTTTTTTAACGTATCTTTTAATTTTTTTATTATAATCTTTAATATATCGACTTTTTAGGGTATGTAACAAGATCTTTTTTAATAAAAAAATTTACTCTTAAATCTACTATTTACTATCCTTATATAAAAGACACGTTTATAGTTAAAATCTTCCTCGCACCACATTTGTCGTCGTTGAAATTTTTCTCGCACCAGAGTGATTGTAGGTAGATAATCATTATCTCCAACCAAAATTACAATTTGAAATTTAGTAGATTATTCAAGTTTTTAAAATCATTATAAATCTACTATCTATATATAAAAAGACGCATATTCAAGGCACCATGTTTGGCGTTGATGTTTTCCTCGGATCATAGGGATTGTAGGTAGATAATCATTATCTCCAACCAAAATTACAATTTTGAAATTAAATAAATTATTAAAGTTTTTCAAATCATTATCTATATGTGAAATCATTATCATCAGTTTATCAAAAAAAGATATCATTATCTTCAACTAAAATATTAAAAAATTGAAATTAAATAAATTATTCAAGTTTTATAAGTTTTCAAAATCATTATATATAATAGGATTTGATTTTATGTTTGATTTGAGTATTTTTTTTTCACCTTTGATCTTTGCATGTATTTTTCACCTTTAAATCTCTTTCTTTTTGTAACACCCCTAATTTTCGTGTCCCGAATAATAGGAAATTAATTATAAATTTGTTTTATAATTAATTTATATTAGTTTGAAGTTTTGATTTTTGTACAATATGTGTTTGGAAATATAAAATTATGGAATATATTTTTATATGGATATTGTACAAAAATATAAGTTTTGCCATTCAGTCCTTGGTTTGGGACCTAATGACAATATTAGAATGGTTATTGGAGGGAAAATGAATGAAATATTAATTTTTGAAATTTTCCAGTAACTAACTGGTTACTACTGGTGCCCGATAACCGGTTATTTGACGAACCCAGAAACTAGGTTAGTGGAATTTGATGAGTAATGACTTGATTAACCAAAAATTGCCACGAATTAGCCTTCATTCTTGGTGGGAAACAGGCATCTTCATGCATGGCAATGGAATTTCTCTATAAATAGCCCTAATTGATCAAGGTTTGGTCCATTTTGTTGATCTGAAGGTGTGAGACTCTGTTTTAGGGTTCCAGAATCGTTTCTTTCGATTCTCTCTTGTTTTTGAGTGTTAGAAATCGAGTGATACATGGTTGCAAAGCTTTAATCAAGGGCTTTGTATTGATATAAAAATCGTGAGTTGAGAGACTCTGAGTTGAGAGAACGAAGCTGGCAAAGTAAGGGTGTTGAAGCTGTCAACACTGATTCTGAGTTCCTAGAGCTTGCTTTGGAGTTCGATTTGGGTAAGCACATGCACTTTTTGAGTCTCAAATTTGTTCAAACCTTTAGTGCATGTTGTATAGATCAAAGCCTAATAATTTTCCCCGATTTCTTTGACCTTTTCACATGTCAATTTTGCTGGTTTTGTCACCCTGTTGAACTTGTTTTGGCTGAGCCATAGCTTTTGGGATTTAATTGATCTTCTTGAAGAATCAGTGATTACACTCATCAAACACTACCTAGAGATAAGGGAGAAGCTTACCTTATATTAAAATGAGATTAAAATTGATTGAAAATAGGATGAGTCGCCAAGAGACTCATAAGATCATAGATTGAATTGGTTAAGTGGCTTGAAGGCCAAACTAAGCTCTAAATCTGTTATGAACAAAGTTACTTGGATTCATGCAAGCTATTTTGATGATGATTTCATGACTGGACTGAGTTATGTGCATATTGGCATGCTAAGTTGTGAAATATATGGTTTTTGTGCAATTTGATGCATAAGACTTGCATGCAAAGCTATTTGATGTGTTTTCTATAATGGAACATGTTTGTATTAAGGTATTATGTTGTTGTTGTTGACTATTTTTGGTTAGATTTGTGAGGAATTAAAAATGGTATTGTAAAACCTCATTTTTAGTGTTCTGCTGCAGAACCTAACCGGTTAGTGATTGCAGTAACCAGTTAGTTCTTGACAGCCAAAAAGAGATTTTAAATGAATTTTGAAAAACAGTTCATATCATTTCTAATCACACTCTTTTAACCCAAAATCATGGAAAATTACTCAAGTTAAAATTATGAGGATATTTTATATGGGGTAATTTATTTTAATGCCTTAAAGTGAAAGCATATTCATTTGGAAAATATGGGATATTTGAATGTAATGAGAATGGTGAAATTTTCAATGATGGAATAGGTATGATTTGAGGTATTAAGTGTCTGTGGAAGACTATTTTGAGTTGAATTGGAATATAATTGAAAATGGTATTGAAAAGCTTGAAAATGCATTTCTGGAACTGCATGATCTAACGGGTTAGTTGCTCTTGTAACCGGTTAGACCCTGAGAAACAAAATTAAATTTTTAAAATTTTGTTAAGGGACTTATACCATTTTTATTTATATTCTTTTATCTCAAAATTCAGTGGAAATTACCTAAGTTAAATCCATGAAAGAATTTTGTGGGTAAGGGTAATTTATTTTTAATACCTTAAGTTCCTCATTGAAAATAACAAAAGGAATTATGACATGTGTTTAATCTTAACGGTGGAGATGTTAAGATTATGTCATAATAATTATGGAAATTAATTAAAGACCAACCAATAATGCCTTGTGTATGTGCATTCATTCATGGAGAATAGGTTGGTGATGTGATTGGGTAATGTCCTGGGAACATGACCTGAGTACTTTGGGAGTACCAAACTGTTGTGTTTTGCTTGATGACACATTCTGTGTATGGATGTGGGCAGTGTGGGTTCACTGTTGATATGGTTATAGCATCTTCGGGACGTGGCGTATACTCTGGGAGTAACGTTGTGTACCACGGTGAATTGTCGCGTCTTCGGGACGTGGCGTATACTCTGGGAGGAACGTTAAGGAAATCACCCCAAGCAATTTCGCCATACGTTCTGGGAACGTATTTTTTTTGTGTTCTGGGAACACGCAGATATCTGTGGATAGATATCTACATGATGTTTGGAGGCCTCAGATTTGTGGATAGAAATCATGCATCATGCCACCTGCATTGAAAGATATATATATATATATATATATGCGAAAATGGGTGTGTTCATATGTCTTTGCATATTCTATCTGTCTATGATTATCTGTGTTTGTTATTTTAGTCTCATTTTATTATGTATATGTGTGATACTTACTCTCGTGCCCTTGTTAGGTGATGGCCAGATACATAGCCCGCATCGAGATTCGACCCATCCCTAGTGGTATTTGGGCTTACCAGGAGCACCATGCCACCTTTGAGGATGAGGTGGAGATTACTCTCTATCACCCTAACCCTTGGCCAGGGTGCGACCTCGTAGGTTTAGGATCTCGATTATATATACTATACACGTACCACCCTTTTATACTTATAGAGGACAACCCCCAGCTTGACCTGTACGGAGATTTCATAGCTTTCGTTTTAGAGCTGTCACTCGTTCCCATCCTTCTGCTTCGAGGATTTTCACTGAGGAGACTCCTTCTCCTAGCCCGATAGGTGCCGGTAGGTCTGTTCCTGCTACAGACCCTAGACCCAGTGGTAGGATCCCTACACCGTCGGATGATGTCGAGGAGGATCCTATAGAGGACGAGGACGAGGACGAGGTACCAGTCGAGCCGGTTCACAGGACTCGTGTAACACCCCGCAAATTCCTCGTATTAATTTAAAATACTAAAGATAATTATTTTTGAGAAAAGTGTTTTGAAAGGGGTATTTTCTTAACTGATTTTCCTAATTCACGTTTTAAAGTAATGAGTGATTTTAAAGAGAGGATTTTCATGAACAAAATGTTAAGAGTTGAGAAATTGAGTTTTTAGAAAAGATTTATGTACTTGATATTTTTATGTTTTAAAGGAAATTGCGACTTTTATGTATGAGCCATTTTATGAGAAAAATATCTATTTTCTATGTGTATGTATATATGTATGGTACGTGTATACGTGTGTATGCATAAGTGTATATGTGCTACGTGTATGAATATGTATGAGTGTGTATATTATATGTGTAGGGATGCATATGAATATGCTTAGGATTAAATGAAAATTTAATTAGTGTAAAAATATGATAATGTATGTACGTGTGTTTATGTGTGTGATACGTGTGTAGGTATGAATATGCATGCCATGATTTTATTCATTTTAAAAATAAGAAGCTTAGACACTAAGATTAGAACCATGAAGAAACTAAGTGGGTAGAAAACCCTAACTAGAAGCCAAAGGTAACTAAACCTAAGAGACATAGTTCCTTAATTTTCTCCACCATGTCCCCCTAAATTTGATAAACACCACCCATGCAACATTTGGAAGAGCCAAAATTACCCTCCCTTGAACACACCTTGGCCGAATTCTAAAGGGCAAGATGAGAACTCCATGAATTGCCTATATAAGCTTTTGGCCTTGGCTCATTTTCACACACTTCATTTCCTTTCTTTCATTTCCCTTCATTCCATTTCATCTCTTAAACACATTCTAAGAGGCTCATCAAACCTCTTAGAAAGAGAAGGAGGCCGTGGGTAAGAGGGAAGGAGAAGGAGGAAAATCAAGCCAAAAACCTAAGCCTTCCTTGAAGATCCAAGACCTTAGAAGCTTGAAGATCAACCCTTTCTTGGTGGGTAGTTCGAAAATTATGAAGAAAGTTGTAATAGTTTAGATTTTTCCTTTTGATCTTGTGATTTTTCTTTCTTTTCTTCTTTGCATGTTAATTCCTAAAGCTTAAATGATGAGTACAAGTGTGTTTGTACTTGATCATGAAATTTTAAAGCTTAAAGAAACTTGTAAACGTCTAACTACCGGACTTCATAACTCGTTTAAGGTCTTCATGAAAGATCTTAAAGTTTTTCAACTTAAATCCTAAAGATCTAAAGTTTTGTTGAGATTTTTGTAAAGCTTAAAGTAAATCTCTTTGCATGTCAATTTTTCTTTCTTAAACTGTGACTTAAAATGGTATTTAAGAGTTTGCTTGATAAATAAATAAGTGATTTAAACTTGGTTGGTAATAAAGTTAAAATTTTGGGTGTTGCATGTTGATTGTGATGATTTGAGTTCATGCATGTGCTAATTGAACTTTGATCTTGAAATTTTAAGAATAAATAAACTTATAAAACCCTAGATCAAGAGCCAAGTGATTCGGCCTTGACTAAATCTATGGGTCTTGATGCTTTTTAATTTAATTCAAGACATTGCATGTTAATCTTATGATTAGAAAAGTTTGTTTGAGTGGTTGAAAGTGTTTGATTTTAACTTGATCTTGATAAAGTCTTGATTGTGGTCTTAATCTTTAACTTGTTTTAAAAAAAGTTTGACCTTTGGTGCAAGCATGTTGTTTTTGAACCAAAAGAATTAACCTTTCTTCATGCATGTCACGGTTTTGACTTATTCTTCTCCAAATTGATTTTTGATCCTTGATTTGAGTTATCATAATTGATTTTATGACTTGATCTACAAGATCTAAGAACATGCATGTCATTTTTGAATAAAAAGATTTGACCCTTCTTAATGATCATCACGGTTTCATAAAAGAATCAAGGAAATAAGTTTTTGAAAAATGATTTTTAACTTGATTCATGTCATGTGTTCTTGCATGTGAAAGATTTGAAGTTAAATCTTGATTTTTGGTAATGAAGTATTCGGTTTAGGCTTAGAAATCAAGAAATCATGTTTTGATTTTCATAAGAGATACATGTAACACCCTCACATTTATTTAGTTAAATTAGAGTTTTAGGAAAATTGGTACTTGAAAATTTCTTTTTAAATTAAAATACTTATGAATATTTTTCCGGAAAAACGGACAGAGCTTCTTCTGTTTTTCGGACTTTACCAAAATTTCTTGTTTTGCACCTGTTCAGCCAGATTAATTTAAACAAGAATAAAGTATACAGACATTTTAAAACTAAAGCCTGGTTTTACAAAATAATACAAGTTACAGGGCTTACTTAGCAAAATGGTAGTTAATCCAAAATACTAATCAAAATATAGTTATCTATGTCCACTCATGCTATTATAAATACACTCCACGTGGTAGAGTGAATCCTGCTCGGCCTGTGACAATGTAAACCTTGCTTCTGTACCTGAAAAAAATAACTGCAAAAGGGGTAGCAATTACGCAGAACTTAGGAGAAATAAACCCTCAATAAGATTGTGATGAATTAAGCCTAACCAACTTATAATAATCATAACATTCACAACAACACTCATTTCATTAAATTCCCAATTATTCAACTCTTATTATTCTTTTCTTCATTTTCGTATTCTTCTTTCTCTTTTACTTTTAACACTTTCTTTCCATATACTCACTTTATTTCAGTGCAATGCCTCAAAACAGAGGCCCTCTTAATTTTCCTTATTTAGATTATATGTCCCTCAAGTCAGAGGTCAACACTTAATCATTTTATTTCATTTTGTGTCCCTCAGGTTATTTCATTTTGTGTCCCTCAGGTCAGAGGTCAACACTTAATCATTTTATTTCATTTTGTGTCCCTCAGGTCAGAGGTCAACACTCCATTTGTACTTCACCTCCACGCAGGAAGGTACCTCATACAGGTTGGCCTATGGGTACTTCACCTCCACACCGGAAGGTACCTCATACCGTTGTACTTCACCTCCACACCGGAAGGTACCTCATACAAGTTGGCCTGTAGGTACTTCACCTCCACACCGGAAGGTACCTCATACCATCGTACTTCACCTCCACATCGGAAGGTACCTCATACAGGTTGGCCTATGGGTACTTCACCTCCACACCGGAAGGTACCTCATACAATTTGGCCGGTGGGTACTTCACCTCCACACTGGAAGGTACCTCATACCACCACTAAACAATTATAAATCTTTAAATCTTTGAATTTCGTTTCCAATTATTTCATTTGTTCCAATCTCATGGGTTTCATCAATTAAATCATACCATTATATTTTTCACTCTCAAAGAGTCATTCATATCTATTCCAACCAACATATTAATGATCATCCATGAGTTTAGGGCTCAACATAATTTAGCACAACATTCACCACGTAATCAAATCTCATATTCTCATGTAAGTCCAACATACAGATCACTACACTTTTATGAATAATCACAAATTAACATAATTACTAATTATCAATACATTTTAATAAATCTAACCAACTCACACAACATACACTTAGCATACCAATTTCAAGTTTGCATATATTTAAATTTTCCCCCAGGCTCATACTTATACTTTAAAATCTTCCCTTTATCACTTAATTATTATACGAAGCAATACATATCCCATTTATCATTTCTAAGTTTATATTCACTCTCCTTCCACATTAATATCCAACATCACATACAAGTCATCATAAACACATATATTCACAATTGCATATTCTCGTATAATTCATCAAACGTTAACTTCCAATAATCATGGCATGCTTTTAAAATTATAATTAATTAATGAGAGGTTCTATTTTTCCCTAAACTATTATCCTTTGTTATCACTAAATACCCTAAGGCTCAATAATATACGTATTATTCTACACTTAATCATCACTACCAACATCCCATAATTTATCCCCTAAGCCAGGTAAAAGTCCCCTCTTACCTCAGGGTTCCATTAGAACCAATTTGAAGGCGTGCAGCGAGCTCCGATTCGGCAACGGTCCATTCGATCCCGATCCAAGCATCCGCACCGACCCGATTCGGCTGAACCCAACCAGCAGCAGCAACAAACCCCGGTTCAGCAAAAACCCACATTCGACCCAGTTCGATAACGGCGTCGGTTTGACTCTAAAGCTCCATTAGTCTCCGGTTCAGGGCACAACAAGGTGGTTTAGGCCCGGTTCATAGAAACCCGGTCAAACTCGGATCCAAGCGGCGGCACCACCATTCGTGGCGGCACACAGAGCACGGCAAGGGTGGCGGTTCGATCCGGTTCGCAACTAGAAGAGAGCAAACCAGTGATGGCGGGTGGGTCGCGAGGAACAGCGGTGGCAGCAACCAACAGGGGCGGCGGTGGCAGCAACCACATTCGCAACCAGAAGCGAACAGGAAGGAGGGACGAAGGCGCGAATTGGGGGAGGGCGACGACAGAGATGGTGGAGTCGCGAGCTTAGCAGAAGTAGCGGCGGTGACGCGGTTTCAGGGAGAGAGAGGGAACGGGGCGGAGAGAGAGTGAAGCGTGGTGTGATGAGAGAGGAGAGTGTGCGGCTGGGAGGGAGATGAACGAAGGTAGTCATGGTGGTTGGGGTTGGCGGCCGAGAATGAGGGAGAAACCAGAGAGAGAGACGAAGGAGAGGGGAACGGGCGGCGGCTGTACATGGAGGAAGAAGGGGAAATAGGGTTTCAACCCCCCCTTCACACTACTCACACGTTTCTTCTTTTTTTTTTCTTTGACTCCCTTTTATTTATTTGTTTATTGGCCCAAAAGAAATATTAATACTAGAACTTTAGCATCATATGAGGTTAGAAATTAATTAGATACCAGGAAATAACAAAAATTTATTTAATAATATAACTTTATAAACATCAAAGTAAATAATAGAAAGTCTTTTTTTTTTCAAATAGGGTAATTGTTTCAAACAAATTTACTTTAAAATATAATTAAATATACTTTCGTACTTAACATAATGTATTTTTATGAAAATACCTAACAACTAAATAATTGATTTCCAACAACAATTATTTAATTCAATAAAACTAATAATTTATAATGTTAAAGAAATCAGATTCCAATGTTTCTTGATACTTTTGTAATATTAAAGTGGACCTTAATTTGTTATTTCTTGAACTTGATTATTTTTATTATTATTCTAATCTATTATTATCATAATTATACTAGGGCCAAAATTAGGGATGTTACAATACATGCATGTTAATTACTTTTTTTGATTTAAGAGTTTTGTGTTTTGCATGTTGAAAAGTAAACCAAAAACTTTGTTTTTGTCAAAATGAGGTTCGACCTATGCATGTAGAATAGACTAGGATCCTTTTTCAATGAAGTGACATAAAAGAAATGAGTATGTTTTGTGAAATATGATTGTATCTAAATCCTATTCGGTTTTTAATTAAAGATAAGGAAAATAAATAAATTAATTGATTTTGGAAAAGCATTGTGTTTGAATGAATATAGGTGTTAGTATGTGTATTCGGTTGAGAGGAAAAGAAAGAGTAAATGATTTTGCTTTATGAGGAAGAAAATGGAACTTAAGTATTTGAAATAAATCAAGTTGATTTATGTGTCTTAAATTTGTGATCTTTGAATTGTTTCCTTTGATGACATTCGACCATATAGTATAAACAAGTCTAGGAAATTTAATTGCATTAAAATAAATTCATATAGTGATTTGTGAAAAGAATTGAATTGTTGTGCTTGGTTTACATCCTTGTGATTATGTGAATGTCTAAGTGTTTTTGTTTTATGAACATGAAATGGTTTTGAAAAATAGCTATGTGATTGAATAAGTAAATGAGTGCTTGATTGTGAAAGTGATGTTTGTTATTATTTTGTGTGCTAGTTGATGCTTGAAAAATACTTGAGTATGTAATTGATTTCAACTTAATTTGATTTGATTTATTTGAGATTTTTGAATTATGTTCATGATTGTCCAAAGTTGTTTTGTGATAAAGATTTGAGTTTTTAAAGTGTTAATTTTGAATAAAGAAGTTGTTTAAAACGAAAAGTGTTTTTACAATATTTTCGGGGTTTTTATCAAAGTGATTTTTGAAATGACCTTTGTTGTCCAAGATTATTTGGATCTGCTTCTTATGTTTAAAAAACGTTTTCATGTAATTTAAAGTGTGGTTTTTAAGTGATAATTGATTTAAGAAAAACCCAGACTAAAAACGGTAAATCTTTCGGTGTTTTCAAACATGGTTAAGGTACTGTCCAAGACGGACCAGCAACCTAACTAAATGGTTTAAATTATTTTATAGGACGTTTTCAAATGGTTTTGACGTACTTAAGGTACTAGAAAATATTAGAGTTGCTTAAGAGAAAACAGTTATGTTTTAAGTCTTCCGACGAAGAACGAAAAGTGTTTTGAAATATGAAAAGATTTTCTTATTACACGTTAATAACGTAAGCGTATTTTATTTAGTACGAGGAATAATTTGAAAGACGAGGGATTGGGGCAGCTGGCAGCAAAAAGGATCCGAGAAGACGGTACGCATTAAATTGCTGGACCTCAGGTGAGAGAGAAGCTTTCCTAAGAGACCGTGGTAGTTAGGTGATATATTAGGACGTTCCGTATCATCTCAAAGATCGGAACTAAGTGGTTCAGAGTCAGTAGTATAAGTGGCAATTGTTTGTGTTGTGTGGCCACTGATACGAAGGTGACAAAGGCCACATTGCTATTGTGTGATGAGTGTGTGATTGATAGTATGCTTTTATGTCTTTATTTAATTATGCCTAATGAGATTTAACACTGTTGATTAGTATGAGAATATGCTGAGGAACGTTTGTTACGTCCTGAATAAGAAAATGAAAATAAAAGGAATGAGTTGTGAAGGTAATAAATTGAAAGTAAAGCTATAAGTATGAGAAAAGAATATTGATAAGACAGATTTGAAAAGAGAGAAAGAGTTGAGATTGAGGAAAGAGTGAATGATAGTTATGAGGTTGAGCCAGAGCTGGGGGGGAAAAGGAATGTGGATGTGGATATGAGATGTGATTTGAGCGGAGCTGGGCTCCTTTGTTTTTGTTTTAGACTGAGACTAGTGTTGAGTTGAGCTTGCTCCTCCATTAGCGCTCAGCAAAAATGTGACTTTGAAGAAGATTTTCGAAAAGAGAATTTTGAAAAAGATTTTTTTAAAAGAGATTTTGCGAAAGAGTTGTGAAAAGAAATTTTCAAAAAAAGGTTTTGATAATGACAAAGGTTTTAAACAAGCTACAAATGGTTTGATCAAGCTCAAGGTTTGAAGAAGTTCAACAAACAAACAACAAACAACAAATGATGAAGAGAGAGCAAGCTCATGAAGACTTAGTTTGTGTTTTATTGTAATATCTTTAGCCTCTCAAGTCTTTTATTTTGATGAGTTTGGGTAGAGTCCTATAGAGGGTAGTGAATCTCTATCAAGGTCATGATAATATCATATTTTGAGTATTCACTTAACCTAAGATCAATAGGTGGCTTAAAGGTTTGAAAGAAAAGTTTTAGTTTTGAGAAAACAAGTTTTTAATTGAATTTAGCAGTGACTAATCGATTAATGTGTTAGGGTTAATCGATTAACACACATGTTACAGTGGTTAATTGATTAAGCCATGTGTTAATCGATTAACACGTGCAGAATCAGTTTTTAAAATAAGCTTTTCAAGGCAAAATCAATTTCTATTGTTTTCCAACTTTTGGGTATTCTATATAAACCTTTTCCTAACCTTTGTGATCAATATACATCATTTTGATATTCATTTTACAAAGAATCAAGCCACACTATTCTCTCTCACTTTCATAGATCAAAGCTTTTAACTTTTACATTCTTTGGTCAAGAATCTTTGAATCTCTTATGTTGATATTTTCATAGCTCTTGAAAGAGATTCATAGGATTGTTATTGTTTTTCATTTGAGTTGTAATCATTGCAAAGAAGGCAAGCTATCTACAACAAAGGAAGACTTGGTGGTTGTTCATCAAGCAAAAGAAGTCTTGGAAGTCTTGTTGTGTTAACAAGCAATTGGAAGTCTTGTTGTGATAACAAGCAAGTGGAAGTCTTGGTGTGAGGCATCATCAAGCAAGTGGAAGACTTGTTGTGGGGATATCAACAAGCAAGGGAAGAGGTTAGATTAGAGGGTCAATAGGATTGCAAGGCAAGGGTGTGGAGTATCTCTTGTAGGCTATCAAGAAGGGAGTCTTGAGAGGCATTTACTTGTAATTTGAGAACTCTAATTCCTCGTAGTGAAGAATCTCTCTTGGTTGAAGAGGGGACTGGATGTAGCTTTCAAGTGGATGAAAGTGAACCAGGATAAATCACTGTGTCGTATCTCTAAACTCTTAACTCTTTACATTCAAATCATTTCAATATTGTTCTTGATTGAAAACCTAGAAAAGATTGATTTTCATAATTGATTGAATTGAATCTTAATTGTGTAAATTGATTTGGGAAAATCATTTTCATAACCTAAGTAATCAATAAGAATATTGGTGTTAATCAATTCCGCTTTATCTCTGATCTTATGTGTTAATTGATTGATTTTCGTATTTGATTGAAAAGTGATTTTCAGATACTGTTCAGATTAATCGATTAAGTCGATTGTTAATCGATTAGTTTTTAAGTTGCTTTCGGCATTAATCGATTAACAAGTTATTTGATCGATTAGTTTGAAAGTAAGCTTCGGCATTAATCGATTAGTACTGAAGTTAATCGATTAATCAGTATATTTTTTGTAAAAATCATTTGTTTTAATCGTTTCGATTTGTTTCTTTCGAAAATCTTTCAAGGTTTCTCTAACACCTATTCAACCCCCCTTTCTAGGTGTTCTCCTAGTGTCTCCTAGTTATTTCACCCACCGATTGTAGTTCTTACAATTGGTATCAGAGCCCGGTCGAAAGACACGAGCATAGAGCTTTTTTGTAAAGATCCTTGAGGAAACTACAATGGGTTCTACGAATCCCTTTGGTGGTGAAGGTGCTTCAATTAGCCGCCCTCCTATGTTTGGTGGAGAGGGTTATGCTTATTGGAAAGTTAGGATGAGAATTTTTATAGAAGCCATAGACATGAACATTTGGGAAGCCATTGAGAATGGTCCTCATATTCCCTTATCTCTAGTAGAAGGTGTATCTAAACTAGTTTCCAAAGATAAGTGGACAGATGATGATAAAAAGAAAATTCAATATGATTTAAAAGCAAAAAAATATCATCACCTCCGCTTTATCTTATGATGAGTTCTTTAGAGTCTCCCAATGTCGTAATGCCAAAGAAATGTGGGACACCTTGCAAGTCACACATGAAGGCACTAGTGAAGTTAGGCGTGCTAGATTAAATTCTTTGATGCATGAATATGAATTGTTTCGTATGTTGCCTAATGAATCTATATGTATTATGCAAAAACGTTTTACTCATATTATTAATCATCTCATTGCTCTTGGAAAAACTTTCATGAATTGTGAACTTGTTAACAAAGTTTTAAGATGTCTAAGTAGGGAATGGCAACCTAAGGTTACCGCAATTGTTGAATCAAAGGACTTGGACAACATGGACTTAGCTACACTTTTCGGAAAGCTTTAAGAACATGAAATGGAGCTTGGACGTTTGCATATGCATGAAGAGTCGGATAAATACAAGGAAAGAAAAGGAATTGCTCTTAAAGCCAAAATTTCGTATAAAAAGGAAGAGAGTTCCGATAGTAATGATAATGAAGATTCCGATTCGGACATTGATGAAGAAGAGATGAAACTTCTACTAAGAAATTTTAGCAAGCTTCTAAGGAGAAAAGGAAGGTTGAACAAAGACAAAAGTAAAGAGAAGAATCCCCCATACCACAAGACCAAGACAACAAAAGAAGGAATAGTTTGCCATGAATGTGGAAAGCGCGGTCATCTCAAGTAATCATGCTCTAAGTATCTCAAGAAGAAGGAGAAAGAGAAGAAAAATGCAAAACACAAAAGGGCATACATAGTTTGGAATAGTGATGATGAAGAAGACAAGAAAAGCACAACTAGTAGTTCTTCGGATGATGAAGAAGCCGCTTGTCTCAACTTGATAGCTCTAGTAGATGAAGAGGAAAGTTCAAATGATGAATCAAGTGAAGAAAGCGACGAAAGTGATGTAAGTGAAACTAAATCCGAAATTTCTTCCAAATATGAAATTTTATATAATGCTTATGAAGAAATGCATGAACATCTTAAGAAACTAGCTTTGAAAAACATTGAAAGGAAGAAGCTCATTTTGAAACATCAACAAGAGATTTTAGAACTTCAAAAACAAGTTGATGAGCTTAATCTTGAAAATGAAACTCTTGATCTTATATATGCTAGTTCTTCTTGTGATTGTGCTAGTAGATTGAATATTGTGGTTGATTGTGAGAATTGCAAGTTGCTTAAAGATGAAAATGCTATTTTGAAAAATAAGCTTTCAAGTTTCACAAGTGGTGATATTAAATTGCGCACATTGTTAAATTTTCAAAGAGAAAATTCAAACAAGTTTGGTTTGGGTTATACTAATGCTAAGAGTAAGTCTCATAGAAATGTTGTTGATTTTTCTAAAGTTGATTTTTCAAATGCACCAACATGTTTCTATTGTGGTACTCATGGACATACTTCAAATGTGTGTTATATTAAAGTGCATGGTATACCTAAAGGAAATTTTGTTTGGGTTAAGAAGGGTGAAAATCCCTTAACTAACAAAAATGGATCCAAGACTATTTGGATACCAAAAGGCAAAGCATGATTGTTTTGTAGGTGTGATTGAAGAGCAAAAGGCTTACAAGTGTTATTCATTATTTGCTTCTTCAAATCTCAAGTGAAACTCCTACATTTTGGTACAATTGATATTGTTGGATATTCACAATTGGTATCAAGTGAATTTCTTACAAGAGGTAGCAAGCATTCACAATTGGACTTACATTTGGTATATTCTAATCTTGCTATTAGTCTTTGACAATTGATATTACTTCTACAAAATTCATAATCGGTATCATTGTGTGATTATTAGATGTTTATCATGCTATTGTTGATTTTGTGATATTTCTTTACAATTGATATCTTACTTTGTTAAGTGATATGATGACTTTCTAGTTACAATTGGTATTATGTTTCATTGTTATATTTCTTGCCAATTGTTATCACATCTCAAAGTATAGTTGCAAGTAGTTACATATAGTATCATTGATTAATTGATTAATTAATTGCAATTGGTATCAATGTTGTGAAGAAATGATCATTGACTATCTCTTATTTTGGCTTAGAATTTTATATTTCAATTGGTATATATTACTTTTTGATAATGCCAAAAGGGGGAGAAGAGGTTGTTTTGTTGTTTTTATATAGGTTGAGCAAAGTTGTTGAAGATAGGGGGAGAATCAAGCTTATCTCAATTGGATTTCAAATGTCAAAAGCATTTATTGAGGGGGAGCAAGAGTCTCACCAAGTATCAAATGGTTCAAGCATCAACAACTTCAAACAAATTCAAAACATGTTTGTCATTTTCAAAAAGGGGGAGATTGTTAGATCCAGTGACAAGGTTTTGATAATGACAAAGGTTTTGAACAAGCTACAAATGGTTTGATCAAGCTCAAGGTTTGAAGAAGTTCAACAAACAAACAACAAACAACAAATGATGAAGAGAGACCAAGCTCATGAAGACTTAGTTTGTGTTTTATTGTAATATCTTTAGCCTCTCAAGTCTTTTATTTTGATGAGTTTGGGTAGAGTCCTATAGAGGGTAGTGAATCTCTATCAAGGTCATGATAATATCATATTTTGAGTATTCACTTAACCTAAGATCAATAGGTGGCTTAAAGGTTTGAAAGAAAAGTTTTAGTTTTGAGAAAACAAGTTTTTAATTGAATTTAGCAGTGACTAATCGATTAATGTGTTAGGGTTAATCGATTAACACACATGTTACAGTGGTTAATCGATTAAGCCATGTGTTAATCGATTAACACGTGCAGAATCAGTTTTTAAAATAAGCTTTTCAAGGCAAAATCAATTTCTATTGTTTTCCAACTTTTGGGTATTCTATATAAACCTTTTCCTAACCTTTGTGATCAATATACATCATTTTGATATTCATTTTACAAAGAATCAAGCCACACTATTCTCTCTCACTTTCATAGATCAAAGCTTTTAACTTTTACATTCTTTGGTCAAGAATCTTTGAATCTCTTATGTTGATATTTTCATAGCTCTTGAAAGAGATTCATAGGATTGTTATTGTTTTTCATTTGAGTTGTAATCATTGCAAAGAAGGCAAGCTATCTACAACAAAGGAAGACTTGGTGGTTGTTCATCAAGCAAAAGAAGTCTTGGAAGTCTTGTTGTGTTAACAAGCAATTGGAAGTCTTGTTGTGATAACAAGCAAGTGGAAGTCTTGGTGTGAGGCATCATCAAGCAAGTGGAAGACTTGTTGTGGGGATATCAACAAGCAAGGGAAGAGGTTAGATTAGAGGGTCAATAGGATTGCAAGGCAAGGGTGTGGAGTATCTCTTGTAGGCTATCAAGAAGGGAGTCTTGAGAGGCATTTACTTGTAATTTGAGAACTCTAATTCCTCGTAGTGAAGAATCTCTCTTGGTTGAAGAGGGGACTGGATGTAGCTTTCAAGTGGATGAAAGTGAACCAGGATAAATCACTGTGTCGTATCTCTAAACTCTTAACTCTTTACATTCAAATCATTTCAATATTGTTCTTGATTGAAAACCTAGAAAAGATTGATTTTCATAATTGATTGAATTGAATCTTAATTGTGTAAATTGATTTGGGAAAATCATTTTCATAACCTAAGTAATCAATAAGAATATTGGTGTTAATCAATTCCGCTTTATCTCTGATCTTATGTGTTAATTGATTGATTTTCGTATATGATTGAAAAGTGATTTTCAGATACTGTTCAGATTAATCGATTAAGTCGATTGTTAATCGATTAGTTTTTAAGTTGCTTTCGGCATTAAACGATTAACAAGTTATTTAATCGATTAGTTTGAAAGTAAGCTTCGGCATTAATTGATTAGTACTGAAGTTAATCGATTAATCAGTATATTTTTTGTAAAAATCATTTGTTTTAATCGTTTCGATTTGTTTCTTTCGAAAATCTTTCAAGGTTTCTCTAAAACCTATTCAACCCCCCCTTTCTAGGTGTTCTCCTAGTGTCTCCTAGTTATTTCACCCACCGATTGTAGTTCTTACAATTGGTATCAGAGCTCGGTCGAAAGACACGAGCATAGAGCTTTTTCGTAAAGATCCTTGAGGAAACTACAATGGGTTCTACGAATCCCTTTGGTGGTGAAGGTGCTTCAATTAGCCGCCCTCCTATGTTTGGTGGAGAGGGTTATGCTTATTGGAAAGTTAGGATGAGAATTTTTATAGAAGCCATAGACATGAACATTTGGGAAGCCATTGAGAATGGTCCTCATATTCCCTCATCTCTAGTAGAAGGTGTATCTAAACTAGTTTCCAAAGATAAGTGGACAGATGATGATAAAAAGAAAATTCAATATGATTTAAAAGCAAAAAATATCATCACCTCCTCTTTATCTTATGATGAGTTCTTTGGAGTCTCCCAATGTCGTAATGCCAAAGAAATGTGGGACACCTTGCAAGTCACACATGAAGGCACTAGTGAAGTTAGGCGTGCTAGATTAAATTCTTTGATGCATGAATATGAATTGTTTCGTATGTTGCCTAATGAATCTATATGTATTATGAAAAAACGTTTTACTCATATTATTAATCATCTCATTGCTCTTGGAAAAACTTTCATGAATTGTGAACTTGTTAACAAAGTTTTAAGATGTCTAAGTAGGGAATGGCAACCTAAGGTTACCGCAATTGTTGAATCAAAGGACTTGGACAACATGGACTTAGCTACACTTTTCGGAAAGCTTCAAGAACATGAAATGGAGCTTGGACGTTTGCATATGCATGAAGAGTCGGATAAATACAAGGAAAGAAAAGGAATTGCTCTTAAAGCCAAAAGTTCGTATAAAAAGGAAGAGAGTTCCGATAGTAATGATAATGAAGATTCCGATTCGGACATTGATGAAGAAGAGATGAAACTTCTACTAAGAAATTTTAGCAAGCTTCTAAGGAGAAAAGGAAGGTTGAACAAAGACAAAAGTAAAGAGAAGAATCCCCCATACCACAAGACCAAGACAACAAAACAAGGAATAGTTTGCCATGAATGTGGAAAGCCCGGTCATCTCAAGTACTCATGCTCTAAGTATCTCAAGAAGAAGGAGAAAGAGAAGAAAAATGCAAAACACAAAAGGGCATACATAGTTTGGAATAGTGATGATGAAGAAGACAAGAAAAACACAACTAGTAGTTCTTCGGATGATGAAGAAGCCGCTTGTCTCAACTTGATAGCTCTAGTAGATGAAGAGGAAAGTTCAAATGATGAATCAAGTGAAGAAAGCGACGAAAGTGATGTAAGTGAAACTAAATCCGAAATTTCTTCCAAATATGAAATTTTATATAATGCTTATGAAGAAATGCATGAACATCTTAAGAAACTAGCTTTGAAAAACATTGAAAGGAAGAAGCTCATTTTGAAACATCAACAAGAGATTTTAGAACTTCAAAAACAAGTTGATGAGCTTAATCTTGAAAATGAAACTCTTGATCTTATATATGCTAGTTCTTCTTGTGATTGTGCTAGTAGATTGAATATTGTGGTTGATTGTGAGAATTGCAAGTTGCTTAAAGATGAAAATGCTATTTTGAAAAATAAGCTTGCAAGTTTCACAAGTGGTGATATTAAATTGCGCACATTGTTAAATTTTCAAAGAGAAAATTCAAACAAGTTTGGTTTGGGTTATACTAATGCTAAGAGTAAGTCTCATAGAAATGTTGTTGATTTTTCTAAAGTTGATTTTTCAAATGCACCAACATGTTTCTATTGTGGTACTCATGGACATACTTCAAATGTGTGTTATATTAAAGTGCATGGTATACCTAAAGGAAATTTTGTTTGGGTTAAGAAGGGTGAAAATCCCTTCACTAACAAAAATGGATCCAAGACTATTTGGATACCAAAAGGCAAAGCATGATTGTTTTGTAGGTGTGATTGAAGAGCAAAAGGCTTACAAGTGTTATTCATTATTTGCTTCTTCAAATCTCAAGTGAAACTCCTACATTTTGGTACAATTGATATTGTTGGATATTCACAATTGGTATCAAGTGAATTTCTTACAAGAGGTAGCAAGCATTCACAATTGGACTTACATTTGGTATATTCTAATCTTGCTATTAGTCTTTGACAATTGATATTACTTCTACAAAATTCATAATCGGTATCATTGTGTGATTATTAGATGTTTATCATGCTATTGTTGATTTTGTGATATTTCTTTACAATTGATATCTTACTTTGTTAAGTGATATGATGACTTTCTAGTTACAATTGGTATTATGTTTCATTGTTATATTTCTTGCCAATTGTTATCACATCTCAAAGTATAGTTGCAAGTAGTTACATATAGTATCATTGATTAATTGATTAATTAATTGCAATTGGTATCAATGTTGTGAAGAAATGATCATTGACTATCTCTTATTTTGGCTTAGAATTTTATATTTCAATTGGTATATATTACTTTTTGATAATGCCAAAAGGGGGAGAAGAGGTTGTTTTGTTGTTTTTATATAGGTTGAGCAAAGTTGTTGAAGATAGGGGGAGAATCAAGCTTATCTCAATTGGATTTCAAATGTCAAAAGCATTTATTGAGGGGGAGCAAGAGTCTCACCAAGTATCAAATGGTTCAAGCATCAACAACTTCAAACAAATTCAAAACATGTTTGTCATTTTCAAAAAGGGGGAGATTGTTAGATCCAGTGACAAGGTTTTGATAATGACAAAGGTTTTGAACAAGCTACAAATGGTTTGATCAAGCTCAAGGTTTGAAGAAGTTCAACAAACAAACAACAAACAACAAATGATGAAGAGAGACCAAGCTCGTGAAGACTTAGTTTGTGTTTTATTGTAATATCTTTAGCCTCTCAAGTCTTTTATTTTGATGAGTTTGGGTAGAGTCCTATAGAGGGTAGTGAATCTTTATCAAGGTCATAATAATATCATATTTTGAGTATTCACTTAACCTAAGATCAATAGGTGGCTTAAAGGTTTGAAAGAAAAGTTTTAGTTTTGAGAAAACAAGTTTTTAATTGAATTTAGCAGTGACTAATCGATTAATGTGTTAGGGTTAATCGATTAACACACATGTTACAGTGGTTAATTGATTAAGCCATGTGTTAATCGATTAACACGTGCAGAATCAATTTTTAAAATAAGCTTTTCAAGGCAAAATCAATTTCTATTGTTTTCCAACTTTTGGGTATTCTATATAAACCTTTTCCTAACCTTTGTGATCAATATACATCATTTTGATATTCATTTTACAAAGAATCAAGCCACACTATTCTCTCTCACTTTCATAGATCAAAGCTTTTAACTTTTACATTCTTTGGTCAAGAATCTTTGAATCTCTTATGTTGATATTTTCATAGCTCTTGAAAGAGATTCATAGGATTGTTATTGTTTTTCATTTGAGTTGTAATCATTGCAAAGAAGGCAAGCTATCTACAACAAAGGAAGACTTGGTGGTTGTTCATCAAGCAAAAGAAGTCTTGGAAGTCTTGTTGTGTTAACAAGCAATTGGAAGTCTTGTTGTGATAACAAGCAAGTGGAAGTCTTGGTGTGAGGCATCATCAAGCAAGTGGAAGACTTGTTGTGGGGATATCAACAAGCAAGGGAAGAGGTTAGATTAGAGGGTCAATAGGATTGCAAGGCAAGGGTGTGGAGTATCTCTTGTAGGCTATCAAGAAGGGAGTCTTGAGAGGCATTTACTTGTAATTTGAGAACTCTAATTCCTCGTAGTGAAGAATCTCTCTTGGTTGAAGAGGGGACTGGATGTAGCTTTCAAGTGGATGAAAGTGAACCAGGATAAATCACTGTGTCGTATCTCTAAACTCTTAACTCTTTACATTCAAATCATTTCAATATTGTTCTTGATTGAAAACCTAGAAAAGATTGATTTTCATAATTGATTGAATTGAATCTTAATTGTGTAAATTGATTTGGGAAAATCATTTTCATAACCTAAGTAATCAATAAGAATATTGGTGTTAATCAATTCCGCTTTATCTCTGATCTTATGTGTTAATTGATTGATTTTCGTATTTGATTGAAAAGTGATTTTCAGATACTGTTCAGATTAATCGATTAAGTCGATCGTTAATCGATTAGTTTTTAAGTTGCTTTCGGCATTAATCGATTAACAAGTTATTTGATCGATTAGTTTGAAAGTAAGCTTCGGCATTAATCGATTAGTACTGAAGTTAATCGATTAATCAGTATATTTTTTGTAAAAATCATTTGTTTTAATCGTTTCGATTTGTTTCTTTTGAAAATCTTTCAAGGTTTCTCTAACACCTATTCAACCCCCCCCCCCCTTTCTAGGTGTTCTCCTAGTGTCTCCTAGTTATTTCACCCACCAATTGTAGTTCTTACAATTGGTATCAGAGCTCGGTCGAAAGACACGAGCATAGAGCTTTTTCGTAAAGATCCTTGAGGAAACTACAATGGGTTCTACGAATCCCTTTGGTGGTGAAGGTGCTTCAATTAGCCGCCCTCCTATGTTTGGTGGAGAGGGTTATGCTTATTGGAAAGTTAGGATGAGAATTTTTATAGAAGCCATAGACATGAACATTTGGGAAGCCATTGAGAAAGGTCCTCATATTCCCTCATCTCTAGTAGATGGTGTATCTAAACTAGTTTCCAAAGATAAGTGGACAGATGATGATAAAAAGAAAATTCAATATGATTTAAAAGCAAAAAATATCATCACCTCCGCTTTATCTTATGATGAGTTCTTTAGAGTCTCCCAATGTCGTAATGCCAAAGAAATGTGGGACACCTTGCAAGTCACACATGAAGGCACTAGTGAAGTTAGGCGTGCTAGATTAAATTCTTTGATGCATGAATATGAATTGTTTCGTATGTTGCCTAATGAATCTATATGTATTATGCAAAAACGTTTTACTCATATTATTAATCATCTCATTGCTCTTGGAAAAACTTTCATGAATTGTGAACTTGTTAACAAAGTTTTAAGATGTCTAAGTAGGGAATGGCAACCTAAGGTTACCGCAATTGTTGAATCAAAGGACTTGGACAACATGGACTTAGCTACACTTTTCGGAAAGCTTCAAGAACATGAAATGGAGCTTGGACGTTTGCATATGCATGAAGAGTCGGATAAGTACAAGGAAAGAAAAGGAATTGCTCTTAAAGCCAAAAGTTCGTATAAAATGGAAGAGAGTTCCGATAGTAATGATAATGAAGATTCCGATTCGGACATTGATGAAGAAGAGATGAAACTTCTACTAAGAAATTTTAGCAAGCTTCTAAGGAGAAAAGGAAGGTTGAACAAAGACAAAAGTAAAGAGAAGAATCCCCCAAACCACAAGACCAAGACAACAAAACAAGGAATAGTTTGCCATGAATGTGGAAAGCCCGGTCATCTCAAGTACTCATGCTCTAAGTAACTCAAGAAGAAGGAGAAAGAGAAGAAAAATGAAAAACACAAAAGCGCATACATAGTTTGGTATAGTGATGATGAAGAAGACAAGAAAAGCACAACTAGTAGTTCTTCGGATGATGAAGAAGCCGCTTGTCTCAACTTGATAGCTCTAGTAGATGAAGAGGAAAGTTCAAATGATGAATCAAGTGAAGAAAGCGACGAAAGTGATGTAAGTGAAACTAAATCCGAAATTTCTTCCAAATATGAAATTTTATATAATGCTTATGAAGAAATGCATGAACATCTTAAGAAACTAGCTTTGAAAAACATTGAGAGGAAGAAGCTCATTTTGAAACATCAACAAGAGATTTTAGAACTTCAAAAACAAGTTGATGAGCTTAATCTTGAAAATGAAACTCTTGATCTTATATATGCTAGTTCTTCTTGTGATTGTGCTAGTAGATTGAATATTGTGGTTGATTGTGAGAATTGCAAGTTGCTTAAAGATGAAAATGCTATTTTGAAAAATAAGCTTGCAAGTTTCACAAGTGGTGATATTAAATTGCGCACATTGTTAAATTTTCAAAGAGAAAATTCAAACAAGTTTGGTTTGTGTTATACTAATGCTAAGAGTAAGTCTCATAGAAATGTTGTTGATTTTTCTAAAGTTGATTTTTCAAATGCACCAACATGTTTCTATTGTGGTACTCATGGACATACTTCAAATGTGTGTTATATTAAAGTGCATGGTATACCTAAAGGAAATTTTGTTTGGGTTAAGAAGGGTGAAAATCCCTTAACTAACAAAAATGGATCCAAGACTATTTGGATACCAAAAGGCAAAGCATGATTGTTTTGTAGGTGTGATTGAAGAGCAAAAGGCTTACAAGTGTTATTCATTATTTGCTTCTTCAAATCTCAAGTGAAACTCCTACATTTTGGTACAATTGATATTGTTGGATATTCACAATTGGTATCAAGTGAATTTCTTACAAGAGATAGCAAGGATTCACAATTGGACTTACATTTGGTATATTCTAATCTTGCTATTAGTCTTTGACAATTGATATTACTTCTACAAAATTCATAATCGGTATCATTGTGTGATTATTAGATGTTTATCATGCTATTGTTGATTTTGTGATATTTCTTTACAATTGATATCTTACTTTGTTAAGTGATATGATGACTTTCTAGTTACAATTGGTATTATGTTTCATTGTTATATTTCTTGCCAATTGTGATCACATCTCAAAGTATAGTTGCAAGTAGTTACATATAGTATCATTGATTAATTGATTAATTAATTGCAATTGGTATCAATGTTTTGAAGAAATGATCATTGACTATCTCTTATTTTGGCTTAGAATTTTATATTTCAATTGGTATATATTACTTTTTGATAATGCCAAAAGGGGGAGAAGAGGTTGTTTTGTTGCTTTTATATAGGTTGAGCAAAGTTGTTGAAGATAGGGGGAGAATCAAGCTTATCTCAATTGGATTTCAAATGTCAAAAGCATTTATTGAGGGGGAGCAAGAGTCTCACCAAGTATCAAATGGTTCAAGCATCAACAACTTCAAACAAATTCAAAACATGTTTGTCATTTTCAAAAAGGGGGAGATTGTTAGATCCAGTGACAAGGTTTTGATAATGACAAAGGTTTTGAACAAGCTACAAATGGTTTGATCAAGCTCAAGGTTTGAAGAAGTTCAACAAACAACAAATGATGAAGAGAGACCAAGCTCATGAAGACTTAGTTTGTGTTTTATTGTAATATCTTTAGCCTCTCAAGTCTTTTATTTTGATGAGTTTGGGTAGAGTCCTATAGAGGGTAGTGAATCTCTATCAAGGTCATGATAATATCATATATTGAGTATTCACTTAACCTAAGATCAATAGGTGGCTTAAAGGTTTGAAAGAAAAGTTTTAGTTTTGAGAAAACAAGTTTTTAATAGAATTTAGCAGTGACTAATCGATTAATGTGTTAGGGTTAATCGAATAACACACATGTTACCGTGGTTAATCGATTAAGCCATGTGTTAATCGATTAACACGTGCAGAATCAGTTTTTAAAGTAAGCTTTTCAAGGCAAAATCAATTTCTATTGTTTTCCAACTTTTGGGTATTCTATATAAACCTTTTCCTAACCTTTGTGATCAATATACATCATTTTGATATTCATTTTACAAAGAATCAAGCCACACTATTCTCTCTCACTTTCATAGATCAAAGCTTTTAACTTTTACATTCTTTGGTCAAGAATCTTTGAATCTCTTATGTTGATATTTTCATAGCTCTTGAAAGAGATTCATAGGATTGTTATTGTTTTTCACTTGAGTTGTAATCATTGCAAAGAAGGCAAGCTATCTACAACAAAGGGAGACTTGGTGGTTGTTCATCAAGCAAAAGAAGTCTTGGAAGTCTTGTTGTGTTAACAAGCAATTGGAAGTCTTGTTGTGATAACAAGCAAGTGGAAGTCTTGGTGTGAGGCATCATCAAGCAAGTGGAAGACTTGTTGTGGGGATATCAACAAGCAAGGGAAGAGGTTAGATTAGAGGGTCAATAGGATTGCAAGGCAAGGGTGTGGAGTATCTCTTGTAGGCTATCAAGAAGGGAGTCTTGAGAGGCATTTACTTGTAATTTGAGAACTCTAATTCCTCATAGTGAAGAATCTCTCTTGGTTGAAGAGGGGACTGGATGTAGCTTTCAAGTGGATGAAAGTGAACCAGGATAAATCACTGTGTCGTATCTCTAAACTCTTAACTCTTTACATTCAAATCATTTCAATATTGTTCTTGATTGAAAACCTAGAAAAGATTGATTTTCATAATTGATTGAATTGAATCTTAATGGTGTAAATTGATTTGGTAAAATCATTTTCATAACCTAAGTAATCAATAAGAATATTGGTGTTAATCAATTCCGCTTTATCTCTGATCTTATGTGTTAATTGATTGATTTTCGTATTTGATTGAAAAGTGATTTTCAGATACTGTTCAGATTAATCGATTAAGTCGATTGTTAATCGATTAGTTTTTAAGTTGCTTTCGGCATTAATCGATTAACAAGTTATTTAATCGATTAGTTTGAAAGTAAGCTTCGGCATTAATCGATTAGTACTGAAGTTAATCGATTAATCAGTATATTTTTTGTAAAAATCATTTGTTTTAATCGTTTCGATTTGTTTCTTTCGAAAATCTTTCAAGGTTTCTCTAACACCTATTCAACCCCCCCCCCCTTTCTAGGTGTTCTCCTAGTGTCTCCTAGTTATTTCACCCACCGATTGTAGTTCTTACAATTGGTATCAGAGCTCGGTCGAAAGACACGAGCATAGAGCTTTTTCGTAAAGATCCTTGAGGAAACTACAATGGGTTCTACGAATCCCTTTGGTGGTGAAGGTGCTTCAATTAGCCGCCCTCCTATGTTTGGTGGAGAGGGTTATGCTTATTGGAAAGTTAGGATGAGAATTTTTATAGAAGCCATAGACATGAACATTTAGGAAGCCATTGAGAATGGTCCTCATATTCCCTCATCTCTAGTAGAAGGTGTATCTAAACTAGTTTCCAAAGATAAGTGGACAGATGATGATAAAAAGAAAATTCAATATGATTTAAAAGCAAAAAATATCATCACCTCCGCTTTATCTTATGATGAGTTCTTTAGAGTCTCCCAATGTCGTAATGCCAAAGAAATGTGGGACACCTTTCAAGTCACACATGAAGGCACTAGTGAAGTTAGGCGTGCTAGATTAAATTCTTTGATGCATGAATATGAATTGTTTCGTATGTTGCCTAATGAATCTATATGTATTATGCAAAAACATTTTACTCATATTATTAATCATCTCATTGCTCTTGGAAAAACATTCATGAATTGTGAACTTGTTAACAAAGTTTTAAGATGTCTAAGTAGGGAATGGCAACCTAAGGTTACCGCAATTGTTGAATCAAAGGACTTGGACAACATGGACTTAGATACACTTTTCGGAAAGCTTCAAGAACATGAAATGGAGCTTGGACATTTGCATATGCATGAAGAGTCGGATAAGTACAAGGAAAGAAAAGGAATTGCTCTTAAAGCCAAAAGTTCGTATAAAAAGGAAGAGAGTTCCGATAGTAATGATAATGAAGATTCCGATTCGGACATTGATGAAGAAGAGATGAAACTTCTACTAAGAAATTTTAGCAAGCTTCTAAGGAGAAAAGGAAGGTTGAACAAAGACAAAAGTAAAGAGAAGAATCCCCCATACCACAAGACCAAGACAACAAAACAAGGAATAGTTTTCCATGAATGTGGAAAGCCCGGTCATCTCAAGTACTCATGCTCTAAGTATCTTAAGAAGAAGGAGAAAGAGAAGAAAAATGCAAAACACATAAGGGCATACATAGTTTGGAATAGTGATGATGAAGAAGACAAGAAAAGCACAACTAGTAGTTCTTCGGATGATGAAGAAGCCGCTTGTCTCAACTTGATAGCTCTAGTAGATGAAGAGGAAAGTTCAAATGATGAATCAAGTGAACAAAGCGACGAAAGTGATGTAAGTGAAACTAAATCCGAAATTTCTTCCAAATATGAAATTTTATATAATGCTTATGAAGAAATGCATGAACATCTTAAGAAACTAGCTTTGAAAAACATTGAAAGGAAGAAGCTCATTTTGAAACATCAACAAGAGATTTTAGAACTTCAAAAACAAGTTGATGAGCTTAATCCTGAAAATGAAACTCTTGATCTTATATATGCTAGTTCTTCTTGTGATTGTGCTAGTAGATTGAATATTGTGGTTGATTGTGAGAATTGCAAGTTGCTTAAAGATGAAAATGCTATTTTGAAAAATAAGCTTGCAAGTTTCACAAGTAGTGATATTAAATTGCGCACATTGTTAAATTTTCAAAGAGAAAATTCAAACAAGTTTGGTTTGGGTTATACTAATGCTAAGAGTAAGTCTCATAGAAATGTTGTTGATTTTTCTAAAGTTGATTTTTCAAATGCACCAACATGTTTCTATTGTGGTACTCATGGACATACTTCAAATGTGTGTTATATTAAAGTGCATGGTATACCTAAAGGAAATTTTGTTTGGGTTAAGAAGGGTGAAAATCCCTTAACTAACAAAAATGGATCCAAGACTATTTGGATACCAAAAGGCAAAGCATGAATATTTTGTAGGTGTGATTGAAGAGCAAAAGGCTTACAAGTGTTATTCATTATTTGCTTCTTCAAATCTCAAGTGAAACTCCTACATTTTGGTACAATTGATATTGTTGGATATTCACAATTGGTATCAAGTGAATTTCTTACAAGAGATAGCAAGCATTCACAATTGGACTTACATTTGGTATATTCTAATCTTGCTATTAGTCTTTGACAATTGATATTACTTCTACAAAATTCATAATCGGTATCATTGTGTGATTATTAGATGTTTATCATGCTATTGTTGATTTTGTGATATTTCTTTACAATTGATATCTTACTTTGTTAAGTGATATGATGACTTTCTAGTTACAATTGGTATTATGTTTCATTGTTATATTTCTTGCCAATTGTTATCACATCTCAAAGTATAGTTGCAAGTAGTTACATATAGTATCATTGATTAATTGATTAATTAATTGCAATTGGTATCAATGTTGTGAAGAAATGATCATTGACTATCTCTTATTTTGGCTTAGAATTTTATATTTCAATTGGTATATATTACTTTTTGATAATGCCAAAAGGGGGAGAAGAGGTTGTTTTGTTGTTTTTATATAGGTTGAGCAAAGTTGTTGAAGATAGGGGAGAATAAAGCTTATCTCAATTGGATTTCAAATGTCAAAAGCATTTATTGAGGGGGAGCAAGAGTCTCACCAAGTATCAAATGGTTCGAGCATCAACAACTTCAAACAAATTCAAAACATGTTTGTCATTTTCAAAAAGGGGGAGATTGTTAGATCCAGTGAGAAGGTTTTGATAATGACAAAGGTTTTGAACAAGCTACAAATGGTTTGATCAAGCTCAAGGTTTGAAGAAGTTCAACAAACAAACAACAAACAACAAATGATGAAGAGAGACCAAGCTCATGAAGACTTAGTTTGTGTTTTATTGTAATATCTTTAGCCTCTCAAGTCTTTTATTTTGATGAGTTTGGGTAGAGTCCTATAGAGGGTAGTGAATCTCTATCAAGGTCATGATAATATCATATTTTGAGTATTCACTTAACCTAAGATCAATAGGTGGCTTAAAGGTTTGAAAGAAAAGTTTTAGTTTTGAGAAAACAAGTTTTTAATTGAATTTAGCAGTGACTAATCGATTAATGTGTTAGGGTTAATCGATTAACACACATGTTACAGTGGTTAATCGATTAAGCCATGTGTTAATCGATTAACACGTGCAGAATCAGTTTTTAAAATAAGCTTTTCAAGGCAAAATCAATTTCTATTGTTTTCCAACTTTTGGGTATTCTATATAAACCTTTTCCTAACCTTTGTGATCAATATACATCATTTTGATATTCATTTTACAAAGAATCAAGCCACACTATTCTCTCTCACTTTCATAGATCAAAGCTTTTAACTTTTACATTCTTTGGTCAAGAATCTTTGAATCTCTTATGTTGATATTTTCATAGATTTTGAAAGAGATTCATAGGATTGTTATTGTTTTTCATTTGAGTTGTAATCATTGCAAAGAAGGCAAGCTATCTACAACAAAGGAAGACTTGGTGGTTGTTCATCAAGCAAAAGAAGTCTTGGAAGTCTTGTTGTGTTAACAAGCAATTGGAAGTCTTGTTGTGATAACAAGCAAGTGGAAGTCTTGGTGTGAGGCATCATCAAGCAAGTGGAAGACTTGTTGTGGGGATATCAACAAGCAAGGGAAGAGGTTAGATTAGAGGGTCAATAGGATTGCAAGGCAAGGGTGTGGAGTATCTCTTGTAGGCTATCAAGAAGGGAGTCTTGAGAGGCATTTACTTGTAATTTGAGAACTCTAATTCCTCATAGTGAAGAATCTCTCTTGGTTGAAGAGGGGACTGGATGTAGCTTTCAAGTGGATGAAAGTGAACCAAGATAAATCACTGTGTCGTATCTCTAAACTCTTAACTCTTTACATTCAAAATCATTTCAATATTGTTCTTGATTGAAAACCTAGAAAAGATTGATTTTCATAATTGATTGAATTGAATCTTAATGGTGTAAATTGATTTGGTAAAATCATTTTCATAACCTAAGTAATCAATAAGAATATTGGTGTTAATCAATTCCGCTTTATCTCTGATCTTATGTGTTAATTGATTGATTTTCGTATTTGATTGAAAAGTGATTTTTAGATACTGTTCAGATTAATCGATTAAGTCGATTGTTAATCGATTAGTTTTTAAGTTGCTTTCGGCATTAATCGATTAACAAGTTATTTAATCGATTAGTTTGAAAGTAAGCTTCGGCATTAATCGATTAGTACTGAAGTTAATCGATTAATCAGTATATTTTTTGTAAAAATCATTTGTTTTAATCGTTTCGATTTATTTCTTTCGAAAATCTTTCAAGGTTTCTCTAACACCTATTCAACCCCCCCTTTCTAGGTGTTCTCCTAGTGTCTCCTAGTTATTTCACCCACCGATTGTAGTTCTTACAAAAGTTTGTGGGAACTATGTTTATTGTGAAAGCTTATGAAAAGAGATTTTGTGGAAGATTTCGAAAACGTATTTTGGGAAGGTATGATGAAATGAGAATGAGATGTGCAATTATAAGGACTGAGAAATGAGATGAGAACTTGTTGATGTGATCCCAGCTCGTTGCTATGTGAGAAATGATGAGAGAAAGTTGGTACAAAGTTAGTGGTCGGGACTCATTGAAGGGATGCACGAAGGATGGGCCGACCTTAGGATAATTAAAAAGATTAAAGACTTAAAAGACATACGCGGTGAGGTATGAGAGTGCGAAGTAGTGGAGAGGAAGAAACGGTAAGTATCTGCGGATACTTAGGACGAGATTGCATTAGGGGAGGACGATGACGGTGAAACGTCAAGAAGTCTAGAGTATGTTTCTAGGCAGAACGAACTCCATATGTGGCGCACTAACGTGGTGGGGACTGGGTCTAATGTCGTGGTAAGTTTTGCGGGCCCACTAGAAACATACTGTCGCCCCCTAGATTGCATATCGAGAACAGTGAGAGGGACTGGAGTGGGGCATTTTGTTTGCCACTGCGAGGCAGTGTGCCATGTTTATTATGAATTGATATTATTGAGGCTGAGTCCTCCTGGTCTGGGACCATTTGTTGTGACAGCTATCGTGCCCGCACGGTAAAGGTCCTGTACTCCTGTTTGCTTCCGACTAGGTTGGGTGGATGACCGAGGAGATGTAGACGTGAGTGATAGCCGAGAACGAAATGAATTCCCCGATGATATCTGATGATTCCCAAAGTAGAGGAATGATATGAATTGATAAGATTGGAAAGGAAAAGATTTCGAGTACGAAATGGAAAAAGGATTGAGAAAGAAAGAAGAAATAAGAGAATTGAAATTAAATTAGAAAGAAATTGAAGGATGATAAGAAAGACGATAAGACTGATAATAGGGATAATGACATCATAATTGCTGTGTGTTCGTATGCTGTATGTTGTGTGGTGTGTTTGTATATTGTATTGTATGTTCGTTTGGTCCTTCTATCTGGCCTATCATAAACCCACACCGTCGGCGATTCGTCGTTCGGAACGCTTACTCTCTCCTGTTCGTTGGCATATCGGTGCTGCTGATGTCTCAACGGGCAGACGGAGTACCGCGTGGAGATCATCTCTCTAGATGGAGCTGAATGACAACTGCAGAGCAACGATGGAGACGATTTCATTTACGGGTGAAGAGGAGGCACAAGAAGAGAAGAGATTTCCATCCGGAGGTCTTCATCAGAAGGAAGCGAAAGTAGAATGTTAGGTTAAGTTTGTGAATTGTGATTTGAATCAAGGATTACCAAGTTATGTGCCAATTATGTAACTAAGCCCAGTTTTAATTCTATATTGTGGAACGTTTACTTTTGGAAAAACAAACAATGTAATCTTTTGGGAAACATGTTATAGTTCTTTTGAATCAAACTACTTTATGAAGATGAAAGTTTTAGGTGATGAACGATTTTAGTAACAACTCGATTTTCAGTAAAGAGTGGTACACTTAACATTGACACTTCAAAATGTTTTTATAAAAAAAAAAAATCGGCCTCATTTTTTGCAACCTTAATGAATAAAAGTCAATTATTTTGGTTTACGAAAATCGGGCTGTTACAGGTTTGGTTGTTGTCAACTGGTTCTTGGAGCTCACTTTGATCTTCAATTGTGGTAAGCTCATGAACCCTCTTGATTCCAATTTGGTTTTAATCTCTCATGCATGTTGTAGAGAGTAGATTCTAACCTTTTTCCCCAATTTTTGTGCACGATTACTCACTCAAACATTATGGTTTTTGGACTCTGCTCACACTGTTTTGCACTCTGGTGGATGAAGTGATTTGAGTTGGTGTTGGTGGCTGCTGTGTGGTTGCTACTGTTCTTGGGTGTTTTTGAGCTTGTCTAAGTGTTGCCCAAGGTATGGGAGAAGTCGTTCATATTGCTAGGATTATAGATTGTGAATTTAGAATTGTGTGTGCTATGTGAATTGGACCAAGACATGCTTGCTGGACTTGGAGGTTCAGACAATCACTTGGTCACTTGATTATATTTATAACATGAATAATGTCTGAAATGAATTGATGAAATTAAGCTAGAGGAAGTTATGAGTTTGGTTGAGTTATAATTGGCAAATGTGATAAATCATGACCTTGATGTGGTATGCCTTTGGTAAACCAATAATAGACCTTGAACAAGTTGGGAGTAAGTTCTAAATATTGCATTTCTGCTGTACAAACTCAGTTTTCATGTTAAATATGGGTAAATTTGATATTGCTATGTTGAGTTGCATAATATGTGGTTTTGTGCATAAATGGAAGCATATTTGGATTCTCTGTGAATTGCTGTGATCTCTGTGTTGAGATAAGTTTTAAATATGTAAATAAAGTTCATTTGACCATTGGATTGGGTTAGAGTTGCTCAGAATTGAATTTGGCATGTCAAGTTGTTGAAAATGTGATTTCATGCATAATTGGTGCTCAAATTCAATTCTGTGTAATTTGATGTGTTCTAAGTGTTTGGACACGTTTGTTATATGTTATATGAACTCTATTGATCATTGGATTTGATTAGAAATGGATAGAATTGAAAATGGTATGTTAAAACCAGATTTTTGGCCTGTACTGTCTGAAAGACTCGAGTATATGGCAGAACACTCGAGTATTTTGACCAAACCTGAAACATGAGTTTCTGGAAAATGAAGAACACTCGAGTACTCATGAAGAACACTCGAGTATTTTGGTATAATCTGAAGAACACTCGAGTATTCGTGAAGAACACTCGAGTATTTTGGTAAAACCTGGAAAATGAATTTCTGGAAAACAAAGAACACTCGATTATTTCTGTCCCGAAAATTAGAAATGCCATTTTCAATCCTGAATCATTCGGTTGGTACTCAAATAATAATAATCCAAGTGATCTAAGACTTAAAAGAAATTGATTGGCGGTGGTATGAAAGTGATGAATTAATAATGTGAGATATTATTAATTGTGATATACCAATCAATTCTTTTAAGTTAAGGAATTGCATTCATTCTGGAATTAAAGTCAAGAGCTAGACTCATACATCATGCCGATCACTTAAATTGAAAACTTGTAAACGAAATAAGTATGAGCATCTTACTTGCATTAGATACTTGCCTAGTGCTACATGTGATTGTTGAAGATTGCATAAGGTGCATGAACAATTATTTGAGTTTAACCTCTAGATAAGTTGACTCATACGGTATGAGTTGTGGAGTAATCATCATGTCCTCTTTAGATTAAAAATGATCATGTCTACTTTGAGGATATAGAATGTGATTAATGGTTCAAGATCTGGGTATGATGTTGAGAAAGGGTTTGATAAGCATGATCATGTCTACTTGGTAATCCATGTTTTGGAACATAAGAAGTTAATGGCTTAAAGGACATTAGAAAGAAATTATTACCTCATGATGATAAGTGAAGTAAGTCTAACGTCTCAATCTAAGGATTGTGTGTTTTATAATTAACGATTGAGCCTACGGGATGACTAATGCCTTGGAACATAAATAGATAATGACTTAAGGAGTATTATGATAATGCAAAGAGCGGTGATGATTGTTGATTATGAGGATCCAATCCAAATGCGTTAGGGCTTGTTGCTCCGATTCGAATATGTGAACGTTGGATAAGTGGGATCACCCTGATTTCCATATGTTATGAACTAACTCCTACAAGAAGTCATTATGCTAAAAGGATTCCGTATAGAATGGTGTGGCCGCTATATGAAGACATGTGGAACGGTGTGGCCGCCATATGTGTGTGATTCCATATAGTACGGTGTGGCCGCTATATGAAGGTATGGAATGGTGTGGTCGCCATGTGTATGATGTGATGATTAATATATGTGTGATGCATCTCATGCATGGTGTACAGGGGATCGTATATTAGTGAGGTGCATGCGGGATTGGAAACCATGTAGTACGGTGTGGCCGCTACATGAGACGGTTGGAACGGTGTGGCCGCCACCGTAGAAATGACAAGGACCTAGAACTATTGGTGGACAAAGGTTCAGGGATCATCCCCTTTTATCATTTTAAGATCGTGGTCGATGGAGTTCTAGTATAGAACGGTGTGGCCGCTATACAGGTTGTGGAAACATCGAGCGCACGATTGCCTATCCCAGAGTGTTGTTTTCCTGGAAGAGTTGATTATGGAGAAATGATTTGAGAGACGTGCATGCATAGCATGAAAGATTTATGATTATAGACTATATGGTTGAACTAAACTCCTGAACATGCATTTTCTATATTGAACTGATACATGTGATGATTGTGTTTGACCAATCATATAATCTGCTTAGGCGATATGACAAGTGACTTACTCTCATCTACCATGTTTGTGGTGGTAGGTTCTCTCAAGGGACATGATTGAAGCCTTTCCTGTAAGAGTGGAAGTTATCTAGAAGGAACAGCCAGGATGACGTCTCGTCATCCAAATCCTTTGCAGAAGGATCGAGTTGTGAAGACCAATGCTCTGGGTGTAAAAAGGGTTTTCGGGGTTTTGTATTATATATGTTTTACACTCAGAATATTTTGTAAAAGAACTATTACTCTATTAGAAAAAGTAATTTTGGTTTTCACACTCTTTATAGAAAAGTTTTTGTTAACCCGTATTTTTCAATGACTAGATTTTAAGATGTTACAGTCCATATATCTCGAGTCCACAATATCGGGAATTCAGGCTTCATGATTTGGGTCTACATCTCCTCGGAATCCATCCAACTAGTCGGAAGCAATCAGGAGTACAGGATCTCTAACCACACCGGCTTTTCACGGATAGCGCAGTAAATGAATTCATATAATGTCCCGGGAAATAAAGTGGGCACATCCAGCCGTGTTCGAGCATCCCTCTCACTGATCAAGATTTAGTCAAGGGGGCGTTAGTCATCTGTCTAGTGATCATGTGGTACTTCGTCCACGCCACTGGGTTACCAGCTCCGACCAGTTAAGCCAGAGCCCCTATGGTTTTTCCCACCTAGACAGACTTCTCAAGGCTTCTTGACGAATCACCGTCATTGCCATCCCCTCTCTTAATCATCCAGCTGAACACCACAAGGGTAATTCAGGTGTATCTTCCTCTCCACTACTTCGGGTTAGGGTTTTAGGTCATGATGTCATACTCAGTTGTTCCAACGTCGACCCATCCTAAGTCATCTCTGTCATATAGCTCCGACTATATACGGAATGCTTCTGTGGGACACGACCAATATTTTTGATGGGCACCGACCCATTCTGAATCACTTCCGGCATATAGCTCCGACCATATGCGGGATATCGACAGTCATTTTGATGGGCACCAACCCATTCTGAATCACTTTCGGCATATAGCTTCGACTATATGCGGATCATTAATCGATCCTTGATAGATAGGCTCCGACCTATCCGAAGTCATTCCAACATATGGCTACAACCATATGGGGACTGTCTTTGTGGAACTCTGCAATCGTCGCGTCCAGGTCCAAAGGCATCATCATCTTCCGGACACTAATCCATTAGCCATATCGTCAGCTCGATCCACGTATTCGGGCGCATCAGCATCATCCGGTTCCTTAGCGTTTAATCCATTAGAGTTCCGTTATATTCTTTGGGGAATTTCTTATAGTTTCTAATGTCTTTGCTATTCTTAACTTTTATCGTGGGATGATGCATCATGCTCATGCAATGATAATATTGGCAACATTATATCTCAACATAAGCAAGTATATCAAATCAATTAATAGCATGTGATAGTATAGGTCAGGAGTCTTCGTATACCACGATACAAACAAAACATACAAACAATCGGGTATACTACTACCTTCAGTAGACCTTTACTCCGACTTTGAGGGAGTACGGAGTGTCCTAATATACTCACTAGACACCAAAGTGTCTTAGGATAACTTCTCTCTCACCTTGGTTTGCAGTTACCGATTTCACAAGTTCCGAACGATCCGTGTAACATCTGCCTTTTTGACTCACTTCTTCTACAAGTCCCTAATCAAAAAAATTGTTTTAATCTAATTAATTAAAGAATTGATTTAAAAGAGTTTTGATTTCATGATGGATTTTTATGCTTTGAAATTTAATTTACTTGTGTTGTGATTTTATGTGCATGATTTTCTAAGGTTTTCAAGGAATCATATTGCTTGAGGTTTTATTGAGATTTTGTCTTCTTAATTGATTCATGTGATTTTATGGTTTTAAGATGGAAAATTATTTTTTCTAAGCTTCAAAAAAATTAAAGTCCAATCATCTTGATCTAGAATCGTCTCTAGAAAACCCTAATTAGCATCCTTAATCTTTGATTAAAACTTAATTAAGTTCTTAATCCTTGATTAAGCACTTAATCACTCTCTTAAATCCTAAACCCTCAAGGTTAGTGAGCTAATCTAGAATTAAGTTTTCCCTAAACTTATGCTAGTATGGATTAAGTTTTTGATTAGTGCCTTAATCCTTGATTAAGCCCTAATTTCTAAGGATTAGTGGACTAAACCTAAATTAGTTTCCCTAATCCTACCCTAATCACGATTAGACCCTAATTAGTGCCCTAAACCTAAATTAGCTAACCTAATCTACCCTAAATACCCTAATGGCTGAATGCTAGGTGTATTACTTGGCCACCAAGTTCATTTACTTGGTCACCAAGTTGCCTTGCTTAAAAGTCAAACAAATGACATCATCCTAATGACCTAAGCATGACATAAGAAAGGAAAAAAGGAAAGGAAATAGAAAAAGAAAAGGAGGAGCCGTGGGGAGGAGGAAACCAAAGCCCAAACCCATTAAAACCATCTACAAACATCAACACACACTTCTCTTGTTTTCATTTCCTTCATTTCTCATTCCAAACCAAACATCAACACTCACACACACTTCATTCGGTTCTTCTTCATCTCCATTCATCCCAAGCTCTAAACACTTCACACTAAGAGCAAAATCAAGCTCTTAGAGAGAGAAAGAGAGAGAGAGAGGGGAGGAGGAGGCCGAACCTAAAGGAGGAAGAAGAAGGAGGATTTTGCGTTTCTATTTTGATTTCTAAGCTTGATTTAGGTAGATCCTTAAGCCCTTAACCTCTTTCTTTGATTCATTTTCGTTTTTCATGATTTTCTTCTAAAGTCTTGATTTTGTTTGAAAGTGTTGATGCATGTTTGTTTTCAAATTAGATCTAGTGATTTTCTTTACATGAATGTTGATTTTTAAGCTTGATCTTGAAGTTTTTGTTAAGAAGGTGTTTTCTCTCATGATCTTGAGTTTTCTTCTTGATTTCTTAAAAGATTTTTGAAAAGAACTTGATTTTAAGTTTTCATGAAGGATTTTTCAAAGATCTAGTGTTTTTGCTTGCATGCATGTTAAGATCTATGCTTGAACTATGATGTATTTGATGCTTGAGTTTTTAATGTAAAGATCTTTGAAATGGTTGAACTTTTCTTGATAAATTTCTTTATGTTGGCCACGGTTTTGAGTGGTCTTTAGGTTAGAAATTTTGATGATTGTTGTGTGTTATGTGCATGTAAATATTCTTAGATTTTGATTATGTTTTGGAAGTTTGAGTCTCTAAGAAAATTCTTTTTGAGGAAACCATGAATAGTCACGGTTTTGATGATGATGTGGTTGAAAGTTTGATTTCCTTTTTGATTGATCTCTTGCATGTTATGATCTTGAATTTAATGATGTTTTAGATGAAAAAAATTTATGTGATGTTGTGGTCTTTATGTGGTTAGCCACGGTTTTGCATGCTTGATTGAAAAGATTAGAATTTTCTTAAGTTTAATTGTTGAACATGTGATTTCCATGAGTGTTGAGTTGATTTTATGTGTTAAATGTGAAATAAAAATTGTTTAGAAACTTGTCTAGGCTCACGGTTTTATGTAGAAAAATATGCTAGGATTATGTTTCTACTTGCTTGATGAATTATGTGAAATTGATGTTGGATTTGAAGTTGTTTTTAGAAGTCTTGAATCTTTGAAAATGTTTTTGAGAAAAACCTAGTCAAGGTCACGGTTTGGACCTTAGACTTTGAGTTAAAATTCTATTGAATGTATATGTGTTCATGTCATGAAGTTATGTGTTGATTTCTGAAGCTATTCCTTGAGAAAATAATTTTTTTAAACAACTCATGATGCATACGGTTTTGATATAGTCAAGTATGATAAGATGAAGTTTTGCTAAGATGGAATTCATTAAGTGAAAGTTAAAAAGAAAAATGTGTCTAAGTGTATGTGTGAAACATGATTCGGTTTGTATATGCTTAAGAGTCTAATTCCTTTATTTGATTGAGTTATATGTGTGAATTAGTATGTGAACATGTTATGTTTGACTTAATTTGACGACTTGTGATTTTGTAATGTTTGAAATGAATGAATATTTGTTTAAGCTTCCTAAGTAAAGTAAGAATGATTTTTAGAATGCATGAAGGTGTTTAAATGGTTTAATTTGTTTGAGTATCATGCTTTCCACATTTAGTTTTAAGTATTTGAACTTGATAGATTGTTGATCAAAGTGTTTGTTTGATTGTTTTCAAGATGCTTGGTTTACCTATGTGTTTAAATTGGTTTTGAACAATGGAAAATGAATTTAAAACTTAGGATATGATGCTGTCCAGAATTTTCTAAGTTGTATTTCTTATTCAAAAATGTTTTTGAGGTGCTTTGAAGCTTAGTTTTTATAGGTATTTAATCTATGACAAAATTGGTTTAAAAAATGCAATTTGTCGGTGTTTTCGAAGTTGAGTTCATTGCTGTCCAAGAGATACCAACAAAGAAACTTTTGATTTAAATTAATATATTTGATTGTTGTCTCATGATTTTAAAGTATAAAAGTTAGTGTTTGATTTTGGACAAGTTTGAGTAAAAAGAATTGATGTTTTGGTTTTAAATAAAGACAAAGTTTGGATTTTTCTTAAGTTACCTTGAGAATAATTTTGAGTAATATTTGAGTAAAGTTTAAATACTCATGTGTCTATCTTATGGGACTTGAAAGAAGTTGGAGTCGGGCAGACTAGGAAGGAAGCGAATCGTTCGGAACTTGAGGAATTGGTAACTGCGAACCCAGGTGAGAGAGAAGTTATCCTAAGACACTTTGGTGTCTAGTGAGTATATTAGGACACTCCGTACTCTCTCAAAGTCGGAGTAAAGGTCTATTGTAGCCAGTAGTATACCCGATAAATTGTGTGCCCTGTTTGTATCGCGTTATACGAAGACTCAGACCTATACCATCACATGGTATGAATTGATTGATATATTTGTTTATATTGAGATATACTGTTGCTTATATTGTTATTGCATGAGCATAATGCATCATCCCGCGATATACGTTATGAATAGAAAAGACATCAGAAACTATAAGAAATCCCCCAAAGAATAGAGCGAAACTCTAAGGGATGGAACGCGCTACGGAACCGGATGATGCTGATGCGCCCGAGCACGTGGATCGAGCGGACGACATGGCTAATGGGCTAGCGTTTGGACGATGATGACGCCTTTGAACCGAATGCAACTACTGCAGAGTCCCACAAAGACGGTTCCCATATGGTCGTAGCCATATGTTGGAATGACTTGGGATAGGTCGGAGCCTATCTATCAAAGATTGATGGATATTCCGCATATAGTCAGAGCTATATGCCGGAGTTGGTTCTGAATGGGTCGGAGCCCATCAGAATAACTATGATGTATCACATATGGTCGGAGCCATATGCCGAAAGTAATTCAGGATGGGTCGGTGCCCGTCAAACATAGTGGTCGAGTCCCACAGAAGTATTCCGCAAATGGTCGGAGCTGTATGACGGAGATGACTTAGGATGGGTCGACGTTAGGATAAACGAGTATAACCTCACGACTTAAAACCCTTACCCGAAGTAGTGGAGAGGAAGATACGGTGTTTACCTGCGTGGTAATCACTTGATGATTAGGATAGGGGAGGTCAATGACGGTGATTCGTCAAGAAGCCTAAGAGGAGTCTGTCTAGGCGGGGAAAAGCTACGGTGACCTGGGTTGACCATCCAAGGTTGGGTAGGTAGTCCGGTGTCGTAGCTGAGGTACTGCATGATCACTAGACGGATGACTGTCACCCCCTTGACTAAATCAGGATCAGAAGAGGGATACTTGAACACGGCGGAGGTGGACACCCTTGTCATGACATCTTTCCCGGGCATTTTATATCTTGGTGTCGTCTCCCGGAGCCGGTGTGGTTAAAGATCCTGTACTTCTGGTTGCTTCCGACTAGGTGGATGGATTCCGAGGAGATGTAGACCCAAAACCATAAGGCTTGAATTCCGATACTATGGACTCGGGATATGTGGACAGAGAGAGACTTCGACTTTGCGAGATGAACTGACTAAGAGATCCCCTTAAGAGAAAGATAACGCGTTAAATAATGCGCCTATTGCACTGCATTCTCATGCATCTTGCATAATTATCTGTTGTATTGTTTGCTTGTATTGCTTGTTATGTTCTAGTATACGTCGCTAGTGTAAATCCAAGAAGTCGATGGGAGTAATTCCATTCGGGTAACTTACTCTCTCAACTTCTTGTGTGTATGTGATGGAAAACCTCTGGTTCTAAAAGATGGTGGAGCTTGTGTGGCTTCTCCTGGAAGAAGGACCTACTGATCGTGGTACACGGATGAGAGGGCTACTGCTGGACGACGGAGATCGCTTTTGAGGACTTATTCCCCGAATCGAGAAGGACATGCTGTCTAGTAGTTATAACTAGGTTCCCGTTGGACCCTTGCTGATATGTATATCAAGTGTACCCCTTTTCTTTTGAAATGTTTTTGCTAAGGTAAATGTTATGTAAGGATGGCACCGATGAACTATGGTGACCACTTTTGAAAGGACTTTTATGACCTGTTTCTAAACTGTTTTTCAGAATGACTGTCCTAATCACACGGATAACTGTTTTAAGTAAACCAAATATTTTTCTATGCGAAAAGCCTTTGTTTTGAGAAGTTATCAATAACAAATCGATTTTAGAAAATTTCAGTAAACGTTTTTGAGAGAAAGGATTTAAAAGTAATAACTTGTTTTGGAAAGCTTGACTGACGAGTTTTATTCAAAAAAAAAATATATTCACCCTTTTTTTCATAAAAGAATTAATTATTATTTGTAAGTGTTTATTTCGAGTTTTCCAAATCGGGGTGTTACACTTGGTGGTATCAGAGCAATGGTTGTCCATGTGGCCTGAACATGGCCTTACATGTTCTCTGTTGTGTGATCTCTAGATATGTTAGGTTGTGTGATTAGATGCGTTAGTAGGTGTATTAAATCGTTAGTGCGTTAATGAATATAGCTTACCATGTCTGGAAGAGGAAGAGGTAGGCATGCTCCTGAAGCAGCTCGGAACACCGAGGACATGCTACACGACCTGACTGGTGCTGTTCTGGGTATGAGTGAGAATCTCAATATGATGCATCAGCAGGCTCAACAGAACAACCAGAACCAAAACTTAGGACCTCAGGAATATAGGGGTTTAGATGAGTTTTGTAAGAGGAACCCTAAGGAGTTCGCCGGTGGATATGCCTCGGAGAATGCTAATGAGTGGATTAGGGAGTTTGAAAAGATCTTCACAGTGATGCAATGCACTGATGCTCAGAAAGTGACCTATGTGGTCTACATGTTGACCAAGGAGGCATCTGAATGGTGGGAGAATACTAGGCAAGTTATGGAGGTTCAGCAGGAGGCTATCACTTGGGACTCTTTCAAGCAAAGGTTCCTGGAGAAATACTTCCCCATTGACATGAAATTGAAGAAGGAAATCGAGTTCATGCACTTGACTCAAGGGAATATGTCGGTCGGCGAGTATGCTGCGAAGTTTGAGGAGCTAGTGAAGTACGTGCCGCACTACAACCAACCCGGAAATGATCATTCAAAGTGCGCGAAGTTCCTCGATGGACTTAAGACTGGGATTAAGATGGCTTTCATACATATGGGGATCGAGAGCTTTCCACTCTTGGTAAGTAGGTACAGAGTCTACGAGGATGGACTCAAGGCAAGGAACTTGGGTAATAAGACTGCTTTACCCTCGAGTTCTCAGGAACCAATGAGGAACACTCCTAGTTATCAAAATGTGAGGCAAGGAGCCCCACACGGGCGAGGATCCTATGATCGATCCGGAGGTAGAAGGAACAATCAGTATAAGGGATCAAGGTTCCGAGGGAACAACAATCGCAACAACGGCAACCGGGGTAATAGAAACAACAATCATCCCAATAATACTGATAGAAACTCTGGGACTTCAGCTCCGTACTGTACTCAGTGTCGTCGACACCACTTCGGCCAATGTCGCTCCAAGCTGGTTTGCTTCAACTGCCAAGAGACCGGCCACTATGCAATCCAGTGCACTAAGCCAAGGCAAGAGAGGAATGTTTTGACTGCTGCTAAGCCTCAGGAGAAAGGAAGAGTTTTCACGATGAGCGGTGCAGAGGCTTCAAACCACGATGGTCTCATCCAAGGTACATGTCTTATACGCGAGAATTCCTTAAATGTGTTGTATGATTCGGGTGCCACACACTCTTTTATATCCAATGATGTTGTGAGTAGGTTGCACTTAATGGTAGCTTCTCTACCATATGATCTGATTGTGTTTACCCCTACTAGTGACCCGGTCACAGTTTCAACCTTTTGCCCTAAGTGCCCTGTAGTGATAGATGATAGGACTTTTCCCATAGACCTGATAACATTACCCTTATCTCAAATTGATGTTATCTTAGGAATGGACCGGTTATCCGCTAACCAAGTTCAACTAAATTGTTTTACTAAAACCCTAACTTTTGGGAACTCTGACGATTCCTTCCCAAATCACTTAACTGCCAATCAAATCATGGCTTCTCTGAAAGAGGGAGCCCATGTCTACATGGTCTCGACTTCCTTAAATATCGATATGGACAATCACATTCAAGAGCTGCCTGTAGTTCGAGATTTCCCCGAAGTCTTCCTTGACGACATTCCTGGATTACCACCTGTTCGAGAGGTCGAGTTTTCGATCGATGTGATACCGGGGACTGGACCAATCTCTAGAGAGCCCTATCGAATGGCACCAGTGGAGTTAGCTGAGCTGAAAAAGCAGATCGAGGAGTTGGCGGAAAAGCAACTCATCAGGCCTAGTGTGTCACCTTGGGGAGCTCCAGTTTTGTTGGTTAAGAAGAAGGATGGCAAAATGAGGTTGTGTGTCGACTACCGCCAGTTGAATAAGGTGACGATCAAGAACAAGTATCCTCTACCTAGGATAGATGACCTGATGGATCAGTTGAGGGGAGCTGCGGTGTTTTCAAAGATCGACCTTCGATCGGGATATCATCAGATTCGGGTGAAAGAAGATGATATTCCGAAGACTGCTTTTAGAACCCGCTATGGGGATTACGAGTACTTAGTCATGCCTTTCAGAGAGACTAATGCTCCTGCAGTGTTTATGGACTACATGAACAGAATCTTTCAACCCTACTTAGATTCGTTCGTGGTAGTATTCATAGACGATATCCTCATCTACTCCAGAAACAAGGAGGAACATGGGGAACATTTGAGGATAGTTCTGCAGATTTTGAAGGAGATGCAGTTGTATGCGAAACTCTCAAAGTGTGAATTTTGGTTGGAAGAAGTGAATTTCTTGGGTCATGTAATCTCAAAGAAAGGAATAGCGGTAGATCCAGCCAAGGTAAAGGCGGTTTTGGACGGGAAAGTGCCAACGACGGTGACTGAGATTCGAAGTTTTCTCGGTTTGGCAGGGTACTATAGGCGTTTTATTGAAGGATTTTCGAGATTATCCTTGCCAATGACGAAATTAACAAGAAAAGGACAGCCGTTCGTGTGGACAACGAAGTGCGAGCAGAGTTTTCAAGAACTTAAGAGGAGGCTAACTACAGCCCCAGTGCTTGTTTTGCCTGACCCGGAGAAGAGTTTCAGTGTTTACTGTGATGTGTCGAAACAAGGTTTGGGTTGCGTCCTGATGCAAGAGCGAAAGGTTGTGGCTTACACCTCTAGACAACTGAGGGTTCACGAGCAAAATTACCCCACTCACGACTTGGAGTTAGCTGCGGTAGTTTTTGCTCTGAAGATATGGCGACATTACCTCTATGGCGCGAGGATTGGGGTATTTAGTGATCATAAGAGTCTTAAGTACCTCTTTGATCAAAAGGAGTTGAACATGAGACAAAGGCGATGGATGGAATTTTTGAAGGATTACGACTTCGAGCTACAGTATCATCCGGGGAAAGCGAACGTGGTAGCAGACGCTTTGAGTAGGAAATCTCTTCATGTGTCTGCAATGATGGAGAAAGAGATGAAGTTAATTGAGGAATTCAGAGATATGAACTTGGAAGTCAGGATGAATCCACGAAGTATAACCCTGGGAATGTTGGTTGTGTCGAACGAGTTTATGGAGCAAGTCGATAAATGGCAATCAAACGATCCAGAGTGACAGGCCAAGAAGCAGTTAGTTCTTTAAGGAAAAGAGACTGAATTCCAAGTAGGAACTGATGGAGTGTTGAAGCATAAGGATCGGATTTGTGTGTCGCAAGACAAGGAAATGAGAGGGATGATTTTGGAAGAAGCTCATAAGAGTAAGCTGAGTATCCATCCCGAAGCAACCAAAATGTACCAGGACTTGAAGAAGGTGTTTTGGTGGCCTGGTATGAAAAGAGAAGTAGCGGAGTATGTGTCGAGGTGTCTGGTATGTCAGAAAGCTAAGATTGAACACAAAAAACCCGGCAGAGTGTTACAACCATTGGAAATTCCAAGTTGGAAATGGGACAGTATTTCCATGGATTTTGTAACTGCTTTGCCTAAGACTCGGAAAGGATTTGACGCTATTTGGGTAATTGTGAACCGATTAACCAACAGCTCTCTTTTCCTACCCGTCAATGTGAAGTATCTATTGGAGAAGCTGGCAACCATATATGTCAATGAGGTAGTGAGACTTCATGGAGTGCCGACAAACATCATATCAGACAGAGATCCGAGATTCGTTTCATTGTTTTGGAATAGTCTACATGCTGCACTCGGGACAAGACTTCAGTTGAGTTTAGCTTATCATCCTCAGACGGACGAACAATCAAAAAGAACTATCCAATCACTAGAGGATCTTCTTAGAGCTTGTGTTCTGGAACAGGCAGAAGAATGGGATACTCTTCTACCACTGATCGAATTCACATACAACAACAGTTACCACTCAAGCATAGGGATGGCTCCTTATGAAGCTTTATATGGAAGAAAGTGTAGAACACCCTTATGTTGGTTCGAAACTGGGGAAAATCTCATTCTAGGTCCGGAAATGGTCCAGCAAACAACTGAAAGGATTAAAATGATTCAGGAGAAGATGAGAAGTGCACAAAGACGGCAGAAAAGCTACTATGATCAGAGAAGGACTCCTATCGAGTTTGAAGAAGGTGATCATGTATTCATGCGAGTAGTACCCACTACTGGGATTGGCAGAGTGCTTAAAACCCGAAAACTTACCCCAAAATTCATAGGACCTTACCAAATCCTAAAACGTGTAGGACCAGTAGCTTATGAAATTGCCTTACCCCCAATGTTTTCTAACCTACACAATGTCTTTCATGTGTCGCAACTTAGAAAGTATATTAGTGATTCTTCTCACATCATCGAACCCGACTCTATACAACTCAAGGAAAATCTCACGTACGAGACTTTACCCTTAAGGATAGACGGTCGAAGTGTAAAGACTCTTCGAGGAAATGAAATTCCTCTGGTTAAGGTGATGTGGAGTTCTGTGAATGGTGAAACTGCTACTTGGGAACGTGAGAGTAGCATGAGGGATTCGTACCCCCACTTGTTTGAAACAGGTACGTTATTTCTCGAGGACGAGAAATTTCTAAGTTGGGGAGGATGTAACATCTGCCTTTTTGACTCACTTCTTCTACAAGTCCCTAATCAAGAAAATTGTTTTAATCTAATTAATTAAAGAATTGATTTAAAAGAGTTTTGATTTCATGATGGATTTTTATGCTTTGAAATTTAATTTACTTGTGTTGTGATTTTATGTGCTTGATTTTCTAAGGTTTTCAAGGAATCATGTTGCTTGAGGTTTTATTGAGATTTTGTCTTCTTAATTGACTCATATGATTTTATGGTTTTAAGATGGAAAATTATTTTCTCTAAGCTTCAAAAAAATTAAAGTCCAATCATCTTGATCTAGAATCGTCTCTAGAAAACCCTAATTAGCATCCTTAATCTTTGATTAAAACTTAATGAAGTTCTTTATCCTTGATTAAGCACTTAATCACTCTCTTAAACCCTAAACCCTCAAGGTTAGTGAGCTAATCTAGAATTAAGTTTTCCCTAAACTTTTGCTAGTATGGATTAAGTTTTTGATTAGTGCCTTAATCCATGATTAAGCCCTAATCTCTAAGGATTAGTGGACTAAACCTAAATTAGTTTCCCTAATCACGATTAGACCCTAATTAGTGCCCTAAACCTAAATTAGCTAACCTAATCTACCCTAAATACCCTAATGGCCGAATGCTAGGTGTATTACTTGGCCACCAAGTTCATTTACTTGGTCACCAAGTTGCCGTGCTTAAAAGTCAAACAAATGACATCATCCTAATGACCTAATCATGACATAAGAAAGGAAAAAAGGAAAGGAAATAGAAAAAGAAAAGGAGGAGCCGTGGGGAGGAGGAAACCAAAGCCCAAACCCATTAAAAACATCTACAAACATCAACACACACTTCTCTTGTTTTCATTTCCTTCATTTCTCATTCCAAACCAAACATCAACACTCACACACACTTCATTTGGTTCTTCTTCATCTCCATTCATCCCAAGCTCTAAACACTTCACACTAAGAGCAAAATCAAGCTCTTAGAGAGAGAGAGAGAGGAGGAGGAGGCCGAACCTAAAGGAGGAAGAAGAAGGAGGATTTTGCTTTTCTAGTTTGATTTCTAAGCTTGATTTAGGTAGATCCTTAAGCCCTTAACCTCTTTCTTTGATTCATTTTCGTTTTTCATGATTTTCTTCTAAAGTCTTGATTTTGTTTGAAAGTGTTGATGCATGTTTGTTTTCAAATTAGATCTAGTGATTTTCTTTACAAGCATGTTGACTTTTAAGCTTGATCTTGAAGTTTTTTTTAAGAAGGTGTTTTCTCTCATGATCTTGATTTTTCTTCTTGATTTCTTAAAAGATTTTTGAAAAGAACTTGATTTTAAGTTTTCATGAAGGATTTTTCAAAGATCTAGTGTTTTTGCTTGCATGCTTGTTAAGATCTAAGCTTGAACTATGATGTGTTTGATGCTTAAGTTTTTAATGTAAAGATCTTTGAAATGGGTTAAGTTTTCTTGATAAATTTCTTTATGTTGGCCACGGTTTTGAGTGGTCTTTAGGTTAGAAATTTTGATGATTGTTGTGTCTTATGTGCATGTAAATATTCTTAGATTTTGATTATGTTTTGGAAGTTTGAGTCTCTAAGAAAATTCTTTTTGAGGAAACCATGAATAGTCACAGTTTTGATGATGATGTGGTTGAAAGTTTGATTTCCTTTTTGATTGATCTCTTGCATGTTATGATCTTGAATTTAATGATGTTTTAGATGAATAAAATTTATGTGATGTTGTGGTCTTTATGTGGTTAGCCACGATTTTGCATGCTTGATTGAAAAGATTAGAATTTTCTTAAGTTTAATTGTTGAACATGTGATTTCCATGAGTGTTGAGTTGATTTTATGTGTTAAATGTGAAATAAAAATTGTTTAGAAACTTGTCTAGGCTCACGGTTTTATGTAGAAAAATATGCTACGATTATGTTTCTACTTGCTTGATGAATTATGTGAAATTGTTGTTGGATTTGAAGTTGTTTTTAGAAGTCTTGAATCTTCGAAAATGTTTTTGAGAAAAACCTAGTCAAGGTCACGGTTTGGACCTTAGACTTTGAGTTAAAATTCTATTGAATGTATATGTGTTCATGTCATGAAGTTATGTGTTGATTTCTGAAGCTATTCCTTGAGAAAATAATTTTTTTAAACAACTCATGATGCATACAGTTTTGATATAGTCAAGTATGATAAGATGAAGTTTTGCTAAGATGGAATCGATTAAGTGAAAGTTAAAAAGAAAAATGTGTCTAAGTGTATGTGTGAAACATGATTCGGTTTGTATATGCTTAAGAGTCTAATTCCTTTATTTGATTGAGTTATATGTGTGAATGAGTATGTGAACATGTTATGTTTGACTTAATTTGACGACTTGTGATTTTGTAATGTTTGAAATGAATGAATATTTGTTTAAGCTTCCTAAGTAAAGTAAGAATGATTTTTAGAATGCATGAAGGTGTTTAAATGGTTTAATTTGTTTGAGTATCATGCTGTCCACATTTAGTTTTAAGTATTTGAACTTGATAGATTGTTGATCAAAGTGTTTGTTTGATTGTTTTCAAGATGCTTGGTTTACCTATGTGTTTAAATTGATTTTGAACAATGGAAAATGAATTTAAAACTTAGGATATGATGTTGTCTAGAATTTTCTAAGTTGTATTTCTTATTCAAAAATGTTTTTGAGGTGCTTTGAAGCTTAGTTTTTATAGGTATTTAATCTAAGACAAAATTAGTTTAAAAAATGCAATTTTTCGATGTTTTCGAAGTTGAGTTCATTGCTGTCCAAGAGAGACCAGCAAAGAAACTTTTGATTTAAATTAATTTATTTGATTGTTGTCTCATGATTTTAAAGTATAAAAGTTAGTGTTTGATTTTGGACAAGTTTGAGTAAAAAGAATTGATGTTTTGGTTTTAAATAAAGACAAAGTTTGGATTTTTCTTAAGTTACCTTGAGAATAATTTTGAGAGTAATATTTGAGTAAAGTTTAAATACTCATGTGTCTATCTTATGGGACTTGAAAGAAGTTGGAGTCGGGCAGACTAGGAAGGAAGCGAATCGTTCGGAACTTGAGGAATTGGTAACTGCGAACCCAGGTGAGAGAGAAGTTATCCTAAGACACTTTGGTGTCTAGTGAGTATATTAGGACACTCCGTACTCTCTCAAAGTCGGAGTAAAGGTCTATTGTAGCCAGTAGTATACCCGATAAATTGTGTGCCCTGTTTGTATCGCGGTATACGTAGACTCAGACCTATACCATCACATGGTATGAATTGATTGATATATTTGTTTATATTGAGATATATTGTTGCTTATATTGTTATTGCATGAGCATAATGCATCATCCCGCGATATACGTTAAGAATAGAAAAGACATTAGAAACTATAAGAAATCCCCCAAAGAATAGAGCGAAACTCTAAGGGATGGAACGCGCTACGGAACCGGATGATGCTGATGCGATCGAGCACGTGGATCGAGCGGACGACATGGCTAATGGGCTAGCGTTTGGACGATGATGACGCCTTTGAACCGGATGCAACTACTGCAGAGTCCCACAAAGACGATTCCCATATGGTCGTAGCCATATGTTGGAATGACTTGGGATAGGTCGGAGCCTATCTATCAAAGATTGATGGATATTCCACATATAGTCGGAGCTATATGCCGGAGTTGGTTCTAAATGGGTCATAGCCCGTCAGAATAACTATGATGTCTCACATATGGTCGGAGCCATATGCCGAAAGTAATTCAGGATGGGTCGGTTCCCGTCAAACATAGTGGTCGAGTCCCACAGAAGTATTCCGCATATGGTCGGAGCTGTATGACGGAGATGACGTAGGATGGGTCGACGTTAGGATAAACGAGTATAACCTCACGAATTAAAACCCTTACCCGAAGTAGTGGAGAGGAAGATACGGTGTTTACCTGCGTGGTAATCACTTGATGATTAGGATAGGGGAGGGCAATGACGGTGATTCGTCAAGAAGCCTAAGAGGAGTCTGTCTAGGCGGGGAAAAGCTACGGTGACCTGGGTTGACCATCCAAGGTTGGGTAGGTAGTCCGGTGTCGTAGCTGAAGTACTGCATGATCACTAGACGGATGACTGTCACCCCCTTGACTAAATCAGGATCAGAAGAGGGATACTTGAACACGGCGGAGGTGGACACCCTTGTCATGACATCTTTCCCGGGCATTTTACATCTTGGTGTCGTCTCCCGGAGCCGGTGTGGTTAAAGATCCTGTACTTCTGGTTGCTTCCGACTAGGTGGATGGATTCCGAGGAGATGTAGACCCAAAACCATAAGGCTTGAATTCTGATACTATGGACTCGGGATATGTGGACAGAGAGAGACTTCGACTTTGCGAGATGAACTGACTAAGAGATCCCCTTAAGAGAAAGATAACGCGTTAGATAATGTGCCTATTGCACTGCATTCTCATGCATCTTGCATAATTATCTGCTGTATTGTTTGCTTGTATTGCTTGTTATGTTCTGGTATACGTCGCTAGTGTAAATCCAAGAAGTCGATGGGAGTAATTCCATTCGAGTAACATACTCTCTCAACTTCTTGTGTGTATGTAATGGTAAACCTCTGGTTCTAAAAGATGGTGGAGCTGGTGTGGCTTCTCCTGGAAGAGTGACCTACTGATCGTGGTACGCGGATGAGAGGGCTACTGCTGGACGATGGAGATCGCTTTGGAGGACTTATGCCCCGAATCGAGAAGGACATGTTGTCTAGTAGTTATAACTAGGTTCCCGTTGGACCCTTGCTGATATGTATATCAAGTGTACCCCTTTTCTTTTGAAATGTTTTTGCTAAGGTAAATGTTATGTAAGGATGGCACTGATGAACTATGGTGACCACTTTTGAAAGGACTTTTATGACCTGTTTCTAAACTGTTTTTCAGAATGACTGTCGTAATCAGACATATAACTGTTTTAAGTAAACCAAATATATTTCTATGCGAAAAGCCTTTGTTTTGAGAAGTTATCAATAACAAATCGTTTTTAGAAAATTTCAGTAAACGTTTTTGAGAGAAAGGATTTAAAAGTAATACCTTGTTTTGGAAAGCTTGACTGACGAGTTTTATTCAAAAAAATATTCACCCTATTTTTCATAAAAGAATTAATTAGTATTTGTAAGTGTTTATTTCGAGTTTTCCAAATCGGGGTGTTACAATCCGCTTCCTTCCTAGTCTGCTCGACTCCAACTTCTTCCAAGTCCCGCAAGATAGACACAGGAGTATTAATACTTTATTCAATATTACTCTTGAATTTATTCTCAAAGTAACTTAAGAAATATTCAAACTTTGTCTTCATGTAAAATCAAATCATCAATCCTTTTGCTCAAACTTGTCCAAAATCAAACACTAACTTTTATACTTTAAATTCATGAGAAAATGATCAAATAAATTAATTTAATTCAAAAGTTTCTTTTCTGGTCTCTCTCTTGGACAGCAATGAATTCAACTCCGAAAACACCGAAAAATTGCACTTTTCAAACCAACTTTATCTTATATTAAGTACTCACCAAAACTCAACTTCAAATCACTTTGAAAACATTTTTAAATAAGAAATACAACTTATAAAAATTCTGGACAGCATCATATTCTAAGTCTCAAGTTCACTTTCCATTATTCAAAACCAATTTAAATCCATAGACAAACTATGTATCTTGAAAACAATTAAATAAACACTTTGATCTACAATTTCTCAAGTTCAAACACTTAAAATCAAGTTTGGGCAGCATGATGCTCAAATAAAACAATTTACTTAAACACTTTCATGCACTTCAAGAATCATTCCTACATTATTTAAAAATCTCAAACAAACGTTTATTCAGTCCACAAACTAACTTTCATTCATTCCAAACATTACATAACCATAAGTCATCAAATTGAACTTAAAAAATTTCTTCTCAACATGCTCACATACTTATTCATGCATATATCTCAATCAAATAAAGTAGTTAAACTTATAGGCACATACAACCGAATCATACTCACATAAACACTTAGACAAATTTTCATTTAACTTACACTTTATCAATTTTAACTTAGCATATACTTACACATAGAACTCAAACTTAGCAAAACTTCATCTCATTACACCTAATCATATCAAAACCGTATGCATCATTTGTTTTTCAAAAATCATTTTCTCAAAGAATAACTTCACAAATTAACACACATATACTCAAGAAAGTTTAGCTCAAAAACTAAGGTCCAAACCGTGACCTTGGACTAAGTTTCTCAAAAACTTTTCAAGAGTATAAGACTTCTAAAAACAACTCCAAATTCAACAACAATTTCACATGATTCATCAAACAAGTAGAAATATAATCTTAACATATATATATTCACCAAACCGTGAGCATCATCAAGTCTCTAGAAAAATCTTTATTTCACATCTAACACACAAAATCAACTTAAAATTCATGGAAATCACATATTCATTGTTTATACTTAAGAAAATCTCAATCTTCTTATCCAAACATGCAAACCGTGGCCATCACTTAAAAATCACAACATCACACAAATTTTAATTCATCCACAACATCATTAAACTCCAAGATCATAACATGCATGTGATCAAATATAAGGAAAATCAAACTTTCAACCACAACAACATCAAAATCGTGGCTTTGTTGATGGTTTTCTCAAAAAAAATTCTTAAAGGTTCAAACTTCCAAAACATACTCACAATCTCATGATATTCACATGCACATATCACAAATCCATCATCAAAACCTCTAACCCAAAAATCAATCACAAACCGTGGCCATTCATAAGGAAATCACTAGGAAAAATTCAATCTTTTTCAAAAACCTTTGCATGCATGTGAAGATCAAACATAGATCTCTTGAAAAATCCTTCATGCAAACTCAAAATCAAACTTTCCAAAAACACTTTAAGAGATCAAGAAGAAAATGAATGAGTTCATGAGATATCTTAAGATCATGAAAGAAAAATGCTTTCTTAACAAAAGCTTCAAAATCAAGCTTAGAAATTAACATGCATGTAAATGAAAACACTAGATCTAGCTTGAAAACAAACATGCATCAACATTTACAAACAAAAATCAAAACTTTAAAGCTTGAATTTAAAGAAAGAGGTTAGGAACCTAAGGAAATACCTAGATCAAGCTTGAATTTCTATTGAAGAAGCCAAAATCCTCCTTCTCCTTCTCCCTCATGGATTCGGCCTTCTCTCCCTCTCTCTCTCTCTAAATTTCTTTCTCTCTCAACACTTTGTTTTCTAGCTTTAAAATGAGTAAGGATGAGGAAGAAAAACCAAGTGAAGGGTGTGTGTGGGTGTTTATATACACATGATTTTGGGCTTGGGCTTGTTTTCCTCTCCCTCCCCCACGGCTACACCTTTCTTTTTCTTCTTTTTTTCTTTTTCTCCTTCATGTCATGCTTGTGTCACTATGGTGACATCATGAACTTGGCTACCAAGTTAATAAACTTGAAGACCAAGCATGCAATAGTGTCCAGAATGCACATGTGAGTGTGCATTCGGTTTTGGGGGTTTTAAGGGTAGATTAGGTTAGTTAATCTAGGTTTAAGGTGCTAATTTGGATCTAATCATGATTAAGGTAGGGTTAGGAAAACTAGATTAGGTTTAGTTCATAAATCCTTAGAGTTTAGGGCTTAATCAAGGATTAAGGCACTAATCAAAGACTTAATCCATACTAGTATAGGTTTAAGAAAAACTAATTCTAGGTTAGTTCACTAACCTTGAGGGTTTAGAGTTTAAGAGAGTGATTAAGTACTTAATCAAGGATTAGGAACTTGATTAGGGTTTAATCAAAGATTAGGGATGCAAATTAGGGTTTCTAGAGATGATTCTAGATTAAGGGTATGATAAGATGATTGGACTTTAATTTTTGAACTTAGGGTAGAAATAATTTTCCACCTTAATTACCACAAAACCGTATGCATAAATTTAAGAAGATAAAATCTTAGTCAAAACCTTAAGTAATATAATTCATCGAAAACCTTAGAAAAAGAAACACATGAAATCATAACACAAGTGGATTAAATTCCAAAGTGTAGAAATCCATCATGAAATCAAACTTCCTTAATCAATTCTTAAATCAATTATATTAAATCTATTCAATTAAATAATCAAGTAAATCACTAAATAGGAACAATTTCTTACTTAACCGAATAAAACACTTCATTAAAAATCCTTTGTAAAACAATATCTCAAAACTCCTTTTTAATTAAAATTTGTCTATCTTAGTCAGGAAAATACGGGATGTCACAGCGAGCATAGTATAGATAGTTGGATCTTAGGATAGGGATGTAGCTGTTGTGGACCAGTTGGGAGCTTTGGAGGATCAGTTGACCTGCTCTGAGACGTCTATTATTTTGAGTTGTATTATATTGTACATATTTTGAGATGTCTTAGAGTCGAGGTCATATCAGTTGTAGCTTTTACTTTCAGTATATGGACTTGATCTTTTGGACTTGTTCTACTCTTGGATTATGATGATGTACTGATGGGGATATCTTTTTATCTTATCATATACATATGATGTTTTATATATCACAAATGATCCTCATGTATTATTTTATTCCGCGTACTCTGATTTTCATGAAAAAGAAATTTGGCGATGGTTATTATTTTTGTTATCGTTAAATCATTCGAGATAACGATAAGTTATGATACAAACTAATTATAAGATTCTTGATTAAGAAAAGAATGTTGTCTTGAAGCATTTTCTGAACTGAGTTCTATAACTTATTAATAAGCCGAATTCAAAGTATTTGTGTTGATATACCAGCAAGTGAACTGGGTCAACGAGTAATATAGTCTGGAAGACCGAATATCGTCCCACAGGGAGTTGTGTTTTTAGTATATTTTCACCTTAATGTAATTAAAAATAAATCCTATAAACTAAAAAGTGTTTAAATTAATAATTCAGATTTAAAAACTATAATTAACTAAACTACTAAGTTGCTGAAATTAAATTAAAACTAGAGAACAATGGGAGAAAAGTGGTTAGGAACGTTGGTTCCATTGTAGGTTTCACTTATTCAATTATAATTCAGATTTTCCTTTAATTATCCTTCAATTCATGGACCATTCCTCTCAAATAGCAATAATTAGATCTCTCTAATATTACCCTTATTTTCTAAATACTTAATCCTTGATCTCTCAACAAATTACAATATAAGAAAATATCAATTTCAGCACAAGGGAATTATAAAGTCATATAATCATTTAATCATATCTCTATAACTAAACTGATTATACCATTAATTGCATGGCCTATTCCAAATCCCAACTCTCGTTGCGAATTAAGAAATCCAAAACATAAATTGCGCGGGTTTATGTATGCAATAAAAACACAATTAATGCATGAATTGAAAACAGCAAAATCCTAAATCATAAATTTAAATAAGCTACGCCATACAAATTCACCGTGTTCCTAACACGAGGGTTATAGTTACACATAGAAATAAGAAGAAGAAAAGACATAATAGGGAAATTCATAGACAAATTACCCCAAATCCTTCAATCTTCAAATGCTCCAAATCAATGCAATCTCCCTCTTCAAATCTAAATTCTGTTTTCTCCTCTAGTTGGCTGCCTAACCTAATTCTCAATCACAAATTTATATTTACAATCTATCTCTAAGTAGAATCCCAATCAATTTCTGAAGTTTTGGCCCAATTGGGCTTTTTCTGGTGCACGCGCGCCCCAGGCGCACGCGGTGTCGCGCCCCAGGTGTGACATTCCGTATTTTTCCCGACTAAGATAAAAAAGTTTTCATTAAAGAAGAATATTGAGATATTGTTTTACAAATGATTTTCGACGAGTATTTTATTCGATTACGTAATCAATTTTCGATTTTATGGAATTTTGGTAAACAAAGGTTTTATGGAATTCAAGCAAATGATTTTGTTGAAGTTTGGAGTAATTGTATTATTTGTGATTTTATTTGAAAAACGAATTTCTTTGTGCATTTTTATGGATTTAACCTAATTGATTTAAGAATCGATTTAAAAGAGTTTTGATTTCAAGATGGATTTTTACACTTTGAAGTTTAATTCCCTTGTGTTATGATTTTATGTGTTGGATTTTCTAAGGTCTTCAATGAATTGTATTGCTTGAGGTTTTAATTAAGGTTTTGTTTTCTCAAATTGATTCATATGGTCATATGGTTTTAAGATGGAAGACTATTTTTATTAAGTTCCAAAGAAATCAATGTCCAAATCGCCTTGATCTAGAATAATCTCTCAAAACCCTAATCGAGTTCTTAATCCTTGATCACTTTCTTAAACCCTAAACCCTCAAGGTTAGTGAGTTAACCTAGAATTAACTTTCCTTAAACCTATGATTAAGCCCTAATCACTAAGGATTACTGGACTAAACCTAGATTAATTATCCTAATCCTACCCTAATCATGATTAGAACCTAATTAGTGCCTTAAACCTAATTAAGCTAAACTAACCTACCCTAACTACCTATGGCCGAATACTCATGTGTATAGCTTGGCCACCAAGCTCATTTCCTTGGTTACCAAGTGGTATGCTACAAAGTCAAACCCATGACATCACCTTCATGACCAAAGCATGACCTAAGGATGGACTTAGAAGCAAAATCGTGAGGGACCTAGGAGCAAGACTTGGCCTCCAAGTTTTGTGACTTAGTCCCCAAGGAAATTGCAATCAAGCCCCCCATGCAAGCCCTTGATGGCAATTAAGTGAAAGTAGAGAAAGATAAGAGAAAGAGAGGGCCAAAACCGTGAGAGACCAAGAGGAAGTTCATTTCCATTTCTCATTCTTGTTCCTTCATCATTTTTCTTTCTCTCATCAACACCAACACAAACCACAACAACACACACCAACAACACCCTAAAACCGTGAGTGAGTGAGTGAATCCTTCTTCATTCATTCATCAACACAAACTTTCTTCCACTTCTTTTCCTAAACCAAACACATAACACCAAGAGAATCATCAAACTCTTGGTGAGAAAGAGAAAGAGAGAGTGACCGAATCTTGAGAGGAAGGAAACCAAACTTTGAACTCTCCATGACCTAAACAAGACCAAGCTAAGACAGTGAAGGAAAGAAGGAGAAAGACCATGGACTAGGAAAATGAGTGATGGACCGTGAGGAGAGAGGAGAGAAACCAAGGAATTGGACTTGAATTCTTTAAAATTTTGACTAAGTAAGAATTTGTTTCATGATTTTAAAAGTTTTAAACCTTTTTCTTTGATTCTTTTTCGTTTTCATTCTTTCTTTCTAAAACTTTGATTTTGTTTGAAAGAGTGTTGATGCATGTTCTTTTTCAAGTTAGATCTAGTGATTTTCTTTACATGCATGTTGATCTTTGAACTTGATCTTGAGGTTGTTGTTAAGAAAGTGTTTTTCTCATGATCTAGAGTTTTCTTCTTGAACTCTTAAAAGTGTTTTTGAAAAGGACTTGATTTTAAGCTTTCATGAAAGATTTTTCAAAGATCTAGTGTTCTTGTTGCATGCATGCCAAGATCTATGCTTGAAACTATGATTTGTTGATGCTTGAGTTCTTAATGTGAAGATCTTTGAGAATGATTGATTTCCTTGGTGATTTTCCTTGTGGTTAGCCACGGTTTGTGCTTGACTTTTAGGTTAGAAGCTTGATGTTGGATTTTGATTGTATGCATGTGATTATCTTGTGATTCTAAGTATGATTTGGAAGTTTGAATCTTTAAGAAAACTCTTTTTAAGAAAACCATGGACAAGTCATAGTTTTGATGATGTTGTGAGTGAAAGTTTGATTTTCTTTTGCTTGATCTTTTGCATGTCTGTTGGAGAGTGCCCTAGTGGCAATCGTATTTTCTCTTTTACTTGTACTTATTTCATGTTTATGGATTATTACTATTAATAATAATGAGGCATTTCATTTATTATATTTATGCTTTAATTGTTTAATTAAAATAGATGTAATAAAGTCCTTAGGATTATAAGTTCAATGTCATAAGAATATCAAGTACATGACTTGATAGTGAGATCTTATTGATTGATAATTATCCTTAAAGATTCCCTAGTCGAGTATTATAGTTAATAAGGACAACTATAATACATCGAGACTAGTATGTGGCAGACTGATGACTGTATCTCACCAGTCATGGATATGGGATATCAAGTCTTCACATAAGTACACATTGGGACAATTGTGTACTGGATTGACCCGCCATGAGAATGCAACATGGGTTATTAAGTGAGTGTCATAAGCGATTCTCATAGTGACAATGGTGTACATGGTCCTTCGACCTGGAGTCGCTACGGTTCCCAACATGAGGAATTATATGCTTTCACGGAATCAAACGTCATCTTTAACCAGGTGATCATAACGGTTGTAGTCGGGTATATGACAAATCATGTAGAGGGATGTGAGTGACGTAGATGGGATTTGTCCTTCCTTATTAATAGGAATTATATCTCTGGGCCCCTTGATTGAGTGAGACGGTGAAATGTATGGCCATACTCAAGACAGTCAATATGAGATATTGACGAGACTTGTTTAGACGCGTCTACTCAGGGATCAAGAAACCATAGGTTACACTATTCATGGGTGACACGTTCCATGCCATGAGTGTAACTATGATATTTGGACAAAGGGATTAAACTTACACATGTTCATTGGTCACAGTAAAAGGTTTAGTCAAATCACAGACATTCCTGTCACTTGGGTAGCAATGATGTGTTGCTAGATACCGCTCATTGCTTGTAAAGTTAAAATGTGATTTTAACATTACTGCCAACGTTACAGGAACCTATAGGGTCACACACTAAGAGAAGATAAAATTGGAGATATTACATTTGATAAAAATACAATAGTTGTATTTTTATAAAATTAAATCTTTCTGATATGATTAAGATATGATTCGTTTTATCTTTATGTATAAGATATAAATTTGATTTTATCTTCTACATATAAGATAGAATTCGAATTTATCTCCTAAAAGCCCAACCAGTTGGTCTGATAATATTATAAATATAATATTATTAGCTTTAGGAGAAATAGAGGTGTGTGAGACACAGAACGGAAACCCTAGCCGTCATATCAGAGAGTGAGTGATACACAGACTCTCTCTTCTCTACTAGCATTGAGAAGAGAGACGTGACTCCAATTGGGAATTTGTTTGTGTGGATACCAATAGAGGCACAACACATTGATGTGCTCGTGATTGACGAAGCATTCGTGATAAGATTCGTTGGTCTCCTCTTCCTTGCAAAAGGTAATTTTATTCCCTATCTCAAATCATGATTTCACATGGATCCTGGATGGAAATAGGAAATTATTTTTTTTCCGCTGCGTTTGTCGCATCCTATTTCCTAACAATGTCATGATCTTGAAGTTTAATGATGAATATAAAATTTTGTGATGTTGTGATTTCTTGGGATAGTCACGGTTTGTACGTGTGGATGAAAGGGTTAAGATTTTCTTAAGTTTACTTGATGAATAAGTGATTTCCATAAACTATTGGGTTGATTATATGTGTTAAATGTTAAATAAAAATTGTTTAGAGATGTAATGATGCTCACGGTTTCATATAGGAAGTGTATGTTAGGATTATATTTTTTTTACTTGCTTGATAAATGATATGAAATTGTTATTGGATTTGAAGTTGTTTTTAGAAGTCTTTAATCTTTGAAAAATGTTTTTGAGAAAACCTAGTTAAGGTCACGGTTTGGACCTTAACTTTGGAGCTAAATTTTCTTGAGTGTATTTGTGTTCATGTCATGAAACTATATGTTGATTTGTGAAACTATTCCTTGAAGAAATAACTTTTAAAAGACTAATGATGCATACGGTTTTAATGTAATTAAGTGAAAGTTAAATGAAAATTTGTCTAAGTATTTTTGTGATGCATGATTCGGTTTATATATGCTTAAGAGTTTGACCTCTTTATTTGATTAAGATATATTCATAAACAAGTATGTGAGTGTGATGTTCAACTTGATGACTTGTGATTATGTGATGATTGGAATAAATGCAAATTAACTTGGTAAAGCTTTGTGCTGAAAATTGGATATGTGTGTTTTTAACCTTGATAAATAATATTTGTGCATGCTCAATAATTCTGAAATTTTGCCACTAATCTAAGTATGATAAAATGAGTTTCTCTGAATTTTTGAAAGATTTTTGGAATCGATTTCCCATTTCTATGAGAACCAATTTTGTGAAGACGGTTTTGAGAAAACAAGTTTTTCAGTTAAAGATGGATAGAATTTTCAAACTTGTGCTACTCTAAATTACTTGAAATTTTTATGGTAGCTTCCTGAATCTCTCTATATGCTCTCTGTAAAATTTGAGGAGATTTGGAGTTGCTTTGATAATTTTACTAAAGGCAAAACAGTGAACCGTTTGGTTCAGATTTTCCAGACTTAATGACAAACTTAATTAGAAAAATATAACTTACACAACTCCAAATAATCCGAAATTTTTATGAGATGGTCTTGACTGTATGAGGGAAGTCTATACCAATTTTCATGCAATTCGGAGTTGAAACACTATTTTTAACCATGACATTTTGGCCTCAGGTCAGCAACAGTTCCATCATGCTTTTTAGGCAAAATCTGATTGGAAACCTAACTTAAGATTGTTCAAATGACTTGGAAATTTTATATGATGAAATTTGACATATATTGGTATGTTCTGGAAGTTTTGAGAATTAAACAAATTGATTTGGTATAGTTATAGATTTTATCCTTTGAGCTTTTCCCGTAATTGAACAAAAGCATTATTTAAATGTTTTTGACAAACGTGAATTTTGTACTTCATTTCATGACTTGGCTGGACTTTTATGGTGATTGTAATGTCTTGAAATAATTGAATAAGTGGTGGCTTGATGGTATGTTTAGACTAGGCATGAATGAGTTTTCAAAGTTAATTGTTTACGGTGTTTCGGTCTAGGCTATTAGTTTGAAATTATGATTTGAAATGTGCTATGTTCTATGTGCTAAATGGTTTGTCTTATCATGCTTCCCATGTTTGATTTTAAGTGTTTGAACTTGAGAAAGTGTTGATCAAAGTGTTTATTAAATCGTTTTCAAGATGCTTAATTTGTTTATGGATTTAAATTGGTTTTGGATAATGAAAAATGAACTAGGAACTTAGCATATGATGCTGTCCAGATTTATTTAAATTGTTTTTCAATCTTGAAGATGTGTTTTGTTGGTTTTAAGTTTGAGTTTTAAATGGTACGTGATTTAAGAAAAGTTGGATTTCAAAGGTGACGATATTCGGTGTTTTCGGGATCGAGCAAGCTGTTGTCCAAGACGGACCAGCAACCGATCCATTTATTCAAAACGATTTCATTGCTTTTCTATAATGATTTCGAAGTATTTAGAGTATAGTGAAAGTTGGATTTTGATTTGAGAAAGTCTTGAAGTTTTACGATTTTTCGACAAGAAGTGAAAGGAGTTTTCGAAAACGCATTTTTGGATTATAAGTATGACGATTATTTAGATAGACTAGTAACGTTAGTGTCTCCTATCTAGTACGAGGTGCGTATAATCCAGGAAGCTGGAGCAGCTGACAGTTGGGAGAACCCGCAACGATTTCGTACAAAGTAATTGCTGGAGTTGAGGTGAGAGAAAAGCTTCCCTAAGACACCGTGGTATTTAGGTGATCTATTAGGACACTCCGTACTCTCTCAAAGTCGGAGTAAAGGTCTATCGTAGCTAGTAGTATACCCGATAAATTGTGTGCTTGTTTGTATCGCGGTATACGAAGACTCAGACCTATACCATTACATGGTATTGATTGATTGCTATATTTTCTTATGTTGAGATATATTGTCGTTATATTGTCATTGCATGAGCATAATGCATCATCCCGCGATATAAGATAAGAATAGTAAAGACATAGAAAATTATAAGAAGTTCCCCGACGAATAGAGTGAAACTCTAAGGGATGGAACACGCAATGGAACTGGATGATGCTGATGCGCCGAGTACGTGGATTGAGCTGATGATGTGAATGTGACGACGATGTTTTAAACATGGATGCAATGACTGTGGAATATGTTGAGAGTGTATCTACATGGTTGTAGCCATGTGTTGAGACGATTTCCATATGGTCGTAGCCATATGTTGAGACAGCCTCCATATGGTCGTAGCCATATGTTGAGAGCGAGTTGAGATAGGTCAGAGCCTATCTATTAATGATTGACGGATATCCCGCATATGGTCGAAGCCATATGCCGATGATGATTCTGAGTGGGTCGTAGCCCGTCAGAATGATGATTGATTTTCCGACTATAGTTGTAGCTATATGTCGATGGTGATTCTGAATGGGTCGTAGCCCGTCAGAGAGATTGTGGATATCCTGCATATGGTCGGAGCCATATGCCGAGAATGATTCTGGATGGGTCGGAGCCCGTCAAATATAGTAGTCGAGTCCCACAAGAAGTAACCTGCATATAGTTGGTGCTATATGGCGGAGGTGACTTAGGATGGGTCGATATTAGGATAATCGAGTATAGCCTTTACGACTTAAAACCCTTACCCGAAGTAGTGGAGAGGAAGATACGGTGTTTACCTGCGTGGTAATCACTTGATGATTAGGATAGGGGAAGGCAATGGCGGTGATTCGTCAAGAAGCCTAAGAGGAGTCTGTCTAGGCGGGAAAAAGCTACAGTGACCTGGGTTGACCATCCGACGTTGGGTAGGTAGTCTGGTGTCGTAGCTGAAGTACTGCGTGTACACTAGATGGACGACTGACGCCCCCTTGACTAAATCAGGATCAGAAGAGGGATACTTGAACACGGCGGAGGTCGACACCCTTGTCATGACATTTTTTTTCCGGGCATTTTATATTGTATATTATTTTGGTGTGGTCTCCCGGAGCCGGTGTGGGTAGAGATCCTGTACTTCTGATTGCTTCTGACTAGGTGGATGGATTCCGAGGAGATGTAGACTTGAAACCAAAACGATTAAGCCTGAATCCCGATACTATGGACTCGAGATACATGAACAAAGAGACTTTGATCGTGCAAGACAAGCCGATCGAGAGACTTCGATTTTGTGAAACAAGCTGTTTAAGAAATTCGGCTTTGCGAGACGAACTGATTTAGAGACTCCCTAAGGAAAGGACATAGTGTTAGATAATGCGACTATTGCATTTCATCCCCATGCATCTTGCATAATTACATGTGGTATTGTGGTGTTGTGAATGTGTATCGTTGTGTGCTTGTATTGTCTTAATATTTTGCCTATCGTAAACGCACACCGTCGACGATGCGTCATTCGGAATGCTTACTCTCTCTATCTTTCCCCCTTCCCTGTGGACTTCTGCGATGATGTCCACAGGCGACAGAGTAAGTGGATTATATTGGGAGTCGGCGCTTCACGTGATGGCCTACGGAGACATGACCGAGATGGAGTCTCGAAGGAGAAGATGGTCAAGCTCGGCTCGAGGACACGATGATTGATGATTCGACCCTTCTGCGGAGGATGCGTTGGACGGAGGTCTACTGTCATAGAATCTATGTTCAAGTATTGTACTCCCCTACCAGGTACTTAGACATCATTAGCTGCATCCACATGTGCACCCGAAAGATGTTTTATAAAGCTGGACAATTAATATTAAGTTTTCTGGGTAAACATAAAAGAGATGGGCTTTTAAATGTGTTTTGTGAAAACAAGTTTCAGAGTGCGATGTTTCGTAACATCTCGGTTTGAAACTTGAAAGGTTTTATGCAATGTGAGAACATGAGTTTAAATTGCAAACATGATTTGAAAATCTAAGTGTTCTCACCTTGTGTAACACTGTTTAAAAAAAAATTGGCCCAAATTTTCACTATATTAATTAAAGAAATTTTATTTTCAAGTTGTCAAATCGGGGTGTTACATTTGTGGTATCAGAGCAATGGTTGTCCTAAGTAGCCTGTTATATGGGCTTACATGCTTTGTTTGTGTGCATTTGTTTGTGTGTTAGTGTTAGGATTACGATGAGTGAGAGTAGAAGTACAAAGTTGTGTGAACACTCGTTCTGTTTCTATCATTCTATCTTTCTATCCCTGGAGTGCGTCGGGAGTTTGTCTACGGTGTGTGCAAAGAACCGAGACTAGTGTCATCGTGAGACTTTGTTCTGTGTGACCTGAACTTTCTCTTGATTGTTGAATCCCTCTTTGTTGGGAACCCCTTTTGTTGCAATAACTTTTGAAATCCTGACCTGAAACCTTGTTGTTAAGATTTCTTTTGATACGAACCCTTTTCTTGTGATCATGGCCAACGTCCTTAGCGACCTGGCATGTCTTTCGAAAATGACCATGTTCTGTCAAACAACTTGACAAGACTGTGATTGCTGAAGAACCTGAAATTTCATCTCCTGAGCTTTAACAAAACGTTTGTTTTCTCCAGAACCTTTGTAACAATCTTAGACCCTGACATCTTATGCCAATCAAGTAGATATTTCCGAGTTATGAGGTGGACAGTGAGATGTTACTAAGGAAGAGTTATGAAGGTTGAAGGATCAGTAAGTGTGGACAAAGGTGATGCATTAGGAATAAAGTAAGGTAAGAGTACCCCTTAGAGCCACGAGTCTGATAGCGGCCTACCTTGAGTAATGGTATGGATAGCGTCAAGGTGGTAGATAACTAAGACCAGTCTGAACGATTTAGGGTTAGAAAAGCTCTAGTTGGAGTAGGTGAATGATTGGAGTGGATGTGAACTTAGGATAGGACCATGAGATTGAGTAAATGAGGTGGTAAAATTAACAGATGGAACCCTTAAGTGACGACCAAGATTAGATTAAATGACTAAGATTTGATGTTTTAATGGACATAGATGACCATAAGTTTTGAATTCAAGAATATTGCTGGAGTTAAGGTTGTTAAAATAGGAGGATGAATCCCGGAGCTAGAGAGCTTTTGATGGTTTAGAACCCGAAGGTGAGCCATAAAGAGTGGAAAGAGGTTTAGAAGGCATAAGTTATTTAGGATAAGGAGTAAGATGATGTATATTTCCTTGAAGGTTTAATGGCTGTTAAGGAAAAGGAAGAGATAATAGTTACCATAGTAATTCGATGAGGGAGAAAATTTGGTCTAGTCAGTAGGATTTAAGGTGATACTCCGATAGGCTTGAACAAAGTGATGGGAAATTTTGTAAGATAAACTAGAAACGGTGAATGTTGGAATTTTTATGGTTCTAGACCCTGTCAAATGTTATTGGATAGGTATAATGTATAGGAATATGATTCATCAAAGTTGGGGAGTAAGCGGAGATTTTGAGGTTTGTAGTAGCCCGCCTATGTTTAAGTGGATGAGAAGAGTCATGTTAAGAGAGAAAGACCATGAGAAGAATAGTAGTACCCTTATAGGGATTGGCATAAGCATGCTATTCTTTCTAAATGTTGTTTCAAAAACCCTTGAACCCTTGAAACTCTGTTGACGAAACTAAATAGATAATATTCCATTGTATCTGATTATGGAATGACCCGAAAGATTAATTTTGAAAGTGATCAATTTAACTTACTCCCAAGAACCTCCAGAGGATGATACCTAATTGGCAACTCGAAGACTACGACTACTAAAGATCGAAAGAATCACTCCAAGGAGCTCAGCATTCTTTGATAGTGTGATCCCGCGTAACATTTCTCGAGGACGAGAAATTTCTAAGTTGGGGAGGATGTGACATTCCGTATTTTTCCCGACTAAGATAAAAAAGTTTTCATTAAAGAAGAATATTGAGATATTGTTTTACAAATGATTTTCGACGAGTATTTTATTCGATTACGTAATCAATTTTCGATTTTATGGAATTTTGGTAAACAAAGGTTTTATGGAATTCAAGCAAATGATTTTGTTGAAGTTTGGAGTAATTGTATTATTTGTGATTTTATTTGAAAAACGAATTTCTTTGTGCATTTTTATGGATTTAACCTAATTGATTTAAGAATCGATTTAAAAGAGTTTTGATTTCAAGATGGATTTTTACACTTTGAAGTTTAATTCCCTTGTGTTATGATTTTATGTGTTGGATTTTCTAAGGTCTTCAATGAATTGTATTGCTTGAGGTTTTAATTAAGGTTTTGTTTTCTCAAATTGATTCATATGGTCTTATGGTTTTAAGATGGAAGACTATTTTTATTAAGTTCCAAAGAAATCATTGTCCAAATCGCCTTGATCTAGAATAATCTCTCAAAACCCTAATCGAGTTCTTAATCCTTGATCACTTTCTTAAACCCTAAACCCTCAAGGTTAGTGAGTTAACCTAGAATTAACTTTCCTTAAACCTATGATTAAGCCCTAATCACTAAGGATTACTGGACTAAACCTAGATTAATTATCCTAATCCTACCCTAATCATGATTAGAACCTAATTAGTGCCTTAAACCTAATTAAGTTAAACTAACCTACCCTAACTACCTATGGCCGAATACTCATGTGTATAGCTTGGCCACCAAGCTCATTTCCTTGGTTACCAAGTGGCATGCTACAAAGTCAAACCCATGACATCACCTTCATGACCAAAGCATGACCTAAGGATGGACTTAGAAGCAAAACCGTGAGGGACCTAGGAGCAAGACTTGGCCTCCAAGTTTTGTGACTTAGTCCCCAAGGAAATTGCAATCAAGCCCCCCATGCAAGCCCTTGATGGCAATTAAGTGAAAGTAGAGAAAGATAAGAGAAAGAGAGGGCCAAAACCGTGAGAGACCAAGAGGAAGTTCATTTCCATTTCTCATTCTTGTTCCTTCATCATTTTTCTTTCTCTCATCAACACCAACACAAACCACAACAACACACACCAACAACACCCAAAAACCGTGAGTGAGTGAGTGAATCCTTCTTCATTCATTCATCAACACAAACTTTCTTCCACTTCTTTTCCTAAACCAAACACATAACACCAAGGGAATCATCAAACTCTTGGTGAGAAAGAGAAAGAGAGAGTGACCGAATCTTGAGAGGAAGGAAACCAAACTTTGAACTCTCCATGACCTAAACAAGACCAAGCTAAGATAGTGAAGGAAAGAAGGAGAAAGACCATGGACTAGGAAAATGAGTGATGGACCGTGAGGAGAGAGGAGAGAAACCAAGGAATTGGACTTGAATTCTTTAAAATTTTGACTAAGTAAGAATTTGTTTCATGATTTTAAAAGTTTTAAACCTTTTTCTTTGATTCTTTTTCGTTTTCATTCTTTCTTTCTAAAACTTTGATTTTGTTTGAAAGAGTGTTGATGCATGTTCGTTTTCAAGTTAGATCTAGTGATTTTCTTTACATGCATGTTGATCTTTGAACTTGATCTTGAGGTTGTTGTTAAGAAAGTGTTTTTCTCATGATCTAGAGTTTTCTTCTTGAACTCTTAAAAGTGTTTTTGAAAAGGACTTGATTTTAAGCTTTCATGAAAGATTTTTCAAAGATCTAGTGTTCTTGTTGCATGCATGCCAAGATCTATGCTTGAAACTATGATTTGTTGATGCTTGAGTTCTTAATGTAAAGATCTTTGAGAATGATTGATTTCCTTGGTGATTTTCCTTGTGGTTAGCCACGGTTTGTGCTTGACTTTTAGGTTAGAAACTTGATGTGTGATTTTGATTGTATGCATGTGATTTTCTTGTGATTCTATGTATGATTTGGAAGTTTGAATCTTTAAGAAAACTCTTTTTAAGAAAACCATGGACAAGTCATAGTTTTGATGATGTTGTGAGTGAAAGCTTGATTTTCTTTTGCTTGATCTTTTGCATGTCATGATCTTGAAGTTTAATGATGAATATAAAATTTTGTGATGTTGTGATTTCTTAGGATAGTCACGGTCTATAGGTGTGGATGAAAGGGTTAAGATTTTCTTAAGTTTACTTGATGAATAAGTGATTTCCATAAACTATTGGGTTGATTATATGTGTTAAATGTTAAATAAAAATTGTTTAGAGATGTAATGATGCTCACGGTTTCATATAGGAAGTGTATGTTAGGATTATATTTTTTTTACTTGCTTGATAAATGATATGAAATTGTTATTGGATTTGAAGTTGTTTTTAGAAGTCTTTAATCTTTGAAAAATGTTTTTGAGAAAACCTAGTTAAGGTCACGGTTTGGACCTTAACTTTGGAGCTAAATTTTCTTGAGTGTATTTGTGTTCATGTCATGAAACTATATGTTGATTTGTGAAACTATTCCTTGAAGAAATAACTTTTAAAAGACTAATGATGCATACGGTTTTAATGTAATTAAGTGAAAGTTAAATGAAAATTTGTCTAAGTATTTTTGTGATGCATGATTCGGTTTATATATGCTTAAGAGTTTGACCTCTTTATTTGATTAAGATATATTCATAAACAAGTATGTGAGTGTGATGTTCAACTTGATGACTTGTGATTATGTGATGATTGGAATAAATGCAAATTAACTTGGTAAAGCTTTGTGCTGAAAATTGGATATGTGTGTTTTTAACCTTGATAAATAATATTTGTGCATGCTCAATAATTCTGAAATTTTGCCACTAATCTAAGTATGATAAAATGAGTTTCTCTGAATTTTTGAAAGATTTTTGGAGTCGATTTCCCATTTCTATGAGAACCAATTTTGTGAAGACGGTTTTGAGAAAACAAGTTTTTCAGTTAAAGATGGATAGAATTTTCAAACTTGTGCTACTCTAAATTACTTGAAATTTTTATGGTAGCTTCCTGAATCTCTCTATATGCTCTCTGTAAAATTTGAGGAGATTTGGAGTTGCTTTGATAATTTTACTAAAGGCAAAACAGTGAACCGTTTGGTTCAGATTTTCCAGACTTAATGACAAACTTAATTAGAAAAATATAACTTACACAACTCCAAATAATCCGAAATTTTTATGAGATGGTCTTGACTGTATGAGGGAAGTCTATACCAATTTTCATGCAATTCGGAGTTGAAACACTATTTTTAACCATGACATTTTGGCCTCAGGTCAGCAACAGTTCCATCATGCTTTTTAGGCAAAATCTGATTGGAAACCTAACTTAAGATTGTTCAAATGACTTGGAAATTTTATATGATGAAATTTGACATATATTGGTATGTTCTGGAAGTTTTGAGAATTAAACAAATTGATTTGGTATAGTTATAGATTTTATCCTTTGAGCTTTTCCCGTAATTGAACAAAAGCATTATTTAAATGTTTTTGACAAACGTGAATTTTGTACTTCATTTCATGACTTGGCTGGACTTTTATGGTGATTGTAATGTCTTGAAATAATTGAATAAGTGGTGGCTTGATGGTATGTTTAGACTAGGCATGAATGAGTTTTCAAAGTTAATTGTTTACGGTGTTTCGGTCTAGGCTATTAGTTTGAAATTATGATTTGAAATGTGCTATGTTCTATGTGCTAAATGGTTTGTCTTATCATGCTTCCCATGTTTGATTTTAAGTGTTTGAACTTGAGAAAGTGTTGATCAAAGTGTTTATTAAATCGTTTTCAAGATGCTTAATTTGTTTATGGATTTAAATTGGTTTTGGATAATGAAAAATGAACTAGGAACTTAGCATATGATGCTGTCCAGATTTATTTAAATTGTTTTTCAATCTTGAAGATGTGTTTTGTTGGTTTTAAGTTTGAGTTTTAAATGGTACGTGATTTAAGAAAAGTTGGATTTCAAAGGTGACGATATTCGGTGTTTTCGGGATCGAGCAAGCTGTTGTCCAAGACGGACCAGCAACCGATCCATTTATTCAAAACGATTTCATTGCTTTTCTATAATGATTTCGAAGTATTTAGAGTATAGTGAAAGTTGGATTTTGATTTGAGAAAGTCTTGAAGTTTTACGATTTTTCGACAAGAAGTGAAAGGAGTTTTCGAAAACGCATTTTTGGATTATAAGTATGACGATTATTTAGATAGACTAGTAACGTTAGTGTCTCCTATCTAGTACGAGGTGCGTATAATCCAGGAAGCTGGAGCAGCTGACAGTTGGGAGAACCCGCAACGATTTCGTACAAAGTAATTGCTGGAGTTGAGGTGAGAGAAAAGCTTCCCTAAGACATCGTGGTATTTAGGTGATCTATTAGGACACTCCGTACTCTCTCAAAGTCGGAGTAAAGGTCTATCGTAGCTAGTAGTATACCCGAAAAATTGTGTGCTTGTTTGTATCGCGGTATACGAAGACTCAGACCTATACCATTACATGGTATTGATTGATTGCTATATTTTCTTATGTTGAGATATATTGTCGTTATATTGTCATTGCATGAGCATAATGCATCATCCCGCGATATAAGATAAGAATAGTAAAGACATAGAAAATTATAAGAAGTTCCCCGACGAATAGAGTGAAACTCTAAGGGATGGAACACGCAATGGAACTGGATGATGCTGATGCGCCGAGTACGTGGATTGAGCTGATGATGTGAATGTGACGACGATGTTTTAAACATGGATGCAATGACTGTGGAATATGTTGAGAGTGTATCTACATGGTTGTAGCCATGTGTTGAGACGATTTCCATATGGTCGTAGCCATATGTTGAGACAGCCTCCATATGGTCGTAGCCATATGTTGAGAGCGAGTTAAGATAGGTCAGAGCCTATCTATTAATGATTGACGGATATCCCGCATATGGTCGGAGCCATATGCCGATGATGATTCTGAGTGGGTCGTAGCCCGTCAGAATGATGATTGATTTTCCGACTATAGTTGTAGCTATATGTCGATGGTGATTCTGAATGGGTCGTAGCCCGTCAGAGAGATTGTGGATATCCTGCATATGGTCGGAGCCATATGCCGAGAATGATTCTGGATGGGTCGGAGCCCGTCAAATATAGTAGTCGAGTCCCACAAGAAGTAACCTGCATATAGTTGGTGCTATATGGCGGAGGTGACTTAGGATGGGTCGATATTAGGATAATCGAGTATAGCCTTTACGACTTAAAACCCTTACCCGAAGTAGTGGAGAGGAAGATACGGTGTTTACCTGCGTGGTAATCACTTGATGATTAGGATAGGGGAAGGCAATGGCGGTGATTCGTCAAGAAGCCTAAGAGGAGTCTGTCTAGGCGGGAAAAAGCTACAGTGACCTGGGTTGACCATCCGACGTTGGGTAGGTAGTCTGGTGTCGTAGCTGAAGTACTGCGTGTACACTAGATGGACGACTGACGCCCCCTTGACTAAATCAGGATCAGAAGAGGGATACTTGAACACGGCGGAGGTCGACACCCTTGTCATGACATTTTTTTTCCGGGCATTTTATATTGTATATTATTTTGGTGTGGTCTCCCGGAGCCGGTGTGGGTAGAGATCCTGTACTTCTGATTGCTTCTGACTAGGTGGATGGATTCCGAGGAGATGTAGACTTGAAACCAAAACGATTAAGCCTGAATCCCGATACTATGGACTCGAGATACATGAACAAAGAGACTTTGATCGTGCAAGACAAGCCGATCGAGAGACTTCGATTTTGTGAAACAAGCTGTTTAAGAAATTCGGCTTTGCGAGACGAACTGATTTAGAGACTCCCTAAGGAAAGGACATAGTGTTAGATAATGCGACTATTGCATTTCATCCCCATGCATCTTGCATAATTACATGTGGTATTGTGGTGTTGTGAATGTGTATCGTTGTGTGCTTGTATTGTCTTAATATTTTGCCTATCGTAAACGCACACCGTCGACGATGCGTCATTCGGAATGCTTACTCTCTCTATCTTTCCCCCTTCCCTGTGGACTTCTGCGATGATGTCCACAGGCGACAGAGTAAGTGGATTATATTGGGAGTCGGCGCTTCACGTGATGGCCTACGGAGACATGACCGAGATGGAGTCTCGAAGGAGAAGATGGTCAAGCTCGGCTCGAGGACACGATGATTGATGATTCGACCCTTCTGCGGAGGATGCGTTGGACGGAGGTCTACTGTCATAGAATCTATGTTCAAGTATTGTACTCCCCTACCAGGTACTTAGACATCATTAGCTGCATCCACATGTGCACCCGAAAGATGTTTTATAAAGCTGGACAATTAATATTAAGTTTTCTGGGTAAACATAAAAGAGATGGGCTTTTAAATGTGTTTTGTGAAAACAAGTTTCAGAGTGCGATGTTTCGTAACATCTCGGTTTGAAACTTGAAAGGTTTTATGCAATGTGAGAACATGAGTTTAAATTGCAAACATGATTTGAAAATCTAAGTGTTCTCACCTTGTGTAACACTGTTTAAAAAAAAATTGGCCCAAATTTTCACTATATTAATTAAAGAAATTTTATTTTCAAGTTGTCAAATCGGGGTGTTACATTTGTGGTATCAGAGCAATGGTTGTCCTAAGTAGCCTGTTATATGGGCTTACATGCTTTGTTTGTGTGCATTTGTTTGTGTGTTAGTGTTAGGATTACGATGAGTGAGAGTAGAAGTACAAAGTTGTGTGAACACTCGTTCTGTTTCTATCATTCTATCTTTCTATCCCTGGAGTGCGTCGGGAGTTTGTCTACGGTGTGTGCAAAGAACCGAGACTAGTGTCATCGTGAGACTTTGTTCTGTGTGACCTGAACTTTCTCTTGATTGTTGAATCCCTCTTTGTTGGGAACCCCTTTTGTTGCAATAACTTTTGAAATCCTGACCTGAAACCTTGTTGTTAAGATTTCTTTTGATACGAACCCTTTTCTTGTGATCATGGCCAACGTCCTTAGCGACCTGGCATGTCTTTCGAAAATGACCATGTTCTGTCAAACAACTTGACAAGACTGTGATTGCTGAAGAACCTGAAATTTCATCTCCTGAGCTTTAACAAAACGTTTGTTTTCTCCAGAACCTTTGTAACAATCTTAGACCCTGACATCTTATGCCAATCAAGTAGATATTTCCGAGTTATGAGGTGGACAGTGAGATGTTACTAAGGAAGAGTTATGAAGGTTGAAGGATCAGTAAGTGTGGACAAAGGTGATGCATTAGGAATAAAGTAAGGTAAGAGTACCCCTTAGAGCCACGAGTCTGATAGCGGCCTACCTTGAGTAATGGTATGGATAGCGTCAAGGTGGTAGATAACTAAGACCAGTCTGAACGATTTAGGGTTAGAAAAGCTCTAGTTGGAGTAGGTGAATGATTGGAGTGGATGTGAACTTAGGATAGGACCATGAGATTGAGTAAATGAGGTGGTAAAATTAACAGATGGAACCCTTAAGTGACGACCAAGATTAGATTAAATGACTAAGATTTGATGTTTTAATGGACATAGATGACCATAAGTTTTGAATTCAAGAATATTGCTGGAGTTAAGGTTGTTAAAATAGGAGGATGAATCCCGGAGCTGGAGAGCTTTTGATGGTTTAGAACCCGAAGGTGAGCCATAAAGAGTGGAAAGAGGTTTAGAAGGCATAAGTTATTTAGGATAAGGAGTAAGATGATGTATATTTCCTTGAAGGTTTAATGGCTGTTAAGGAAAAGGAAGAGATAATAGTTACCATAGTAATTCGATGAGGGAGAAAATTTGGTCTAGTCAGTAGGATTTAAGGTGATACTCCGATAGGCTTGAACAAAGTGATGGGAAATTTTGTAAGATAAACTAGAAACGGTGAATGTTGGAATTTTTATGGTTCTAGACCCTGTCAAATGTTATTGGATAGGTATAATGTATAGGAATATGATTCATCAAAGTTGGGGAGTAAGCGGAGATTTTGAGGTTTGTAGTAGCCCGCCTATGTTTAAGTGGATGAGAAGAGTCATGTTAAGAGAGAAAGACCATGAGAAGAATAGTAGTACCCTTATAGGGATTGGCATAAGCATGCTATTCTTTCTAAATGTTGTTTCAAAAACCCTTGAACCCTTGAAACTCTGTTGACGAAACTAAATAGATAATATTCCATTGTATCTGATTATGGAATGACCCGAAAGATTAATTTTGAAAGTGATCAATTTAACTTACTCCGAAGAACCTCCAGAGGATGATACCTAATTGGCAACTCGAAGACTACGACTACTAAAGATCGAAAGAATCACTCCAAGGAGCTCAGCATTCTTTGATAGTGTGATCCCGCGTAACATTTCTCGAGGACGAGAAATTTCTAAGTTGGGGAGGATGTGACATTCCGTATTTTTCCCGACTAAGATAAAAAAGTTTTCATTAAAGAAGATTTATTGAGATATTGTTTTACAAATGATTTTCGACGAGTATTTTATTCGATTACGTAATCAATTTTCGATTTTATGGAATTTTGGTAAACAAAGGTTTTATGGAATTCAAGCAAATGATTTTGTTGAAGTTTGGAGTAATTGTATTATTTGTGATTTTATTTGAAAAACGAATTTCTTTGTGCATTTTTATGGATTTAACCTAATTGATTTAAGAATCGATTTAAAAGAGTTTTGATTTCAAGATGGATTTTTACACTTTGAAGTTTAATTCCCTTGTGTTATGATTTTATGTGTTGGATTTTCTAAGGTCTTCAATGAATTGTATTGCTTGAGGTTTTAATTAAGGTTTTGTTTTCTCAAATTGATTCATATGGTCTTATGGTTTTAAGATGGAAGACTATTTTTATTAAGTTCCAAAGAAATCATTGTCCAAATCGCCTTGATCTAGAATAATCTCTCAAAACCCTAATCGAGTTCTTAATCCTTGATCACTTTCTTAAACCCTAAACCCTCAAGGTTAGTGAGTTAACCTAGAATTAACTTTCCTTAAACCTATGATTAAGCCCTAATCACTAAGGATTACTGGACTAAACCTAGATTAATTATCCTAATCCTACCCTAATCATGATTAGAACCTAATTAGTGCCTTAAACCTAATTAAGTTAAACTAACCTACCCTAACTACCTATGGCCGAATACTCATGTGTATAGCTTGGCCACCAAGCTCATTTCCTTGGTTACCAAGTGGCATGCTACAAAGTCAAACCCATGACATCACCTTCATGACCAAAGCATGACCTAAGGATGGACTTAGAAGCAAAACCGTGAGGGACCTAGGAGCAAGACTTGGCCTCCAAGTTTTGTGACTTAGTCCCCAAGGAAATTGCAATCAAGCCCCCCATGCAAGCCCTTGATGGCAATTAAGTGAAAGTAGAGAAAGATAAGAGAAAGAGAGGGCCAAAACCGTGAGAGACCAAGAGGAAGTTCATTTCCATTTCTCATTCTTGTTCCTTCATCATTTTTCTTTCTCTCATCAACACCAACACAAACCACAACAACACACACCAACAACACCCAAAAACCGTGAGTGAGTGAGTGAATCCTTCTTCATTCATTCATCAACACAAACTTTCTTCCACTTCTTTTCCTAAACCAAACACATAACACCAAGGGAATCATCAAACTCTTGGTGAGAAAGAGAAAGAGAGAGTGACCGAATCTTGAGAGGAAGGAAACCAAACTTTGAACTCTCCATGACCTAAACAAGACCAAGCTAAGATAGTGAAGGAAAGAAGGAGAAAGACCATGGACTAGGAAAATGAGTGATGGACCGTGAGGAGAGAGGAGAGAAACCAAGGAATTGGACTTGAATTCTTTAAAATTTTGACTAAGTAAGAATTTGTTTCATGATTTTAAAAGTTTTAAACCTTTTTCTTTGATTCTTTTTCGTTTTCATTCTTTCTTTCTAAAACTTTGATTTTGTTTGAAAGAGTGTTGATGCATGTTCGTTTTCAAGTTAGATCTAGTGATTTTCTTTACATGCATGTTGATCTTTGAACTTGATCTTGAGGTTGTTGTTAAGAAAGTGTTTTTCTCATGATCTAGAGTTTTCTTCTTGAACTCTTAAAAGTGTTTTTGAAAAGGACTTGATTTTAAGCTTTCATGAAAGATTTTTCAAAGATCTAGTGTTCTTGTTGCATGCATGCCAAGATCTATGCTTGAAACTATGATTTGTTGATGCTTGAGTTCTTAATGTAAAGATCTTTGAGAATGATTGATTTCCTTGGTGATTTTCCTTGTGGTTAGCCACGGTTTGTGCTTGACTTTTAGGTTAGAAACTTGATGTGTGATTTTGATTGTATGCATGTGATTTTCTTGTGATTCTATGTATGATTTGGAAGTTTGAATCTTTAAGAAAACTCTTTTTAAGAAAACCATGGACAAGTCATAGTTTTGATGATGTTGTGAGTGAAAGCTTGATTTTCTTTTGCTTGATCTTTTGCATGTCATGATCTTGAAGTTTAATGATGAATATAAAATTTTGTGATGTTGTGATTTCTTGGGATAGTCACGGTCTATAGGTGTGGATGAAAGGGTTAAGATTTTCTTAAGTTTACTTGATGAATAAGTGATTTCCATAAACTATTGGGTTGATTATATGTGTTAAATGTTAAATAAAAATTGTTTAGAGATGTAATGATGCTCACGGTTTCATATAGGAAGTGTATGTTAGGATTATATTTTTTTACTTGCTTGATAAATGATATGAAATTGTTATTGGATTTGAAGTTGTTTTTAGAAGTCTTTAATCTTTGAAAAATGTTTTTGAGAAAACCTAGTTAAGGTCACGGTTTGGACCTTAACTTTGGAGCTAAATTTTCTTGAGTGTATTTGTGTTCATGTCATGAAACTATATGTTGATTTGTGAAACTATTCCTTGAATAAATAACTTTTAAAAGACTAATGATGCATACGGTTTTAATGTAATTAAGTGAAAGTTAAATGAAAATTTGTCTAAGTATTTTTGTGATGCATGATTCGGTTTATATATGCTTAAGAGTTTGACCTCTTTATTTGATTAAGATATATGCATAAACAAGTATGTGAGTGTGATGTTCAACTTGATGACTTGTGATTATGTGATGATTGGAATAAATGAACAAATTTACTTGGTAAAGCTTTGTGCTGAAAATTGGATATGTGTGTTTTTAACCTTGATAAATAATATTTGTGCATGCTCAATAATTCTGAAATTTTTCCAATAATCTAAGTATGATAAAATGAGTTTCTCTGAATTTTTGAAAGATTTTTGGAATCGATTTCCCATTTCTATGAGAACCAATTTTGTGAAGACGGTTTTGAGAAAACAAGTTTTTCAGTTAAAGATGGATAGAATTTTCAAACTTGTGCTACTCTAAATTACTTGAAATTTTTATGGTAGCTTCCTGAACCTCTCTAGATTCTCTCTGTAAAATTTGAGGAGATTTGGAGTTGCTTTGATAATTTTACTAAAGGCAAAACAGTGAACCGTTTGGTTCAGATTTTCCAGACTTAATGACAAACTTAATTAGAAAAATATAACTTACACAACTCCAAATAATCCGAAATTTTTATGAGATGGTCTTGACTGTATGAGGGAAGTCTATACCAATTTTCATGCAATTCGGAGTTGAAACACTATTTTTAACCATGACATTTTGGCCTCAGGTCAGCAACAGTTCCATCATGCTTTTTAGGCAAAATCTGATTGGAAACCTAACTTAAGATTGTTCAAATGACTTGGAAATTTTATATGATGAACTTTGACATATATTGGTATGTTCTGGAAGTTTTGAGAATTAAACAAATTGATTTGGTATAGTTATAGATTTTATCCTTTGTGCTTTTCCCGTAATTGAACAAAAGCTTTATTTAAATAAAGTGTTTATTAAATCGTTTTCAAGATGCTTAATTTGTTTATGGATTTAAATTGGTTTTGGATAATGAAAAATGAACTTGGAACTTAGCATATGATGCTGTCCGGATTTATTTAAATTGTTTTTCAATCTTGAAGATGTGTTTTGTTGGTTTTAAGTTTGAGTTTTAAATGGTACGTGATTTAAGAAAAGTTGGATTTCAAAGTTGACGATATTCGGTGTTTTCGGGATCGAGCAAGCTGTTGTCCAAGACAGACCAGCAACCGATCCATTTATTCAAAACGATTTCATTGCTTTTCTATAATGATTTCGAAGTATTTAGAGTATAGTGAAAGTTGGATTTTGATTTGAGAAAGTCTTGAAGTTTTACGATTTTTCGACAAGAAGTGAAAGGAGTTTTCGAAAACGCATTTTTGGATTATAAGTATGACGATTATTTAGATAGACTAGTAACGTTAGTGTCTCCTATCTAGTACGAGGTGCGTATAAGCCAGGAAGCTGGAGCAGCTGACAGTTGGGAGAACCCGCAACGATTTCGTACAAAGTAATTGCTGGAGTTGAGGTGAGAGAAAAGCTTCCCTAAGACACCGTGGTATTTAGGTGATCTATTAGGACACTCCGTACTCTCTCAAAGTCGGAGTAAAGGTCTATCGTAGCTAGTAGTATACCCGATAAATTGTGTGCTTGTTTGTATCGCGGTATACGAAGACTCAGACCTATACCATTACATGGTATTGATTGATTGCTATATTTTCTTATGTTGAGATATATTGTCGTTATATTGTCATTGCATGAGCATAATGCATCATCCCGCGATATAAGATAAGAATAGTAAAGACATAGAAAATTATAAGAAGTTCCCCGACGAATAGAGTGAAACTCTAAGGGATGGAACACGCAATGGAACTGGATGATGCTGATGCGCCGAGTACGTGGATTGAGCTGATGATGTGAATGTGACGACGATGTTTTAAACATGGATGCAATGACTGTGGAATATGTTGAGAGTGTATCTACATGGTTGTAGCCATGTGTTGAGACGATTTCCATATGGTCGTAGCCATATGTTGAGACAGCCTCCATATGGTCGTAGCCATATGTTGAGAGCGAGTTGAGATAGGTCAGAGCCTATCTATTAATGATTGACGGATATCCCGCATATGGTCGGAGCCATATGCCGATGATGTTTCTGAGTGGGTCGTAGCCCGTCAGAATGATGATTGAATTTCCGACTATAGTTGTAGCTATATGTCGATGGTGATTCTGAATGGGTCGTAGCCCGTCAGAGAGATTGTGGATATCCTGCATATGGTCGGAGCCATATGCCGAGAATGATTCTGGATGGGTCGGAGCCCGTCAAATATAGTAGTCGAGTCCCACATGAAGTAACCCGCATATAGTTGGTGCTATATGGCGGAGGTGACTTAGGATGGGTCGACATTAGGATAATCGAGTATAGCCTTTACGACTTAAAACCCTTACCCGAAGTAGTGGAGAGGAAGATACGGTGTTTACCTGCGTGGTAATCACTTGATGATTAGGATAGGGGAAGGCAATGGCGGTGATTCTTCAAGAAGCCTAAGAGGAGTCTGTCTAGGCGGGAAAAAGCTACAGTGACCTGGGTTGACCATCCGAGGTTGGGTAGGTAGTCTGGTGTCGTAGCTGAAGTACTGCGTGTACACTAGATGGACGACTGACGCCCCCTTGACTAAATCAGGAACAGAAGAGGGATACTTGAACACGGCGGAGGTCGACACCCTTGTCATGACATTTTTTTTTTCCGGGCATTTTATATTGTATATTATTTTGGTGTGGTCTCCCGGAGCCGGTGTGGGTAGAGATCCTGTACTTCTGATTGCTTCCGACTAGGTGGATGGATTCCGAGGAGATGTAGACTTGAAACCAAAACGATTAATCCTGAATCCCGATACTATGGACTCGAGATACGTGAACAAAGAGACTTTGATCGTGCAAGACAAGCCGATCGAGAGACTTCGATTTTGTGAAACAAGCTGTTTAAGAAATTCGGCTTTGCGAGACGAACTGATTTAGAGACTCCCTAAGGAAAGGACATAGTGTTAGATAATGCGACTATTGCATTTCATCCCCATGCATCTTGCATAATTACATGTGGTATTGTGGTGTTGTGAATGTGTATCGTTGTGTGCTTGTATTGTCTTAATATTTTGCCTATCGTAAACTCACACCGTCGACGATGCGTCGTTCGGAATGCTTACTCTCTCTGTCTTTCCCCCTTCCCTGTGGACTTCTGCGATGATGTCCTCAGGCGACAGAGTAAGTGGATTATGTTGGGAGTCGGCGCTTCACGTGATGGCCTACGGAAACACGACCGAGATGGAGTCTCGAAGGAGAAGATGGTCAAGCTCGGCTCCAGGACACGATGATTGATGATTCGACCCTTCTGCGGAGGATGCGTTGGACGGAGGTCTACTGTCATAGAATCTATGTTCAAGTATTGTACTCCCCTACCAGGTACTTAGACATCATTAGCTGCATCCACATGTGCACCCGAAAGATGTTTTATAAAGCTGGACAATCAATATTAAGTTTTCTGGGTAAACATAAAAGAGATGGGCTTTTAAATGTGTTTTGTGAAAACAAGTTTCAGAGTGCGATGTTTCGTAACATCTCGGTTTGAAACTTGAAAGGTTTTATGCAATGTGAGAACATGAGTTTAAATTGCAAACATGATTTGAAAATCTAAGTGTTCTCACCTTGTGTAACACTGTTTAAAAAAAAAAAAAAAAAAAAAAAAAAAAAAAAAAAATTGGCCCAAATTTTCACTATATTAGTTAAAGAAATTTTATTTTCAAGTTGTCAAATAGGGGTTTTACACCAGGCGCACGCGGTGTCGCGCCCCAAGCGCGCGCCTCTGCTGCTGCTCTGTTTTCTTCATTTGCGCGCCCCAGGCGCGTGGACCTGTTCCGGCTCCGTTTTTCTCCGTTCTTTTTCCTATTTCAAGGTCTTTAAATGCTCTTTCCAATTCCATAATTTATTTTTGCAATTGAGCTCCAAAATCACCTGAAACACTGAACAAACGATCAAAAAGTTCATGGGAAACTACAACTACTAAAATTCCTAAAAACTAATAAAAAGATCCTAAGTTTGCTATGAAAACAAGCCAAATCAAAGTAAAAGAGGATAAAATGAAGTCCAAAATGTATATATATCAGACCCAAATCACTCCCCCAAACTTAGCATTTTGCATGTCCTAGGCAAAAGTAAAATAAAAATTCTAAATAAAAGACAAACTCCCTAAATCAACATGAACGCACCTAATCCAAGACTACGACTCATCACTTCGACACATATTATCACAAACTATATACACAATTACATACTAGTTAACATAACAATCTCATTCAGAACTCAGAACTAATGAACACTCTCAACCTCTCAATTGTTTCTCTCAAAAGTGTATAAGGGTCATATTTTCAATTCACTCAAGTTCAACAATGATAATGTGTTACCATAGGCTTGACCATAGACCAACATCTCCACTGAAATTATTGAAAGTATGCAAAAATCAAAAGGTCTTATTTTTGGTTGTAATGGGGCCATGGCTAAAAGTGTTAGGTGGGATAAAAGAAAGAAGGGATAAAGCAAAGGCTAACTCGCAAAAATATTTACAAAAACAAGTTTCCCTCAAAAACCATGAATGAGCAATGGATACAATAAAGACTCGCACTCACATCAGGACATTTTATTCTTCCTTTCTTTTTTTCAATTTTTTCTTTTTTTTTAAAGAGAAATAGAACTCATACACTTTTCACCAATTACTTTCACTTTTTCTTTCTATATTCCTCTCAATTGCTCATTCAAACTTCCCAAGGTACTACAAAGAATATGCAATAAATGCAAGGTACCAAAGAAAAATCATAATGTCTCATAAGGCTCAAAATGGGCAACTAAGGGAAAATTATCAATGCAAAACATCTGAAGGCCACAAAAACACACCCTAAGTGCCTTAATCATCTTAATGCATGCAATCAATTATCAATTTTGAAATGGTCACCGGTCAAGTTATAGAAGACAATATCAAAGTGAACACACTCATGAAAGAATAGGGGTCTCAATATCAAAATATTTCAATAAAATTCATACCCCCCAATATAAGGCTCAAAATCTCACAGGGCTAAAGTCAGTTCACTAATCACAAGTTCTGAAAGCATTTGTCGAAATAACCCAGTCACCATAATCATATTTACAATTCAATCAAATAGAGTCGAATACCAATGAGTCTAAGTCCTAAACCAAATATACACATGCATCAAAAGAGAAAAAGTCCTAAATCTAGAATAATCACCTACTTTCACTAGAGACACAAACCAATACCAAATATGGGGAAACAATTCAAGTCCTGAAAAATCAATTTTTATTTTGTATACTCCCCCAAACTTAGAGATTGGCTTGTCCTCAAGCAAACTACTCTACCTAAAAACTACAAAATAAAAATTAAAAAGCTATACTAAAAAAAATTAACCAAAAATGACAAGGATAAAGATTAAGAATACTACCTATCACATCCACATAAATAGCATTAATCACAAGAGAAATGTTGCTCCCCCAAACTTAATACCTGCAATGGTTAGTACTGGTGCAACAAAGCACCACCAACGGGAGGAGACAACAGTCATGCCTGCACAAAACTCATGAATACAGATGCAACAAGATAATAATCGAAATAAATATTCATGCATTAAAAATAAATTAAAATCCTAGAAAGTGCAAACTCAAATAATATCACAGGTACAGAGCGGGGTGGGGAAAATACATCAGATATATCAAAATAAGAACAACCCCAACTAGTCCTCATCCATCCCTCGAGCATCAGGCTCAGGCACATCCACCGGATAGTCCAACAGACTCCTCTCATAGTCCGAATAAGGGGGCAGATCAAAAGCATAACCTTGATCAACACTCCAGGCCCTCATAATATCATCGTGGACCTCGTCCCTGCGTAACTGTACACGCTGGAACTCGGCCTGCTGCCGCAAATAACGCCCCTGCAGTGCCTGCTCTCTCATCATGGACTGCATCATACCCTCAGGTCTTCCACACCATCCGACGACTATGCCGGTCGGCGAGAAGATCCTGCTCTATCCTGAACTGGTGGCTGTGGGTCAAGAATAATGGGTGGGTGTCTATCCTCCCTAGTTGTCTTAATAGCAAGTAAAACATAATTATCCCAGACAGTTTTGGTTAACAAGGTGGCCCTCTTAATCTCCTTCATCTCATCACTCACAGGCACTACCCCCACAGCAGAACACAACTGGTGTATTACCCAAGGAAATCCCACGTATCCCTTATCACTCAAGGCAAAGCGGTGCAGCTGATCAGAAATCAGCGACGCCGCATCAAATATAACACAGGATTTAAGGGCATACACTAAACGACGTATGGCTGAGGAAATCTCAGTGTCATGGGAATGAGGGTACAAGTTGTGCATAATGAACCTAACCCAAAACCAGGCAGCTCCCTGCATATTCCTCTGAGACACATGTTTTGGCCTTTGATTAATATTTAAATTCCATGTTTTTCCAGCCAAGAACAAATGTCTCTGAAGCATATCCAGAGAATACATACCCTCATCATCATAACTATCCGTGTTAAACAAAGCGGGGGCCATAGTAGGCGAGTAGCTAGGAAGGCGTAAGACACGTGATATAGTAGCAGCATCATACGGCACCTCCTTGCCTCTCACATATGCAACCCTCCGATGCTCAACCGTTCCATGCAACAACTCCTTCTTCTCTAATTGTGCACGCCACCAAGCATGCGAATAAAACTCCCACACCAATTTCTGACTCAAATACTCCGGTGGACCTTTAACCCAGGATTCCCATTTGTTCACTTGAATCACCTCCATCACCTCCTCCACACCTCTCAGACCAACCACCTGCTGACCGGAAACGGTCTCATCAAGGACCATGCCCAATTCCGGTTGCACCCTCCTCTTAACCATCTTCCCATCATGAAACTCGGCGACTTTCGGATGCTCAAAAGTCGTCCCAACCTCTCCACTACTGTCCACCATTGGCCTCTTTCCTCTTCTCAACATGTTTTAGTTCAAAAATTGCAAAAGGCAATATATCGAACACCTGGCAGGGAGCACAAAACCTTCAAAATTTTAAAGAGAGAACTCAATCCTAACCTTCCAAATCTAAATAAATCAGACCAGAGAAGGATAGAGAAGAGATTCTTACCTTAAAACAATGAAAAATTCGTGTTCCCTAGCCCTTTTTTGAAAAATCCGAATTGAGAAGAGAACGGAGGGGAATGGGGTTTTTGAAAAATTTGAATGAAAAAGGAGAGAAATTGATGATGTTTATGATGATTAATGGAGTTGTGAGTGATTAATTTGATGAAATATGGGTGGATTTGATGGAATATAAAAATTGGGGATTGAATTTGGGGGTTAGGGTTCTTAGTGTTTTCTAATTGGGGATGAAAGGAAGTGAGGGGAATTTGACTTCTCCCCTCAGGCGTGCTGCACAAATTGGCAGCAGTGGACGCGCGCCCCAGGCGCGCCAGGCCATGCGCCTCAGGCGCACCTGGTCTGTACCAGAATTTTTTTTTTTAAATAAAATAAAATAAAAACTAATCCACTAATAAACAGAGTTAGGAACTTACCTTTGTAGCACAGCTTTTTCTATTGATGCACATGGAGGAACTCCTCCAAACTTATTTACCTGTGTCACATGAACAACTAAAAGTAGTGCTAGAAAGCACAGCATTAGTAGTTACTTATAGAAAATTCCAACTCCTTATTCACTAAAAAAACAAACCTACACTACTAAATAATTACAAGAAATCCACCAGGATCCCAAATTCTATGGCTCAATTCCCATGTGATATAGGAATAACAAGTTACCCCCATGTCCCATGGGAATGAGTAGGGATGATGATGAAATAAGGAAAATTTAAAAATAAATTTAAACCCACCAGGGTCAAAAGGTATATTCCTTACATCATGCATCATCTTAGGAAATTTGCCTTTTTCGCCATTCATGAAGGGGTAAATTTCATGAACAAAGAAAACCAAATTTTTAGGATCTTTATTCATCCCATGGTACAACAATGCCTTATGTTGATGTTTTGGAAAAACATCATATAAACTCAAGGGTCGAACATAATTGAAAAATTTTGAATCGTCCACACATGCTAAGGTTTTAACACAATTTTTAAGTTCAGAAAGTTCAGCACGCAAGGATGAGTCAAATTTTTCTACTATTATTCTATCCCCATCTGTTTTGTTTTGTTTCACCTCTTCTACCTCATGATGCACCTCAATTTCTTTTTCTTCTTCAAGATTTTCAGAGAGGTTAGGACTCAAGTCTTCCTCAATGGAGAACTTTTCTACCCACTCCTCTATGATAGATTTCTTATACACATTGAAGTACAATTTCTCAATCTCGAAAATCGAGGTATTCGCATCATAAGTAAGAGGAGGTGAATTCAAAACAAAATTAAAAAATTTTGACTTTACAAAAGGCATTATTATACAATTCAATGAAAAACAGAAAAATAAAAAGAAAAATAGAATTTACTAATAACTACACTAAGTACCAAAAATAAACTAAAGAAGACTACTCCCCGGCAACGGCGCCAAAAACTTGTTGATATACCAGCAAGTGGACTGGGTCAACGAGTAATATAGTCTGGAAGACCGAATATCGTCCCACAGGGAGTTGTGTTTTTAGTATATTTTCATCTTAATGTAATTAAAAATAAATCCTATAAACTAAAAAGTGTTTAAATTAATAATTCAGATTTAAAAACTATAATTAACTAAACTACTAAGTTGCTGAAATTAAATTAAAACTAGAGAACAATGGGAGAAAAGTGGTTAGGAACGTTGGTTGCATTGTAGGTTTCACTTATTCAATTATAATTCAGATTTTCCTTTAATTATCCTTCAATTCATTGATCATTCCTCTCAAATAGCAATAATTAGATCTCTCTAATATTACCCTTATTTTCTAAATACTTAATCCTTGATCTCTCAACAAATTACAATATAAGAAAATATCAATTTCAGCACAAGGGAATTATAAAGTCATATAATCATTTAATCATATCTCTATAACTAAATTGATTATACCATTAATTGCATGGCCTATTCAAAATCCCAACTCTCATTGCGAATTAAGAAATCCAAAACATAAATTGCGCGGGTTTATGTATGCAATAAAAACACAATTAATGCATGAATTGAAAACAGCAAAATCCTAAATCATAAATTGAAATAAGCTACGCCATACAAATTCACCGTGTTCCTAACACGAGGGTTTTAGTTACACATAGAAATAAGAAGAAGAAAAGACATAATAGGGAAATTCATAAACAAATTACCCCAAATCCTTCAATCTTCAAATGCTCCAAATCAATGCAATCTCCCTCTTCAAATCTAAATTCTGTTTTCTCCTCTAGTTGGCTGCCTAACCTAATTCTCAATCACTAATTTATATTTACAATCTATCTCTAAGTAGAATCCCAATCAATTTCTGAAGTTTTGGCCCAATTGGGCTTTTTCTGGTGCACGCGCGCCCCAGGCGCACGCGGTGTCGCACCCTAGGCGCGCGCCTCTGCTACTGCTCTGTTTTCTTCATTTGCGCGCCCCAGGCGCACCCGTCCACGCGCCTGGGGCGCGTGGACCTGTTCCGACTCCGTTTTTTTCCGTTCTTTTTCCTATTTGAAGGTCTTTAAATGCTCTTTCCAATTCCATAATTTATTTTTGCAATTGAGCTCCAAAATCACCTGAAACACTGAACAAACGATCAAAAAGTTCATGGGAAACTACAACTACTAAAATTCCTAAAAACTAATATAAAGATCCTAAGTTTGCTATGAAAACAAGCCAAATCAAAGTAAAAGAGGATAAAATGAAGTCCAAAAGGTATATATATCAGACCCAAATCAATTTGTGAAAGGTTAAAGTATTTTATTAAAACGCAAGTCCAAACTCTTTTGAAATTTAAATAGAAGATCAATAAAAATGAAAAAATTTATTGACCTATTTTTCATAAGTCCATAATAACTATATTGGAAACAATATTATTTTCCATTTACAACTAAGGGTGTCACACTTTGGATGTAAGAACTCGGGCTACGAGGGCGGAGAGTGATCGCCGGTGCAAGAGGCATGGACAAGGAGCGGCTCCTGACAGGCTTCTAAGGGAGGGGTACATGAATGAACCGACACACCAAAATAAGAGGGTGATTCTGAGACTGTGTAGGAATGGGACTACATAGTACGGGAAGGCTTAAATGAATTGATTGGTACTACCCATAATATCAACAAGATGCATCTTCTTTTCGGTAGTCCATCACTTAAAAACTCTATAGTTAAGCATGCTTGACTTGGGGTAATTCTGGGATGGGTGACCTCCTGGGAAGTTGTACCGGGAAGCGTGCGAGTGAGGACAAAGCATGCTGAAAAGACCCGTGTTGGTATGTGGGAACAGTCACAATCCATTTGCCTGCCAGGGACGTTACAAATAGTATCAGAGCGGCTCCTCTCCCAGTACGGTGTGGTTCGGGGACGAACCAGGTGAAGCTGGTGGACATGTAAGACCCCGGGCTGACGAGGGTGGGGAGTGATCGTCGGTGCAAGAGGCATGGACAAGGAGCGGCTCCTGACAGGCTTCTAATGGAGGGGTACATGAACGAACCGACACACCAGAATAAGAGGGTGATACTGAGACTGTGTAAGAATGGGACTACATAGTACAGGAAGGCTTAAATGAATTGATTGGTACTACCCATATCAACAAGATGCATCTTCTTTTCGGTAGCCCATCACTTAAGAACTCCATAGTTAAGGGTGCTTGACTTGGGGTAATTCTGCTATGGTTGATGTAACATCCCTGAATTTTAGCTCCCAAATAATTCGTGCTTAATGTTTTGCCTTAGCTTGATGTGTTAGAGTTAATCGTGTTTGGATAGCAAATAAATTTCAACTCAAGACCAAATAGACCTCACGGCCACACCATCATCAAAGCACTAGGATCCTTAGCTTGGTAGATCAAGAGGAGTCTTAGAGTCTTAGAAGCTTGGAAGTCAAGTTCCAAGGGTCCAAGGAGGGAGATTGCTCACGGTTTTGGAGAAGAAAAAGGCCAAAGGTTCTAAGTTTTTCTTTAGTGTCTTCAAGAGGTATGGAGAGAAGCTTACACTTTTGCTAGAGTAAGTCTTTAAGCTTAGAAATTAGGGAGAGTCACCATGAGACTCAAGGGCACTAGTTAGATTTTGTTTTGGGCTTGGAGGCCGAATTTGATGAGTTTTGGTATGTGATTGTTTGATGTTTCCATGCTGAATTATATGGATATGTTATGTGTTATGAGTAATTACTTATGTTATGTTGTTAATGAATTGTTCTATGTAGACTTTTGTGAACATGTTATGTTGTTAATGAGTTGTTCTATGTTGAATTGTGTGATCCTGTTATGATGATTAGAAACCGAATAGGTTAGGTTACTAAGGGAATGTTTAGATCCTTGAAAGAACTAGGCTTAAGAGTTGACTCCGAAGATTTGAGTTAATTAGGCTCTAATTGTGAATTAGATAAGATGATCAAGTGTTGATCATCACGGTTTAGGGTTCTAAACCTTGATTAGTAACCTTAATCCCTGATTAGTCAACTAATCCAAGATTAGTTGGACTTAATCCAAGATTAGTTGGACTTAATCCAAGATTAGTAACCTTAAATCCTGATTAGTCAACTAATCCAAGATTAGTTGGACTTAATCCCCGATTAGTGACCTAAACCGTGATTAATCAACTAATCCAAGATTAGTTGGACTTAATCCTTGATTAGTAACCTTAATCCCTGATTAGTCAACTAATCCAAGATTAGTTAGACTTAATCCTCAATTAGTAACCCTAATCCCCTGATTAGTCAACTAATCCCCGATTAGTTGGACCTAATCCATGATTAGCCGGATTTAATCCGAGAGTAGTCAATTAAGCTTGACTTAACCCACGATTAGTGAGACTAAACTCCTGATTAGTGAGATTTAGTCCAAGATTAGTGGACTTAGTCCATGATTAGTCAACTGAAGTCAGTTAAACCTAGTCTTAAGTGATTAGGACTCACTTAACTGAAGTCTTAAGTAGTTAAGACTTGCTTATCCCAAGTTTTAGTCACTCAAGGTGACTTAGGTCAAGGAAGGATGGGACCTTGACCGAACACTCAGACATAGACGTAACCTAGAATTAGTACGACTCTGTTATGTCATCTGTATGCTTAGATACTTATGGATACATGTTGGATGTCTATGGCTATGTATGTATCCATGCTGGACTGATGTCAAATACTTATGACATAGTTGGACTAATAATAAACCTGGAACTTGAACACGTGCATGATAACCTAGGATTGCAAGAGTTGCATCGAGAACATACATGACATGAGCTAGGTTATCAGACCAGTCCCAATCTGAGGAACACCTACGCATGTGGAAACACCGTAAGGCGTGCCTTTTACTACGCCGGATGAACCTGTGAACTGTTTTGTAACTGAACTTAACATTTTACGAAAGCCTTCACAGGGTTCACCGTAAGTCGTGCCATTTATGCTGGTGGAAACACCGTAAGTCATGCCGTTTACGCTGGTGGACGCACTGTAAGTCGTGTCGTTTATGCTGGTGGAAACACCGTAAATCATGCCTTTTACGCTGGTGGAAACACTGTAAGTCGTGCCGTTTATGCTGGTGGAAACACCGTAAGTCATGCCTTTTACGCTAGTGGAAACACTGTAAGTCGTGCCATTTATGCTGGTGGAAACACCGTAAGTCATGCCTTTTATGATGGTGGAAACACTGTAAGTCGTGCCGTTTATGCTGGTGGAAACACCGTAAGTCATGCCTTTTACGCTGGCAGACGTGCCGTAAGCCGTGCCGCGTCTGGGACGCACCGTTCCTCAGATCTGGACCCGGTGGACATAGAGGCCTCAAAGTCAGAGTTGGAGAACATGTTCATGCATCATGCCACTTAACTTGAAGATAATAACTAAACTGGTGTTTGCTCATATGTATATGCATTTTCTGCACTGGTGACTGCTGCTGTGTATCTAGTTGTGAATGTTAGGGCTTAGGCTTATTCGATTATGCGACTGTGTTAGGCTTACTCTCCTGCCCTTGTAGGTGATGGCCGAATGCCTGCCTTGTATCGAGATCCGCCCGCTCCTTGATGGTGCTTGGGAGTATCGGGATCACCGGGCTGTTTTAAGGGTGAAGTAGAGATCACTCTCTACCATCCCAATCTCGTAGTTCGCCTTCGTCCTCGTAGGTTTCGTGGGACGAAACCGGTGATCTCTGTCTATGGAAGAGTTGCAGTAGACCGACGACCAGCTCTGATGATACCCTTTCTTTTTGAGTTTTACCTTTTGTAAATTTTGCTTTTGGTGAGGTATTGTCAGAGTGTTTTATTTCCAATGGGCTTGTAACTATTTTGTATCAGACCTTTTTATGACCTATTATCTACAACTATGGTTCACTTCACGCATTTCAATATTCCGCTTGCTTTTAATAAGTTTTGAAATCCGACATTCATCCGTTTCCTTAAGAACTCGCAATCGAGGGACTAAAGGTTTGGTTTATGAAAATAATATTTATTGCGAAAACCCCTCGACTGCTTTTCAACTTCTTTTAACCTTCCGGATTTCAGTCTCTGATTTTACTCTCCAATCAAGATTAGTTGGACTTAATCCTTGATTAGTAACCTTAATCCCTGATTAGTCTGTCCGAGTTCCGAAACTGTAACCCTCCTAGGTTTGAGGGAGGTTTCAAACCCGATGAGGCTAACAAGTGGATAAGCGAACTGGACAAAATCTTCCAAACCTTAGGATGTACGGATGCTCAGCGGGTGACCTATGCCACGTACATGTTGTTTGGGGAAGCTGAAAACTGGTGGAAGCACGCTGTTCAACTCTTGGTTCACGAAGGTCGGGAAGTCACATGGCAAGTATTCACGGAAAAGTTTCTGGATAAGTATTTCCCCGAGGATCTGAGGCGGAAGAAGGAGGTAGAGTTTCTGCAACTGCAGCAAGGCGACATGACTGTGGGCGAATACACTGCTAAGTTCGAGGAGTTGCTTAAGTATTCTCCTTACTTTCAGCAACACCCTGACGAACGAAGCAAGTGCATCAAGTTCGAGAATGGGCTAAGACCGGATCTAAAAGCCGCTTTCAGTTATCAGAAGATTCAGAACTTCTCAACTCTGGTCGACATGTGTCGGGTTTATGAAGATGATAAGAGGTCTGAGGAGCTATACCTGCGAAGTAAGAGGAATCAGCAGAGTTTCGGGCCGCAGAAGCGCAAGGAGTCGAACTTTAGAGGCCAAAGGCCGCACTTCAAGCATAAGGGTAAAAGCAAGATGTCGGGACAAGTAGCAAGTTATCAGGGAAGTGCTCCATTGTGGGATAAGTGCAAACGTCATCACTTCGGAGAGGTTTGTCGGAAGCCGTTTTCTGGTTGCTACAAGTGTGGTAAGCCGGGTCATTGGTCAAGAGACTGCAGAGAACCCGAGAAGAATGACTCGAAGGGATCGGTGAATAGACCTATGGCTAGAGGGAAGGTGTTTACTCTCAGTGGTGCTGAAGCCAATCAAGCCCCTGATCTCGTGCAAGGTACCCTTCTTCTCAATAGTCAACCTTGTAAAGTTTTGTATGATTTCGGAGCTACTCATTCTTTCGTTTCGTATGAATGCATGAATCGTTTGAACTTGCCCCTATCTGATTCACCATACTGCTTTAGAGTAGAAACCCCAACTAATTCCCCTGTCCTTACTTCCAAAGTCTGTCTAAACTGTTTGGTCGAGGTACTAGGCCGCGTCTCGAGTGTAGACCTAGTTTGTTTACCTTTGTCACAGTTAGATGTCATTCTGGGTATGGATTGGATAATGAGGAACCGAGTGATCATCGACTGTGATAGGAAAATAGCCTTGTACAAAGACCTTCAACCCTCGAACCCCGAACCCAAAGGCTTCATGTGTTTGTTCTCTGTAACGAAGGAAGAAGAGGAGAAAGAGATAGGAGGAATACCAGTGGTAAAGGAATTTCCGGAAGTTTTCACGGATGATGTACCGGGGTTGCCGCCGACTCGAGAAATCGAGTTTGGTATCGATCTAATCCCAGGAGCTGGCCCAATCTCTATAGCACCGTATAGGATGACGCCACCGGAAATGGCTGAGTTGAAGAAGCAAGTAGAGGAGTTGCTACAGAAGCAATTGATCAGACCAAGTGTGTCTCCCTGGGGTGCGCCGGTGTTGTTTGTGAGAAAGAAGGACGAAAGTCTGCGGATGTGTGTGGACTACCGACAGTTGAACAAGGTGACCATCAAGAACAAATACCCTCTGCCGAGGATAGACGATCTTATAGATCAAGTTTGTGGAGCTTCTGTTTTCTCGAAGATAGATCTAAGATCTGGGTACCATCAGATAAGGATTCGGGAACAGGACATTCCCAAGACAGCATTTCGGTCTCGTTATGGGCATTATGAGTATGTAGTAATGCCGTTCGGTTTGACGAATGCTCCTGCTGTCTTTATGGACTACATGAATAGGGTCTTCAGACCGTACCTGGACTCGTTTGTAGTGTTCTTTATAGATGATATTCTGATCTACTCAAAGAGTCCCGAGGAACATGCAGGACACTTAAGGATTGTGTTGGAAGTTTTAAAGGAGAAGTAGTTGTACGCCAAACTCTAGAAGTGCGAGTTTTGGCTGGAGGAAGTTAAGTTTTTGGGACACGTGATCTCGAAAGGAGGAATAGCTGTCGATCCAACAAAGGTTGAATCAGTTCTTCGATGGGAACAACCTAAGACGGTAACGGAGGTTCGGAGTTTCTTAGGACTTGTCGGGTACTACCGAAGGTTTATAGAAGGATTTTCGAAGATCTCCCAACCTTTGACTAAGTTGACCAAGAAGGATCAACCTTTTGTCTGGAACTCGAAGTGCGAAGAGAGTTTTCAAAAGCTGAAGGAAAGGCTGACGACTTCACCGGTCTTAATCCTACCTGATCCGCAGAAGAGTTTTGATGTGTACTGCGACGCTTCAGGGCAAGGCCTCGGATGTGTGCTGATGCAAGAAGGTAAGGTTGTGGCATACGCATCAAGGCAGCTGAAAGTGCATGAGGTGAATTATCCGACGCACGACTTGGAGTTAGCTGCAATAGTTTTTGCTCTTAAGATCTGGAGGCACTATCTCTATGGCACTGTGTTCCGAGTATTCAGTGACCATAAGAGTTTAAAGTATCTCTTTGACCAGAAAGAACTGAATATGAGACAACGTCGGTGGACGGAGTTTCTCAAGGATTATGACTTCGAACTCCACTATCATCCTGGAAAGGTGAATAAGGTTGCTGATGCCCTAAGCAGAAAGGCATTGCATGCGAGTGCCATGATGATCAAGGAGGCTGCATTACTGGAGAAGTTTTGGGATATGAGTTTGGTAATGGAAGTCGAGCCAACAAGTTTAAAGTTAGGAATGCTGCAGATCACGAATGAGTTTATGACCCTGATCCGCGAGCGACAACAAGAAGATGGTGAGCTTAGTGAAAAGAAAAGATTAGCATCTGAAGGTAAAGAATTGAACTTTCAAGAAGGAAAGGATGGGCTTCTTCGTTTTAAAACGAGGATATGCATTCCAAAGGACGCAGAACTTAGAAGAATGATATTGGAGGAAGCGCACAAGAGTCCGATGAGTATGCATCCGGGAACAACTAAGATGTATCAAGATTTGAAAAAGTTGTTCTGGTGGTCTGGATTAAAGAAAGATGTGGCTGAGTATGTAGCATCGTGTCTGATTTGTCAGAAGACGAAGGTCGAGCATAAGAATCCAGGAGGAGAGTTACGATGTTTGGAGGTCCCTCGGTGGAAATGGGACAGCATATCGATGGATTTTGTGACAAGTTTACCAAGGACGGACCAGAATTTTGATGCCATATGGGTTGTAGTAGATCGGTTAACTAAATCAGCGCATTTTATCCCCGTAAATATGCATTATTCATTGGAAAGGCTTGCTCAACTTTACGTTGATGAGGTGGCACGACTGCATGGTGTACCTTCCAGCATACTGTCTGACCGTGATCCAAGGTTTACGTCTCGATTTTGGAACAGTCTGCACCAAGCTCTGGGAACCAAGTTAAAGATGGGATCTGCTTATCATCCTCAAACTGACGGACAAACAGAGCGAACCATCCAGACGTTGGAAGATATGTTAAGAGTGTGTGCCTTAGAGGAACAAAGAAGTTGGGATAAGGTGTTACCGTTGGTGGAGTTTACCTATAATAACAGTTATCATGCGAGTATTGGGATGGCACCTTTTGAAGCGTTGTATGGTAGAAAGTGTCAGACACCACTATGTTGGTTTCAAGTGGGGGAGAACGCTTTAATTGGTCCAGAGCTGGTACAAGAAACAACTGAAAAGATTAAGATGGTACAAGAGAAGATGAGAACCGCTCAGGGGAGGCAAAAGAGTTATGCGGATAAGAGGAGAAGACCTCTTGAGTTTGCAGAAGGAGAGCATGTGTTTATCAAGGTATCCCCGATGAAAGGTGTAGGCAGAGCGTTAAGAACCAAGAAACTTTCACCCAGGTTCATCGATCCGTACCAAATCCTTAGGAAAATTGGCCCAGTCGCGTACCAGATAGCCTTACCACCATCTTTGTCTAGTCTTCACAACGTCTTTCATGTTTCACAACTTTGAAAGTTTGTGCATGACCCTAATTCAATCCTGAATATCCACCCGATGACCTGTCTATGCTAGAAAACCTAACCCTAGAAGCTGGCCCGATTCATACAGCGGACCGTCGAATCAGGCAACTTAGGGGAAAAGAAATACCCTTGGTTAGAGTTGTCTGGGAACACAATGGTGTTCAAGAGTCAACTTGGGAACCCGAAGCTATGATGCGTAGAGAATATCCCGAGTTGTTCCAGTGAAACCGAATTTCGGGGACGAAATTCCTGTAAGTGGGGGAGAGTGTAACATCCCTGAATTTTAGCTCCCAAATAATTCGTGCTTAATGTTTTGCCTTAGCTTGATGTGTTAGAGTTAATCGTGTTTGGATAGCAAATCGTGATTAGGGTTAGATCAAACCTAATTCAATAGGTTTAGGCTTGTGTGGTTTTAAGTTGATTTGGTTTAGTTAGCTAATAGTTGGTTTAGAATTAGATTAGCTTGGGTAATGTAGAGCTTAAGGGTTCAGTGGGCTAGATTAAGTCTAAGTGAACCAAATGGGCCTTGTGAGTGATAATGGGCCATGAAAGTGTGATGGCCCATGTGTGTGCTTGTGTAGGCCGTGGCATGTGTGAGTGTGTGGAGTGAATTGTGAGTTGCATGAAGAATGTGAGGTGTCAACCCCACATTTCATGCATGTTGGTCAAACACTAGGTGGCAACTCCACATTTTCTTTCTTGCATGAAGTAGTGAGGTGTCAACACACCAAGCACACCACTTAGCCACCCTAATGACTCACCATTGACCATAAGCTTTTATAAAATATGCCTTGTGTTGATGAGCTTCACTTTTCCTTTTCTTTTCTTCATGCCACCGTACCATCATCTTCTTCTTCTCATTCCATGAAGCTCACGACCAACACCTCTACCACCCTCATCCAACCATATGCTTCCATTAAAACCAAGAACTCCTCATCATATCCTAAGCCTAGATCATGAATATGCATCATGATTGAGTGATCATGGCCTAGAAAATCAAAACTCAACCCTTCCTCTTCTTAAAGAGCTCACGGCCAAACCCCCATCACCACCTAAATCAACCTAAACACTTACCAAACACAAAGAACCTTGGCATATTCATACCCTGGATCATGAATATGCCACTTACTTGAAGTGGTGTTGAAGAAATTTCAACTCAAGACCAAATAGACCTCACGGCCACACCATCATCAAAGCACTAGGATCCTTAGCTTGGTAGATCAAGAGGAGTCTTAGAGTCTTAGAAGCTTGGAAGTCAAGTTCCAAGGGTCCAAGGAGGGAGATTGCTCACGGTTTTGGAGAAGAAAAAGGCCAAAGGTTCTAAGTTTTTCTTTAGTGTCTTCAAGAGGTATGGAGAGAAGCTTACACTTTTGCTAGAGTAAGTCTTTAAGCTTAGAAATTAGGGAGAGTCACCATGAGACTCAAGGGCACTAGTTAGATTTTGTTTTGGGCTTGGAGGCCGAATTTGATGAGTTTTGGTATGTGATTGTTTGATGTTTCCATGCTGAATTATATGGATATGTTATGTGTTATGAGTAATTACTTATGTTATGTTGTTAATGAATTGTTCTATGTAGACTTTTGTGAACATGTTATGTTGTTAATGAGTTGTTCTATGTTGAATTGTGTGATCCTATTATGTTGATTAGAAACCGAATAGGTTAGGTTACTAAGGGAATGTTTAGATCCTTGAAAGAACTAGGCTTAAGAGTTGACTCCAAAGATTTGAGTTAATTAGGCTCTAATTGTGAATTAGATAAGATGATCAAGTGTTGATCATCACGGTTTAGGGTTCTAAACCTTGATTAGTAACCTTAATCCCTGATTAGTCAACTAATCCGAGATTAGTTGGACTTAATCCAAGATTAGTAACCTTAAACCCTGATTAGTCAACTAATCCAAGATTAGTTGGACTTAATCCCCGATTAGTGACCTAAACCGTGATTAATCAACTAATCCAAGATTAGTTGGACTTAATCCTTGATTAGTAACCTTAATCCCTGATTAGTCAACTAATCCAAGATTAGTTAGACTTAATCCTCAATTAGTAACCCTAATCCCCCGATTAGTCAACTAATCCCCGATTAGTCAACTAATCCCCGATTAGTTGGACCTAATCCATGATTAGCCGGATTTAATCCGAGAGTAGTCAATTAAGCTTGACTTAACCCACGATTAGTGAGACTAAACTCCTGATTAGTGAGATTTAGTCCAAGATTAGTGGACTTAGTCCATGATTAGTCAACTGAAGTCAGTTAAACCTAGTCTTAAGTGATTAGGACTCACTTAACCAAAGTCTTAAGTAGTTAAGACTTGCTTATCCCAAGTTTTAGTCACTCAAGGTGACTTAGGTCAAGGAAGGATGGGACCTTGACCGAACACTCAGACATAGACGTAACCTAGAACTAGTACGACTCTGCTATGTCATCTGTATGCTTAGATACTTATGGATACATGTTGGATGTCTATGGCTATGTATGTATCCATGCTGGACTGATGTCAAATACTTATGACATAGTTGGACTAATAATAAACCTGGAACTTGAACACGTGCATGATAACCTAGGATTGCAAGAGTTGCATCGAGAACATACATGACATGAGCTAGGTTATCAGACCAGTCCCAATCTGAGGAACACCTACGCAGGTGGAAACACCGTAAGGCGTGCCTTTTACTACGCCGGATGAACCTGTGAACTGTTTTGTAACTGAACTTGACATTTTACGAAAGCCTGCACAGGGTTCACCGTAAGTCGTGCCGTTTATGCTGGTGGAAACACCGTAAGTCATGCCGTTTACGTTGGTGGACGCACTGTAAGTCGTGCCGTTTATGCTGGTGGAAACACCGTAAGTCATGCCTTTTACGCTGGTGGAAACACTGTAAGTCGTGCCGTTTATGCTAGTGGAAACACCGTAAGTTATGCCTTTTACGCTAGTGGAAACACTGTAAGTCATGCCATTTATGCTGGTGGAAACACCATAAGTCATGCCTTTTACGATGGTGGAAACACTGTAAGTCGTGCCATTTATGCTGGTGGAAACACCGTAAGTCATGCCTTTTACGCTGGCAGACGTGCCGTAAGCCGTAAGCCGTGCCGCGTCTGGGACGCACGGTTCCTCAGATCTGGACCCGGTGGACATAGAGGCCTCAGAGTCAGAGTTGGAGAACATGTTCATGCATCATGCCACTTAACTTGAAGATAATAACTAAACTGGTGTTTGCTCATATGTATATGCATTTTCTGCACTGGTGACTGCTGCTGTGTATCTGGTTGTGAATGTTAGGGCTTAGGCTTATTCGATTATGCGACTGTGTTAGGCTTACTCTCCTGCCCTTGTAGGTGATGGCCGAATGCCTGCCTTGTATCGAGATCCGCCCGCTCCTTGATGGTGCTTGGGAGTATCGGGATCACCGGGCTGTTTTGAGGGTGAAGTAGAGATCACTCTCTACCATCCCAATCCCGTAGTTCGCCTTCGTCCTCGTAGATTTCGTGGGACGAACCGGTGATCTCTGTCTATGGAAAAGCTGCAGTAGACCGACGACCAGCTCTGATGATACCCTTTCTTTTGAGTTTTACCTTTTGTAAATTTTGCTTTTGGTGAGGTATTGTCAGAGTGTTTTATTTCCAATGGGCTTGTAACTATTTTGTATCAGACCTTTTATGACCTATTATCTACAACTATGGTTCACTTCACGCATTTCAATATTCTGCTTGCTTTTAATAAGTTTTGAAATCCGACATTCATCCGTTTCCTTAAGAACTCGCAATCGAGGGACTAAAGGTTTGGTTTATGAAAATAATATTTATTGCGAAAACCCCTCGACTGTTTTTCAACTTCTTTTAACCTTCCGGATTTCACTCTCTGATTTTACTCTCCAATCAAGTGTTTTAAAAAGAAAAATTTTTTCACCCTGATTTGTGAAAACCTTACAAGTCCAAATGATTTCGAAATTGAGAGCGTTACAGTTGACCTCCTGGAAAGTTGTCTTGGGAAGCGTGCAATCCATTTGCCTGCCAGGAACGTTACACTTTTCCCATTATTTTGTCATTCAATTTCGTTCATCTTCAAATATATTACTTATATTTTGATGGTTTGATTATTATTATTATTTAATTTGGTATTTTTAGGATTCAATATTATTATTAACTTGAGATAAGATAACCCATGAAAAATAAACTAATATTTAATTATGATTAATAACAATAAATGTGATAATCATATTAAAAAAATACTAATTGTACAAAAAAAAACTATTACATCCATCAAATAAATATAAGAAATATATCATAATATCTTCAAACAAAAAACACCAAAATGTTTAATTATAATTTAATTTTGATTTATTATAATAAAGTTGATAATATTTTTTTATTCATTTGAGGAAGTAGAAAATATTTTTTTAAGTGTAGGGTTTGGTTTGAACTCTTACCTTTCTATATAATTATTTTTAGTTGTTGTTTATTAATAATTTTTACTTTATAATAAAATAATAATCTTTAATTTAAAATATTTAATATAGAAAAATAAAATATCAACAACCCGTGCATTGCTCGGGATAAAGGCTAGTGTATGTATTAATGAGTCCGAATTTTCCAATAAAATTTGAGAAGATAAAATTGTTATACTATAATATTTTTTTTCAAAAAATTAAGAAAACTAACTATTTTTACTATAATATATAGGATTGGTTGAATATGTCTTATAATAAAGTAAAAAGGAAGTAGATTTTATTAACTTCTATATAGATTATACATCTTAGGGAAAATAGTTACACAATTTCTTATTACATAATATTTGATTATTTTACTACTCTCTCTGCTTTAATTTATCTATCTTTTCACAATTAACTCTAATGGACTATTTTTTTTCATAATCATATTTATTTTTTTTACCAATCATCATTAATATTATCCCAATAAATATTTTTTTAAAATTTATTTGCCGTTTTAATGTTTTCAACTTATATATTCACCAATTGAGCCTTCTAGCTTGGTGGTCTTAGACATAATCTAAGAATAATACCACCAAGTTAGAGGTTCCAAATTATCTGTTGCTTTAAGAATTTAATGATACATTAAAAAAAAATTTCAACTTTAAGTTTTTTTTAAACAATTTGAAATATGTGAAATATATGATAATTAATGTAGTATGAAGATAATATAATAAAGTTACCTCATATCTCTCTTACAATGTGAAGCATTAAATGACTTTTTTAATCCGTGTGAAACTCCGAAAACGATAAATCAAATAAATTAAAACTGAGTAGGTATTATTTTCCTTCATCGACATTACTTTTCTAACTATTTTTAAATTTTTCACATAAGAACATAAATGGAAAAAAAATATTAATATTTAATTGAACTTCTAAAAAATATAATAACTAAATAAAAATAAATTTTCTCCTTCAAAATGATAAATAAAGTGAAATAGAGAGAATATTATTATTTGTGAAGCACGAATATCCGACATATATGGATCTACCTACCAATATTTATATAGAAGGAATATTATATGAGTATCGGTATACTAGAGATACTCATACATTCATTTTAAATATTAATCATTTCAAAATTATATCATTTTTGTTTGGGAACTTATGATTTTTTTTTCTTTTCCAAATTTAACTTTTGTAATTGTTCTAACATTCTTGTATTTCCACTTTAAAAAAAAAAAAAAACATTCTTGTATTTAAGTTGGTTTTAAGTCTTCAATTTTTTTTTTTCCAAGATATGATGAATCTTTTCGACATTGTGGAACGAACCCTTTCATATAGTTTCCCGGTAATGCCTCTTATATTCGTAAAAGTTGAGAATTGAACTCCAATAACTTATTTAATTAGCAACATATCTTTTACCATCTATACTCTCAACTTTCGTTCTAAAGCATTAATTCCAAATTTTGTTGCCATCGTATCCGTATTCTAATTTTATAAAAATTGTTGTACCTTCTGCATGTACGTATTTGTACCCGTATCAATGCAGTTCAAACTTCAAGAGAACTACCCTACATATATAAGTGAGCATTCATCATCTAAATTCTTATATACCTCACCTCCAAAGCATGTCTAAGTCCCTAGTACACAGCTTCTTGACATAGATATCACTCTATTTAATCTGTTCCCTTCTCCATGGAACTTCAAGTCCCAACATCACCAACAACCTCTGCCACCAACAACCACATCTTGGTTGTGCCGTACCCATCTCGAGGCCACATAAACCCCATGATCAACCTCTGCAAAATTCTAATATCCAACAACTCCGACATCCTCATCACCTTCGTTGTCACAGAGGAATGGCTCGCTTCCATCGCCTCCGAACCCAAACCACACAACCTACGACTCTGCTCCATCCCCAACGTTGTACCCGAGCTAGGTCGCTCAGCAGATAACTTCTTAGACGTTGTTGAAGCTGTCATGACGAAGATGGAGGCGCCGCTTGAGGAGCTGATTGATGGGCTCGAGCGGAAGCCGAAGATCATTATATGTGATGGTTTTCTCTTCTGGGCTGTCGGTGTCGGTAACCGGAGGAACATTCCGGTGGCGGCGTTTTGGACAACATCAACCTCGGAGTTCTGGGTGCAATGCTTCCATATTTTCCAAGAATTCCAGCACTGTCCTCAAAAGCTGTTTACAGGTTCAAAATGCATTAACTATTTTTCTGCTTTATTACTTTGTATCTTTTGTGAAATTACCCTTAGTATTTATTTAATAAAAGTGATGTTATTTCTACCGCATCGAGACATATATTTGCTTATCTTATAAGATATACATCCATGTCAATTCTAAGTGTTTCTATGTATAAAAAAAAGTTAAAAAACAGATATACATATATCAATTCCGTATACACGTAACACTACTTGTTTTTTTTTTTTAAACACGTAACACTACTTGTTGTTGCCAATGGTTTGCTTTTTAACATATTTCCTATACATCGTTATAGAATGTTTTTAAAAGTTGGATTTTTCTGACTATAATAAGATAAATAAATTTTTTAAAAAATGATTTATTTAATGGATATAAATTATAAAATGGTGTCTTACCCTGTCAAGAAAAATTTAACTTTTATATTTGTTTATTTTATGCAGTTTTATAATGGAGATCAGAAAATTCCTTAAATTCTTTTTAATATTTCGATTCCAAATTTGTTACTCCCTCCGGTCCTATATATAGGGCATACTTAACCGTATTCCCCGGACCAAGGAAAGTAGTTAGTTTTGTGAATTTTATGAGAATATATCGTAACATTACAATTTTACCCCCTCCACTTTCTTGGAAAGTTCACATTCATTAATGAATAGCAAAAAAACATAGTTAGTCAAAACATTTAATAAGGGCAAAAAAGAGAAAAAACAATTAATGGTGCATAAGAAATATAAAGTGACTTATATATAGGACCAAATATTTCTTCTAGAATGTGACCTATATATAGGATCAGACGAGTAAAACATTAACGAGGACTGAGGTGATTAAAACATCACCGAATCATTTAAAAGAAAAAACAAATAAGAAAATCATCACCGAATCAAATAAGATTGCATGTGTAGTACGTGTCAGATTGATACTAATGCTCCATTATTATTTATTTGTCTCAATTAAAAAAACATACACATTTTGAAAAGAAAATAAGTAATTATTATATTCAATTAAATTAACTTTTTATTTTTTTAGTAATAATCCTAAAAAAATGATAAAAAATTACAAAAGTAAAAAAATTAAGGAAACCTACATTTAATAATTTATCTAACAAATCAGTCAATTATCAAACAACTAATTTAATACATTTAGTATGGATCAACTAATAATAATTCAAAATGTATAGTTTATATATTTTTTATTAATTATTTTAACTTTAATTTGGAACACAAATTTCTTTCCACTTTTTATCATTATTGTGATAGAGGGAATATATCTTTATCTTTTTATAATGATGAATTTTTTTTCACTACTTCCATAAATCAAGATATAATAATTAAATAAGGATAAACATCTTTAAAAAAATTATTAATGAGATAGATAAATAAAAAAAAAACCAATAAAAAGTATACCAAACGTTAAACCGATTGCTATATATTAGAGGTGATAATAATTCTTGCTATTGGATCATGCTCATGTTTGCCTTTGAATTCGGGTCTCTATTGTGTCGTTTATTTAAAATTGTGCTACAAAAATGATCTTTAAGTTCTTTTTTTTTTTTTTACATGGGAGGTCTGGGACTAGAACCCATTACCTGAGAGAGAGAGAAATCCTAAATGTCCATGCAGCTACCAACTGGGCTATCTTACACGGATAGTTCTTTAAGTACTTACTATACGTGTTTCATACTTTTATGTGTCAATCCAACAACCAATTAAAAAATATATAAAAATATGATAATATTTTACAATTGATAGTATCACTAATTATATGTATTAATGACATCATTAACAATATACATTAGCCAATAAGTGTAATGGATTAATGGATTTTTTTTTCAGTTTCAGGAAAAAAAAACTCATTAAAATAAAAATGGAAAAAAAAATCGGGTCGGACAAGTCGTGTTTTGTTAATCTAACAAAAGTCCAGACATAATTCGTATTTTAGTGGACCAAACCAAAAAAACACGAATATAATTTGTTCAAATTATTATCTGAATGAGATAAGTTTATGCATTAAGATCTTAACATTTGTCATTTTAGTTCTTTTATTTAATTTTTTTTTAACTTGAAAATAACAAGTGTCATAATCTTATCTGTAGGTTTATAGGTTTGTAGGTCTCTAGATCATTTTTCAAAATTAAGTTGTCCCGAATATTTATGTAGCATACATGTAAGCTTTGAGTCCAGTTAATCGGTGTTTAACGACATTCATTAAAAAATATATTAAAGAAAAACATGTATTAAAAATCTTAGTACATTAATCTTTCATGCTTTAAGTTCAATACTTTCAAAGATAAAGAATAAAGTTATATTTTTTTTGTGCTTTTAATAATGTCTTAAATACATATTTTAGCATTTTTATTATAAGCTTTTACTCTTTTTTTCCTAAAAAATGGTAAAAAATTCTTAAAAAAATCAAAAATATTAAAAAATGATTTTAATGTTTTTTTAGCAAACCGATCAATCATCAATCCAATAATTTAATTGATCTTTTATTAATTATTCAATCGCATACCATAATATACAATTTTTGAAACACTTTCATTTATTTTTTTAACATCCATTTGGGACAATTTTTTTTCCAGTTTTTACCATCTTTCTGAAAAGGGGTGAGTATTATTCATTGCTCTTAAGGTACTAATATTTAAAGAACTCAAATTTGAAATTAATTTAAAAAAACTTACAAAATTAACACAATTTTTTAGTTAAATTTAATTTCTATTTTAATTTGCATATACATTACTTTTAAAATAATGAATATAAATCCATTAAAAAAAATATGAAAGGCCATCCGTGAAAATGAATGGATTCTTTGAAGAACGTGTTACTCTAATGGTCACTATTTTTAAGTCATTTCTTTAAAATAAAGTTTAATTGTTCTTGGATATAATTAATTTTACAATATTTATATAGTATTAAATACTAATTTATACCCAATATATATCTAATGATAGCAGAGTATATTTTGACAGCATGCATATTTAATATCTTAAAATGTGTGCAACTTGTTGTTATTGATTGAAAAAAAAAAAAATACACCACTCAGCTCGAAATATAAGAAAGAATATAATATCTTTTGATTTAAAAAATAAGTAAAAGTTAATTAACCACTATTTTATTTCATTTTCAATGTTATTTTCGTAAAATATCACTACAAAATGGTTATCTTAATTCATTTTTGTTTCATTTTAAATGTTACTTTCCTAAAATACCTCTACCTTTTGATAAATTTGAGAAAATTAAATACAATCAACCAACCTACTTAATAAATGTCAAATTAGTTTTTTCTTATATTTTTAAACTAGATGAAGTAATATTTAAGTCAAAAATATAATAGACAATTACTTTTCAATCAATCAATAAGAACAAATTTTTTGAGACGGTAGATATTAACTCATACTCCGTATTTCATATACCAAAAATCATTTTTACTTTTTTTTTATAATAATTACATTAATATAGGTAAAATTTAATTTTAAATATGAGTAATTTTGAAATATTGATATATCCTTTTCTTCATAAATTTAATAGTGGTTATTAGCTTTAACTAATTTTTTAAATTCAAATTAATTAATTAAAAGTGACTTACTAAAGACATACTCTATCTGTTTCATTTTATTTGTGGCTTGGGAGTTTGAAACGGATTAAGAATGTTATTTAATGCTTCAAATTTCAAGAGAAATATAAGATAATTTTACTATATTATTCTCACATTAGATTAATTGTCATGCATTGCACATATTTCAAAATGTTTAAAAGCAAAGTTAAAAGTGGAAAAAATAAATAACTGCATCCTCAAATTCCTAAAAAAAACAAAACAATTTAGAATAAATTTAAAAAAAATGCTAAAACGATAAATATTTTGGAAAGTAAGGAGTAAAAAAGTTGAGTTGCACCCATTATTCCCCCTATTTCACATCTTTTGGTCTTTTAGACTTGGACATATATACTAAGAAAATGTTGATTATTAGTATAAGTTTTATATGTGTTTTGTCTAAAATATCCATATACTCCCTCCGGCTCAAATTACAAGCAAAACTAACTAATTTTACGCTTATTAAGGAGGTTAGTTGGTTGTATTTAATTTTCTCAAATTTATAAAAGAATAGAGGTATTTTAGGGAAGTTGTATTGAGAATGAAACGAAAATTAAATAAGATAACAATTTTCTAGAGATGTTTTAGGAAAGTGGCATTGAGAATGAAATAAAATTTAAGAAAGTTGGTTAGTTTCGCTTATATTTTAAATCAAGTGAAATAAGTTTTTTGTTGTTTATATTTCAAGCCGGAAGGAGTACTCTATAATTCTTATTGAAAATTGTAATAGTATTTAATTTTTACTATGATGTATATCCATTAATTAATGTATAATAATTTAAGAATTAGAGATAAGATAAAAATAAAATTAATGAGCAGTAAAAGAAATAATTAAATGAATGATTAAAATTGAAGAAAAAACATGAGTGTGAATTGATGTTGTAAAAGGACAAAAGTTAATATTGTGGGGTTTATCCCACGTCTACTGAGTTACGGAGTAGGATATTTTTGGTGGCATGCGTGCTGTATGTGTAAAACGGGAGAGTTAAGAGTAGTGTAATACCTTGACTTTTATCCGAGTAGTGTAATACTTTGACTTTTATCCGATATTTATAGGGTGAAGGATATGATGAGCAATCATGAGCTATTATGTCGGTCATTATTATAGTAATGATGAATAGTTTATGGTCGTCATAATTGTAAAAAAAAAATCCTAAAATTAATGATCTCAAGATATGGTGGCGTCATTATGAATTGCTACACCAATTACCTAGAACTGTCAAAACGGGGTTTCGGGTTCGGCCCAAATCGGACTCGAGCCACAAAAGTCCGGTTATAAATTGAGTACCTAGTATCAAACCCAAACCAGCCCTAAGCGGGATTCGGACCGAGTGCGGGCCGGCCCGCATCATTTTTTTTTTTACAATTCAACCACTTCAAAAAAAATTATATATTTTTTCAAAAAAAATAATGAATAAACTTCCTTTATTTTTACACATATTTTTTTAAACAATAATAAGTGTTTTTCCTTTTACACATTTTTTAGAGGATAAATTTGATTTTCTATTCTTATAGAAATTAAAATGTATGTATAACTCATATAGGACAATTAATGTTGTGCTTTGATTTGTTCAGGTGTATTTTTGAGATGTGTATATTGATAAAAGGTAAGGGAATTTTATTATAAGTATTTTTTACACATATAAAATAGAAAAAAATGTGAATTTTTTCTGGGCCGCCGGGCCGACCCAAACCCGGTCGGGTAAACTCGGCCCGAACCCGAATCGGTCGGATCGGGCTAAATAATCCGGGTTGAATAAATATGCTATATTAAGGAGCTCGAGCCCTATGGTTTTTCGGGTTTTATGCCCTGACCCGACCCATTTTGACAGCTCCATAATTACCCGTACTTAATCGTGCTTGTTGATTATTACTATCGATGGTTCATGATACTGATACTAATTTACTTCCTCCGGTCCTATTTATTAGATCCTTTTGGAATTTTTATTTTGGTCCTATTTATAAGACCATTTTTCAATTTTCAATAGCATTTAATTACTTCTTTCCATTAATACTCCTATAAAGTCAACTCTTTTTAAAGTTCCAATAATAATTATAGATGTAGTTTGAAAAAGTATATCAAATTTTAATATTATCAATGTCACTAACTAATTTATTCACTCTTCTTGGTAGGGGTGAAAAATCTCAAAAAAATCTTATAAATAGGACCGAAGGAAATACTCATGGGAAACCGACCCATACCATTTATAGTAAAAAAAAAACAAAAAATTTCTCCTGAATCATGAAAGATGTGTACCTCGAAGAAGTCCCAACTTCAAAAACCATATCTTGGTTGTGCGTTCCCACCTCGAGGCCTAGTAAGACAAAAGAAAGTTGACTTTTTGAAAGAACACATTTTCATAATCACTTGTTAAGGTTTCATAAAAAACCTCGTAAATCTTTATTTATTTTTAGTCTTGCTAACGAGAATTCGGTTATTAATATATTAGAAAATAAATCATAAGTGTATATTATTTCATGTCTCGAAAATACAAAAAATTATATATTTTCATGCATTTTTATTGTATATTTAGATTTTTAATAAGTGCCCTTATTAGCATTTGTCTTTATTTTTTACTAAAAAATCAAATGTTATATTTTTCAATAGTTTTTATTACATTTGAGTTAGCAATACCCTAAGTTGCACCAAAACGAGTATGATATCGGATACAGGTATAGTACCGAGTAAGAGATACGACATTTTCTAAAAAATTAGGGTACGAGTACGACAATATTAATTCAAATTTTATAAATAAATAAATATAAACAATATGTAAATAAACAATTTTAGCATTAAAGTAGCATATGGGTATCGTAAAATTAGAAGTTTATGCTCAAAATAAGTCAAGATATAAGACTTAAAAATTGATTACGACATTAAAATATAAATTCTAAGGCAAAAATTACATTATTGGTATGATCTACACCTAAAATATACCTTGATATACCGGTTGCAAGTAGAGTACCGTACATGTGTACTGGTACCCAAAGTGTACCTGGTACAGATACGTTACCAATTTAGGAGTACCCCTATTTCAGAGGCAAGACCAAAAGACTTAAGGGACAAATGAAGAAAGCTTTCAAAAACCAAATTCGTTTAGTTTTTGAGAAAGGAAAATGCTAAACAGGGTTTTTAGGATATTGGTTAAGAAAAAAAAGTACTCCTTTCGATCATATAAATAAATTTTTTTTTTGTTTTTTATTTTTGTCTTATTTATAAGATTTTAATTCAATTTTCAATAGCATTTAATTATTTTCTTTTACAAACACCCCTATTAACTCTACACTTTTTAGAGTTCCAATAATAATTATAAAGGTAATTTTGAAAAAGTATATCAAATTTTCACATTTTAATGACATTGGAAATGTGAAAATGTGATATACTTTTTCAAAGCTACCCCTGTAATTGTTATTGGACCTCTAAAAAAGTGTTAGACTTTATAGGGGTGTTAGTGGAAAGAAGTAATTAAATGCTACTGAAAATTGAAAAGAGGTCTTATAAATATGACCAAAATAAAAACTCCAAAAAAAGTCTTATAAATAGGACCGGAGGGAGTATATAGGGCCATCATAGTCAAAATATCCTAAATACATCATCTAATTGTTTCTTAAAATTCGTGCATAACCTTAAAATACACTACGCATAAAACGGAGGGAGTATTTATTAATCGATAACAATACCCTTTCAGAACTGCTCAAAATTCGTACATACTCCTTCCGGTTTCTATTATAAGAAAAAAGGTGCATACATATTTTGGTCCCAAATATAAAAAAAAAAATTAACTAATTTTCTATTCTCAATACAATTATTCCTAAAATATTTTTAGAAAGTAGGGATCAATTTTAAGAAAATTAAATACATTCTATTAACTTTTTTAATAAGTATTATTTCGATTATTTTTTTCTTATAATAGGATTACAAGGAGTATCTTAAAAGTTGCCCATGTTTGGTCGTAAATTAAACGGTTAAAAATGGGACAGACTCATTTAATTTGACATACATATGGGTTAGATTTTCGAAAATTTCAATCATAACTTTTTTGGCCCCAATCCAATTTAATTTGATAATTTATTAATTCGACACATGTGAGTCCGATATTATTTGGGCAAAATCATTTCGTCCAACACACCGATACGTAGTACTCACTTTATTTTATATGTACTATCTTCGTCCCTAATTACAAGGTCCTCTTAGAAGATTTTATGTCTATTAAGAAAATGGAATGATTTAGTTAATTGTATTGGAAATGTGAACTTTTGATATGTATTTTCAAAATTACCCCTATTAATATTACTGGGAATCTAAAAAGTGTTAAATAAATAGGGGTGTTTGTGGAAAAAAATAATTAGTGCTCATTGAAAATTGGTAAAGGACCTTATAAATGGGGACAAAATAAAAGTGTTAAAGGGCCTTATAATTAAGGATGGAGGGAGTATTGTATATTAATGTTATGTACGAGTTTTAAGAAATGATGAAACGATATAAGAATTTGTTGTATTTTGATTATAATGTCCATATATAATCATTATTGAAGAGAGAAAAATATTAAAAGTGAAAAAGATAGTGGAATAAATAAGGGTGTGTTTGGAAAAATAGAATTAATTATGTATTGAGTTTTATAAAATAACAATAACATATGAAACATAAGACAAAAACTCTATGAACAATACATATGAAACAGATGGAGTATGTTATAAGGTTATGCATGTGTTTTAATAAATAATTAAATGATGTAAGAATTTGATGTATTTTGACTATAATTTTCTTATATAATCATTATTGTATTAAAGAGAGAGAAAAATATTGAAAGTTAAAAAGATAGTGTAATAAATAGAGGTGTGTTGGAAAAAATAACATTAATTATGTACTCCATTGGGTTTTGAAAAAGAACAATACATATGAAATATGAGATAAAAACTTTATGAGCATTACATATGAAACGGAGGGGGTATGTTATAATATTTTGCTATTACATATAATTAAGTATTCCATTTGTTTTATATGTAGTTTGTTTTAAGGTTATGCTCGAGTTTTAATAAATGGTTAAATGATGTAAGAATTTAGTTTATTTTAACTATAATGCCCTTATACAATCATTGTTAAAGAGAGAAATACATTGGAAGTGAAAAAGATAGTGTAATAAAAGGTATGTATTGGGAAAAATAACATTAATTATGTATTGAGCTTTGTAAAAGAACAATACATATGAAACATGAAACAAAAACACTACAAACACTACATATAAAACGGAGAAAATAATAATAAAAATAAGATGAGATAAAGCCTTTTGTCGTTCCATTTATTTCTTTCATGATTAAAAATTTCATAATACACTCCTGGATTGTAATTCCTTAACTGCCTCCATCTCCACTTCTGCTAATAATTATAATATGTTAATCATGAGAAAATGTTATAAAATTTTAATTTGATTATATAATTAATCTTATATCAGAAAAAATTGGCCATGTGCCAGCCCATCCCATAAAAAAAATACTGGACTAAGTTGAGCTATTGAAATGACTAACTCGATATATGGTCAGGCCAACCCAACCTGAAGAATCGGTGACCCACAATGGGTTGGCGTGAATGGGCTGGGACAGCCCCAATTGACAACTCTAGTCATAAGGAGTCTCTTGCTCACTCCGTCTCTAAATATAAGACTTTAAAATAAACTTATGTGAATTAAAGAGGTTGATTACTCTTATCGGTACATATTGAAATTAATAATATTAAATATACGTTTTCAAAATTATCTTTATAATTATTATTGAAACTTAAAATATTGAATAAATTGAGATGTGTGTAAAAAAAAATTAATTAATATCATTAAAAATTGAATTAAATACTTATAAAAAATAAAACACTAAGATATTTACATCTAATGACTGAAGGAGAATTAAGGAGTAAGAATATCTCCATCTTAGAGATTGCTCATTGACACCTGAAGTTTATGTTAAAAGATTCATTGTAGTACTATTATTTTTTTTCCTAATTATGTTAAGAGATAAATAATTCTCTATCCATCTCTAAATATAAGGACTTTTGGTGAATTTGAACGAGGATTAAGAAAATTAGTTAATATTTTTAGTGGTATTGAAAATGATGATATTTGGTATACTTTTTCAAAATTACTCATGTAATTATTATTGGAACTTTAAAAAGTGTTGATTGAAAAAGTGTGTTTGTTGAAAATAAGTAATTAATGTCATTGAAAATTAAGATAAATGTTTATATTTAGAGACAAGTAAAAGTTGTTTATATTTAGAGATAGAGGGAGTAAATGTTATTTTTCATATTTTAAACATATTGAAAATATTATTGGCTCCGTTTCATATGTAGTGTGTTTTGAGGTTATGATGCACGAACTAAATCAAACTTCCTTGCTTTGATCGATCCGATCTGTGATATTCACCAAAGATTGAACCAGACCAGACCGTCAAACTCCTATCTCAAAACCCCTACTCTTAAGCTGTGTTGAATGTGTACGGGTACGATACCGGTACCGGGTACGGGTACGGGGTACAATATTTTTCAAAAATTTGGGGTATGGGTACGTATATATATATATAATTAAATATAAATTTAAAAAATTGAAAATTGAAAAAATAATACAAAAATATACCTAATACCAAAATATCTAAAATAACACTTAATAACAAAAAAACATTCACAATAGCACAAACGCAGAAACATGAGCAGCTTCAAAACATCCACAATATCAAAATATCTAAAAAAGAAAGAAACATGAGCAGCTTCCAAAAAAAAAAAGAAAGAAAGAAAGAAAGAAAACGCAGAAACAATATTGAAACCACAGTACATGGGCAGCTCCAAAATGCAGTACTGAGCAGAACATATAGGTCCGAGTAGAAAAAAAGAAGGAAAACACTGAGCAGTGAGTAGAGAGAGCATGGAGGAGGCTGTGTTACCGTGAGCAGTACTGAGCAGAGAGAGACGCCACAAGTAAGCACAACAACCACCAGCAGGAGAGAGGCACAACCGCCACAAGGCGTAGCGAAACACAGCAGAGGGCAACGGAGGGATGCTGAGAGGTGAGATCGAGAGCGGCGGTGGAGATCGAGAGTAGAGATGGAGGCAGGAGCAGCAACGAAGATCGAGGCAAAAAGGATTGTGCTTCGACAGTAAAGATAGAGGAGGCAGAGATGATTGTGTCAAAACTCAAAACCCTATGGACAAGATGTGTAAGACTGGAAAAAAAAAGGAAAAAAAAAATTTTTTTCAAATTTTTTTAAGTTATGTCGTACCCAATTGGTACCGCGTACCCCGACGTACCCAAATGCGTACCCAAGTTTTTTTTTTATTTTTTTTGTTTGGATACGTACCCAGGCGTACCCAAGTCGTACCCTACTCGGTACTGTACGGTTCCTAAAACAGTCTACCCATGCTTCATAGCTCTTAAGCAACATAAAAATATTGATGTTTCTCTGTTAACAAGACAATCCAGGGAACAATTTCCTTTGATTATTCTTAGCAATCTACTGTTTGTAGAACAAAAGAAACAGACCAATCCCTACTCTTCATATCCTTGACTACTCTTAGCAATCTACTGTTTGAACTTTGAAGACTCAATCTTGTCTGAAACGATGCAAGCAATCAATGAATCTGAGTTCAAATTATGGATACCTTCCTCCCGTGAAACTTATGAATGCTGAACAATGATAACAAATTCCAGTATGCCCCTTCTTAAGTGCCTAAGTTATTCTTGATAACTCAATTATGAACAATTAACAATGAACAGGGTATCTAAGGATTGTCGGCCGGTTGTCGTGGTCATATTGCTTGTAGTTGCTCAGAAATAGTAACCACGGGGATTATATATATATATATATATATATATATATATATATATTGATCTGTTTAAAATTGGTTTATATATATATATATATATATATATATATATATATATATGTGTGTGTGTGTGTGCGCCTTTTTTGTTCATACCATCAATTATGGTTTAAGATAATGTAAATGTTGTTTTGATTTTGGTTCCCATATTTTTACTATCGGATGGTTTTGGTCACTATTTTTCCTATTTCATTTTAGTTTTGATCTCTGTTTTCTCTTTTTGTTTTTGTTTTGGTGTCTATCCCGTCATGCCACTTTAGCATTTTTTATCCAAAATTGACGGTATGGAATAAAACCAAAACGAGAAGGAAAATCAGGGACCAAAACAAAAAAAAATGCAAGGACTAATTTCAAGGATGTCAATATTTATAAGGACCAATTTGATATTTAAGCTTATATATATATATAATAGTCATTACGATCCTCGAAAATTACATTTTATTAATACTTTAGTCCCAAAAACTTTTTTACATCAATTTACTAAAAATATCACATTCTTATATAAATTTTTTTAAGGTTTGTTTAATATTTTGGTTATATAATAATATTTTCAATATACTTAATATATGAAAAATAACATTTATTACACTGCTGAAGTTCTAAATAAGATAGATAATTGGAAACAAAAAATTTATCCCAAAAATGACAGAGTAACAAGGAACGAATGGAGTATTTGCTACTGCCTCTGATCCTATACGTAAAACCCTTTTGGAAAATTTATGTCCAGCAAAAAAGTGGATTAATGTTGCTAGTGATATAAGAAATGTAAACATTTAATATACTTTTTCAAAGTTATCCTTATCATTGTTATTAGGATTCTAAATTTTTTTGACTTAATAGAAATGTTTTACGAAAAAAAAAGTAATTAAATATTATTGAAAATTGGAAAGAAGAAAAAACCTTACAAATAAGACCCATATTTTTTAAAAATATCTTACATATAAAATTAGAAAGAATATAAAGGACGACATATAAATCACAAACCCACCTTCACCATTTCACCATCCATATTTTTGAAAAAAGATACTTTTATTCAAGAATTTTGAGCGCATGTGTAAGTTTAACTTGGAACTTTGGAAATGTAGGAATAAACTATCTTTCCATCTTTTGGTGTTATCAGGACTTTTTATAACCAACATGATTGGCATGAGAGGAAAATGATTTAGTTTCGCTTAAACAATATTTTAAGTTTAATAGTTTGTGAATACAAAAAATTCATATCAAAAGATCAATTTGCTATAGCTAAACACGTGGCCCTGTGAGATTCTAATTATAAAACCACTATTAATAATTCATCGTGGAAAAACTTAATTTACTTTGATTAAAAAAGTTAATGAAAAGTAATTTAACGTAATATGCTTTGTTGAGGTTTTTAACTTAGAGAAGTGGTTACATGTACATTCAAAATTGACATCTAGATGTACATCTGTTTATCTTATATGCAGAAACAAAGAAATAAATAAACAAACAAATGTACATCCACATATAGAATTAGTGTTTCAATTACATCCATGATCTCACATATCATTTTAAACTTTTTTGTACTCTGTAAGTTTGTAGTCATGATTTGGATTTTGGTATATCATCTTAATCATAATCCTTACTCAAGAAATTAACACTCATTTTATTATATATGCAGAAAATGGTGAAAAACTTGTTGATTATATTCCTGGAATTTCCTGGAATCGTCTAGTAGATATTCCTCTTCTTCATGATAGCAGTCAGGACATTTTGCAATGGGCAATGAAAGGTTGTGAATGGATGCTTAAAGCACAATACTTGCTATTCCCTTCAATCTATGAGCTCGAATCGCATGTTGTTGATGCCTTAAAAGCAAGGCTATTAATGCCCATTTACACTATTGGCCCAAACATACCTTATTTTTGCAAAGAAGGCAGTGCACCTTCTCTTAAGGCTTTTAATAGTTCTGGCCACAGTTACATAGAGTGGCTAGATAACCAACCTTGTTGCTCTGTTGTTTACATTTCATTTGGTAGCTTTCTCTCAATTTCAAGTGCACAAATGGATGAAATCATTGCTGCTTTGCATGATAGTGGTGTTAGATTCTTGTGGATCATGCGTGAAGAGAATTCAAAGTTGAAAGAGATTTGTGGGAACAAGGGAATGGTGTTGGCTTGGTGTGACCAATTGAGGGTGTTGTCACATCCTGCTGTAGGGGGTTATTTGACACATTGTGGCTGGAATTCCACTATGGAAGGTGTTTTTGCTGGAGTCCCTTTTCTAACCTTCCCACTTGTTATGGATCAACCATTAATAAGTAAGCTCATTGTGGATGATTGGAAGGTTGGATGGAGGGTTAAGAAAGAAGATAAATTGAACACTTTGGTGACAAGAGATTCGATTGTTGTGCTGCTGAGGGAATTCATGAATTTGGATAGTGATGAAGGAAGGGATATGAGGAAAAGAGCCAAAAAGCTTCAACATATATCTAAGCTTGCAATTACAAAGGGTGGGTCATCTGAAACTAATGTCAAATGCTTTTTGAAGAATATAGCACAGAGTGACATGCCACAAGCATCAAATAGATCGCAATTTCATGTTTTCAACTAAATGAAGACTCTAGTGAACTGAATTATGTTGTTCTCTTGCAAGATAAATAGTAAATTACTAACTTTACTTTAGATCAAGTCTATCTGATCAGCTTGTGTTTGAATGATTTCACCTTCTGTACGATTTCAAAAAGTTACTTTTCATCTTAGATTAATAACATTCATAAACTAAATAGCTCTCATCAAAAGTCTTTAAAATACACCACTGTGAAGTCTACATAATGCAAAGGTGCAACAAGCCAACAACTATCATAATATGCTTTGCTTTTGACAGGACTACACAGAACTTGTACCAGAGTCACATATTTGGTGAGAACGGCCAAAATATTATGAATTGGTTTTTTCCTACCAATTCGCATTTCTTTTGCAAGTTGGTTCTATTTAGTTCTTGCTTCAATTTCATGTAAGGAGCGAATTAAGGAACCAATTTTTTAGTAGAAGAAAAACAAGAGAAGGGAAAAAAAAGAGAAAGGAAGAATAAAAACGTAGATAGTTTTAAACAAGTCCAGGCCTGGTCTAGGGCAAGGGCGTTATGGGCGTCCGGTTTGGGCCTAATATTTTGAGGGCCGAATTTTTTTTAGAACTATACACATCAAAAATAAAAAAAAGTACTTCCTTCCACTTCCGATGAGTGGAGCGAGGCATCGAAGCTGTAAAGCCAATAATAGCAGTCTCTCCAACTTCTCTACCTCACTCTTCTCTTTCTCTACTTTTCTAATCGCTTATTCTCTTTCTCTAATCTCTTAAATGTTGTAAAGTTCTCTCTTCTAGGTTTCGCTCTCTCAAACCTTCTATTAGTTCTTGAAACATAACTTCTTTGTGGTGGCTTAACCAACATTAAAAGGGAGCAAAGATATAAAAGAGTATATATCTACCGCTTATCCCTTCTTGCTTATACAACAAGCAAATTTATTATTCCATTACTCATTTTTTAGTTATTTATTTTTTCTAATCAATTTTGTTTTGTTATTTAATTATTGAATGAACAGAAACAATGAGAGATTTTGCCTTTAATCCTGATTTTTGTGTGAGAAAGTGATTTCTTTAACTTCATTATTTCAAATTTCAATACTTTCAATTCCATATGCATAGATGTTACCACAAAACAATTAGAAAGCGTGATATTATATTGTAAGAAGTATAGAGAGGAAGGATTTACCTCTTTCATGACACTAGCCAAAAAACTTTCAACTGATATGGGTATAGAGCCTATTTTCCCAACAAAACGTAATGTTTGTAGGAAAAAACAATTTGATGAAAATGAACACAACAAAGAAAAAAAATAAGCTAAGGGTTCCTTTAAAGCTAATTACTTCTTAGTTGTTGTAGATATGACAATTACTTCATTAACAAATAGATTTGAAAGTAATTTTGATTCTCGTTTAATTCACAAGCTTTGAAGTCCTTGGAAGATTGTTAACTAAGAGAATGTTGCAATACTTTGGTGGCTATTTTTTCTCGTAATGATTTGTATGATTTTGAATCGGAGTGTCTTTTTCAAGAAATGTGTGTCTTGCAGTTGCATTTGCTCGTTGAATCAAAGTCGGCTATTGAAATTCTTGATTTTTCTAAAGTATCTTTTGATTGAATACCTAATGTTTTAATTGTTTATCGAATCATGTTCACTTTATTTGCAATTGTAGTATCAACTTAAAAAAGTTTTTCCAAGTTAAAACTGTTGAAAACCTATTTGAGATCAACAATGTCACAAGATAGATTAAATGGTTTGGCTATGTTAAGTATTGAGTAGGCGTATAAGTGGGTAAGAATCGACCCGTGAACTCGATAAACACAACGAAACCCAACTCATATTTGATGGGCTGGGTCGATTTAACGGGTTGGGTTGGTTTTTTTAAGTAACCCAATCAAGTATGGGTTGGATTACGAGTTTATTATCTTAAAAACCAATTAACCCGACCCAACTTGCTGATTTAAATATATTTTATTTATTTATTACTAACACATGTTATGCTTAATTTGTCATGACTTAATGCTAAATTGCGTAATTGTATCGTTTGTGGTTAATTTGGTTCACAATTATGTGTTTGGGTTAATTTGAATAATATTTAATTACTTATTTATGTGATTTTTGTTCTATTTTTAATTTTAGTTTTTATTTATTTGTTTATTTTATATTAATCAAGATACATAAACCCAATTACCCGACCCAAGTAACATGTAGTAGATGATGCCTCGGCCCAAAAATCATGTCGATGCCATAACCCAACATTTGAGAGCATACAACGAGCTCTCTCAAGTGAAGTTTTGTTTATCCATTTTGCAAAACCATTATGCTGGGGTGTACCTAGAATGGTTTTATGTCTAGCAGTACCATGACTTGCGGAGAACTTGAAGTCACTATTATAGAACTCTAATCCATTATCTGTTTTGAGCTTCTTGACTTTCTTCCCTATTTGAGTTTCAACAAGAGTTTTCCACTTCTTAAAAGAGCGAATGTATTATTTTTGCTCTTCAGAAAATAAACCAAAACCTTAAGAGAAAAGTCATTTATGATAGTCATCATATAACGACTTTTTCCATGGGAAAAAAACTTTTGAAGGCCCCTATAGATCAGAATGAAAATAATCAAGAATACCTTTGGTGTGGTGAGTTGTAGTAGAGAAAGTAACTCTTTTTTGTTTCTCAAAAATGCGGTGTTTGCAAAACTCCAACTTACCGATGCCGTGTTTGCCAAGAAGACCTTGTTTGATCAGAAGGTGCATGCCTTTACACTCATGTAGCCCAGGCGCATGTGCCACAATTTGGTGACATCATTATTAGACATACAAGATGATACATCAATTTAACCTGTTGCACTAGAGCCTTGCAAGATATACAAACTATCAACTCGATTAACTTTTAATAAAACAAGAGCACCTTTTGATACCTTTAGAACTCCGCTTTCTGTAACACTCCTTGTATATCATCTTACTTTATAAGAAAAGTAATAAGTTTATGATTACTTGGACTTGTTATTGTTGGAAAAAGATTTGAAAATAAGAATTATCCCTTCCCTTGAAAATTTATTTTCACAAACACTTGATTAATGATGAAAGTGACTAGTAAAATTAGAGTTTGCGGAAACATAGTGTAATTATCATATTACATTCCCAAAATATATCAAGTGTAACAAGCCCATTAATACCAAATAAGTATTATTATGAAACTGAATTCCTCTTATGATACCTCTTTCCAAAATATGTATCATATAAATTCTATTAAAAATAGATTTGTTATAGAGCTGGTCACTGGTCCTTTGTCCAAACATCCTTTTGGTCGGATCCTCGATATCTGCACAACGGGTTCCCAACCCACACTTTCTGCACTCTGCATGCACCTAAGAGACATCTTCCTTTACTGATTCTTGTGCAAGTTAGATGCACGATCAATACCTAACAATGGCATGGGGGTTAGCTATACATATTCGCATAATCAAATGAGAATAAAACTAACATCCACAAGTTAACATGTAGCAAATCATGATGCATAATCATATGAGCACACCCGGTTAATCTTAATAATTCTTTCAATGCAGGTGGCATGATGCATGATTTCCTTCCACAACTGAGGCCTCTAAAAGTCCATCTTGGACGTCCATCCAATACACCGTTGTGTTCCCGGAACACCGACATTCGTTCCCAGAACGTAATGCCGAACCATACTTGGATAATACGCATCACTCCTAGAGTGTGCACCACGTTCCCAGAACGTATAGCAAACCATACTTGGAATAATAAGCACCACTCCCAGAGTGTGCACCACGTTCCCAGAACGCATAAAAACCAGGTCCCGGACACTGGCCACATATCTATAATGTGTCATCAAGTAGGTTGCATATCAATGTGTTCCCAGATCACTAACATACGTTCCCAGAACGTATAAAACCAGGTCCCAGACACTGACCACATATCTATAATGTTTCATCAAGTAGGTTATAATTTGGTACTCCCGGAGTACCCTCCTCATATTCCCAGAATATGATAAACGTTCCTACCAACCCATCTTCCATTCTATATGCATGAATGCACAATCATCAAGGTTGGTTTTATCTTTAATTCTATTATTATACCAATGTGTTCCCAGAACACTAACATACGTTCCCAGAACGTATCGCAAACCATACTTGGAATATAATCAAGCACCACTCCCGGAGTGTGCATCACGTTCCCAGAACGTATCCAAGAAACCATGTCCCAGACAATGGCCACATTCCCAGAATGTGTCATCAAGTAGGTTGCGTCAGTTTAGTACTCCTAGAGTACAGGGTCATGTTCCCATTAATTCCATTATTATGACTTAGAAAACACGACTTCTGAATGATATCTTGAGGTATGGCTTTACTCATAAAATTCACCTTTGAATTTAAATTTAACATATGCTCATAGACCTGGATTGAGAGAATATAATCATTGGTATTAGAAACCCTTATTCAAAAACTTAACTTTTACTTTTAAGTTTCAGGTACTAACCGGTTACATCATCACCTAACCGGTTAGAATTACAAACCTGAATATAAAATCACTGATTTTCCAAGAATCTTTTTTTAAATTCTCTACTCAATCCAATAACAAGGTCTTGGCATAACAGAATACCTCAAGTTCAACACATAATATCATTCAAAAGATCTAAGTCATAATCCAATTTCATTTATGCATAATTTCCTCTTGAAATTATCTCATTACCTTAAGGTATCAACTCTTTAACTGCAATCTGAACTATAACCATGAAATCAACTTATTTTCAGATTGTTTTCCATGAAATTAAGGCCTAGATTTGAGTAGGATTTATAAGACCACAACACTGATTTTGTAAACTTATTTTCTTTTGCATTTTAACAGTGTCTAACCGGTTACGAATATCGAGTAACCGGTTAGATTATGCAGCCTGACAATAAAACATGAGTTTTAACAAACCATTCTCTTCACTACTCAAATCTAACCAAATTTCAACCTTTAACAGAGTACATATACCTTAAATAAATATGTTTAAACACAGAAACATATCTATCTTGCATGCATTCAATTTGGATACTCAAATCGCACATAATTGCACATATTTCACAACTTAATGCATCAATTCACATAATATCCAAATAAGTCATGAATCCAACATCAATATAGCTTGCATGCATCTCAATAACATTGCTCATAACAATAATTGAGCTCAGATTGGCCTCCAAGCCACTTAACCATTTCAACTTATGCCCTTTGAGTCTCTTGGTGACCCATCCTATATTCTACCACAATTCATTCTCATTCTAGCAAATAGTAAGCTTCCCCCTTACCTTAGGTTTGTGCTTGAGGGTAGATTGATCAAGGAATTTGGAACATGAAATGGACATGGAAATTAGGGAAAATGGTCATTATTAAAATCATGCAACATGAGCTTTGAAAGGAAATCAAGTCTAGAACAAGAGAAGGCTTGAGCTTACCAAAATCGAGCTTCAAAGTCAGCTCCAGAAACCAGAAGCTGAGGTTTGGCAGCACCAACACCCTTACTTTGCAAGCTTCGTTCTCTTGATTCAGGGACTCTCAACTCACAAACTTTATATCAATACAAAGCCCTTGATGGGAGCTTTGTAACCGTGTATCACTCATGTTCTAACTCTCAGAAACGAAAGAGAATTGCAAGAAACGATTCTAAAACCCTAGAACAGAGCTTCCCCCTAATTTCAGAGCAGCAACAACCCAATTCTTCAGAATTGAGGGTTTTTATAGAAGAATCAAGCTTGCATGCACCTTGACGCGTGTTTTCCACTGGATTAGGGCTGTATTCGTGGCGAATTCTGGATTAATTGGGTGATTACTCATCAAAATCCACTAACCCAGTTTCTGAGTTCATCGTGTAACCGGTTACAGAGCCCTTCTAACCGGTTACATACTGATAAAATTCAAAAATTAATAATTTAATTACTCTTTCTTCAAAAACCTTTCTAATATTGCAATTTGGTCCCAACCCAAGGACTAAATTACAATATTCAAATTTTTGTACAAAATAACCATATAAAAATATAACTCATATTTTTATATATATAAAAACACATAATGTACAAAAACTAAAACCTTTGTTTTTGGGAGACGAAAATGTGATAATTAATTGTGGTAATTAATTATAAATTAATTGTGATAATTAATTTCTCGGTTATTTGGGAGACGAAAATTAGGGGTGTTACACTACTCCCTCACGTAAAAGGAATTTCGTCCCCGAAATTCATCTTCTAAAATTTTCCGCTTTTCCAAAGTGTTTTTTATACTAAAAACTTCATCTTGTTTCCAAAAATTCGTTCTTTAGGGTCCTCCCCCACTTAAAAGAGTTTCGATATAATCCTTGTATTTTGAAACATTTCAAATAAAACTCTTCAGGAAAAACTTTCCAAACTAAACCACAAGGATTTTTCGGATAAAACTCTTATGTGAAAGAATTTCTTTTAAAAAATATTCTTTTGAATAATACACTTTTCAATCAACTTTTTGGGCTGCGCACTCTGATCTCTCGAGCATGATCAAAGAAACATTTGTATGACTTTATTCCTTAATAATTTGAGACATTAGGGTGATCAGTCTTAATATTCAAACCATTAGTAACAAAATCATTCCTTTCAGATATAATCTTTCGCAAGAAAGACCATACGACAGGTCTTTAAGTTAGATGAACTTAAAGATAGGGTAATTATCACTATCAGACTTAGTTAGATAGTCAAGTCCTAGAGACATTTCCGTTGGGGAGACAAAGATTTGTCCTATCCCGGTGGTTGTTAATCTCTCTAGTCATAACTGATCTTTCTATTTCTGTAGTGTCCACAAATATTATCACATCCAATTGTGATAAGGGTTTTGATCACAGAAAAATTGAAGTTGAACTTACATGATATTGATATTTTCAAACGATTAGATTAACGTAATCGAAAAACATTTGACTACGTTAATTCATATCAAAGGAAGAGATAGGCTTGGGTTGTTTACGTCAGGATTACACTCAACTCTCATCTCAGCCGGTGAATTCTTTTTGTGCTGGATTCGCTTGCTGTCCAATCCTTTCTCACCTTTTCTTTCAAGACAATTCGGTGAATAATACTCCAGCTTCCTACAATCGGAATTTACTATTCCCTTAGGTACATCACAACTAAACTCCAAGTGATGTGCCTCACAGTTTTCACCTTGAGATGGACAAATGTTTCCTTCCCTATTTCCTCCTCAGACACTTTTCTTCAATCGAGGATTCCTTAACCTTGATATTTCAGTGGTTGATATTCTCCTATTTACTTTTCCTATTTCTCCAGTTGGGCCTGCATTTCATCATTCTTTCTCTTATTCTGAACTCAAACATTTCTCTCATGAAATTCATGTACTTTCCCATAGTCCTCATATGTGCTTACCAACATCGAGAAATTCCTTATTCCTTGATAGTTGATAGCTAACTTGGGTTCGAACATAATCTATTCTTGAAATTCATGCCTTTGGATTTCTCATCTAGGTTGTACCCGAAAACACTTCCTAAATCCCTTACTTCCATAATATACTTTCTAATATCCATAATCTCAGACTTTAATTCTAAAGATTAAATCTCATTCATTTCTTCATAGAAATCTAACTCCTCATTTCCTGGTTGAAATTCACGAATCCGATTCAAGAATTCGTTGATTATTTGCAACATTTCCAATCTAACGCTAGATGGTTCCTCTTGTGTTACCAGACTTAGGTCTCTGAACTCCTCGATCAGAATAACCTCCTTAACCATCATTGAGCTCACAAGAATAGCCTATCGGCTCAAATCGTCTGCAACTACGTTTGCTATGCCAGGATGGAGCATCAAAGCCATAATCTTAAAGAAACTCCATCCATCGCCTTTATCTTACATTCAACTCTTCCTCTTCTTATTGTCATTCATACTTTCGAACTCCAAACTTGTTCATGAATTACCACCTTCTTAACTTAGTACCTAATGTTTCCTTTGCATCATCCAGCTCAATTCTCTACCTTCTCTAATTGGAGTACCTCCTCGATTTCAACTCTCGATTAGTCCATAAATATTATGATTCAATCCTCTTAAATCAATTTCAATGATGAATCAAGGCATTAAGTTATTTTACCACATTAAATCCTTTCCTTAAATTTTTACTTAGGTAATTGATGTTGAGTTTGGATTGGAGGAAGATGTCTACTGATACCAAAAGTTCCTTCACAAAGGACTTAAATTTTTATTTTAAACTTTCAATTTCTAACCGGTTACAAGAAACTCTAATCGGTTATGAAGTATAGTTTTAGAAATAAAACCGAAGAATTTCAAAACCATTTTCTTTACATCATCCAATCCAACTCAAAATAGGATTTAATCATAATCTAATACCTTGATTCCAATTGAATCCATCACTGAAATGATTTAAATCATAATCTACTCACATTTTCCATAATTCCTCTTGGACTAATCATATTATGTTGGGGTATAATCCATCCCCACCCCTACCATAATTAAACAACACCCTATCATTCAATACCATCAGTTGGTCTTTCCAAGTCAACTTGGTCAAAGGCCATGCGATCTTAGAAAATCCCTCAATAATCCGGCGGTAGAATCCAGCCAGCCCTAAGAAACTTCTGACTTTAACCACAGTCTTAATTTGTTCACCTTACACCACTGAATTTCGCCTTCGCTGGATCCACCACAATTTCTTTAATGATCACGTGCCCTGTGGACTTAGCTTCGCTCAACCAAAACTCATATTTGGTGAGCTTAGCACATAACTACTCTTGCTGCAGGAGTTTCAACGCAATCCGGAGATGTTCCTCATGCTCCTCCGAATTCTTAGAATAAACCACAAACGAATCCGAATATAATCTAAGGGTCTAGTTCTTTATAATCCATAAAAGAACAGGTGCATTAGCCAATCCGAACGACATTATTTCCTACTCATAATGTCCGTATCGAGATCAAAATGAAGTCTTAAGTGTATCCCTGTCATGAATCCTGATTCGGGGTTAATCCAACCTCAACTCACTCTTAGAAAACACTTAGACTCCTTTATCCTGGTCCAACCATAACCACTTTAGAAATTTCTCTACGTGTTTCTTTCCATTTAACCATTCCCGATGGTACCGTATTATAAGAATAGTAGAGATAGAATCAGTTTCAAGAATTAACTTGATTTCAAACTCTATCGCTTTACTCAAGGGTAAACCTGCCGTCATTTCATACAACCAGCATTTCTTTAACCCCCTTTCTCCCTCACTGCTGCCCAGAAGCAAAACATGGGTTCATTGGATTCCAGATCCAAAACTTGGGAATCCCAATACAGGGTTGTTCTATCGGCATTAATCATAATTACATGATCTCTCGGCTTCCAAACCGTGCTTAAGATCAAATGTAATCATGACACAGGTAGATAGACAAAGTCTAATACCTTAATGGAACGATTCAGACATACCTTGGAAACAACTACAAAAAGATTCGTAGGAGTCTCCACTGGAGATAGCAGGTTGGGTAAGGCATTGAGCAACTTTGACCAATACCTTTATCCATAAAAGAAAGGATAGCTTTAGAGTCTAACAAACTCAACAAGGTTAATCCTTAAGAAGATAACTGCCCTACACTCGGTCTGAAAAGTTGATTAACTTTAACACGAGTGAGGGTAAACACTCCTCCTCAGAGTCAAGGACTTAACTACAACTCCTTTAAGATTTCCTTATCACTGGTTCTATGAGAACGGAATAAACCAACACTATGGTTTTAGGGTTACCACATGTCTAAAGAGAAGCATACGACTATCATACTTCTACTTAGACTACATAGAACACTCTTTAATAGCAGAATAAGCTACTTATCTAGAGCCATTACCCATAACCTTAGCTCTGGTTTGGAAGTATATGAAAGTATACTTCCCAGGAAACATTGCAGATATCGATGACCAGCGTATTGGACCACACACCCAAGGACCAAGAGTCAGGACCATTGCTCTGATACCATAAAAATGTAACACTCCTTGTATATCATCTTACTTTATAAGAAAAGTAATAAGTTTATGATTACTTGGACTTGTTATTGTTGGAAAAAGATTTGAAAATAAGAATTAACCCTTCCCTTGAAAATTTATTTTCACAAACACTTGATTAATGATGAAAGTGACTAGTAAAATTAGAGTTTGCGGAAACATAGTGTAATCATCATATTACATTCCCAAAATATATCAAGTGTAACAAGCCCATTAATACCAAATAAGTATTATTATGAAACTGAATTCCTCTTATGATACCTCTTTCCAAAATATGTATCATATAAATTTTATTAAAAATAGATTTGTTATAGAGCTGGTCACTGGTCCTTTGTCCAAACATCCTTTTGGTCGGATCCTCGATATCTGCACAACGGGTTCCCAACCCACACTTTCTGCACTCTGCATGCACCTAAGGGACATCTTCCTTTACTGATTCTTGTGCAAGCTAGATGCACGATCAATACCTAATAAGGGCATGGGGGTTAGCTATACATATTCACATAATCAAATGAGAATAAAACTAACATCCACAAGTTAACATGTAGCAAATCATGATGCATAATCATATGAGCACACCCGGTTAATCTTAATAATTCTTTCAATGCAGGTGGCATGATGCATGATTTCCTTCCACAACTGAGGCCTCTAAAAGTCCATCTTGGACGTCCATCCAATACACCGTTGTGTTCCCGGAACACCGACATTCGTTCCCAGAACGTAATGCCGAACCATACTTGGATAATACGCATCACTCCTAGAGTGTGCACCACGTTCCTAGAACGTGTAGCAAACCATACTTGGAATAATAAGCACCACTCCCAGAGTGTGCACCACGTTCCCTGAACGCATACGTTCCCAGAACGCATACGTTCCCAGAACGCATAAAAACCAGGTCCCGGACACTGGCCACATATCTATAATGTGTCATCAAGTAGGTTGCATATCAATGTGTTCCCAAAACACTAACATACGTTCCCAGAACGTATAAAACCAGGTCCCAGACACTGGCCACATATCTATAATGTGTCATCAAGTAGGTTATAATTTGGTACTCCCGGAGTACCCTCCTCATATTCCCAGAATATGATAAACGTTCCTACCAACCCATCTTCCATTCTATATGCATGAATGCACAATCATCAAGGTTGGTTTTATCTTTAATTCTATTATTATACCAATGTGTTCCCAGAACACTAACATACGTTCCCAAAACGTATCGCAAACCATACTTGGAATATAATCAAGCACCACTCCCGGAGTGTGCATCACGTTCCCAGAACGTATCCAAGAAACCATGTCCCAGACAATGGCCACATTCCCAGAATGTGTCATCAAGTAGGTTGCGTCAGTTTAGTACTCCTAGAGTACAGGGTCATGTTCCCATTAATTCCATTATTATGACTTAGAAAACACGACTTCTGAATGATATCTTGAGGTATGGCTTTACTCTTAAAATTCACTTTTGAATTTAAATTTAACATATGCTCATAGACCTGGATTGAGAGAATATAATCATTGGTATTAGCAACCCTTATTCAAAAACTTAACTTTTACTTTTAAGTTTCAGATACTAACCGGTTACATCATCACCTAACCGGTTAGAATTATAGACCTGAATATAAAACCACTGATTTTCCAAGAATCTTTTCTTAAATTCTCTACTCAATCCAATAACAAGGTCTTGGCATAACAGAATACCTCAAGTTCAACACATAATATCATTCAAAAGATCTAAGTCATAATCCAATTTCATTTATGCATAATTTCCTCTTGAAATTATCTCATTACCTTAAGGTATCAACTCTTTAACTACAATCTGAACTATAATCATGAAATCAACTTATTTTCAGATTATTTTCCATGAAATTAAGGCCTAGATTTGAGTAGGATTTATAAGACCACAACACTGATTTTGTAAACTTATTTTCTTTTGCATTTTAACAGTGTCTAACCGGTTACGAATATCGAGTAACCGATTAGATTATGCAGTCTGACACCAAAACATGAGTTTTAACAAACCATTCTCTACACTACTCAAATCTAACCAAATTTCAACCTTTAACAGAGTACATATACCTTAAATAAATATGTTTAAACACAGAAACATATCTATCTTGCATGCATTCAATTTGGATACTCAAATCGCACATAATTGCACATATTTCACAACTTAATGCATCAATTCACATAATATCCAAATAAGTCATGAATCCAACATCAATATAGCTTGCATGCATCTCAATAACATTGCTCATAACAATAATTGAGCTCAGATTGGCCTCCAAGCCACTTAACCATTTCAACTTATGCCCTTTGAGTCTCTTGGTGACTCATCCTATATTCTACCACAATTCATTCTCATTCTAGCAAATAGTAAGCTTCCCCCTTACCTTAGGTTCGTGCTTGAACAAGATTTGAGCAGAGATTTGAGGTAGAACACCAAACACCCAAAGCTCATTCTCAAACCAGAACCGTTTTGACAGGGTAGATTGATCAAGGAATTTGGAACATGAAATGGACATGGAAATTAGGGAAAATGGTCATTATTAAAACCATGCAACATGAGCTTTGAAAGGAAATCAAGTCTAGAACAAGAGAAGGCTTGAGCTTACCAAAATCGAGCTTCAAAGTCAGCTCCAGAAACCAGAAGCTGAGGTTTGGCAGCACCAACACCCTTACTTTGCAAGCTTCGTTCTCTTGATTCAGGGACTCTCAACTCACAAACTTTATATCAATACAAAGCCCTTGATGTGAGCTTTGTAACCGTGTATCACTCATGTTCTAACTCTCAGAAACGAAAGAGAATCGCAAGAAACGATTCTAAAACCCTAGAACAGAGCTTCCCCCTAATTTCAGAGCAGCAACAACCCAATTCTTCAGAATTGAGGGTTTTTATAGAAGAATCAAGCTTGCATGCACCTTGACGCGTGTTTTCCACTGGATTAGGGCTGTATTCGTGGCGAATTCTGGATTAATTGGGTGATTACTCATCAAAATCCACTAACCCAGTTTCTGAGTTCATCGTGTAACCGGTTACAGAGCCCTTCTAACCGGTTACATAATGATAAAATTCAAAAATTAATAATTTAATTACTCTTTCTTCAAAAACCTTTCTAATATTGCAATTTGGTCCCAACCCAAGGACTAAATTACAATATTCACATTTTTGTACAAAATAACCATATAAAAATATATCTCATATTTTTATATATATATAAACACATAATGTACAAAAACTAAAACCTTTAAAACTAATATAAATCAATTATAAATTAATTGTGATAATTAATTTCTCGGTTATTTGGGAGACGAAAATTAGGGGTGTTACACTTTCAGCTAAATACTTGAACCAAGAAACTTGAGGGTGCCAAGAGAAATTAAATTCCCCTTCAAGTTAGGAATATAGCGAACATTAGCCAAATTTCTGACAACGTATCATGAGTCTTGATCTGAATAGTGCCTATTCCTACAACTTTGCATTGGGCCTCATTGCCCATTAAAACAACACCACTATCTACAGGTTCAAGAGTGGTAAATAGGTCTTTATAAGGACACATGAAAAGTACATATAGAAGCAAGAATCCATTCTGTTTTACTCCTCAATATATAATAGGATATCACTGTCAAAGTCACATTCAAGAGGAAATGCGTCGAAGAAATAAGACAGGAATTTTGCCTGTCACTTTCGTGAATCTTTTATGATATATAGGAAGGCTTTGCTTCGATACGCTTCCGGGATAAAGGGTTGCTATACCCTTTTTAGGTGGTCTAATAAAAAAAATGTCACTTGTATTTTGATGCCATGTTAATTAGGTATGAATATAAATTTTGTAATTTTCCCTCATTTCCCTCATTTCATTATGTATGCTTGCCAAACACATATTCAGCGAACTAAACAAGTAACATAAAAAGCGACGATTATATAAAGGGTATCGCATGAAGAAGGGAAAGAAAAAGATCGAAGAGTTGTTGAGTGAGGGGTGAGTAATGAAATGAGGGTAAATTAATAAGAAGAGTAATGAAATGAGGGTAAATTAACATAAATATTTGATATATTGTTTTAAAAATTATCTTTATAAATATTATTGAAATTCTAAAAAGTGTGGAATGAATAAAGATATTTATAAAAATAAAATAAAATTTCATTAAAAATTGAAATGAAAGACAAAACAATCTCGCAAAGAATCTTAGGGAGGGAGGAAGGGATTCATTTTTTTGAGTAGTGATGAGAGAGCAATAAGATGATGTATGCTAATAGTAGAAGTAGTAGTTGGCCTGTTTCTTTGGTTTCCAAGGCAGCAACCTCAAATAACTCCATCCAACGTCTTTGTAAGCTCCGTCTTCACAAAAACAAACAACCTGAATATACCCCACGCACCCATTCTCCCACTTCACCTTCTTCACTTTCTTCTTCTTCTGACTCTTCTCTCTCAGCCATGTCTTCCTCTCTCACTCTTCCTTCCATTAAGCTATCTTCTCCTTCCACTCCCTTTTTCTCGGCTTCCACCAATGGCCCTTCTCGAAGCTTCTTCCGCTTCGGTAACCAACGATCTAGGGTTTCCATGAGCGTCTCTGCAGGATCTCAAGCTTCCGTCAGCGATGCTCTCTTCAACGATTACAAGCCCTCCAATGCCTTTCTCTTCCCCGGTCAGGTAGCTTCTCTTTCACCAATTGCATTTCCATTTTGAGAATCACATTGTTGACAATTTCGGGATTTCGCTTCGGATATTAGAAATGATATTGAAAATTGAAATAGAGAAGAAAAATCTGAACTAATTTGTTATTCTCATGGTCGCATTTATTTGAATTAAAAACAAATCTAGGACCAGCTGGCACATGTCTGCTTCCACTCTAGAAAGAACCGGTTTGAGTCTTGCTTATGAAAAAAAGTTTCCGTAGGGAGAGCCTATTTGGTTTTCCAAGGTATCCACCCGCGCAACTAGGTGACTATTTCTTTAGACATTGTCGGGCCTTCATCGGGGTAGTCTTCCAGCGAGACATCTGACATTCGCAAGAGCCGGGTATTGAACCCCGACTAACAACAGATCCCTTACTAGCCTTCGCTGGTCCGTTGGGGAAGCTATTCTCATTATATTGTGATGTTCTCGGCTGTAACGGAATTACATAATGTTGTGATGATGTGAATACAGCTGCTGAGACCAAAAAAAAAAATTTAAAATTTGAGGAACCATTACACTGAGTTTGCGTGAGATTTAGCTTAATTGAACCATATATCTCCCTTGATTTTGATGTGGTGTGATAAATTTCAGGGTGCACAAGCAGTTGGAATGGGGAAAGAAGCTCAAAATGTGCCTGCTGCTGCAATCTTGTACAAGAAGGCGAATGATATCTTGGGGTAGTTAGTAACTACTTTAATTTGTAAATATATTTTCTTTAGCACCTATATTATGAAGATTTGATGTTCTCGGATGTGACTACTGGTATATGTTTTCTGCATTTAGGTTTGATCTTCTTGATATATGCATCAATGGGCCAAAGGAAAAGTTAGATTCAACGGTTATTAGCCAGGTATGCCTTTTTTTATTTTGAGTACATATTAGCTAGGTGTTCCACTTCAATGCTTTGGTTAAGTATCTGTTTAGTGTAAAATTATCAATATAGGCTACTATTTATCTTAGTTCTTATGTAAAAATGTGATATCTGGTCTTGGTTCTATGTCATTATGTTATTACATAGCACACCTTTACTGCAATTGACTCTCATACTTAGACATTGTAAATTCCTGAGAAAGTTCTTAAGAGTCCTTTAACTACATCCCAAAAGGACATGTAGAAATGTGCCTGCACAAGAGGTATATATAACAGTTTGCTGTAAATTTGTATGCTGTTTGTGAAATGTGAATCAATGATTCATGCTTGTTGATCTAATAGATTATTTAAAACTGAAGATTATTCCAGCATAGCAGAGTGTTATGGAGCTTTTCTTAAATGCATAATAACTGATCTAGACATTTTCAGTTTAATGATTTGAAGTTGTATCAAGGGATATAACTTATGGTTGGATCACTTCTGTACTGAGTTTAAATATTGCTTTCAACTTGTGCCTCGAGCAATTGCTTTTTCCCAATTAAATATGTTCAATTGTCAAAAGCCTTTGGCTTTTATCTTTGTAAAGTAAAAGAGCCCATGAGTTATAACTCAAGTGGTACTATCTCTATGGGAACCACTTGATCCTGAGGTCAATTCCCACCTAAGCTACTTTAACTGCACTTTAGTCTACCATCCTTACTGACTGACCAGGTCTTAGACCTCATTTGTAATCAAAATTTATAAAATAGAAAAGTAAACAAGTAAACAACTTTATTAGAAAGAATGATCTTGTTTGATTATGATTTTATACTAGAATGCATAAATCAGTCCATTTTTTCATGCAATTTCTGTTGTTTATAAACATTGACATATACATAATGCTTATCATCTGATTCTCTACTTCTTCAGCCTGCTATTTATGTCACAAGTCTTGCTGCTGTGGAGCTACTTCGTGCACGTGAGGGGGGCCAGCAGATTATTGATTCTGTTGATGTTACATGTGGTTTAAGCCTGGGAGAATATACTGCACTGGCATTTGCTGGGGCTTTTAGGTGAGTCGCCAAAATATTTGTTATTTATTTCAATGTCTTTTCTATGGCTTTCACTTTCATCTCATTTTTGTCATATGTTCTGCTATGTATCAAGAAATCTATGCAGAAATAAAAGAATACATAAGTATACGAAGCACCAATACCGATATGAATATCGGATATGATACGTTGATACGCAAATTTTTGAAAATATAGGATACGATACGTTTGCGGATACGTGCATTAAAATTCATAAAATATAATAATTATATAATTAAAAATAAAAATATCCAAATTAGAAATAATAATTTAGAGTAATCTAAATTAGAAATTACAAGTTAATAAATTGAAAAATTGTAAATCGGGTCATAAAAGAATATTGCTTATTGCGTAGCCCTTGAAAAGTAATAGTATCAATTTCATCTCCTCCTTGAGCATCATCAGTCCCGTTCATTAAGGGACAATGTTGCCACTTCAAGAGTTCCAGCACCATCAAAGTTATCCCATGCATTTCTAGCGATGTCCCAATTCTTGGTATCCCCTTAATTGTATTCTTCATTTTTTTTAACATAAGAAAGAAATTAGTATGCACAAAAACTAAATCTTCAGCTCTTTTTAGTTTCAACTTGTTTCAACGAGTGAATAATGAATAGGTGCTCCAATTTCTTTCACAATAAGGAGAGCTTCAAAAAGCTTTTAAAGCATAGGGGCAGAAGAACCATGCAATATCCACCAAGATTTAGGGTCTAATTGACACATATCTTCAATCGCGTCAAAAGAATCAAAATTAGCTGATTTTGTTGAGAAATTTGCATATTCAAGTGAAACTTGTCTTCTATCCTCACTAATTGTAAACAACTTTTTCAAACATTTATTTCTTTCACTAAAAATCTCCTCATCTTCATTAGGGGCATGTCTATTTGGAGACTCTTCAAGTCATTCATCATTACAATAATAAATGTTTGAAAAAGTTGTAAACAACCAGTGAGGATAGAAGGCAAGTTTAACTTAATATGCAAATTTCTGTCAAAGTCGGGTTGTTTTGATTCTTTTGACGCGATTGAAGATATGTGACAATTAGACTCAAATCTTGGTGGGTGTTGCATGGTTCTTCTGCCCCTCTCCTTCAAAAGCTTGCTTCGAAGCTTCTTGTGCAGCCTTGCTTTTCTTGTTGTTAAAGAAATCGGAGCACCTATTCATTTATTCACTTGATGAAAAGAAACAAGTTGAAACCAAAAAGAGTTGATGATTTGATTTTTGTGCATACATACTAATTTGCGTCTTTTGTCAAAGAAAAAAAACCTGAAGAATAAAGTAAGGGATACAAAGAATTGGGTCATTGGTGGAGATGTATGGGATAACTTTGATGGTGCTAGAACTCTTGAAGTGACAACATTGTCCGTTGATGAACCGGATATAGAAGCTATCCTCTTTCCTTGATGATGCTCAAGGTGGAGATGAAATAATACTATAACTTTTTCAAGGGCTACGCAATAAGAATATTCCTTCAGGACAATGATTTACAATTTTTCAATTTAGTAACTTCAATTTCTAATTTATATTAAGTAATGTCTAAAATCTTATTTCTAATTTGGATACTTTTATTTTTAATTATGTATTTATTACATTGTCCCTTGATGAACCGGATAAAGAAGCTATCCTCTTTCCTTGATGATGCTCAAGGAGGAGATGAAATAATACTATTACTTTTTCAAGGGCTACGCAATAAGAATATTCCTTCAGGACAATGATTTACAATTTTTCAATTTAGTAACTTCAATTTCTAATTTATATTAAGTAATGTCTAAAATCTTATTTCTAATTTGGATATTTTTATTTTTAATTATGTATTTATTATATTTTAATGAACGTATCCGCAAACGTAGCGTATTCTATATTTTCAAGAATTTGCGTATGGGTCACGTTTCGTATCCGATACTCGTATCGGTATCGATGCTTCGTAGCTATTGACCCGTGTATTTAATTTTTGATTGCTAAGCTTTGAAGATGGACTCAAGTTGGTCAAACTACGGGGTGAAGCCATGCAGGTAAGCAACTTTGCTAGTTGTTATAGTTGCTTGGCTGACTTAATCAGCTTGTTTGGATAAGTTATTTGCATTTCTTGTGAATAATTTTGTCCATTATCCAGGATGCTGCTGATGCTGCTAAAAGTGCCATGGTTAGTGTTATTGGACTGGACTCAGAGAAGGTCCAACAATTGTGTGATGCAGCCAATCAGGAAGTTCCTGAAGCTGAGAAGGTTCAGATTGCCAATTACCTATGTCCTGTAAGATTCTTTTTTATCTGTCTTTTAACAAGCTTAGGCAAAATTCAGTTTTCTAAGTTTTTTGATGAGTAGCTTCTTTGGAATGTGTTCTACTTTTGGTAGGGAAACTATGCAGTCTCCGGAGGCCTAAAAGGAGTAGAAGTGCTGGAAAGCAAGGCAAAGTCTTTCAAGGCTCGAATGACTGTATGAATTTTGGTCTCCTATCTTCTCTTTCTGGTGCCAACTTTCTTCAAAGAAATAATGCCATTTCCTCAATTTGGCAGGTGCGCCTAGCTGTTGCCGGTGCTTTTCACACTAGTTTTATGGAACCAGCTGTCTCAAGATTGGAAGCAGCTTTGGCAGCAACAGAAATCATAACCCCAAAAATACCAGTCATATCCAATGTGGATGCACTGCCTCATGCAGATCCTGACACAATAAAGAAGATATTGGCACGACAGGTATGCCTGTGATACTTGTTTTGTCCATCATGGAGACATGATTTGGAAATAAATACACATGTAATACGATTTGCAGGTCACTTCACCGGTTCAGTGGGAAACTACAGTGAAGACTCTTCTAAGCAAGGGGCTGAAGAAAAGTTATGAATTGGGACCGGGAAAGGTAGAAAACTTAGACTGCAAGTACTAATATGATAGCCAAAACTTCTGGATGTGCAAATGGTTGTTAGCATCCTCAATCGAGTCCTCTAGTTTAGTAAACCTGCTAACCTTTTTTTTTTGGTGGATTCTCTTCAGGTTATTGCTGGCATTGTTAAGAGGGTGGACAAAAGTGCTGATATTGAAAATATAGGCGCCTGAGAAGGCAGGAAAGCCTTGCTCCTTCGGTAGCTTATGAGGAACACACCACTAATCTGCAACATTTTTTTCATGAGAAAAAGTGGGTGCACTAAATCAAGATAATATATGGAACTTGAAGATTTTAAGCAATGAGCAGTCAGATTTGAAGGCTAACGTTGAAATTAAAATGTGATTCTCAATTGACACTACTATCACTATGAACGAATAAGAATAGTGTTTGTACCTGGTGCTAGAAATTTTGGTTTGTTTGATTATTATTATTATTATTATTATTTTTTTTGTGATCCACCTTAGGAACTTAAGTTTGACATGCAGTTGAGATCTATGCTTATTTGTACCAAATGTAGCTTTATTTACGTTTAAAAAAATAGAAGAATCAATGGCTCTCATTAGGGGTGTAAGTGATCCGGTCCGAGACCGTGAGACCGGTCGGATCGGACCGGACCGAAAAATACAATCCGGTCTGGTCTCATGGTCCGGTCCGGTCTCAAAATTTTTGGACCGTTGTCTCATGGTCCGATCCACGGTCCCAGTGTTTTTGGGACCGCTCAGACCGGACCGGACCGAATAAATAAAAACCTAACTCTAAGATCAGATATTCAGATGGATAGATAGATATAACAGCTGCATACATGGACAAGAAGGCATCTCTCTCCCTTTCATTATGCGTTTCTGTGCTCATTTGTTATCTCTCTCTCTGCCTCTCACTTCACCGCCGCTCGCCGCTCGCGATCTCCCTGCTCTAGTCGTCGCTCGCGGTCGCCCTCGCTCTCGCCGTCGTGGTCTCCCTTCTCCCTGCCGTTGCCGTCGCTCGCGGTCGCCCTAGCTCTCGTCGTCGGTGTCCCTCTTTCTTCCTCTGATTCCACCAGATCGGTGTCCCTCCAGTGTCACTCTTTCTTCCTCCGGTTCCACCAGATCGCCCTCTTTCTTCCTCCAATTCCACCAGATCGGTGTCCCTCTTCCACCAGATCTGTGTCTGTCTCTCCCTCTTCCCTTCGATCCGATCCGTCGCCGCCGCCTAAGAACCAGCAGCTCCTGCTGCTGCTGCAAGAAGAAGGCTGCTCGAAGGCTACAAGTGAAAAACGCAATTTCAAAAAAAAAAAATAAAGACCTTTAACCATGATGGTCTAAATGGACCGGACCGGACCGGACCGTAACGGTCCGGACCATTATGGTCCGGTCCGGTCTTTGCATATAAAAAACGTTGAGACCGGACCAGACCGGACCACCTTAATTTAATCGGTCCGGTCCCTAAAGTCCATTAAAGACCGGACCGGACCGGACCGTTACACCCCTAGCTCTCATAAATCGTTATTTTGTTAATTGGATCATTTTTTTGTTACCCCGTTGGATTACATTTGAGAACAAATATTTGGAGAATCCATCCTTTTGTAACATTTCTCGTTAAGTGAAGGAAAGAGATAACCACGAACAGATTTTAGTGAAGAAAATCCTAAATTATTACTCCTTCCGGTCCTATTTATAAGTCACATTCTAGAAAAATTCTTTGATTCTATTTATAAATCATTTTGTTTTTTCTAGGAGGCATTTATTGTTATTTTATCTTATTTGCCCTTTGCCCATTAATGTGAAGTAATACATTGTGAAATTCTCAATGCAAGTTAAGAGGGTAAGATTGTAATGTTGAAGTATTTTTTTAAAGTTTCAAGAAACCTAACTACCTTAACCATACTCTTAGAATAAGTAACTAATGTGCAGATTATTTTGTCAAGTGTTATTCTCTATGACTAGATCAAGTTGACCATGTTGACCAAATTGATCAAAGTAGCCATATTGGTTAGGTCTGATCCAGATACAATTGGATTAGCATAATGGCCCGAGGCTAAGTTGCCCAAGTTTTTATCTTGGTTCACGTTATCCAGGGTTGACTAGGTTGTGTCTATCATTGAGTTTTGGCAAGATTACTTATCCCAACTAATTGGGATGATAATAGCTTTTGAGAATCTCGCAATCTCAACAATTTGATAGGTTTGATCTCACTAATAGTGAATCCTAACTACCTTTATAACCTTATATATACAGCTTGAACCATTGGGTATTCCTAACTCATTTAACATAAACACACTGGAATTGACCTAGGTTGCTATGTTTTTTCATTTGGACTAGTTGTCAATGTCATACATCAAAATCAGTCGAGTCTCGAAAACTTGGATTGGGACTTCTCATATATCCTAAAGAGTTAATCAAGCATGTAACTTCTAATGACCAAAACATTTCTCTTTTTACTATTCCTCCAAGGATATCTCGAGTATTTTCCTAGCCAACCCTATGGAGATTAATTTCGTAAGGCACCAGGGGGCTTTTTTTTATTTGTTTTTCATATATATATATATATATATATATATAATTAGTTTATTTAGTTAATGACTTAATATTTGTGATTTTTTTTACAACCTTAACGGATTCCTCTCTCCTCGTGACAAGAAAATGATGGATTTAATCTCACATATGTTAGACATGATTTTGTTTCAATAGCCATGCGCTGATGTGCATGTTTAGAACAAATTCAATTTAGTTTAATATTGATTTTTCAACGTAGAAACTACTTTTATTTGTATTGAAAAAATCATTTTAGACACTCTAAAGTCACGCTGAACTAATTTTAATGTGTTTTCAAACATGCTCATATAATTCGCAGCTTGTGAGATGAATTTGAGATTTTTAATTTTTCTTGGTACTCTTTCTTATCAGTCTAATCAATCAAGCAAAAATTTCTTGAGTTAGGATCCGTTGACATAAAACCTGATCACTTACATCTTCTCATAACTTTTTATATATATTATAAAATTTGTCAATCAAACCGTTGAATTATAAAATCATAAAAATCATAGGAAGTGACAGGGCCAAATATTATATATTATAAAATTTGTGAATCCAACCGTTAATATTATGCAATTTCTTCTCTGGAAAAATACAAATATATATATTTATTAAAATGAACAAACAGGGCCAAATAGAAGATAAACTAGGAAGAATGAATCTGAAGCCTATCACAATATTTTTCACTTCAATTGTTCGGTGATTGTCTCAATCTACGAAGCTGATCAATCCACCGATCGTCAGGAACCTCATTCGCCCAATCAGGAGCCACTCCACCAAACGACACTCCCCGCATGGCTTCCCTCACCCTGGTGGCGTTCTCCGCCGTCAACGGCTCATTCCTCCGGTTCTCATCCTCCCTGAACGCCCTCCGAATCGAAGCTTCCCTCATCCTCCTCTCTTCTTCTTCTTCTTCTTCTTCTTCTCTTTCCTCTTCTTCGTCGCTGCTCTTGTGCTCAAAACCGTCGTCGTTTAGATCCAGGTATGAGATCCCGTTCTCTGCCACGTCATCGTGAACGCAGTAACCGTTTGGCAGCTGGTGGAACTCGACTCCGTGCTCTCCGTCCGAGTTTCCGTCGCCGTCGTCTACGGATGATATTGGTTGGTAGTATTCCGGTGACTCATCGGAATTTGTGTCCGAATCGCTTCCGTTTCCGTTCTCTGCTAAGAAAAAAGATTCAATTTAATAAAACTCTTTATCTCTCAGAAAATAAATAAATAAAAAAAATTATGAATTGATTTATTTACCTTCGATAAAATCAACGGAGGTCGTGGCGTTCATGGCTGGGACTTATTTGACAGTGAATACAGAGAACAAAAGGACACGGAACTAAATACTAAAAATTTTCTCAAATAAAAATGCAATTTATTAAATTAAGAGTGAAATACCAATTTCGTCCCTCATATTTTTTTAAAGTTCTTGTAAATGTATAAATTCATATTTAATCCTTCAAGAATTTTGAACGTACTAACTTGATTCCCCAATTTTTTTAAACGTACCAACTTGATCTTCAAAATTTTCATGTTCTGAAAATTAAATTGGCACTTCTGATAATCTTTAAGGACCAAATTGGTACATCCAAAAATTTTGAGGAACTAAGTTGGTATTTACATATTTTTATGGACTAAATTAGTTATCTGAAAAATAACAGGGATAAAATTGGTATTTCACTCTTAAATTAAAAAAATTAAAATTTGGAAAGAAAGACATTTCATAAAAATGAAAATAACTGCACCAGCCGGAATCGAACCCGGGTCTGTACCGTGGCAGGGTACTATTCTACCACTAGACCACTGGTGCTTGCTCGATTTATGTAGAAATTAATTGTATTTAACATAGAAATTGTTTTTCCGTCTATAGTCACCACAAACATGATAATTGATAAACCTTCGTTTTCATGATAGTGTGTGAAGGAGAGGGTGAGAGTGGGAAGGTATTGAAGGAGAAGAAATGGCAATTCCCATGTTCAGGGTTGCAGTTATTTCTCATTGTCACTCTCTACAACAACAACAACCACAACAGCTCTTTCATTCTATATATTATTCTTTATCTCCTTTTCTTGAAACCACTAAGATGCAGAAAAGGAGGGTGCTGTCTTGTTCTTCTTCTGAACTTAACCCTGTAATTAAGTGAGCTACTCTTCATTTTCTCTGATTCTGTATGCTTTGTTTTTTTTTTTTTTTTTTTTTTTTTGGGTCTTTCTTTAAATATGTGTTTGATTACTGTTGCTGAGGTTGTAGGTCAGGTGTATCATTTTCTGTTGGGACTTACCTCATTCCACATCCAGACAAGGTAATATTGAACTTAGCACTAAGCAAATCAAGCCACTTTTATATTCTTTCTTTGTTCTTATGAATAACACTATGATAAACAAACACATGTTTTATCTGCTAATTTACCTTAAATTTTAGTGCACAACACCTATGAAGCTGGTCACTTTGAAGACATTTCATGGATACTTCTAATTATATTTCAGTAAACTGTTACTTTAGTCCCTCAATTTGCACTGGACTTCCACTTTAGTCCCAGGAATTAACAACACAGTCACTATTACTACTACTACTACTACTACTTCTTTCCTAACCACACCAATCTCCACATCATTGTAAAAATGACGTCGTTTAGGGCTCACTAACTGCCACGTCGTCTTTCTGTTAACGTCCCTTGACGGATGTTAGAGTCAGGGACTAATGTAGAAAACTTTTTACAAAGTCAGGGACCTAAAAGCAATTTTGTTAATTCCAGGGACTAAAGTGAAAGTCTAGTGCAAATTGAGAGACTAAAATGACAGTTTACTCAATTATATTTGTAACCTTGTACTTAAATTTTTTTTTTGAACTTTTACACCATTGCATATGAAAGTACACATTAATTAGATAAATTTTACATTTTATTATGTTTTCAATTACGCATGATATTGTTTTAAAATATTGTTTCTCTACTTTAATTTGAAATTTGTACTTTTATGTTAACTTTATATTTATTTATTTATATCTTGAATTGTAATTGTGCCATGTCTTATAATTTTTAAAATTTGTCTTATTCCTGTCTCTGTGTTGTATCATATGGAATTATGTATGTTCTGAGCCGTAGTCATGCTTCCTCCTAGCACAACACTACTATTCTGATTTTTTGTGCATCTGCCACTTTCTCAAGTCCTGGTCTTTGTAAAGGTTGACAAAGGTGGGGAAGATGCTTTCTTTGTGAGTGACCACAATGGGGGAGTTGTTGCTGTAGCTGATGGTGTCTCTGGGTATGCTACTTAACTTTGTTTGTCGATATATCATTCTTTCTTGGTGGAAATTTTCAATCTTTTAAGCAAAACAAACTTAAGCTTTGTTACATCATATTGAAATTGTGTCTTTAATGATATGTGGCCTAAGTATGACACCCTGATCTTAGACTTATGATAAATTGCTTTAACATACTTTTGTATTATGGTTCACAGTTGGGCTGAAGAGGACGTTGATCCTTCATTGTTCCCACGTGAACTGATGTCTAATGCTTACAATTTTGTAGGAGACGAGGAGGTAATGGAACCTATGAAGTCTTAGTGTTGATTACTATTGCTAAATCATAACTGTTTTGGTTTCCATATGCTTTCATTTGTTAAATAAAATTTAAGGTTTTCTTATAGTTTCTTTCCATTTTGAGAAGTGCACCAATAAGAATGCTTCTATGCAGTACTGCTGTTAGTTAACAAACATGTTCAATATTGATGGATTTAGCAGGTGAACTATGATCCTCAGATTCTTATAAGGAAAGCACATGCTGCTACTTTCTCTACAGGCTCAGCGACTGCGTAAGTTTATCCTCTTTTATTTGCAGTGCAAATTTTGATAAATATGCTCCAACATTGACTTGCGTTTTAAACAAATTCAACGAAAAATATCACATTTGTATCTGTGAAGCATTGTTGCTATGCTGGAGAAGAATGGGACTCTGAAGATTGCAAACGTTGGGGATTGTGGACTAAGAGTTATCCGTAACGGTAATATCCAGTGCTATGTATTGTTAATCCAGGACCTCTTTGTAATGTCTAATGCAATTTGCTCTGTCTATCTTCTTCAGCTTTGATTTCTTTTCTTTCTCCACAATCCCGAAACCCGTCTTCAATGTTAAGATCTTGATATTCATTTATGAGCTTTTTCCAGGTAATGTAATATTTTCCACTTCCCCACAAGAACATTACTTTGACTGTCCATTCCAACTGAGCTCTGAGAGGGTTGGCCAAACATACCTTGATGCAGCGGTAACCATTTAACAGTCACCTTCATTATTGTTAACTTTCTTTATTCCCCCATTCTTCTATCTATCTTCACTCTTAAGTCTTAATACTTTGTGAGATATCTAATGTTATCACAAAGATAATGATTTTTTTCCCTTATGTCAAGTTTGTTAGTCAAGTTCATGCTCGGATTTCTTTGTGGTTCTGAACTTTCCTCAATGATGAGAGAAGGGGGGACGTGGATGAGAAAGCAATCACCTTATTGATACTTCCTGGAAAAATCCTATTCTACGGAATTATATTTGTATACTGCTCTTCTTGAGTTTCACATGCCAGTCAACTTTTTTGTTTAGGGGATCACCGACAGTTAATACACTTGTGCACTAATTCTCTCTAAACTCTTTCCGGGATTATGCTTGAAGATTAATTTTGGGATGCAATTTAACTCCTGAAAGTTAATTAGCTTTGCTTCTAGCTCTATGATTGTTTGATATTTCATGAGCTCTGATAAATTTAAGTTTTTTAATATCATGGCTCTGGAGCTGGAGTTATGGTCAAGATATGTATTGCCTAATCTGACAGAACTATAGGGCTTACATACACAACTTTCCGAAGGAGATAGTCTCATTTTTCACTTGAGATAAATGTGATTCTTTTGTTATCTTTTCTTTTACTAACCTCTGCAGGAAAACAGGTAAGCAATGTGGAGTTGATAGAAGGAGACACAATTGTTGTGGGATCTGATGGGCTTTTTGATAATGTTTTTGACCATGAAATTGTTTCAACCATTATTAGCTACAGAAATGTTGCTGAGGCTGGTATTGTCTTCCTTCTTGATTGCTCAGTTAGAGGAGTTTAGGGTTTGCGGTTTAGGTTGTTATTGTCTTCCTTGTTTAATGATCAGTTGGAGGAATCTAAATTGATTATGAGTTTCGCTAATCTGGAATTTATTTTTTTGTTAGCCAAGGCATTAGCTAACTTGGCAAGCAGTCATGCAGTGGATTCAAATTTTGATTCTCCCTATTCGTTGGAGGCCAGGTCTAGGGTAAGGAAAGAAGTTTTATTAGACTTCATTGTTTTATAAAAAATAATTTGATTCTAGAAGATGATGCACTGTTTCATAATTTTGTATTGTTGATTAGTTTTGGATAGTAAATCATTGAGAAAGTGATATTATATTCTCTTTATTGAAAGAGTTGCAACAATTAACTTGGAAAACATTCTCTTCACATTTGCATTAAGCATAAAAAAAAGATATTGTTTGCAAGAAAGCAAAAAATGCAGGATGTCATTTTGCACACAACATTAGAATGTATGGGCACTTCTTAGGCCAAAATATTTCCCCCTGTTTCTTGATATTTGCGAATAATCTTCCAGGGTTTTGAACCCCCCTTATGGAAGAAGATTCTTGGAATGAAGCTTACAGGTGTGGCAAAACATTTTCTACAATGGCGGTTATTTTTCACTCTACTTGTGTCTGTCTTCACTTTTTTTTTTTACTGTAACAGGTGGAAAGCTCGACGATATTACAGTGATTGTTGGTGAGGTTGTAAGTTCATGAAATTTGCTGATCTCCATGAATGATTATACTCTAAGAATGCAAGGTCCTGATTGTTGAGATCACCAGAGCAGGAGTTGCCTTAAGTAATCTGTGGCCACCGAGAAGTGAGGATTTCTTCATAGAAATGCTCCTGCTTTGCCATGAAGGCTATTGTGATTCATGCATTGAGGAAAGATGTTGTATGAGATATTCATTGTAAAATATATTTTTTTGTTTCGTTTGTGACCTGTTATGATTTATGCCTAAAATATGCAGTATTCGCATACGGTGCGAGTGGGAAAACTTACACAATACGACACAAAGAGGATAATCAAATGGTTCAATGAGTGATTAAAAATTTAGTTAATTATGATAAAACCTATTGGCAAGCTCCCTTCTATGTCCGAAAGTTTGAAGTGCTAAAAAAACGTCTCTATTTAACGATTTTTTGAAAATCGGATCAAATTGGTTGGTTCACATAAAAACTGGTGAATCAGTTCTAATTGTTGGTCTGGATGACTCTTAAAATCACCCTGTCCAAAAATCGGGGAAGAATCGCTCAAAACCTGTCAAAAATCAGGTAAACCGTTCAGAATTGGTGGCTAAATGGTTTGAACCAATTTTGGGTTTCCTACATTCCTTCACTGATTTAGAAAAAAATTGGATATTCACAATGTCTGTTGTGTTCCATCTTCTTGTTCGCAGTAAGATTACTTAACTAACCAAAAGCAATTGTGAGAATGGAGGTGGGATTGTTGCTATCAGCGATCATAGAGCATTAACATTTTGTTTGGATCTAAATGAAAATGAGAGGAGAGAAATGGGGAGGAGAGAAAACAAGGAGAAAACTTTATTTTCTCTTGTTTGGATGATCAAAGAAAATGGAGGGGGAGAGAAAACTTGGTGGGTTCCATAAAAAAAAGTTGGAAATTTCTAATATGCAACCTAAAATTGGATGGTTGCTATGCAACCTTTTAGTAAACTAATAAGAAGTTGACACCTAAGACATGCGTGTCATGTCATTCCTTGAAGTAGTGACTTATAATTTTTACAATTTAGTTCAACATAAAAAGAAAATTAATTTAATTTAGTCCTTTGTACCTATTAGCAAATTAATTTAACACCTGTTGTTATAATCACTTGTTGTTTTAATCTATGTTATAATTTGCTAATAGGTACAAAGGACTAAATTAAATTAATTTATTTTTTATGTTGGACTAAATTGTAAAAATTATAAATCACTACTTCAAGGAATGACATGACACACATGTCTTAGGTGTCAACTTTTTATTAGTTTACTAAAAGGTTGCATAGCAATCATCCAATTTTAGGTTGCATGCTAGTAACTCCCTAAAAACTTTTCTCTCCCCAAATGGAGAGAGAATGAGGAGAAAACTTAACTTGACATGTGAAATTACTCAACTACCCTTCACTTACTCACTTTGCTCCACTTTTTTTATTTTTTAAATTGAAAAAAAAAATTATTTCAAATAAAAGAAACTGTTTTGTTTATATTTTGGACTTGGAATTTTTATTATGTAATAAATAATTGAAGTAGAAAAAATATTTGGCTATGTTTAATATACATACATGTGAAAAAGAAAAAAATATATTTATTTTTATTAAGTAAAACAAGGGTGTAGTTGTCTTTTGACAAATTTATCATTTTCTCTCTTCTCACTTTTCTCTCCAACCGAACAAAATGAAAGAAAACCCAACCTTTCTTTCTTCCCCATTTCTTCACTTTTCTCCCATACCAAACAACCACGAAATCTACTCATTTTCTCACCATAATCTCTCCTTCCTATTTCTCTATTCTCATTTTCTTTGGTGCAACCAAACAAAGGCTAAGAGATACTACTCTGATCACGTTCATGAGAAAATATAATCAACATCACACACATTAAGGGTATTGAATACACATAATTTTTATTTGATTTAATGTAAAAAAATAAAATTGATTATCTGAATTACCCTGAGTAGTGATGAGAACTTGGGTTTGGCTATTGTACATCGTATGAATTCCCAATATGAAAGGCTGAGACTTTGGGACAATCTATTGCATATAAGTTTAGGTATTCCGAGGCCTTGGGTTGTGAGTGGTGATTTCAATAGTCCTCTAAATATTCAAGATAGAGTGGGTGGGATTAGTGTAAATCTAATTGAGCTTGCTGATTTTAAAATGTGTATTGATTTATACATGGTACAATAACCAAGATGACAGAAGAATTTTCTCCATGATTGATAGGTCCTTTGTTAATGGCATCTAGATCTTAAAACACACTCGGTTTAAGACAAGAGTTGAAAACACTTGTGTGTTTGACTATGCTGCTCAGATTATTTTAAGTTGGATGTTAACTAGCAGATTACTCAGAGGCCTTTTAGATTTTTCAATATGTGGTCTAGAGATCCTGATTTCCTAAGCTTAATTAAAGATAATTGAGAGATCAATATATCAGGATATTTAATGTATAGAATCTGCCAAAAGCTGAGACATACGCAACATGTGCTTAAGCAACTTAACAAAAGAAAATTTTTCAGAGATAGAAGGCAAGGTTGCTAAAGCTAAAGAGGAGTGGATTGATTTACAAAATTCTCTCAATGAAGATCCCTTGGACGATATTCTTCAATGTCGGGAAAGGGGAGCCAAGAGAAAGAGGATGAGATTGCTAAACATAGAATCACTTCAAACACTGAAATTGATGAGATTGTAATTGATGACCAGCAAGAGGATGAGATTGTAAAGATAATTACGCATGACAACAGTCCAATATATTTGACATTTAAATTACTCAGCAGCACAAGTGCCACATAAATACCAATTCTAGACGGCATAAAATGAAATCCCTAAAATTCCAGAATATAGTCCTTCAAATTATTCAAGCTTGCAATAACATGAAAAAAAATGAATTTTTTAGCAATTAGTATCATGTGGCTGCTGTGGATCGTGCATATCAAAACGATTCACATGTTTTATAATTTAGTGATATTTTCTTTTCTAGCCTTTTTTCACCAATATTCTCATCAAAGAGTTGGAAAGGGCTTAGGCTCATCGTAAAAAGGGAAAAAACTAAGAGCATGTTTGGTTACGACACATAAAATCAATTTTGGCCCCAAAATCACGTTGAAGCAGAAGCAAGCGTTGGCAATCCAGAATTGATTCTGGGTTAACTCACCGCAGAATCAAACATGCACTAAATGGGTGACTGGGCATTCAAGATAACCACTGTTTTTGTGCAGACACAGTTGCTATGTTACAGTTCTTCTGGTGCAAATATTCATGCAGTCACTTTGTTCTTTGCTTTTGTGGTTATATTGTTTTCATACAATCACATGGATGAAGAAAGGGAAAAAAAAAGATGTAATGTGGAATCAAGTTATAAGTGAATAATCATATAAAAATGATTCTTAATACTGTCCAATTCAAGATCTGACAACTATGCATTAACTAATGTTCTTTTCAAATGTAAATAATCAAAAGCTAAAGAAAATAACAATAAATAAGTAAATAAATAAATAAACAAAAGATAATCAAAACTGACAATGTGTACAATATAAAAGATTCTATCCTAATATGCTAATTTATGCTTATGCATGGTGCATATTTTGTATGGTTCAGGATATGGCTCGAAAAAGGCTTGCTAGGTTATGCCCCCCTATTTCAAGCACTCTATCAATGAAACTACAGAAAAATGAATATTATAACTTTGGCCTTAATTTAGTTGATAGTGTCATCGTCTTTACTCTGATTAAATTCGTGGAAGAAGGCCTTTCCAGCTTCATATGTGGACCAGCAGATTGCAGCTGCAGGGGCATGGAAGAGCATCCTTGGAATCCATCCTCGCATGAGCCCTCTATATCCATCTTTTTTCACTATAGTTGTAAAAACATCTCCAATTGAACCACTTTTGAACCTATCACATCCGCAGACGCCCTGCACCATCAACCAATGGCAAGATAAACCTTCCAAGTAAAGATAAGGAATTAAAAAATTGTTATGCCGGTCCTTATTCCTTGGGGCTACCAAGAGAGCCAAACATTCATATAGTGATAGGTTGATGCACAAACGATTTGCAGACATGGAATTAACTTGGCCAAACACCATATTAGTTGTGCAGAAGTTTAAATTATACATATATGCATATAACTGGCGTGTATGTGCAATTTTTATGTCACAAATCTTATAATGCAGTGAAAACCAGAAGGTCATAAAAGATTAATTCTTCATATTAACACCAGAAGTAGCCATTTTACTGTCTCTGTTAGGATACTTGCATTGCATCCTTCTCCTCCTCGGACTCCATTACTTGTCAGTTGGTCATTGCTTTCTTGATTAAATCTATTTTGGACTTCATTTCTTTAATTTTTAACTAAATCCTCACAGTCATACATGATGAGCACACATCACACCTCAAAATAGAGATCTTATTTATATAATTACTTGGTATATTTGTAAAGTCTTAGTTTTGTTATATCATTTTTTGACAAATTTCAAAAGCATATTTCTTTCCCACTAGGATTGATTATAGAGATAAATACAACCTCAAAGAGTCAACACAAGAAGAGAATTCAACATCTTCACACTGGAAGAGAATTCAACATCTTCATATAAGAAGAACACTTAGAGATCATATATCATTGAGTGCATCATTATGCTCTTCATAGACAACAGAGGAACATTCTCTTGACAATAAAGACTTAGAAAGAATACTCTCAGCAGTCAACTTGATAGCGGAATACAACAGAGGGAACATTATCTTGACAATAGAGACATGAGAGAAATACTCTCAACAATCAACTTGAAAGTGCAATAGCACACAAAAGTGTCCCAATTTTACTCTCAGAACTAAGAACCTTAATGCAAAAGCTAAAACTAAGAGTTACGTAGTCTTGACACTCTCGAGTCCCCTAAGGAAACTTGGAGGGTATGTAGGACTGAGAGAATCCTCTCGCTAAACTATACTACTCTTTTTTGCAGAACCAGAACCAATATAAAGTCCATTTTCTAGTATCTGGCACAAGTCATATACGATGTTTGCAATCGCATTGTCAAGTTCACAATGTTATAGAGAGCACAATGCTTTATGCGCATGTGTTAGAACCTTTGCACTAAGCAATTCAAACTCTAGTAAGCTGGATGGACTCCATTTAAGAATTTCATTTATGTAAAAACCCAAGTTTTAAAAAATTCCCTAAATTGTGAGCACTGGCTATATTATTCCCAAACTTTAGCAAATTATTATACAAATCCATGTGATTGTAAGCATCCATCCTACTATAAATTAATCCCTCATATCAAAAGTTGATCACGTAAACTGGCCCTGCATATAGCAGATCCAGATGCTATAACATTGATCTATTTCTTAACGCCAGGGACTAATATCTCTGGTGCTTACAATTCGAGAACTCAAACGATTTACTGAAGATAATCTTATACCTGACACTGCAATTGAGTTTTAACCACGTCAAGGGGAGTCGTAACCGAAGCAGCCAAAGAGCCAGCAGCAGCGCCAGCAGTAGCATGAACGAGCAACGTCCCATCATCAACACTCCCAGGCGAAACCTCGATCAATGCTCGTTTCGCTGCCTCGTACGATACGAAATGTACGGCAGTAAACGGCGCATTCATCAAAACGGTAGTCCTATAAGAAGCGTAAAACGCACGAAACCCTTCCTCCCTCAACACCCTCTTCACACAGTCCAAAACCCCCTTGTAACCGCTCTCGCTACTCAGCTGCAGCCTCTGCTTCACCATATCCATAGGGGTAAAAACGGCATCACTGGCGACTGTGGCACACACGCCGGAAACCGCGTGGGTGAAAGAGTTGTTGGGGTTCCCGCGAGATAGAAACTTCTTCGAGGTTTCGTAGAATGAGAAATACACGGCGTGTGCGGGTCCCGCGCCGAGACCCATTGCTCCAATGCCGCGGTACAACGCAGATGGACCGTTGGATCTGAGGATTGATCCAACGGCTTGGCGAACGGTAAGGGATGTTTTGATTGGGCATGATGAGGAGCGTGCTTGCATGTGGGTCTTGACGGTGTCGATTGGGAACATTGCCATGTGTTCGACGGAGCCCGCCACGGACCCGGCTATCATTAACTGCCAGAAACGGAGGCCGTCGTGGGCCGATGGAACTTCCGTTGCCGTCGACGACGGAACGGAACGGAACTCGGTGGCCATTGATGGTTTTTTAAGGGTGGAGATAGGAAAACAAGGTCATTGGGCGGTCTCTGTGTTATATAGAGTATTGCGAAAATAAGTGAAAAATTTAGGGTGTATTTGCAATGTTTTGGGAAAATGATATCGTTTTATTATTTGAGGAAAATTGAGTTATAATTTTAAGTATTAATTACAGTATTGGAAAGATATTATTTCCTCTGTTTAAATGTGGTGCACGGTTTTGGTATATTTTATGCATTTGAATTTTGAATTGTGAACATTCATTTATTAGTGTACAAGACCCTAGAGAACCTCAACCTATCTTTTAAACCACCTAAATTAAGTCTAACAATTAATGACCCTATCTAAGAGTGGATTTTCGGCCAATAGAGTGTTTGCCCATTTATCTCTTACACACTCTCCCATTTAAATTAGTTCATAGACCCCATTTTAATAAATTAAACCCCACCCACATTAATTCCTATAAATACCTACCCTATACCCCCAAAGACCCACCCTTATGTCATAACACTTGAACAAAAAAAAAGAGAGAGAGAGAGAGGGGAGAAGAATAGGAAACCCGAGGGAGGAGGAGAAGAGAAGAGGAAGGAAAAGCTTGGATTTTTTCACGTGTTCTTGTTCTTCATTGTAGGTATCAAGCTCTTAGCCTATTTCCCTTTCTTTTTCTTCTTGGTTTTCGGTTTTTCATTATGCTCCATGGAGGATTTTTGTTGTCCAATGACTTTGAGTTTTTGGATGTATGTTTTTAAGTTTTCTCATGATTTCCTATGCTTGAATATATATAGATTGAAGTTTAAAACCAAAAAAATGGACATGCATTCACTCAATGAAGCTCATGGTTTTTGGTCCCTTTGTGTTCAAATGATTTTTTATCTTTGATTTGTGTTTATAATGCTTGAATGTGATTTGATTTAGTGTTGTTCTTGAGCTATATATATGTATTTGATTTGCAAAAAAAAATTCCTTTTTCTTCTATGCATGTCACGGCCTAGGGTTTAAGTTAGGGGGAATGAATTTTGCTTTTGGTGCTTATAATAGAATTGTCAATCTTTGTTATTTTCCTAGCTTGATTTCGATTTATATGAGGAAATGAGTTGATAAATTGATTTTAACTTAGTTTGGGAATTTTGGTGCCCCACGGTTTTGTTGTTGATAATGTTCCCATATTTTTTGTTTCTTTGATGTGTGTTAAGGATGATGAAAAATGAGTTGCTTATGTTGTTTATGAACTAATATGTGTTATGGTGTTGGTTTGAATTGTAAAGACCTTTCCTTTTCTTCATGCATGTTACGATTTAGGCTAGCGAATGAGGAAAATGATTTTGTTCTTGAATGCATGTGATTGATTGTTGATCCTTGATGTTTATGTGATATATTTTTCGGTTTTAAGTGAAAATGATTGATTGAATGAAATTTTGTTTTGATTTGTTATTTTTAGAGCTATTCAGTTTTTAGGCTTAGGATATATGCAAGCATTTATTTGATTAAAAAAAAAGTGTATGCTCTTATTTATGTATGTGTATATTCGGCCCAAGCATGAGGAAAATGAATGAATGAGTTTGTTTGAAAAAATTTGTGTGCCCTTGTTCTTGAGTATGTATATTCGACCAAGTAAGGAAATGTGATCAAATGATTTTGTTCATGAAAAATAAATTTGTGTATGTGTGCTCAAATAAATTTTGTTTTTTTTTTTTGAAAATAAGCTTGCATGTTGGTACTTGGAAATGATTAAGTTGATTCAAAGTGTTTGATGCTTGTAATTTGGCTTATTTTGCTTTGTTCAATTCGGTTCCTTTACGTTTGATTAGGTGAGCATGCAAATTTAATTGTTTTAAAGTGTTGATGTGTTGAGCATGAGATGTGAAGTTAGCTAATTAACTATGTGGTTGGGTTAATTGGAAAAGTGTTTGCTTGAGTGCTTTAGGGAGTATTAGAAATTTATGGACTTTGGTTTGTGTTGATGCATGATTCGGTTAAAGCATGCCTAGAAGGAAAAGTGGACTAAAGTGTTTGAAAACTTGCAAATTTTTCTTATTTCTTTGTTTGATTCGGTCCCTATGTATATAATCATGGTGACATGAAAAATAGTTGAAAGTGACTTCAATTTTTGATGCATATATAAGTGTTTAAGTGTTTGCAAAATTTCCTAACCTTTTCTATTGCACAATTCGGTCATGCATATAAAAACGAGTCAAATGATTTTTGTTTTAGTCCTAAGCGATGTATATGCATTGATTAGTTGGTATGTGTTAAAGTTTATTTGCGAAAATGCTTGATTGAGTGCCTTAAAAGAGTTTTAGAAAACATTGATTTTTGGCTCATTTTGGTACACCATTCGGTTTTGCCTAATCCTTAAAGAATGAGTTTATGTGATACATGCTATATGTCATTTGAGTATGACCTAGTTACCTTGAATTAGTTTGATCATGTTTTGGTGTTTTGATGCATTTTGGTTTGGTTGGTGATTTAGTGCTTTTACTTGAATAAGATTTGCATGAAAAGTGCTTATACATGTTTAATGAACTTGAGGATTTGTCACTGTTTTAATAAGGTTATTTTGGATGCCTCTGAATTTTTATATAATTTTGGGATTGGTTTGCTATTTTTACAAGAATTGTTTTTGAGAAAACGATTTCGGCAAAAGGAGTTTTTCGGGTTAAATGAAAACTGAATTTTTGAACTTAGACTGCTCTAATGGACTTAAAATTTTTATGGTAAAGTCTTAAATATATGAGTATACTCTCTTTAAAATTCAAGGTCGTTTGGAGTTGATTTTGTATTTTAAAAGATTGCAAAATAGTGAACCTTCCAGCTCAGGATTTTCAGAGTAAGAGGGAAATTTGGACGAAAAAGTGTGACTTAGACGATTCCAAATGATCTTAAATTGTTATGAGATGTTCTTGAATGTATGAGGATGTTTTATACCAAATTTCGTGTCAATTAAAGTTAGTTTACTATTTTAAATAAATGCATGTTTGCTTCAGGTTACAACAGTCCTGATTGGATTTTTAAGGAAAAATTGAATAGAAACTTGTGTTCTGAATATTGGAATGACTTGAAAATTTTATTATATGACCTTTGATATTTATTTAGGTGTATGGAAAAGTTTTGGACTTAAATGAATTGATTTGATATGATTTTGGAATTTTGTTTCCTTGAATTCCCCGTATTCGGTCTAGCGCGTGTTTGATGTTTTGGTAATGTAATGCCTTGTGCTTGTTGCTGGACTTGGCTAAATGTTTCTATTTTGATTTTGATATGATGAAATAAGTGTAGGAGATTAACTTATGTTTCATTAAGTAAGGTGTGTGCTATGTGATTTTCATGAATTTAAAATATAGAATAAATGTGTACTAATTGATTTGTCTTTGTGTTTCGGTTTTTGCTTAAATAAAATGTGGCTGTGAGAATTTAGGTATTTTGAGTAGTGTGATTTCTAATATGATTTGTTTAATAGTAATCTAAGGTATGTTAATTGAGTTGCTTGAATTAAAAGAAAACTTGTTCGGGTAAAATGAGTTTAAGGAATTAGTGTAATTAATTTGCTAAACTATGTGCTACTTGTGTGTGGAATTATTTGCATGATTGGTAGAATGAGTTGTGTGTATAAAGGCATGCGGTTTAAATGATTTGTTTGTTCTCGTTTTAAATAAGTATGTGCAAAGTGCTTAACTTGGTGAATGACCTTTGGATATGAATGGGTTTGAGATGTTTGATTTTAAATTTATTTCTAGATACTGAAACTAATTCATGGATGTCCAAACATTATTTAAAATATGTGGTTTGGAAAATAAATTGTTTCTAAGTGATTATGTTATCTAAAAGTATTGTGAAATCGACATTCGGTTTTACGGTGTTTTCTGATATTCGAAAATTGATTTTTATGGGATTATGTTGTGGTTGTCCAGAATATAATTAAGGTATTTTCAATTTGTAAAATGTTTACGAGTGTTTAAAAGCATGAATTTTAAGTGTTTTAAGTATATTAAAAGCTAGATCGAATAATTGGAGTTTTTCGATGTTTTCGAGTCCAAGTGAGCTGTTGTCCGAGACGGACCAACCACTAACCTATTTATTTTAAAATGATTTTTGCTAATTGTATTATAATAATATTGAGGAATTTAAAATGATAAAGAGTTTTGAAAAGATTTTGGAAAGGATTGAAGTTTTGATTCTTACCCAAAGAATTTCAATTTAAGTTTTAAAGAGTGATCTTAACTTTGGGGTAGATGTATGAGTTAAATTATATTATTAATATGTGATGTCTGTTTCGAGGATCTAAAAGGTATCAGCTATGGACGCGTGTCGGAGGACCGAACCAGTGGAGAGCTCTTTGGATTTTGTCTGCACTCGAGGAAAGAGAACAGCTTTCATAAGACACAGTGGTGTGTAGGTAACATATTAAGATGTTCCTCGCCAACTCAAAAGCCGAAACGTGGGGTCTAAGAGTCGGTCGTGTAGTGGTAGTTGATTGTGTATATTTGGCCACTTATACGCAGGACTAAGACATCCCTTTTCTGTCAAAATATTATGACATGATGCTATTTATTTATGATGATGAGATGTTATGATATGCTGCTCTATGCTTGCTGAACTTTTATCTGAAATTGAAAGTAATCATGTTATGTGAGATATTTGCTATGCTTTAAGTGTTAAAGTAGAATAATGATGCTGATGGAAATGATGTAAGATGTTAAAAGTACTTGATGAAAGGACTGGTAATTTTTAGAAATAACAAAAGTAAAGTGGACCTGTAAAGAAAACGTAATCGGAAAGAATGAGATGCTGCGGGTACGATAGACGCATGATAGTGAAATTTGATTGATGTACATCAAGTTGGAATCGTGCTTTACGGGTTGAGTTGTGATGGCCACGTATGCAGTAAGCCCGTGTGTCCGTCCCCCGAAATGTTAAGCAAAATATTGTTGAAAAAGACTAATGTGAAAGAGAAAGAATTAGAGACCGAGGATCACCGAAGGGATGTTTAAGGGTGACTCGTTCGAGCCTTAGGATTAATCGAATACTAATAAAACCTTGATAAGACATCAAAAGACTTTAAATAACGCGACAAGATGAGTGTGAAGTAGTGGAGAGGAAGATACCCGGTTTATCTGCGGATACTCAGGTGAGTGATTGTGATAGGAGAGAGTGATGACGGTGAAACCTCAAGTAACCTAGAGTGCTATTCTAGGTGGAACTAGTCTATATGTGATCGGGATTGATACCCAAGGGATCGTAGTGTGTTCCACACTGTAGACTAGAATATTACTGTTGCCCCCTTGATCAATTCTGGAACGGTGAGAGGGAACCTGAACGAGGCGGGCAATCGCTTGGTGTTGGGTCCTTGCAGTATCGCGTAAAATGGCAAATGTCATGATGGCCGGCCTGTAACACCTTAGCTAATTTACCCATAATTACCCATTTATTAAATTAAAGTACTTAAAAATTCCTTTTTAATTAGTTAAAATCTACCGTCAAACGGACGGAGTTTCCTTTGTTTTTAGGACTTTCCAAAAATAATTTAATCCTGCACCTGATAAGCATCAAATATAATATATCATTTCCAAAAGCCAGCAGGGCTTGACATAAACAGGGCATTATAATGCCATAAGCATCCATCAGTTGTCAGAGTAATAAGCGGAAGAATATATACAAGTTTTACATCATATATCCATCAAAACACCCCATATAACTAAGGGGTTGTCCTGGGCCCTACAAAAGTAACTATTTACATTTTTAAAACAAAAGATATCACATCATCATCATGATGAATGGGCCCAGGACATTTCCATGTCCTAAGATACTAGAATCTGTAACACCCCAATTTGGATTTAGAATTTTCACTAAAAATTAGCGCCATTTTTTTTATATAACATTATCAAACCAGATCATTTAATTTATTTTACAAAAAGGTTTTTATACAACAATTTAATTCATAAAAATTCTATTTACAAAAAGAAATGTCATCCTCCAACACATTTCCAAAAACACATTTTCTCAATGTCATATTTTTGCGGAAAACAGTTTAATCACTTTAGGAACATAATATGTAACCAAAATAACTTCTTTCATTTTATTTAAAATAATCATTTATTACATCAGGGGTTACATTCGGGATAGAGTAATCATGTCCTACTCATCTAAGGATGGAATACAAAACAAGAACTATTCAATCTTAGACTACTAGTCTTCATTGCTATCCTTCACCATCAGTGTCTTGAAAGATTCCTCGGTTGCCGCTTTTGCATGCTCCATCTTGCGATCATCTTCCAACTCAAGCAACTACGACTTGAAAAACTACTTGGTCTGACATCTGTGAGCATTGTTCCCCGATGTCCACAGAAAAGGAAAGAAGAGAGAGAGAGTTAGCGATCAGAACGAATAAGTTCGTCGACGGCATGGACTTATTCCATGGATCGCACTAGAACCAAACACATACAACCTAACATTATAACCTCTTCTCTTCCAAATAACATCAGATCATATTATTACAACATTATCCTCTTTACAATTTTTATCCATACGACTTTATCACATAACTTAATATTATTCTTTTAAACATTCCATACTCATAATCTCTCCACTAAGTATTTTCACAACCATCAATGATCTAGGGAGGGAAATCATTGAGGTAAGGGGGTAGATTAGCACACACGATACATCTCCTCCTTCAATATCCAACTGCAACCTAGTTCGGAAAGCAGATGGGACGCACAGGAATCCTAACCACACAGGCATCGAAGTCAAAGGGTACGTACCAACAAGGAAAACATAGTAAACAACTCGAGTTCCGCCATGTTGGAACCATCAATATGGCCAACCGCCATGATCGTCGTAAGAAAATCAGTGACTTTTAGCCTTGTTCAGATTCCCTCTACACCATCTAGTATTTGCTCAAGGGGGCGACAGTTCTATCCCTAGTTCCGGTTGCAGTCCTTGCTACGATCAACGCCCGACAAGTGACCTTGAACATTGTAACTTCGTCCTGCCTAGGGAAGCGTTCTTAGGCTTCTTGACGAGTCACCGTCCTTGCCCTCCCCTATCACAATTAACTCCAGAGTATCCGTAGATAAACAGGGTGTCTTTCCTCTCCACTACTTCACTCTCAACACGTAGTTAGAAAGGATTTAAGCTTAGAGTCTTTTAAATCTTTTCAGTCTTGTATTAAACCTAAGTTTGGTCGACCCATTCTAAGCCGTGCTTCTAACGGGTCTCGACCTCTAAGGGACCACAGCAAACACCTCCCTATCGTACAGTGGAATCCACAAGACATGAACCACGACAAAATCATTCATGTGGCCAGTCACTTAAAGGGAAAATAAAACGTAGTCATTGTGCCGCTTGCACCATCACTGTACACTAATAACGATTCCACCATTTCATAAAATTCATTAATCTTTATCATATTTTCTTTTCATAACATAATTCCATAATACCAAGTCCTTTCCATAGGAACAATTATTTCAACATATCCAATAATCTCGATCATATCCTTCAATTACCATTTCTCAATTATACAATTTTCATCGATACTTCATCACATAATTTATCATTATTTTCCAATGCCATATAAACAGAATAACATATCATAACCAAATAAAATCAGACAATCAACAATAGTTACTGTCGCAACGCAGGACGACTAAACACACCACAACCAATTGTCGTCTCGTATATTGACAGATAACTTAGGATTCCAACCTTTGAGATGATCGAAATCGTCCTAATGTTACCATGGTGCCATTGTGTCTTAAGATGGCTACTCTCTCACCTCGAGATGCAGCTAAGAACTCGCGTCCGCTTGATTTATAGTTGCGCTATTTGTTTCCAAATGCAGACCTTTAAATCAAACCATATTTACAAAAATAGCTCTATAAATATCTATACCAACTTAAAATTAAAATTACTATAACTTTTGGACAAACACTATTTCTTAAAAATCCTTGACGTCTTGAAAAATTTATAAACTCTTAGAAAATAAATTACTCCTTAAAAAATCAAAACCTTTTTGAAAATCAAAAACAGACTACTGTATCGGGAAATCACTTTTTTCTTTCTTTTAGCTTTTAAATCATGAAAATCTTTTCCAATTATAATATAACTTTTAAAACATAATCATAACATCTTAAAAATAACTCTCAATTTTTCCTTCATTACAAATCTCACTCTTAAGCACCTTATAACAACTACCATTACCAGACTATTCATACAGCAAGAATTTAAAATATTCTTCTTTGATGCACATTTTTAATCAGTCCAAGCACTAAACAAATTTTTGCATAATCATGTTATAAACACATATAACTCAATGAGAATATAAACTCAAGCATTCAAAGTTAAAAATATTTTTTTTTCTATCGATAATGAAATTAAGTTACAGACTATAAACAGTAAACAGAAAATCACATTCACAAAATCACTTTTATACTTCCTTGTAAATTTTTAAATACTTATAATAAAGATCTTAGCATAAAGTAAACATTACCAATTCATTTCAAAATAATTTCTATCCTTGATGCAACTATTTTAAAAATCTTGGACAGCATATATACTATTTCTTAAAACTCAGTTTTCTCCTAAACGGTTTATCGAAAACACATGCCGCTTTTTCCTAATTTCTTTTTACGAATTCTATTATATAAAAATGATTAAATCTAAATCACATAAAATAATTTCACCTGCTGTACAGACACCACAATTTTTTGCATTAACTTAAGAAAATAAAGCAAACAAACTTAAATAATTATATACAAATTAAGCACTACTAACACATATAAAAATAATCATTTGGGGTCTTATATCTTAAATAAATAATAATTTTCCAGAATTAACATAATTTTCCAGAATTAATTAACTAAACACTTATATATACTAATAATCATCTATTCACATCAAACAATTATTAAATCAATTAGGAAAATTATCAAACTCCATTTTTTATTTTTTTTCTAAATAATTTGACCACTGTTCAACAATTAGGAAAAATAATTTTAATTTTTAAAACACCTATACATCATAGTTACATAATATTATACATTCCCAATAATTGTTTTAATCATCAATAAAATATAAAATATACATCTTTCATAAAATCATTTTTTTACAGCAACTAAACTCACAACTTAACTTAATCACATAGTCATATCATCACACAGAAAAATACAATTCTTATTAATCTATTTTTCCTTATTAAAATTACCCAATTACTCCTAGAATTATCAAACCAAAAACACTATGAATCATTTGTAACTTTTACTCAAAATAAATCATATTTTCCGGCCAACCATAAAAAAAATCCAGGATTAAATTTTATTTTCATAAAACTATTATCATTTCATTTTCATATCAGAATATCAAAGATAAAATAATATCCATTAGTTTATACTTTTTAAGAAATAAGTCACATAACAATTATACACATAATAACAACAACTACTACCTATTATATATATATATATATCACGGTCCAGAAAAGAAAAAATCAAAAGTACATTAAACTTATTCAATTTAATTTAATTTCCATTCCTTGTACATTCATCTTGAATCCAAACAAAAAGAAATAAAATAAGTCAAACAAATACAAAATATAAAGTCCTACACAAAAATTTCCAGAATTTTATTTTCCTATTTAACATAAAATTCGGTCATCATGGGTTAAGGAAAAAGGGGAGATTATCTCTTTAAACAATTCATTTTGTCCCTTTTTCTTAAACCTCAATTCATATGACCACAAATCAAAATATCACCAACAAAACATAGTTCATTCTAATATAAAAATAAGAATTAGAAACTTTTAGTTCTTAATATCATAAAAAGAATTAGAGATTCTAATAACAGTAGAAGAAGAGATGAAATAACTTAAAACAATATAAATTTAGAGTTACCTCTTCCTTAAGCTAAATGACTTCCCAAAAGTGAGAAAATTTTCCTCCTCTTCCGCCACCCTCCTCTCTCTTTTCTCTTGGAATTTTTTTTCTCAAAATAACAACAAGTAGTGTGTGAAATGGTGAGAGATGTGATGGTCTATTTATAGGTGAAGAGAAGACAAATTTTCCCCCACATTCTGATCCCAAATTCGTCCCCCCTCCTAGTCTAAGATGAGTCATCAACTTAACTTCATCACTTGGAAACTCACAAGCATTAAATGAGATTTTTCCAAAAACTATGGCTTATTAACTTAAGAATGATTCCTCACAATTTTCAGAAAATTCTCCTCTCTCCCTCCTAATATATTTGGATGGTGCACACATATAAAAATAAGGAGAAAAATTTCCATTGGCCCATTTTGAATTCACCACATAATTGACTAATCACATTAATGCTTTCATTTTTAATAATTCAGAAATAATTAGAAAAATGATAATATTTGGACGGTGAAACCAGTAGGCATTTAGATAAATATTTAAATATATAAATAAAATTATTTTATAGCCCAATAATTTATTTCATGCTCCAAAATAATTTTTCTAAGTTAAAAATACCAAAAATTCGTTTTTCCCTACTGTACAGTACTTTTTCGTAGATGTCAAAATAAAAATTTTCTTTAAACATATTAAGATACTACATTTCAATACGATTTTTTTTCATATAAAGTTTATAATTTTTGGACTTACGTTTTGAAAGTTATGAATTTTTGAAGCTCTAAAATCGTTTCCTTCAAAAATGCACTTCATAAGTTTTCAAATAATTTTATAATAAGAAAAAAATACTAAAATATATTTTATTTGGATGGTGGTCCAATAGAAAACCTCAGAAATGTATTTTTGTTTTCAAAATAAAATACACTTGAGTCAAAAGGTCATTTAATGCATTAAAATCACAACTTTACTCTTAAAACTCAAAAATTCGTTCAGTACTGTAGTAGTGATAAAATTTCGAAAACTCAAAAATAAAATTCAAAGATTTACATTTTCATAATCTAAGTTTCGATACGGTCGTTTTGACATATCATTTATAATTTTTCGACGTACGGTTTAAAAGATATGAATTTCTGAAGATGGGATACCTTAATCCTTCAAAAAACATTTCATATTCTAAGATCAGTTAAATCAAATACTTTACCTTAAAATATTTCATTTAAATATACTAGAGAAAACATTGGTATGCATATATATATATATATAATCTATATATCACGTGTATATATACATATATATATAATTCATACGATTTTAATTAAATCCAGGTATCAAAATTAAATATAATTTCTTAAATTCAATTATAAATTCACAAATAAATTGGGAAAAATTGTGGGTCTCACAGAATCTACTCTCCCTGTAAGGGAGAGTGCACCTGCTCGGCCGGGGGCTGTGCTAGCTCGATCTCAGAACCTGAAAAATGTTAAGAGAGTGAGCATTGCACATGAAAAAGAATTGCAGTTTCCAGATAGACATAATAAATTCACTAGGCCAAGCACAATTATCCAAATATATCAAATAACAAATATTCCACGCAACCATCATCAAGTCTAGTTATAGCCTTTCCCTGAATCATATTTATGTCATATTTTCTCTTAACACATATTTACATAATATTTCCATAATCTTTGTTTCATTTTCTTTCTCATGTACCACTTATCTCTTTCTCATTCATTTCTCATTTCTCTTTCTCTTTTTACTTTTATTTTTGCACCACTAGAAATTAGCGCACCTGCTAGGCAATTCACCACCTACTAGGGACTTTACACCTGTCAGGACTGAGACACCCATTAGGCATCACCCATTAGGACAACGCAATTAATTACATTTCCATTAATATTCAGTTCTCACAATTCCATTCCACATTTTATTATCTTTTCAGGTGGTTATGCAGTGTATTGATCCGTTGGCGCACCGACGCCTAACGGGAATTTAGGACCTAATGGACAATTCGCCTGAAAGGCAATTAGGCCCTAGCAGGCAATTCACCACCTAGCAGGGCACCTAGTGTGCCAGTGCATCCAAGGATCAACCACACTGCACTCCTTTTAATTCCCTTTTTAGTCTCATATTCAAAGTTTCCAATAATTATTCACATTTCATATTTTCTAAGGCAATAATCAAATTTTCCAACATCAAATAACACAATAAAATTTCATAACACTTCTTATCAATAAATATATCCAAATACACATATTCAACTACTCACATGTAAAGTCATATAACAAATAACACAGTTAAAATAGCACAACAACACTAAGTCACATAGTTACAATTTAAGCATTATTTTCTACATTATATAATTTATTATTCTTATTCATATAACTATTATAGCTCACTATCTCAAGGTTCCTTATTATTTATTCTACACAAATAACTCCTAACAAACTATTATAACTAAATGGACACCCAATCCTATGTCAAGCCAATACCCACCCCCTTACCTCAAATGTAGTGAGATAAGTGTGCTTTGTTTCCTTTTCCCTAGTCTAGAACCTTGGGAACCCGAACCTCCTTAGCTTAGCCTGCCACCTCAAGAGAGCTAGAATCCAGTGGTGGTAGACAACCCGATTGTGAGTGTTGTACTTGGGTAGAGAGTCTTGTTCTTGCTTTTGATTATTACACATAGGGGTATTGATTCTCCATAACTATGTGTTGAAGAAAAACCAAGGAAGGAGGAGAGAGAGATATCAAATGGATGAGGGATCAAAGGAGAGTGTATCTAACTCATTTTCATGCCCTAAAATCTGGATGATGATGCTAGGTATTGATTAGCTTAGGTTCAAGTGTAACACCCCAAAATTTTAATCCCTGATTAATGAAATGTTAATTATAAAAGTTTATTATAATTAATTATTCCATTCTTAATCTTCGATTAAAATCTGTGCTTATGTAGTTAGGAATGTGTATGAAATTATTTAATAAATATAATTATGCATGAAATAAGCATTTTGCATATTAGTCCCTGGGTTGGGACCTAGAAGCAATTATAGGAAAGGTTTTGGAGGGAAAATAAATAAAATAATTATTTTTCAAAAACTGGGCAAATTACTCGAGTATTTTCTGGACTACTCGAGTATTCTGGACAGAGTTGCACGAGTTAGTGCGTTTGGTGAGTCACCACCAACGATTTCGTGTCGTTGACACGAAATCACCACCATTCCACGTTCGTGGCCGTCGTGTCGGCTTGCATGAGCGTCTTCATTATCTATTTAAGCCATTCATCAACAAGATTGAAGGCTTTGTTGATGGAATTGTGAAGTTTGCTTGAGTTAGGGTTCCGAACTCGTTTCCTTCAATTCTCTTTCTCTGTTCTGATTCAAATCACAAACAATACACCAATACAAAGCTCACATCACGAGCTTTGTATAGATACCAAATTTGTGAGCTAAGAGTGAGTGTGGTAGAAGAATCAAGGCTTGGAATTGGAAGTTGTTTCTGTCAAGTCTTTGTCTGGAAGCTCACTTTGATTCCAATTTCTGGTAAGCTCACGTGTCATTTGAGTCTCAATTCAATTTCTTTAGTTAGTAGAGGTTACATAGAGTATAGAAATACTAATTTCCCCAATTGTTATCTCTGTATTCCATGTAAACCAATTCAATCTTGGTGATGCACTCAAAACTGTCTTGCATGTGGTACTCAAAGCTGTCTTTGGTGTTGGAGAGCTTTCTCTTGGGAATTCTCTGTTAGTGCACGTCTGAGAGGTAAGGGGAAGTTGTTTTGGTTCTTCCTAACTCACAATAGCCACTCCTTCCCTTAATTCTCCTTCTAACTCTAAGGTTTTCGTCTATCATTTCTCTAACTTAAGGGGATCTTAGTACATCTTGGGCTTACTTACTTCCTCAAACAACCTCACTCTTTTCCTTAGATTTGCCCAAAAATTTAATCAAGTCTATCACCTTCACCATTTAAACCTCTAATTATGGTGTATGGAAGTTCTAATCCTTAAACTTTCCTCAGAATTCCCTCTAATAACTGATGACATATTCCACTTTCCTCCTTGTGGCTCCCCAACTTCGATCAAGCTTATTGCTAAACTTATTATGGTCTTACACTCTTACTCAACTTCAACCCTTTATACAACCTTGATCATTCAAGCCTAGCTATCTGGGTACTAAGACACTTCCAACTCCACAAATCAAGCTATTGAATCTTGGAAAGGGTTGGAAAGGTTATGGTTTAATGGTAAAGTTCATGAAGAAAAGGGCTCAAATTCTAATAATACTAACCGTTTTGTTGAAGCAATTTCAACAAACAGAGGTTCCAAGAGTAGCATCCTATTTTCTCAAAGATACTGACTACTCCTTGGACGAAGGTACGTCTAGATCAAGTAGCATCCTATTTTCTCAAAGATACTGACTACTCCTTGGACGAAGGTACGTCTAGATCAACAAACTGGGATTCATCAATCACTAATGAGACATCAGAGGTCAAAGGGGTCTCAATCTAGTTGCTTTCTACTTAGTCTACATTCCTCAAACTATAGGATAAATAGGGTGCTCGTACTAATACAGCAGACACTAAGCTATGAATAGGGTCTCATATCCCACAAAGACAAGAACTTAACCTGATACTTCTATCTTTATGCTAACAAACACACAAAGTCACACGAACAAAGCATGTAAGCCCATGCTTAAGGCCACTAAGGATTACCATAGCTCTGATACCATTCTGTAACAGCCCGATTTTCGTAAACCAAAACAATTGACTTTTACTCATTTAGCTTGCAAAAATGAGGCCAATTTTTTTTTTAAACACATGGTTGAAAGGTCATTGCTTGATTTACAAGTCCTTTTCATAAAACTTTACTCTTCATAAAATAATTTCATTTCAAGAACATTAATATTTATAACGGATTTCAAAAGTTTACATTGACCTCCCTTCCAAAGTAAAGCATGTTACAAAACAGGATTTAGATTTAGCTATATTACATAAGTGGCACATTGCTTGGTAATCCTTGACTCAATCACACATTCTAATCTTAAACTAAGTTTTCTACTTTCGCTTCCGCTGCACTACTCTGATGAGGACCACCGGATGAAGCTCCCTTTCTTTTCTTGCACTCTTTCTTCATCGCCGGACATGAAGTCACTTCTATCATTATTTTCCTGTTGTCGATAAGCTCCAACTCCAATTTGTCTAGGGCGATGATCTCCATGGGATACTCCGTCTTCCCGTTGAGATATCAACAGCACCGATATGCCAACGAACAGGAGAGAGTAAGTGATCCGAACGACGAATCGTCGACGGTGTGGAATTACAATAGGCGAGATGTCAAGACAATACAAACAATACACGCAGCACACATACAACATAACAATCAAGCATATTATCGTTACCCTCATCTTTCCAAACTTAATTTCATTTCACATTCTTTCTTTCTTAATCTCTTTCCTTCTCATACTCAAAATCTCTTTTGGTCCAATCTTCTCAATGCACATCTTTCTTTGATTTGGGGACTTATAAAATATTATCAGAATAATCATTTCGTACTCGGATATCACTCACGTCTACATCTCCTCGGTCATCCACCCAACCTAGTCGGAAGCAAACAGGAGTACAGGACCTTTACCGTGCGGGCACGACAGCTGTCACACATCAAATGGTCCCAGACCAGGAGGACTCTGCCTCAATCAATATTAACAATAAACATGGCACACTGCCTCGCAGTGGCAAACAAGATGCCCCACTCCAGTCCCTCTCACTGTTCTCGATTTGCAATCTAGGGGGCGACAATATGTTTCTAGTGGGCCCGCAGAACTTGCCACGACATTAGACCTAGTCCCCACCACGTTAGTGCGCCACATGTGGAGTTTGTTCTGCCTAGAAACATACTCTAGACTTCTTGACGTTTCACCGTCATCGTCCTCCCCTAATGTAATCTCGTCCTAAGTATCCGCAGATACTTATCGTTTCTTCCTCTCCACTACTTCGCACTCTCATACCTCACCGCGCATGTCTTTTAAAGTCTTTTAATCTTTTACTTATCCTAAGGTCGGCCCGTCCTTCGTGCAACCCTTCAACGAGTCCCGACCACTAACTTTGCACAACTTTCTCTCATCATATCTCACATAGCACAGAGCTGGGATCACATCACACTCTCAAATCTCATGGCTCAAATTTTCTCAACATTCTCATTTCTCGAAATCATCTCATTCCCAAAATCCTTTCAACATCCTCAATCTTTTCCAAAAGAACCATCTTACTTTCCTCAACACATTTTCATAAACTATTTGGAAAATCTCATATCATAACCTTTCATAAAATTTCCTGTCGAAAACTTTCACATAAAAACTGTTCACAATGGTTCGCAAAACTATGGATTCAGAAACTTCTCTTCGAAGATGCCATTTCATATCAATTTCTCAAAATTATTATTTCAAAAAGACTTTCTTAAAAACGTCATTACCAAAGAACGTTCTCGAAGTTTAAAAAAATCTCCCTTCAAAACTTTCCACAAAATTACCTTTCAAAAACGTTTCTGAAAACACTTTTCATTATTTTTCTCAAAAACCTCTTTTCAAAAACATTCTCAAAAGAATTTCTTTTCATAAATCCTTTTCAAAAAATTTCTCTTCATCATTCTCTACAAAATCTCTTTATTAAAAACCTTTTCAAAAACCTTTTCAAAAATCACAACTTTGCTAGGCGCTAATGGAGGAGCAAGCTCAACTCAACACTAGTCCCAAACTAAAACCAAAAACAAAAGGAGCCCAGCTCCGCTCAATCTCATCTTACATCCACTTCCACATTACTTTTCCCAGCTCTGGCTCGTTCTCAACATTACCATCAATTCATTCCCCAATCTCAACTCTTTCTTTCTTTCTTATTGTGTCTTTACTTTCGATCCCATTATCTTCTTAACTTATTTCTTTCGTTTTCATTCTCATTCAGGCCGTAACAGATGTCTATCAACAGTTTACTCATCATAACCAATAACAATAAGCAATCAAACATAATTAAATAAAAACATGCTATCAACACACAACATCACACAACAATAGTGTGGTCATAGTCACCTTCGTATAAGTGGCCACACAATCAAACAATTGCCACTTATACTACTGACTCTTAACCACTAAGTTCCGATCTTTGAGATGATTCGGAACGTCCTAATATATCACCTAAACACCACAGTGTCTTAGGATAGCTTCTCTCTTACCTGAGATCCAGCGATGTAATGCGTACCGTCTCCTCGAATCCTTTTTGGTTGTCGGCTGCCCCAATCCCTCCTTGTCTTTAAGATTTCCTCGTACTAAATAAAATACACTTACGTTATTATCTTGTTCTAAGAAAATCTTTTTCTTAATTCGTGACACCTTCCGTTCTTAACCGAAAGACTTAAAACATTATTGTTTTATCAAAACGAATTCTCATATTTCTAGCACTTTAATTATTTTAAAATCATTTGAAAACATTTGACAAAATGATTTAAACCAATTTGTTTGGTTGCTGATCCATTTTGGACAGCACCTTAAGCATCGTTTGAAAACACCGAGAAATGCCCCGTTTTCGTTCCAGGTTTTTCTTAAATTAATCATTACTTGAAAACTTTGCTTTAAATCACATGAAAACATTTTTAAAGTTAAGAAACAATTTAAAATAATCTGGGACAGCAAAAGGGTTACTTCAGAAAAGAATTATTTTAATCAAAATCTGAATTCAGTTATTCACAAAACCAATCGTTCAATCTTAATTATAAATTAAACATTCATTTTCAAACAAATACTCACCAACAAACATTTCGAATCAATCAAGACAACTTAATATGTCATGGTGCCATGTCATTTCTAAATAATTTCTTTAACTTAAAATTAACACTTTATTAATTAGAAACACATAACAAATTTAGTCGATCATCACAAACAATCATGCAACTCACAAATAGTTTTAGTTTCACAAAACAAGGCACTCGGTCATACATGTATTCACACATCAAATTGCATCAAGATTTAAACAAATCATATTTATATTTATTTATTCGTTTCCCTTTATCTTTAATTAAAACCGGATAAAATCAAGCATCTATGACGAAAGTTCAACATATAAAGTTAACCAAACTTTTCATGAGCTAAGAACACTTTTAGAAATTGAAACACCTTGTAATTAAATCTTGGACAGCCAAAACCAAAAATCAAAGTCATAAAAATACTTTTAAAAATAATCAAATGCACCTAATCTGTTTCTTCTATCAAAACCGAATGGAATAAGAACCACAACACAAATTTTCTTTAAAATAAAATACAAGACATAACAAGTAAATCACATGCAAAAAGGGATCTAACCTATTGAACCTAGTAGACCTATACTAGACCGAATCATGATCATGGAAGAAACAAAGTTTTTGGTGCAGAATTTCAACATGCAAGACCTTAAAATACCAAATCAAAGACATGCACTTCAATTACATGGTTTAGAAAAATACCACTCCTTTATCTTCATAAAACCGTGACCTCTTGGTTACTTCAAACATATTTTCGTTTTTATTTTTCTTTTGCATGTGTTTTTAAAAATCATGGAAATCAAAAGAGAATACATGCAAGAAAACTTATCATGAAAAACAACCATGATCTTTGTTTTTTTTTAAAGCTTGACCGAAAAATACATCAACAAAATCAAGGGGAAAACTTAAATCCCTAACTTTTAAATACACATAAATTTAGATCAAAACAAAAATCATTTGAAAAGAAAATTATTTTCCCTTGATTCCCCTCAAAACCGTAACATGCATGTAAAGGAAACAAAACTCTTGAGTTCAAAAATCACAAATCAAACTTCAAGATCAAAAGCTTTGGAAATCAAGGCAAGAAAACAAGCCCTTTTTCAAGATCAAGGTAATAGATCAAAGACTCTTGAAATAAAAATCAAAGATCAAAGCTTTAGAAGAATCAAAGTTGAAATCAAAGCATGAAAATCATTTAGATCAACTTTATCAAGCATCAAATTAACATGCATGGACTCAAAATGAAATAAAAATCATCACAACCTATTTTTCTAAGCATGACCGAATAATAATGTCCATGAGTTAAGGTTCTACAAGCTTATGATGTTCTTGGAACTTAGGATCAAGGCTTTACAAGTACTTACAAACATAGATCTTCAAAGAAATTGGACATGCAACAACAAGAACTTTACAAGTCTTAGAAAATTGAAAACTACTACTAATACCCTATGATCTTCGAATAAGCTAAAGTAAAAGAAAGGATCTTCAACCTTCTTCACTTAGTCTTCAAGGATCCTAAGGCTTTGGGTTTGATCTTCTTCTTCCTCTCCTCTCCAAGCTCACGGGCTCTCTCTCTCTCTCTCTAAGTTTCTCTAAGAGTTTGTTGAGACTATTGTGTGTTGGTTTGGAAATGAAATGAGAAGCAAATGGGTTGGAGTGCTACGGTTTTGGGGTATAAGAAAGCAACAAGGTTTTTCCCTTCTTGCCCTTGAAGAAAGTTCGGCCAAGAGTGTTGATTGAAGGGTAATTTTGGCATCATCAAGGCTTGCATGGCTCAAGCCAAGCCATTGGACAAATGAAGTTGGGTTAGGCTTAAGCTTGCTTCCTATTGGTTGGTCAAACTCCTAATCAAGCTTATCACTAAACTAAACCTAGGTGCATTAGTCCACTAGCCTAGGGTGCAAGGAAGTCAAAATTTTTGCATGATGCATGCCACACACACACACCACACGATGACACATATGCACACACATCACCTTAAATTCATTTTTATTTTCTTAATCCTTAAGAAATCACTCCTACTTGATCCTTCTATTCTTCATGTGGCCGAACTTCTCACACAGACACATATAATTTCATTACATGTTATCATAACAAGCACATGGCATGGAATCATGGAGTAATACTCATACATATCTAAGCATGCATACTATACCTTATATTTCACATTTAAACACATCATGTTTTCTTCTCAAACACACGACACACATACATATTCACATTCATGCATTATCTTTTCATTTCTTAATTAATTCTATTTTAGAACATCCAATCACACAATCATAAATCCAATACACATTATCTAGCACATCTATTAGGAAACAATTTCTTTCTTATGAAAGTGTCCTTGTTTAGAAATCACCATTTCTTTAAAAGCATTCATTATTTTGAAAACGTGACTTAGGAAATTCATTTAAGAAAGTACCCTTTTTAAAATACTTTCTCAAAAATAATTATCTTTAGTATTTTAAATTAGTACGAGGAATTTGCGAGGTGTTACACTTGGGAAATTCGGCCAAGGGTGCAAATGGGAGGGGTAAATTCGGTCTTCCAATTTTTTGCATGGGTGGAGATTAGTATTTGCTCAAGGAGACAACATAGGGAACACTAGGGCTTAGGGGTCACTTAGGGGTAAGACTTTTGGCTCTCCATTAGAACTTCCACTATTTAGTTAGGACTTGGTTAGGCTTAGTTACTTCGGTTGGCACTTAAGGAAATCTCTAAGCTTCTACTCACACCTTCATGCACACACGACACTCACATACTCTTACACCTACACATATCAATCTTGCCCATTCATGCACATACACGACACACATATCATATTAACACACACATTCATGTATATTTTATCATATTCATTTACTAATTAAATCCTAGATATTCCTACATATGGAAACCGTACATACATTTTCATGCATACACACATATTACTCACACGTATGCACACATTCATATTCATGCATTGTATTTTTATTTCTTAATTATTTTTCATTCTAAACATATAATTACCAAGTTTACATGATCATTCAACATATCATGGAATCATATTCACACAATCATACATCAAACACATATCGACCTACACATGTATTAGAAAACAAGTCTCTTTCTCATAAAAATACTTTTGTTTATAAACCATTATTTTCTTTAAGGCATAAAAATGTCTAACACACAATTATTTCTGAAATCTCCATTTTAAGCTTATAACTTCATCTCATGAAAAATCATTTCCTTTAGAGTTACTTATTACTTTGAAATCATGAATTAAGAAAATTGTTTAGGAAAAGACTCATTTCAAAACACTTTCTCAAAATAAATCTTTTTAGTATTTTAAATTAATACGAGGAATTTGCGGGGTGTTACATTCTCCCCAACTTAAAGATTTCTCGTCCCCGAGAAATTCGTTACGGATTGGGAAGCAGGGCACAAAATTCTCTCATCACCTCGACTTTCATAAGAATACTTCCCTTTGACTTCGGGTTCGTATTCCCTCTTTACTGATCTAATTCGCTTTGCCGTGTTCCTTGTTTGTTGCCTTCAGACGAAGGAATCGCGCTTGCAGAACTGCTCGCATGTCGTCTCGAGTTAAGTCCAACGGACTAACCGAAGAGGATATCACTCCTTTAGCTGATTGTTGTCACAAAAGTCCAACCATAGGTCCTTAACCCTTAGATCTCCAAAATAAAGCAAACAAAGATTCGTACATCTCCAAAAGCGTAGGGTTTAGCCTAGAACCCTTAGATCCTCGCTATTTTCTACAACTTAGGTCCTTACTATCTCACCATAATCACTCCTTCCCTTAGCTCTCCTAAGGCTTTCGCCTATCAGTTCTTTAACTTAAGGGAGTCTATTACAATATGGTTTTACTTACTCCCTCAAACAAACCTCACTTTCCTCCTTAGATTCTGTAACACTCTTTGTATATCATCTCACTTTATAAGAAAAGTAATAAGTTTATGATTACTTGGACTTGTTATTGTTGGAAAAAGATTTGAAAATAAGAATTATCCCTTCCCTTGAAAATTTATTTTCAAAAACACTTGATTAATGATGAAAGTGACTAGTAAAATCAGAGTTTGCGGAAACAAAGTGTAATCATCATATTACATTCCCAAAATATATCAAGTGTAACAAGCCCATTAATACCAAATAGGTATTATTATGAAACTGAATTCCTCTTATGATACCTCTTTCCAAAATATGTATCATATAAATTTTATTAAAAATAGATTTGTTATAGAGCTGGTCACTGGTCCTTTGTCCAAACATCCTTTTGGTCGGATCCTCGATATCTGCACAACGGGTTCCCAACCCACACTTTCTACACTATGCATGCACCTAAGGGACATCTTCCTTTACTGATTCTTGTGCAAGCTAGATGCACGATCAATACCTAATAAGGGCATGGGGGTTAGCTATACATATTCGCATAATCAAATGAGAATAAAACTAACATCCACAAGTTAACATGTAGCAAATCATGATGCATAATCATATGAGCACACCCGGTTAATCTTAATAATTCTTTCAATGCAGGTGGCATGATACATGATTTCCTTCCACAACTGAGGCCTCTAAAAGTCCATCTTGGACGTCCATCCAATACACCGTTGTGTTCCCGGAACACCGACATTCGTTCCCAGAACGTAATGCCGAACCATACTTGGATAATACGCATCACTCCCAGAGTGTGCACCACGTTCCCAAAACGTGTAGCAAACCATACTTGGAATAATAAGCACCACTCCCAGAGTGTGCACCACGTTCCCAGAACGCATACGTTCCCAGAACGCATAAAAACCAGGTCCCGGACACTGGCCACATATCTATAATGTGTCATCAAGTAGGTTGCATATCAATGTGTTCCCAGAACACTAACATACGTTCCTAGAACATATAAAACCAGGTCCCAGACACTGGCCACATATCTATAATGTGTCATCAAGTAGGTTATAATTTGGTACTCCCGGAGTACCCTCCTCATATTCCCAGAATATGATAAACGTTCCTACCAACCCATCTTCCATTCTATATGCATGAATGCACAATCATCAAGGTTGGTTTTATCTTTAATTCTATTATTATACCAATGTGTTCCCAGAACACTAACATACGTTCCCAGAACGTATCGCAAACCATACTTGGAATATAATCAAGCACCACTCCCGGAGTGTGCATCACGTTCCCAGAACGTATCCAAGAAACCATGTCCCAGACAATGGCCACATTCCCAGAATGTGTCATCAAGTAGGTTGCATCAGTTTAGTACTCCTAGAGTACAGGGTCATGTTCCCATTAATTCCATTATTATGACTTAGAAAACACGACTTCTGAATGATATCTTGAGGTATGACTTTACTCATAAAATTCACCTTTGAATTTAAATTTAACATATGCTCATAGACCTGGATTGAGAGAATATAATCATTGGTATTAGCAACCCTTATTCAAAAACTTAACTTTTACTTTTAAGTTTCAGGTACTAACCGGTTACATCATCACCTAACCGGTTAGAATTACAGACCTGAATATAAAACCATTGATTTTCCAAGAATCTTTTCTTAAATTCTCTACTCAATCCAATAACAAGGTCTTGGCATAACAGAATACCTCAAGTTCAACACATAATATCATTCAAAAGATCTAAGTCATAATCCAATTTCATTTATGCATAATTTCCTCTTGAAATTATCTCATTACCTTAAGGTATCAACTCTTTAACTGCAATCTGAACTATAACCATGAAATCAACTTATTTTCAGATTGTTTTCCATGAAATTAAGGCCTAGATTTGAGTAGGATTTATAAGACCACAACACTGATTTTGTAAACTTATTTTCTTTTGCATTTTAACAGTGTCTAACCGGTTACGAATATCGAGTAACCGGTTAGATTATGCAGTCTGACACTAAAACATGAGTTTTAACAAACCATTCTCTTCACTACTCAAATCTAACCAAATTTCAACCTTTAACAGAGTACATATACCTTAAATAAATATGTTAAACACAGAAACATATCTATCTTGCATGCATTCAATTTGGATACTCAAATCGCACATAATTGCACATATTTCACAACTTAATGCATCAATTCACATAATATCCAAATAAGTCATGAATCCAACATCAATATAGCTTGCATGCATCTCAATAACATTGCTCATAACAATAATTGAGCTCAGATTGGCCTCCAAGCCACTTAACCATTTCAACTTATGCCCTTTGAGTCTCTTGGTGACTCATCCTATATTCTACCACAATTCATTCTCATTCTAGAAAATAGTAAGCTTCCCCCTTACCTTAGGTTCGTGCTTGAACAAGATTTGAGCAGAGATTTGAGGTAGAACACCAAACACCCAAAGCTCCTCCTCAAACCAGAACCGTTTTGACAGGGTAGATTGATCAAGGAATTTGGAACATGAAATGGACATGGAAATTAGGGAAAATGGTCATTATCAAAACCATGCAACATGAGCTTTGAAAGGAAATCAAGTCTAGAACAAGAGAAGGCTTGAGCTTACCAAAATCGAGCTTCAAAGTCAGCTCCAGAAACCAGAAGCTGAGGTTTGGCAGCACCAACACCCTTACTTTGCAAGCTTCGTTCTCTTGATTCAGGGACTCTCAACTCGCAAACTTTATATCAATACAAAGCCCTTGATGTGAGCTTTGTAACCGTGTATCACTCATGTTCTAACTCTCAGAAACGAAAGAGAATTGCAAGAAACGATTCTAAAACCCTAGAACAGAGCTTCCCCCTAATTTCAAAGCAGCAACAACCCAATTTTTCAGAATTGAGGGTTTTTATAGAAGAATCAAGCTTGCATGCACCTTGACGCGTGTTTTCCACTGGATTATGGCTGTATTCGTGGCGAATTCTGGATTAATTGGGTGATTACTCATCAAAATCCACTAACCCAGTTTCTGAGTTCATCGTGTAACCGGTTACATAGCCCTTCTAACCGGTTACATACTGATAAAATTCAAAAATTAATAATGTAATTACTCTTTCTTCAAAAACCTTTCTAATATTGCAATTTGGTCCCAACCCAAGGACTAAATTACAATATTCACATTTTTGTACAAAATAACCATATAAAAATATATCTCATATTTTTATATATATATATAAAAACACATAATGTACAAAAACTAAAACCTTTAAAACTAATATAAATCAATTATAAATTAATTGTGATAATTAATTTCTCGGTTATTTGGGAGACGAAAATTAGGGGTGTTACAGATTCATCCTAAACATTAATCAACCTATCACTTCTACCGCCTAAACCTCTAATTATCGTGTATGGTAATTCCAATCCTCAATATTTCCTCAAAATTTCCTCTAATAACTGGTAACATACACCTCTTTCCTTCCTTGTGACTCTCCAACTTTGATCAAACTTATAACTAAATCCATTGTGATCTTACATCCTTACTTAACTTAAACCGTTTATCCTTCCTTAATCGTTCATGCCTAAATTACTTGGGTAACTAGGGCACTCCTAATTCCGCAGTTCGACTAATGAGTCTCAAATAGAATCGGTAAGGCTACCGATGGATACTAGGGCTCAGGAAGAAAAGGTTTAAGTTTAACAACATTAACTGTTTTGTTGAAGCAATTCAACAAGCACTGAAATTAAGAGATAACAACTTACATCCTCAAAGGCGATAACTATCCCTGTATAAAAGCAGGTTAGGGTTAATCAAACCTAAGTCTGACAATCACTAATGGAACATCAGGGGTATTGGGTCTCGGTCTCAGAATCTATTCATGGTCTATTCCTTCAAGCTATGGAACCAAAAGGTTTCTAACACGGTTGATGCTATGCTACAACTAGTCTCATGTCCTAAGAGACGAAAACTTAACCTCAGATTCTTATCCTAATACTAACAAACACACAGAGTCACACAAACAAAGAATGTAAGCCCATGCTTAAGGCCACTAAGGATTACCATAAGCTCTGATACCATTCTGTAACAGCCCGGTTTTCGTAAACCAAAATAATTCACTTTTACTTACTAAAGTTTAAAAAATGAGGCCAATTTTTTTTTTTAACATTGTTCAGGTTATTGAAAAGTTATTGATGTTCCTCAACACTCTCTTTCGAAAACCGAGTTATTACTAAAGCATTTATTCGCATAAAACTTTCATGTTTACAAAAGAACTTGTTTCGAAAAGCAAAGTGATTCATTGCAGTAAATTAAAAGTATTTTCAACAGTTTACCAAAGATTACATTACTTAATCTTTCCAAAACGAGGATATTTTCACAACATATAATTTTAAAATTGGCTTGGTTACATAATTGGCTCTTTGCTCGGTAATCATTAACTCAAACATCATAACTTAACCTAAACTCGCTACTTTCGCTTCCGCTGCGCTACTCTGATGAAGCTATCCGGATGAAGCTTCCCTTTCTTCTTGCGCCCTTTCTTTGCTCCCGAAGATGAAGCCACCTCTGTCGTTGCCTTCCCGTTGTCATTAGACTCCAACTCCAACTCCTCTAAAGTGATGATCTCCATGCGATGCTCCGTCTGCCCGTTGAAATATCAGCAGCCCCGATATGCCAACGAACAGGAGAGAGTAAGTGATCCGAACGACGAATCGTCGACGGTGCGGGATTACAGTAGGCGAAATAGAAGGACAATACAAACACACTATGCAACAAACAACACACAACAATCAAGCATGATATCAACATCAACATTTTCAGTCTTATTGTCCTTATTATTATCCTTCCATTTCTTTCTAAATTTAATTTCACTTCTCTTAACTATTCTTTCTTCCACAACTCAGAATTCCTTCTTTTCCAATCTTATCAATTCATATCATTCCTTTACTTTGGGAATAATCAGATATCGTCGGGGAATTTATTTCATTCTCGGCTATCACTCACGTCTACATCTCCTCGGTCATCCACCCAACCTAGTCGGAAGCAAACATTAGTACAGGACCTTTACCGTGCGGGCACGACAGCTGTCACAACACAAATGGTCCCAGACTAGGAGGACTCTGCCTCAATCAATTTACAATAATCATGGCACACTGCCTTGCAGTGGCAAACAAGATGCCCCACTCCAGTCCCTCTCACTGTTCTCGATTTGCAATCTAGGGGGCGACAGTGTGTTTCTAGTGGGCCCGCAGAACTTGCCACGGCATTAGACCCAGTCCCCACCACGTTAGTGCGCCATATGTGGAGTTCGTTCTGCCTAGAAACACACTCTAGACTTCTTGACGTTTCACCATCATCGTCCTCCCCTAATGCAATCTCGTCCTAAGTATCCGCAGATACTTATCGTTTCTTCCTCTCCACTACTTCATACTCTCATACCTCACCGCGTATGTCTTTTAAGTCTTTGTCTTTTAATTATCCTAAGGCCGGCCCATCCTTCGTACAACCCTTCAACGAGTCCCGACCACTAACTTTGCATAGTCTTTCTCTCATCAATTCTCACATAGCACAGAGCTGGGATCACATCACCAATTCCAATCTCAATTCTCAACTGTCTCATCATACTCCATTTCTCACAATCATTTCATTCCAACATCTCTTTTCAAAACAATCTTTTCACAACTTTCTCAAAACACCATTTCATAAACTTTCGCAAATCTCTTTTGATAAACCTTTCCCAAAATCCCTCTTTTCAAACCTATTTCCAAAAATTTCCTTTCACAAACTTTTCTCAAAATTTTCTTTCTAGTTCTTTATAAAACTCTCTTTTCACAAATCCTTTCAAAAATCTTTCTTCAAAAACCGTTTTCGAAAACCGCTTTTCAAAAACCTTTTTCAAACTTCACATCATTGCTGGGCGCTAATGGAGGAGCAAGCTCAACTCAACACTAGTCCCAGACTAAAACCAAAAACAAAGGAGCCCAGCTCCACTCCATCCACATCTTGTTCCAACAACAACAATACTCTCCCAGCTCTGGCTCGTTCTCAACATCATCATTAATTTATTCCCAGTCTCAACTCTTTATCTCCTTTCACATCCATCTTATCATTATTCTTTTCTCTTTACATCTTTATTTTCTTCAACTTACTTATCTCATTTTCATTTGTCTATTCCGGGCGTGACAGACGTCCATCATCCATTCATTCATTACAATCAACAGTAATAAGCATAATAGAATAAGTAATTAACAGCATGCACACAACATCACACAATAACATTGTGGTCTTTGTCACCTTCGTATAAGTGGCCACACAATCAAACAATTGCCACTTATACTACTGACTCTAACCACTTAGTTCCGATCTTTGAGATGATACGGAACGTCCTAATATATCACCTAACTACCACAGTGTCTTAGGAAAACTTCTCTCTCACCTGAGGTCCAGCTATTTAATGCGTACCGTCTCCTTGGATCCTTGCGCTGCCGGCTGCCCCAATCCCTCGCCTTTCAAATTCCTCGTACTAAATAAAATACGTTTACGTCATTAACTTGTATTAAGAAAATATTTTCTTAACTCATTTCACATTTCGGTCCTCGTCGGAAGACTTAGAAATATAACCGTTTCCTCAAAACAACTTTAACATTTTCTAATACTTTATGTACTTTGAATCCGTTTGAAAACATCATATAAAATAATTTAAATCGTTTTTAGTTGCTGGTCCGTCTTGGACAGCACCTTAACCACATTTGAAAACACCAAAAATGCACCGTTTTTACTCCGGCTTTTTCTTAATTCAAATACCACTTGAAAATTAGGTTTTAAATCACTCGAACACATTCTTAAAGTTAAGAAATAACTTTAAATAATTCGGAACAACAAGGAATTGTTGCGCGAAATTTACTTTAATAAAAACTTGAAAACACCGTAAAAGCACTTTTTACTTTAACAAATCTTTAGCTTAAAACAATTACTTTAAAATTCAAGCTTTTGTCATAACACAAGTTTAGGATAGCCATAAACACAATCAAATCAAATCATCAATTAATTTTAAAAACCAATTACTTAACATAACATTCTTTCAAACATCACAAGTACACATCACTCCACAACACTTTAATAAATCATATCACATAATCACTTAACCAAACACTGGATTATTTTCTAAACACTTTCATTTTCATAAAACACAAACACTTAGTCGCACATATACTCAAAACCAAATAGAACTAAAGATGTAAACCAAGTACATTTATTTTCATGCAACTAAGTCCCCTAGGCTTATTGACACTTCATGGCCGAATGACATCAGAGAAACAAGTTAGGAATTACAAATCTAAATCGCACAACCAACTTAATTTTACTTTAAGTATTCAAACAAAATTCCATTTTCAATTGATTAATCCATCTTAGATACTCTTATTATTCTAAACCGAATAGGATTTGAGAAAATGATTTAACATTTCAAATCAAACACAGCATTCTTCACATAGAGCTTGTTCATCATCAAACACAAGATAAAGAAATTATTTCTTTTTTTTTAAATATTAAAACCGTGAGCTTCTCTTAGAATATTTAACAAACTTTAATTTATCTTCTCAACTTAATTAATTTACCAAATCAAATATAGTTTCCTTCATTTTTTTTAAACATGCACTCATCAAGGTTCATGAATCAAATCAAGCACTTTAAAAAATCCCTAAAAAGAAATCGCATGCATGTATGAAATCAATAATAAGAATACAAATCAAAGGTAAAAATCATTTTAAGTAGAAAATGCCAAAACCGTGACATGCATGGAAAAAGTTAAGCTTTTGTTTGAAAACCATATACATGACTCAAGATCAATACTTTTTCAAAATTAAAGCCAAGATTAAAGCTTTTTAAAGATCGAGACCAAAAATCAAAGTTTCGCCAAGATCAAATCAAAACCAAGCATTCCAACAACTTAGATCAACTTATCTAGGTATAAAGCTAACATGCAATGACCTAGATCAAATTAAAAAGCGTTAAGACCTATCCTTTTTGTTATGGCCGAAACATATAATTCATGATCTACTATCTTTCAAGTTCATTTACTCTTAAAATTTCAAGATCAAGGCATGAAGGAGACATGCAAAGGAAAATAAAGATCACAAGGCCATAAAATCAAACATGCAAGACTCAAGAACAAACCTTTTAAAGATCAAGGCAAAGATCAACCATAGATCAACACATACAAGTGAAAATCGAGACAAATAAATAACTTTAAACACAACTTTTGTTAAAACCGTGACAAAGAAAACCATAAGTTAGAGATCTAAATTTTTTTTAGCATAGATTTTCATGATCAACACTTAGAAATGGCATGCATGTAGTTTAAACTTCAAGATCACTTCAAAATTAATAACATGCATCACAACTTTTAAATTTAAACCAAGTTTGTCACAAAATCCTTTACACACAAAATTATTACACTTAAAACTCTCAAAAGTTCAAACAACTACCTTAAACCAAAAATCTAAACTTCGAACTTCAAGATCTCTCTCTCCTTCTTCTAAGTTTTTTTTTTCTCGGCCCTCTCTCCCTTTGGGGTTGATGGGTGATTTTTCTTCTTGAGTTTGAAGAAGGAAGTGGGTGAAGAAGAAGGATCAAGGGAATTTGGTCAAGGAGCTTGGATTTTTCACTCTCCTTCTCCTCTCTATCCTCACGGTTTCTCCCTCTCTCTATGTGTGTTGAGAGCTTTGCTTTTGCTCTTCAACAATTGTGTTTGAGGAGTGAAGGGAAATGGAAGAAGTGAATGAGAAAATGGGTGGAAGGAACTAAGGGTGATGGTTTATATAGAAAACTCATGTGTTTCCTCTTTGGTCCTTGGGAAATTCGGCCAAGGGTGCAAATGGGAGGGGTAAATTCGGTCTTCCAATTTTTTGCATGGGTGGAGATTAGTATTTGCTCAAGGAGACAACATAGGGAACACTAGGGCTTAGGGGTCACTTAGGGGGTAAGACTTTTGGCTCTCCATTAGAACTTCCACTATTTAGTTAGGACTTGGTTAGGCTTAGTTACTTCGGTTGGCACTTAAGGAAATCTCTAAGCTTCTACTCACACCTTCATGCACACACGTCACTCTCATACTCTTACACCTACACATATCAATCTTGCCCATTCATGCACATACACGACACACATATCATATTAACACACACATTCATGTATATTTTATCATATTCATTTACTAATTAAATCCTAGATATTCCTACATATGGAAACCGTACATACATTTTCATGCATACACACATATTACTCACACGTATGCACACATGCATATTCATGCATTGTATTTTTATTTCTTAATTATTTTTCATTCTAAACATATAATTACCAAGTTTACATGATCATTCAACATATCATGGAATCATATTCACACAATCATACATCAAACACATATCGACCTACACATGTATTAGAAAACAAGTCTCTTTCTCATAAAAATACTTTTGTTTATAAACCATTATTTTCTTTAAGGCATAAAAATGTCTAACACACAATTATTTCTCAAATCTCCATTTTAAGCTTATAACTTCATCTCATGAAAAATCATTTCCTTTAGAGTTACTTATTACTTTGAAATCATGAATTAAGAAAATTGTTTAGGAAAAGACTCATTTCAAAACACTTTCTCAAAATAAATCTTTTTAGTATTTTAAATTAATACGAGGAATTTGCAGGGTGTTACAATTCGTGGTTGTGTTCATTGACGATATTCTTATCTACTCTAAGAGCCCGGAGGAGCATGCTGAACACTTGAGAATAGTGTTGAGTATCCTGAAGGAGAAGCAATTGTACGCCAAACTTACAAAGTGTGAGTTCTGGCTGGAGGAAGTTAAGTTTTTGGGGCATGTGATTTCAAACAAGGGAATAGCAGTTGATCCGACGAAGGTGAGCTCGGTTTTGCAATGGGAGCAACCAAAATCAGTCACGGAGGTGAGGAGCTTTCTTGGTTTGGCTGGCTACTATAGAAGATTTATAGAAGGTTTCTCGAAGTTAGCATTGCCCTTGACAAAGTTAACTCGGAAAGACCAACCTTTTATTTGGGATGAGAAGTGTGAAAGGAGTTTCCGAGAATTGAAAGAAAGGTTGACATCCTCCCCTGTGTTAGTTTTGCCGGACACACAGAAGAGTTTCGAGGTGTATTGTGATGCATCGAAACAAGGGCTTGGCAATGTTCTGATGCAAGATGGGAAGGTAGTCGCTTATGCCTCGAGACAGTTAAAAGTTCATGAAATGAACTATCCAACCCATGACCTAGAGCTGGCAGCTGTTGTCTTCGCTCTAAAGATTTGGAGGCACTATCTTTATGGCACTACATTCCGGGTGTTCAGTGACCATAAGAGCTTAAAGTACCTCTTCGACCAGAAAGAGTTGAATATGAGGCAGCGTCGATGGATGGAGTTCTTGAAGGATTATGAGTTCGAACTTCATTACCATCTTGGGAAGGCAAACGTGGTAGCTGATGCGTTGAGTCGAAAGGCAATGCATATCAGTGCAATGATGGTCCAGGAAGCTGCACTGATAGAAGAATTTAGAGATTTGAGGCTGACAATGCAAGTGGAGCCAACAAGTATCAAGATGGGGATGTTGCAAATTGCAAATGAATTCTTGCAAAGGATTCGAGAATTGCAACAAGACGATGAAGGACTCAAGGAGAAAAGGAGGCTTATGGAAGAAGGCAAAGAGTTAGAATTTCAAGAAGGAAAGGATGGAATCCTTCGCTTTAAAGCAAGGATTTGTGTGCCTGATAATTTGGAGATAAGAAGAATGATTATGGATGAAGCGCATAAGAGCAAGATGAGTATGCATCCGGGAGCTACCAAAATGTATCAGGACTTGAAGAAGATGTTTTGGTGGCCTGGTCTAAAGAAAGATGTGGCTAGTTATGTGGCGCGTTGTTTGGTGTGTCAGAAGGCGAAGGTGGAACACCAAAGGCCAGGAGGAGAATTACTTCCCTTAGAAATTTCATTATGGAAATGGGATAGTATCTCGATGGATTTCGTGTCAGGATTGCCAAGGACAGCTACTGGCATGATGCAATCTGGGTGATCGTGGATCGTTTAACCAAGTCAGCGCATTTTATTCCCGTTAATATGCGCTACTCTTTGGAAAAGCTCACTCAGTTATATGTGAAAGAAGTTGTTCGCCTGCATGGGGTACCATCAAGCATCGTGTCAGATCGTGATCCGAGATTTACGTCGAAGTTCTGGCAAGATCTGCATAGAGCTCTGGGTTCAAGATTGAAGTTGAGTTCTACATACCACCCTCAGACTGATGGTCAAACGGAGAGAACTATTCAGTCATTGGAGGTGATCGAGGCCGTACCCGATACAAATAAAAAACAGTTTAAATATAGTACTAGGAAGTGACTCCTAGGTCGTCTCCCAAGGAATATCTTATCAAGCAAAAGGTCGAACACATAGTATGCATAGAAAACAGGGGGGTTTTGTATTGAGTGTTGAAATCTAAGATCAAAACAGAATTCAAATAAAAACGAAGTAACAGATAAGGAAAAGTGGATAAACCCCTTTGGCTCGCGTTCACAACTCTATCATCGGTCACAAAAGATCAATTTCTTTCCTCTTCACTGTCCAACTCGTGAGAACTAAATACTAAGCGAAAATTCAATTCTCACCCCAAAACCCAAACCTCTAATTAAGCATTAAAAGCCAAAGCATGGAGTTTTTACGAGTTTGCATAAATTAAGCATTCATACACATGGATTATCTCTATAGAATGGAACTAAGCGAACCATAACATATCAATAAGCATGAAAACAGTGAATAAAAACGAAATAGCATTAAGAATAAAACCTCAAGAGTATGTGATACATTACCAAAGGGATTTAACCTAAGAGTTTAGCCTTCCATGAAGAAAAATACCAAAAACGTGTAGAAAGGGAAGAGAGAGAAACCCTAGCAGCCACCACAAGCTTGGAGAGCAAAACTAAGCCTTCTCTAAGAGAGAGAATGTAAAAACGTGAATGATAGATTGTGGCCGCTAGGTCTACACGAAATTGGCTAATTAAATCACAAAACGGGCCTAAATCATGGGCCCAAATTCTAAGGAAAGCTTATCTCTAAATTAAATCTAAAAATATCCTATAGATAAAATCTAAATCTTAAAAGATATAACTAAATCTCAACTAATCCTAAAGATAGATTACAATCTTCACTTCATCATATATCTTCTCTTCCAAAATTAAATCTTCACTCCCAAAATTAAATCTTCACTCCCAAAATGTCCAAAAAGCCCTTGTGCCAAATATGACCTGAAAATAGAAATAGAATTAATTAGGCTAAATAATCCCAAATTAAACAATATTCAGAATATTAGTCCAATAAACTCTAAATCACTAAATCAAGCTAAACAATGTCAAATGGGCAACAAGTATCAATAATAGGAGTAAAATAATGCAAGGAATAATGGGAAATAAAATGCTCATCAAACACCCCCACACTTATCCTTTTGCACTCCTGGGCAAAACTAAGAATTAGGACTGAGAAGATCAATATGCACCAAAGTGAATCATGCAACAAGATTACTACAACTAATGAATGCAAACCTAAGAGATTACATACTTCACAATGAATTCTAGGAAATGCAAAGAAATGGGCAAAATCGAGCACACGAAGAGAATAAGGACCAAAGAATCAAGGCATCCATGAACATCATCCAATTATTTCAAATATGCAAAGAAAACCAATGACATCAAGAGGGTAGTCACAAAGATGATAGAAACTCACAAGGATCACTCAAAAGTGTTTACACTCAAGTGTTTAAGGTTAATCAGTATTTACACTCAAGGCACATCATGAAAAACAAACACAACCATAAGCTTGACAAGCCTCTAACATCAACTATCAACACACATGCACAAAATGATCAAAAGGTCTTTTCAGGGTTGTAATGGGGCCAAGGAAAAGGTAGGATAAAAATATGGGAAATGTAGCTAAAACCCAACGGAATAGAGGAGCAATGGGGAATTAGGAAAAAAAAATAAGCACAATCCTCCCCAGAATGAAATGATAAACATAACAACAACCTCAAATTCCAATCCTCTATGCCTCAATCAACCTTTTATTCTATTATTTTTTTTTATTTTTTTTTTCACTTTTTATTTTTTTATTTTTTTTTGCATTGCAGAACTTCATGAACGAAAGGAAAGAAGAAACAACAAAAATGGCATAATGAGATAAGGCCATAATTACATCACCGACCATAGAGGCAAAACCCAGAACTCACAAGAGATGAAGAACAAAGCACCCTCGCTTACTTAATACCCATTCCCAAAACAATTCCAAAGCTCCAACATTCCCTAAGGTTAGGACAATCATGATTTTTCAGTCATAGGCTTGTAATGAGCTAAAGAACAAAGAAAAGGGATATAAAGGCTCAAAGGGGCTATCAAAGGATAAATTCATTCAAGGTAGGCTCATATGGCTAGTGGCTTATTCAAGAAAAACAATGCCTAAATCATTTCAAAATGTGCATGGGAATATCAAGTATCAACAAGAGTCAAGTCAAGTTCTAGAGTGCAAGTAATCCAGAGTGCAATCACACATGAAAGAAAATTAGGTGGCATATATAGAAATCCACCCACAATTAAGGCTCAAATTCTCACAAAAGGGACAATTCTATCACAGTGTTACCACCTCTTAATTATCAAAAGCAACTTTACACACAGAAATGCATGAATTCAGACACAAGATACCAAGACTCTACTAAAATGAAGCAAAAACATGCAAGAAAATGCCCAAAACTTAGCAAAACCTAAAAAATCAAAGCAAAAATATGCAACCTAAACTACTCTTCCCCCACATTTAAATCACACATTGTCCTCAATGGAACACAAATAGCAGAATCAGACAGATATAGACAAGTGTAATAAAAGTAGTAAAGAAGGAGAAAAGAAGACTCCCTAAATCATGGTGGGTCAAAAGTGGGGTCGACCAATGAGGCCTCCTCCACAGGTGCATCATCCAAAGAAGGGGTGGTGAGAAAGGGCTTGAGTCGGTGGCCATTGACTTTGAAGCTCTTGTATGTGGCCTCAGTCTTGATCTCCACAGTGCCATAAGGAAACACCTGGGTGACTACAAACGGTCCAATCCACTTAGACCGGAGCTTTCCACTCATGAGTCCAAGCCTAGAGTTGTAGAGCAACCCTTTTTGACCAACCAAGAACTCCTTTCTGGAAATTGAGCTATCATGAAGCTTCTTGGTCTTCTCTTTGTAGAACTTGGAGTTCTCATAAGCCTCCAAACGGATCTCATCTAGCTCACTCAACTGCAGCTTCCTTTCCTCACCCGCTTGATCAAGAGCTAAGTTACATTGCTTCGCAGCCCAATATGCACGGTGCTCTATCTCCACAGGCAGGTGGCACGCCTTACCAAAGACAACCCGATAAGGTGACATCCCGAACCGATATTCCCCGGCAACGACGCCAAATTTGATCGAGGCCGTACCCGATACAAATAAAAAACAGTTTAAATATAGTACTAGGAAGTGACTCCTAGGTCGTCTCCCAAGGAATATCTTATCAAGAAAAAGGTCGAACACATAGTATGCATAGAAAACAGGGGGGGTTTTGTATTGAGTGTTGAAATCTAAGATCAAAACAGAATTCAAATAAAAACGAAGTAACAGATAAGGAAAAGCGGATAAACCCCTTTGGCTCGCGTTCACAACTCTATCATCGGTCACAAAAGATCAATTTCTTTCCTCTTCACTGTCCAACTCGTGAGAACTAAATACTAAGCGAAAATTCAATTCTCACCCCAAAACCCAAACCTCTAATTAAGCATTAAAAGCCAAATCATGGAGTTTTTACGAGTTTGCATAAATTAAGCATTCATACACATGGATTATCTCTATAGAATGGAACTAAGCGAACCATAACATATCAATAAGCATGAAAATAGTGAATAAAAACGAAATAGCATTAAGAATAAAACCTCAAGAGTATGTGATACATTACCAAAGGGATTTAACCTAAGAGTTTAGCCTTCCATGAAGAAAAATACCAAAAACGTGTAGAAAGGGAAGAGAGAGAGAAACCCTAGCAGCCACCACAAGCTTGGAGAGCAAAACTAAGCCTTCTCTAAGAGAGAGAATGTAAAAACGTGAATGATAGATTGTGGCCGCTAGGTCTACACGAAATTGGCTAATTAAATCACAAAACGGGCCTAAATCATGGGCCCAAATTCTAAGGAAAGCTTATCTCTAAATTAAATCTAAAAATATCCTATAGATAAAATCTAAATCTTAAAAGATATAACTAAATCTCAACTAATCCTAAAGATAGATTACAATCTTCACTTCATCATATATCTTCTCTTCCAAAATTAAATCTTCACTCCCAAAATTAAATCTTCACTCCCAAAATGCCCAAAAAGCCCTTGTGCCAAATATGACCTGAAAATAGAAATAGAATTAATTAGGCTAAATAATCCCAATTAAACAATATTCAGAATATTAGTCCAATAAACTCTAAATCACTAAATCAAGCTAAACAATGTCAAATGGGCAACAAGTATCAATAATAGGAGTAAAATAATGCAAGGAATAATGGGAAATAAAATGCTCATCAGGAGGACATCTTAAGAGCTTGTGTTTTAGAAGGACAAGGGAATTGGGAGCAAATGTTGCCGCTCATGGAATTTACGTACAACAATAGTTTTCACGCGAACATTGGAATGACACCATTTGAAGCCCTGTATGGGAGAAAGTGTCAGACACCGTTATGCTGGTTCCAAGTGGGGGAGAATTCTCTGGTTGGACCAGATTTTGTGCAAGAGACAACTGAGAAGATGAAGACGGCTCAAAGTAGGCAGAAAAGCTATGCTGATAGGAGAAGGAAACCTTTAGAGTTTGTTGAAGGAGACCATGTGTTCATTAGAATAGTACCGACCAAAGGTGTTAGTAGAGCCTTGAAAACCCATAAACTATCACCTAAGTTTATTGGTCCTTACCAAATTCTTAAAAGAGTCGGCCCAGTAGCCTATCAATTAGCTCTGCCCCCATCGTTAGCTAATCTTCATAATGTATTCCATGTGTCTCAGTTAAAAAGGTATGTCCATGATCCCACCATCGTCCTTAGAATCCAACCCGATGACCTAAAAATTCATGAGAACCTAACCTTCGAAGCTAAGCCTGTTCGCATCGAAGACCGAAGAGTCAAGCAGCTTAGAGGGAAGGATATTTGTTTGGTCAAAGTCGTCTGGATTTGTGGTGATGTGATAGAAGCATCTTGGGAATTAGAGGACAAGATGCGTGAGGACTATCCCGACTTGTTTGTATAAATTAAATTTCGGGGACGAAATTCCGTGTAAGTGGGGGAGTAGTGTAACACCCCAAAATTTTAATCCCTGATTAATGAAATGTTAATTATAAAAGTTTATTATAATTAATTATTCCATTCTTAATCTTCGATTAAAATCTGTGCTTATGTAGTTAGGAATGTGTATGAAATTATTTAATAAATATAATTATGCATGAAATAAGCATTTTGCATATTAGTCCCTGGGTTGGGACCTAAAAGCAATTATAGGAAAGATTTTGGAGGGAAAATAAATAAAATAATAATTTTTCAAAAACTGGGCAAATTACTCGAGTATTTTCTGGACTACTCGAGTATTCTGGACAGAGTTGCACGAGTTAGTGCGTTTGGTGAGTCACCACCAACGATTTCGTGTCGTTGACACGAAATCACCACCATTCCACGTTTGTGGCCGTCGTGTCGGCTTGCATGAGCGTCTTCATTATCTATTTAAGCCATTCATCAACAAGATTGAAGGCTTTGTTGATAGAATTGTGAAGTTTGCTTGAGTTAGGGTTCCGAACTCGTTTCCTTCGATTCTCTTTCTCTGTTCTGATTCAAATCACAAACAATACACCAATACAAAGCTCACATCACGAGCTTTGTATAGATACCAAATTTGTGAGCTAAGAGTGAGTGTGGTAGAAGAATCAAGGCTTGGAAGTGGAAGCTGTTTCTGTCAAGTCTTTGTCTGGAAGCTCACTTTGATTCCAATTTCTGGTAAGCTCACGAGTCATTTGAGTCTCAATTCAATTTCTTTAGTTATTAGAGGTTACATAGAGTATAGAAATACTAATTTCCCCAATTGTTATCTCTGTCTTCCATGTAAACCAATTCAATCTTGGTGATGCACTCAAAACTGTCTTGCATGTGGTACTCAAAGCTGTCTTTGGTGTTGGAGAGATTTCTCTTGGGAATTCTCTGTTAGTGCACGTCTGAGAGGTAAGGGGAAGTTGTTTTATGCACTAGATAGAGTTTGAATTCCATTATTTTCATTAGAGAGCCACCAAGAGGCTCTAAGGGCTTAGATTGAATAGGAACTTTGGTTTGGAGACCAATTCATGCTTTAAGGTTGCTGTGAGCAAGTTTCACATGATGCATGCAAGCTGTAATGAGTATTATTTTATGAGTTTGTTGATTATTTTGCAATTTGAGGTGTTAAGTTGTGAAATTGTATATTTTGAGCTTTAATGATCGATTCTCTGTCAAATCTGTAATTTGATATGAACTGAGTGTTGTAGCATGTTTAATGTATGATATATGAACTCTGTTGATCATTGGATTGGACTAAAAATGATTAGAATTGAAAATGGTATGTTAAAACCAAGTTTCCAGTCTGTTCTGTGATGAAAGACTCGAGTACTTGGCTTAATACTCGAGTAAAATTTTGGCAAAATAGTGTATTTGGTGTTGAAACACTCGAGTATCGGGCCCAGGACTCGAGTAATAACTGACTCATGGGGATATTTTAAGGTAAACGACTCGATTAATGCAGGGGTCACTCGAGTGTTCTGGAATTGATGAAGAACACTCGAGTAACTCATGAATCACTCGAGTACTTTTATGAATCTGAAACCCAAATCCCCAGAAAGACATGAACACTCGAGTATTCTGAGGAACACTCGAGTAATATGGAAATAAGTGAAGAACACTCGAGTAGTCTGAAGAACACTCGAGTAGTTCACCCAGAATAATTAAAATATCATTTTTAATTCTGAATCATTGATTAATACTTAAGTGAAAATTAATCCAAGTGATCAAAGACTTAAAAGGAACTGATTGATGATATGATAAAGTTTTCATTGGAATGAGGAGACGCTGCTCGGGTGGCACGTCGGGTATTATTAGAAAGAAAAACATCAACCAATCCCTTTAAGAAAAAATGATGCATTCATTTTGGAGTTCGGATGGTAGGTCGTTCATCATGTTTTGGTAACATGTGGAGGGTCTCTGGGAGTGCCAATTACGCTTGCTTGATGACACGTTGACGACGTGGTCGGCTTAGTGGATGCCGATATGGTTATATCGTTTGGATGACGGTCCGTTTGGATGACGAGATGTGCTCGGGTGGCACGGATTCCAAGCTTGTCGTGTACATTCTTGGTGAATGTACGAAATGTTGTATACCTAGGAATACAACGCACGGTTGAGTGCTGGGTTGTCAAGGATGGACGTCAGAGAGTGACATAGATTGACGGAGATAGGCTTGAGAGCTAAATTCATACATCATGCCACTCATTTAAACTAAGTCTAATAAATGAAACAAGTATGAGCATCCTACTTGCATTCTATTTCTGCTAAGTGCTAAATGTGTTTGTTGCTTATTGTTACATGTTTATACCTTTATATTAATCATGTATTTCTGCTCTATTGATTATGTGTATAGAAATGCTTACCCCTATGCCCTTGTAGGTGATGTCTCGATACATCGCTTGCATCGAGATTCGGCCACTTCCTAGTGGCACATGGATCTATGAGGACCATCGCGCGGTGTTCGAGGGAGAGGTAGAGATTACCTTCTACCACCCGAACCCGCTGATTCGATTTCGTCCTCGTAGATTTAGGATTCCCATCATATACACTATGCACGTACCTCCGTTTTACACATATCATGGACCACCTCCCACACGGCCAGCTCGCTCTTATCACAGTTTTCGTTTCAGACCTACCCGCTCACACCCTTTTTCCTCGAGAGTCGTCCGTGAGGATACTCCCCCTTTTGATCCGAGGAGTCCAGTCAGGGTCACACCATCTCCTGACCCCATACCCAGTGGTAGGGTACACTCTCCATCGGATGAGATCGAGGAGGATCCCGTGGAGGATGAGAGCGGAGGCGAGCCTGTCGTTCATTCCACCGGGAGTCAGTGGAGGGATGATGATCCCTAGGTATGTGTATAGGGTGTATGATGAGGATCAGGGGATCCAGTGTGGGGATGTTGTGGAGAAGATTCTGCTGCTGCTGCTGTTGATGATGATGTTTTCTTTTTGCTACCTGGAGACTGCTACTACCATCACTACTACTACTGATGCTGCCAAATCTATGTGACCACCTCTAGAGTTCATATTTTGTTATGTATATATTTTGTAGATATACCTTTGAGTACTCTAGGGCCATGGTTTTATTTTGGACATAGGTCTTTATGGACTTGTATATGGATCTTGGAGACTTATGCTGGGACTATGTATCACTTGACTCTTTTCATCTATATATATATATATATATATATATATATATATATATACTCTATGTTTAGACTACTATTGGCTACATAGTCCTACAATTTCCGCTTACTCTGATTTAACCTATTTAAAGAATTCGGCTACAAAGGAATTAAATGGTAACAGTTTTACTAACGAAAGAAAAGATGGCATCACTTACTTTCTAATGGATAAATACGATTTCAATACGAATGCTATCCAGCTTGTGAAAAGGTTTTAGAGAATGCCGAATTCAACACAATTGTTTGAAATGATATAGAAATTATTCTCCAAGAATTCCATGTTTGGATTTGTGCACCCGCCTAAGAAAAGAAAATTTTATTTCCACATTTTCTTATATAATCACAAGTCCATATAATTTATCAAGTATTACTTAACTATTGTAATATTTACTTGGTCTGGGAAAAGGGTGTCACATCAAGGGCCAAAATGATGCACAAAAACTAAACCCTAATGGAGAGATAAAGGGACGAGCTAGAGAGGAAGAGAGGGACGAAGAAGGGTGCTTGTAGTAGTTGATGTTTTTGCTTTTATTTAACTTATGTTGTTGCCTTTTATTTGCTTTTGGTTTCTGGGTCAGATGCCTAGCTTCTTTGGGCGTGTGGCTGAGAAGCGTGGCTTATCGTGGAAGCCACATAATAAGTGGTCCACAACACTTTATTTTTTTTAATCTTTTTCTCATAAGTAATCGATTACTTCAACAAAGTAATCGATTACTCCTTTGGTGCAACATTTCCTAGTACTGTCACCTGAGGCTTGGTAATCGATTACTAACCCTTATAGTAATCGATTACCCTTTGATGCAACATTTTTAGTACTTCAACCCGAGGCTCTGTAATCGATTACTGGCCCTCATAGTAATCGATTACCCTTTGATGCAACATTTTCAAGGCTTTTACGCTGAGGCCTTGTAATCGATTACCCCAACAACTGTAACACCCCTAATTTTCGTCTCTCGGATAATAAGGAAATTAATAATAAAGTTTTATTATTAATTTATATAAATTTTCCAAGTTTATATTTTGTATTTAATTAGCCTGAAATATAAAAATAAGTGGAAATATTTTTATATGGCAAATAAATGCAAAAATATAGATATTGCATTTTAGTCCTTGGTTTAGGACCTAAATGTAATATTGAAAAGGTTCTTGGAGGGAAAGATTTAAAAAGTATTAATTTTTAAATTTTGTACTGACCTAACCGGTTAGTAATGCCCTGTAACCGGTTAGACGATGAACCCAGAAACTGGGTTAGTGCGTTTTGATGAGTAATCACTTGATTAATCCATGGAATCGCCACGAAAACAGATCCAATCTAGTGGATAACACGCGTCATCATGCATGTTACTCCAATTCGTCTATAAAATGCTGAATTTCTGAGGATTTGGGGTTGATTTCTGCATTTGGTGTTGAAGAGAGGCTAATTAGGGTTTCTGATTCGTGTGGGTAAATTCTTCTTCTTCTCTGAGTGTTGATAAACGAGTGATACACTTCTGGAAAGCTTGAATCAAGGGCTTTCCATTGATATAAACATTGTAAGTTAAGAGTGTGTGTGGAAGGAGAATTTGATCTAGGAAGTGAAGTTGGGAAAACTGGATTCTGTTTTCTTCTTGTTCCTGGAAGCTGAGTTTGAGTCTGGATTTTGGTAAGCTCGTGTAAATTTTAAGTCTCAAACCACTTTGATTCTTTAGTGCATGTTACCTAGAGTAAGTTCTAATTGTTTTTCCCAATTTCTTTGGTCAATTTCTATGTCAAATCTTTTGGTTTTTGAACCCTGTTGCTGGAAAACGTGGTTGAGAACAGAACATAGAATTTTTGGGGAGTCTGTGGATTTTCTTCAAGTTCTAGTGGTAATACTCATCAAGCACGAATTTGAGGTATGGGAGAAGTTTACCTTATACTAGATTTAGACTAAAATCAAGTGATTTAGGATTTGAGTCAACAAAGACTCAAAAAGGGCATTATGTGTTTAAGACCAAAAGGCTTGGAGGCCAAATTCTAGCTCAATTATGTTTTGAGCAATTTTGTTTTGATGCATGCAAGTGATTTTGATGCTTGAATCATAATCTAAATGGTTATTATAAGTTTTGTGGTATTAAATTGTGTTTATGTGGGTTTTTATGCAATTTGATACTTTAAACTTAATGCATGCAAATTAAATGTGTTTCTATGGTTAAACATGTTTATTTTAAGGTATGTGAACTCTTTTGAGTGTTGAAATTGGTTAGATTTGAGTAATGAAATGAATGATATGCAAAACCTCATTTTTCAGTGTGCAGACTGCATAATCTAACCAGTTATTCGATATTTTTAACCGGTTAGATACTGTAAAATTTCAAAGGAAATGAATTTCTGAAATTAGTCCTGTGTTCTTACCATTTTTACTCAAATCTAGACTCTAATTTCACTTGAACTCAATCTGAAAATAAGTTGATTAATACTGTATGGTTCAAATTGAATTTGAGAGTTAATACCTTAGTGTAACGAGATAATTTCAAGAGGAAATTGTGCTCATTTGGAATTGGAATGTGATTTAGACTTTTGAATGATGAAAACAGTGGGTTTGAGGTATAAAACAATGTTGAAACTTGTTTATGGATTGGGTAGAAAATTCAAGAAAAAGGGGTTTTCTGAATTTTAATGGTAAACCAGTTCAGGTCTGTAATTCTAACCGGTTAGCCTGAGACTGTAACCGGTTAGTACCTGAAACTGAAAAATAAAAGTTAAGTCTTTTAAGTGAAAAGTGAATACCATTGGTTAAGTTTTCCCCAATCTAAGCCTAATGGTGTAACGCCCCAAAAACCAGACCATTAAAAATACGGGTTAACAAAATTGTTTCCTTAGAGTGTGAAAACCAAAAGTACTTTTCATTAGAGTAATATTACTTTTACAAAATGTTCTGAGTGTAAAGCATGTATAATACAAAACCCCAAAAACCCTTTTTACACCTAGAGCATTGGTCTTCACAACTCGATCCTTCTGCAAAAGGATTCGGATGACGAGACATCATCCTGGCTGTTCCTTCTAAACAACTTTCACTCTTAAAGGAGTGGCTTCAGTCCTGTCCTTTGAAAGAACCTACCACCACAAACATGGTAGATGGGAGTAAGTCACTTGTCATATCGCCTAAGCAGATTTTATGATTGGTCAAACACAATCATCACAGATATCTTTTCAATAAATGCATGCTCAAGTGTCTTATTAGACAATATAAACTATAACCATTCATCTTTCATGCTATGCATGCACGTCTCTCAAATCATTTCTCCAGAATCAACTCTTCCAGAAAGCAACACTCTGGGATAAGCAATCGTGCGCTCGATGTTTTCGCAACCTGTATAGCGGCCACACCGTTCTATACTGGAACCCCATCGACCACGATCCTAAAATGATACAAGGGGATGATCCTTGAACTATTGTCCACCAATAGTTCTAGGTCCTTGTCATTTCTACGGTGGCGGCCACACCGTTCCAACCATCTCATGTAGCGGCCACACCGTACTACATGGTTTCCAATCCCGCATGCACCTCACTCGTTTTACAATTCCCTGTACACCATGCATGAGATACATAACAAACATATTAATCATCACATTATACACATGGCGGCCACACCGTTCCATGCCTTCATATAGCGGTCACACCGTACTATATGGAATCACACACATATGGCGGCCACACCGTTCCACATGTCTTCGTATAGCGGCCACACCGTTCTATACGGAATCCCATCACAATTACCACACATATGGCGGCCACACCGTTCCACATGTCTTCGTATAGCGGCCATACCGTACTATACGGAATCCTTTAAGTATAATGACTTCTTGTAGGAGCTAACCTCAACAAATGCGAATCGGAGCAATCCAATTATCCAACTTTAACTTATGCAAATCGGAGCAACAAGCCTTAATGCTTTTGGATTGGATCCTCATAATCATCGAGCATCACCATTCTTGCATTATCATTAATTCTCCTTAAGTCATTATCCTCTTATGCTCCAAAACATTAATTATCAAATAGACTTAATCGGGCTTTATCAAACCCTTGCTCAACATCATACTCAGATCATGAATTATTAATCTCATTCTATATCCTCAGTGTAATCATGATCACTTTTAATCCAATGAAGGCATTATGATTACTCCACTAATCATACCTTATTAATCCACCTATCCAGATATCATACTCAAAGTATTATTCATTAATCATGAACAATCGTCATACCCAAAACATAATTCATTAGGCATATGCCATCATCATATACCACTTGCAATTTATTTATCATCTTCAAGAAGACACTATCAACCAATGAGAAATAAACCAAAGTTCCAATTAAAAAGATGATTCTTAATTAATTAGATAAATAAGGATTACCCCTTTCTAACTTGTTAACATTATGCCTAACTCCTTTAGAAACTAAAATAATAGTTAGGTAAAGCCTTTAAGGATCATAAGAAAACTCAATTAATTATTCTCTTGTCTCAGGTCCTAACCGGTTACAGAACCTACTAACCGATTAGAGGTAGCAGTACCTGAGAGCAAAATAGTCTCAAATTCATGTCTCATTCATTTTAAAACCACAAGAAGTTTTCACAAATATCATTCAGCAACTTAAGGCATTACCAAGAGTATGATCTAGTTAAATTATCATTGGACTATGACTCTAATGATTTAATTAAGTTAACAAGGGAACAATGATTCTAATAACTTAAGTTTGATATAAACACAAAGCTTGGAACCAAGTCAAAAGACAATGACAAAACTAATTAAATATTATTTCATATCATCCTTAATCAAAACATAATAGACTTGCTTCATTAATTCCAGGTTATTGTGTAAGGAAAACTTGATTCATTATTATTCTCAGGTTCTAACCGGTTATAGAGCCTGCTAACCGGTTAGATTATGCAGACCTGAAAGTAAACAGATCACATTTCAATTCTACTTATTCCCATATCTCAACTTTACTTCTTAGTGATCAACATACTATAATATTCTCATGATTCTAAATTGGTTTGCAATTATAATTTCATTGACACATAATTACATACCATCAAACTCATAATCAATTATGCATGAACTTAACATCATTTTAGAGTTTTAGCATACCCACAAACTTCCAATCAATCTCACTTAAAGCACAGTTACAACATGCTAAGAATGAACCCAACAAGTTCAATTCCAATTTATCAACTCTCAAACAAGACCAAAGCATACTTATGGTCAAGGAAGGGTTTTAACGTTAAACCAAAGGTAATTCCTTAATCTTACCAATTATAATTCAGCCATACTATAAAGCATCATCATACATCTTATTTAGCATGTTCATAAAAACATAGAGAAATTCCTAGTTATTAGAAAATTATTTCAATGAAACTTTTTAATTACCCTATTTTCTCAGGTTCTAACCTGTTAGAGCAACCTGCTAACAGGTTAGATTATGCAGCACCTGAGAGCAAAAGCATCAATTTCATACTTTAATGACTTCAATCATCAAATATAACCTTCAACCAGACTCAAGCAACAACTAGCACATAATTGTTCTCTTGTTACAGATCTAATCTTAATTAATATGCATCCTCATATTCCTAGAGTCAAGTTCAACTCAAAAAGCAACTTCAATTCATAATATTCCAGCAACATATATCCAGACCAACATAGTTCATATCTTTATTTAATTCATTTAGTTCAAGCTATCAATTCTACAGCCAAGTGGGCATCTTGATCTCCAAATCAAGTGACCATGTCTTGGTCTCAATTCATCAATTCCACATAAAACATATTCCAAACTTAACAATCAATAATCCTAGCAATATGAACGACTTCTCCCATACCTTGGACAAATTAGACAACACTTGGACAAGCCCTAAAACACCTTAGAACAACAGCTACAAGACAGCCACAACAGCAGCCACCAAGGACAACAACAAGAACAGAACAAGCCACCTTCAAAAGCAAGCTCACACACTCACAACTCACAAGATTGATGTGAAACAACTCAAGGCAAGTTGTATACACGAATTGAGAAGAGATTTTGGCAGAATTTTGGTATAGAATTCGCAAGGAAAATTGAACAATCAACAGCACAATACCAAGCTATTTATAGAACAAGGATTAGGGTTGAAAGAGTGGGGTTAGTCATCAACTAATGACACCCATCAAATTTCAAAGCTTCACACGTGTCCCAGGCCTCCCAATAATGTTCCACGCGTCCTGGGAAGGATTAAGGAAGAAGAATCATCGTAATTTCCAGCTCAAACAGCCTTAATTTTCTGCAGATGCAGACCCACTAACCGATTTCTGGTTTTTCTAACCGGTTAGCCACTGCTAAAATTCAGAAATTCACTGTTTTGCTGAAAAATTCATATAAAAAGATTTAATTCTCAAAACACAATTTACACCGTTGGATGTCAAGATAAAATCATTAGAAACCTTGTCTAAAAATTTGAGGATGATCCAACGGTTAATAAAAGAGATATAGTCCAATCTTTACATGATATTTTACTAAAATCTCATTTTCTTAAATGATAATTCATTTTCCAATAAACTACTTTCATAAAATACTCTTATTTATGAAATTTCTTTATTAAAATAAATATTTTATTTATTTATTCTCTTTATAAAAATGAGGGATGTTACATAATGTCATGTTTTTGAGTTAATTCAAGAGTGAATTTTTGTGCCAAGGATTATACCTCAATTTAATCATTCAAAAGAAAAATTGAAATATTTCTAAATCACAGTAATTAAAGTAAAGATAAAACCAACCTTAATAATTGTGCATTCGTGCATAGAGAATGGAAGATTGGTTGGTAGGAACGTTTATCATATTTTGGGAATATGAGGAGGGTACTCCGGGAGTACCAAATTGTAACCTACTTGATGACACATTCTGGGAATGTGGCCAGTGTCTGGGACATGGTTTTTATGCGTTCTGGGAACGTATGCGTTCTGGGAACGTGATGCACACTCTGGGAGTGATGCTTATTTATCCAAGTATGGTTTGGCATTACGTTCTGGGAACGAATGTGAGTGTTCCGGGAACACAACAGTGTATTGGATGTGTAACACCCTATGATTAATTACCCTTAATTCCCCTTATATTAAAATACGGACTCAAAAATTCATTTTTATTACATTAAAATCAACCGTCAAACGGACGGAGTTTTGTTTGTTTTTCGGACTAATCCAAAATTTGACCTGTGATAAACAATTTCAAATAAACAACTGATAGCCAGCAGGGCTTCAGATTATATTTCTAAATCAAATCAAGGCCTCACGGGCTCCAATGATATCAGTATGCAAAAATAAATCAGAGTATTAGCGGAAATACAAATTTTAAGCATTAAAACCAAAAGTTATAGCTTTAGCAAAACAAGACATCCTAAGCCTCATTCGAATTATGCATATAAAATTTACATCAAAATAATATCAGAGGCTTAGGTCCATACTATACACTAAACCCATAACACCCTACTCTCCCTGTAAGGGAAAGTACTCCTGCTCGGCCGGGGGTTGTGCCAACTCAATCTCCGTACCTGTAAATGTAAGGGAGTGAGCATTGCACAAGAAATAGAAAGCAGTTTCTAACTAGATATAACAACTCACTAGGTCAAACACATTTAGCAATTAATCATATATTCACATATTACACACCATACCCATTACAATATTTATTCCACATTTCCATTCTCATTATTCATTTCACCATCTGTTCCCCTGTATTTATTTTCCCCGTTTCCAAATAATTCCCTTTTTAAACCCTTACCTTTCCCTTATTTTTACGGTGTATGTATGTCTCCACCAAATCGAAGGCCTACATACATACACCAATCACGATGTATGTCTCCACCAAATCGAAGGCCTACATACATCGTGTTCCCATTACCATAACTTATCCAATTTTATTCCCTGTTTCCTTTATTCATTTCCTTTTATTTACGGTGTATGTATGTCTCCACCAAATCGAAGGCCTACATACATACACCAACCGCGATGTATGTCTCCACCAAATCGAAGGCCTACATACATCGCGTTTCCATTACCTTTACCTTATCCAATTTTATTCCCTTTTTAAATTATGTGTCCCTCAGGTCAGAGGTCAACACCCATTCATTATAATCCATTTTGTGTCCCTCAGGTCAGAGGTCAACACTCCAATACATATTTTATTCGGTGTCCCTCAGGTCAGAGGTCAACACCCAACCCATTATTTAATCCGGTGTCCCTCAGGTCAGAGGTCAACACCCAACCCATTATTTAATCCGGTGTCCCTCAGGTCAGAGGTCAACACCCATTCATTCCAATTCATATCGTGTCCCTCAGGTCAGAGGTCAACACATTTTACCATTCATATTGTGCCCCTCATATCAGAGGTCAGCATATTCATCACTTTCCATTACTCGTCACCTCAAATCAGAGGCCAACGCATTTAATCACATATCCATATTCATTACCTCACATCAGAGGCCAAAACATACTTTCATATTCTCACATCAACAATTATATCACATTTAAACACACCAACACACATTCAACAACTAATCATTCATGCAAATTCCTCATTCACTTCCTTTCTCAGTTATCACAATTATGCCAGATAGTGTTCTCCTTTATAGCCCAACATTTTGATCGCCCTTCATTCTAATTTACATATATCACCTTTTACTTTTTAATTACTCATAACCGTTTTACTTCCGTTTCCCATATTCACAAGTCCAATTCATAATCCATAACCTTTGTTCACAATTGATAATACTTAACATTTTTACTTATTTAACAATTTGATACTAATATGCACATTCATCACCTCTAATCATTTCCATTCCCTTTCTTCCTATATCAATTTATTCCATAATACGTACATATATTGGCAACATCAATCAATTATCATTTAATTCACAACTTTACAAATAAAGACATTAGTCATAGAAATCATTTATGTCCACTTCGTTATCACATTACCCAATTCCTCATGTACCTCAATATAATCATTAACCAAATTTCATTTATCCATTAATTCATTCCTATATTATTGGGTTTCCTTTTCCTAGTCTTAACATCCATTTCATCATGCATATTTAATTATTTAGAATTTCATATTCAATCACATAGGGTTTTATAATCTAATTTTCTCCCCTAACACATAACCCTAACAAGCATTATATACTAACTAGAGCCTACTCCCTAGAACAAGGCAAAGCTCATTATATCCACTCCCTTACCTTAACCAAAGAGAGAGAAAGTGGAAGAACCCAAGCCGTAGCTCCAAGCGCTCCCAAAACCAAGGGCACCGCACGCACGAAAATGGAGATAGTGATAATAATCTTCCCTAAGCCAAAGGAATGGAATGATAAAGAGATTATTGCCCCTTTTCCATAGAGAATTCGGATTTCCCAAAGAGGGGAAAGAGAGAGAGAGAGAGAGAAAATCCACATTAGAGAGAGAGAGAGGAACTTCAATAATCATGGATACTTACTTGGAGAGACCAAGGGAGACTTGATGGGGGACCTTGGAGTGATTCCCTTGAAGCTTGATGGATTTGGGATGAGAGGTTGTGTGCCCTAGAGAGAAATTTCGTGCATTATGGCCAAAAGCACGCATGAAACGCTTTTATTTTTTTCAGTTTTAGCAGCCCTTAATCGAGTATTACTCGATTAAAACCTCCCCCCCTTCAGGCTTAATCGATTAAGCTTCAACTTAATCGATTAAGTTGCAGGGTTTTCAGCACCCCGACTTTGAACGGCCGTAACTTCTTCGTTAACCGTTGGATCTTCCTCAAATTTTGACACAAGCTTCCTCACATATCCTACTTCATATCTAACGGTGGAATTTGTGTTTAGAGTTGTAGATCTTTTATTTTGAATTTCCTAATATCGGGTGTTTATAACACCGAAAACTCGATTTTTTACACTCGTTTGGTCTTCTTTAAATTTTCTTTTCGATGCCAATGCTCCTTGACTCCTATATGGCACTCAAAGCACTCCTAATCCATAATTTTAAATCCCTTCTATGAAAATCCTTTCTTCCAAATCTTACTATAATTCTAATTATTGTTAGAATTAAAATTCGGGATGTTACAGGATGGACGTCCAAGATGGACTTTTACTAGAGGCCTCAGTTGTGGATAGAAATCATGCATCATGCCACTTGCATTATAAGAGATATAATGTTGAAAATTGGTATGCTCATATGTACTTGCATTATTGTCTGTCCATGACATATTTGTGTTTGTAATTTTAGTCTTTATCAATTATGTATATGTGTATACTTACTCCCTATGCCCTGTTTAGGTGATGGCCAGATACCTAGCCTGCATCGAGATACGCCCTATCCCTAGTGGTATATGGACGTACGAGGAGCACGTGCCACCTTTGAGGGGGAGGTGGAGATCACTCTCTACCACCCTAACCCTCTGGTTCGGGTGCGACCTCGTAGATTTAGGATCCCTCTAGTCTATACTATGCATGTTCCACCCTTTAACTCATATAGAGGACCACCCCCGGCTCGACCAGTGCGTCGATTTCATAGCTTTCGTTTTAGAGCTGCCACTCGTACTCACCCTTCTTCCCATAGAGTTGTTACTGAGGAGACTCCATCTCCTGGTCTGAATGATTTTGAGAGGACTGCTTCTGCAGATCCTAGACCCAGTGGTGGGGTCTCTGCACAGTCGGGCGAGGTCGAGGAGGACCCTGTGGAGGATGAGGACGAGGAGGAGGTGCATGTCGAGCCTACTGTTTCTGCTAGAGGTGGACCTGCTGGTTCACAGGAGCCTGCATAGCATAGATGTTTTGGATCCTAGGTCCTAGGGATAGAGCTGCAGAGGATCAGAGGAGCTGCTGAGGACATGGATGACCTGCTCTGGGACTTCTATTTTGATATTGTGATATATTGTATATATTTTGAGAGGTCTTAGAGTGAGGTTTATTTTGAGCAGCTGGTTTGTATATGTTTCATCAAAACTTGCTATCTCGACTTTGGTTACTTGCTACTGATATCATGTGGGGATGTTTTATATTATGATACATATATATATATATATATATATATATATATATGTTGTTTTCCTTACCTCAGCAGTGCCCCACAAGTATCATTTTACTTTCGCATACTCTGATTTTGATTCAAAAGGATTCGACAATAAGTTTATATCCTATACATTCGATCAAACTCAAGAGACAAATAATATATTTTTAATAAGGGCTACGAATATGTTTTATTATGTTTAAAAGATATTGTCTCGAGAGCCTTTTCGTAATTAAAATAACATTAAGCCGAATTCAAATTATTCGTCAATGAAAAAGGGATTTATAATTGAGCAAGTAAACATTAAAAAGGGAAAAAATTTTCAGTCCCAACTTTTGATAGCAAGTATTCTATATTTTGAAATATTAATTATTTTCGAGATATAAAACGAGGGTGTCACACCTTTGGTGGTATTAGAGCATTGGTCCCGTCCCTCATGGCTCTGATGATGCAGCTAAGTATGGTATTCAATGTTACTTGAATATATTTGAGTAAGATTGTTGAGTAAGCTAGTAGTGCTTATGTTCTAAAGACATTTTAGTGACGCGAAGCCCATAGTGCAGGTCTTTCTATGGCAACCAGAAATAGAAATTATACGAACGAAATGTTAGAACGTATTACGACTGTGCTGGAGGGCATGCAGCAGCAGCAACAGTAGCCAACTCAAGGATGAACTGGTAATCCACATGCTGGTAATGTGGTGAATCATGATGCTAAGACTCTATCGGAGTTCAGAAAGTGCAATCCACCAAGGTTTGAAGGAGGATACAAACCTGATGAGGCAAATAAGTGGTTGTACGAGATCAACAAGATTTTCAGAACATTAGACTGTTCGGATGAGCAGAAGGTAACCTATGCAGTTTACATGCTTCATGGGGAAGCTGAGAACTGGTGGGATCATACTGTTCAATTGCTGAATTTTGAAAGAAGAGCAATCAACTAGGGAGTGTTTATGGAGAAATTCCTTAATAAATACTTTCCAGAAGATTTAAGGAGAAAGAAGGAGGTAGAGTTCATGCAATTGAAGCAGGGGGATATGAGTGTAGGAGAATATGCTGCTAGATTTGAGGAGCTGATGAAATATTCTCCCTACTACTTGAATAACCCTGATGAAAGGAGTAAGTGTGTTAAGTTTGAAGGTGGACTGAGACCGGAGTTGAAGTCTATTTTCAGTTACTAGAGGATTCAGAGTTTTCCTGCACTTGTGGATATGTGCAGAATGTATGAGGATGACAAGAAGGCTGAGCTGGTAGGAAGCCAAGGAAAGGGGAGTGGACAGAACTATGGACCACAGAGGAAGAAGAGATTCGATCACCAGAATAATGGTCCATATGCTCAGAAGAACAAGGGCAAGGGAAAAGCTGTGATGGATAACAAGAACAAGTCTCGCGATAATGCTCCTTATTGTGAGAAGTGTAGGCGTTATCATCATGGCCAATTCTGCTGGTCCACAGGAGGATGTTTCAAATGTGGGAAGCAAGGACATTTTGCTCGTGATTGCAGAGAGCCTGCAAAAGGTGATGCTAAAGGATCTACCGGCAAGTCGGTGGTGCAAGGAAGAGTGTTTACCCTGAGTGGTAATGAAGCAACCCAAACCCCGAATCTCGTGCAAGGTAACTTTTTGCTTAATGATCAACCTTGCAAGATTATGTTTGATTCTGGAGCTACACATTCTTTTGTTTCTCCTGAATGTGTGAGTAGGTTGAATCTTGTTGTTTCCGATTCGCCTTTCTATCTTAGTATAGATACCCCTATTGGGATACCTATCCTTACCGCTAAGGTTTGCTTAGGGTGTGATGTTGAAATCTTGGGTCGTGTTTTTAAAGTAGATTTGGTTTGTCTCCCTAAGTTACAATTAGATGTGATCTTGGGTATGGATTGGTTGATGAAGAACCAAGTGATCATCAATTGTGAGAAAAATACAATTCAATATAGAACCCTTGAACCTGAAGGTTATATGTGTTTATTCTCTGTTACTGGAGAAGAAGAGTCGATGCCGATAGAAGAGATTCCTGTGGTGAGAGAATTCCCGGAAGTATTTCCTGGAAGAGATACCAGGATTACCTCCGAAGCGAGAAATAGAGTTTGGAATTGATTTAGTTCCTGGAGCTGGTCCCATCTCTATTGCTCCTTATAGAATGGCACCACCGAAAATGGCAGAAATGAAAAAGCAGATAGAGGAATTGTTGCAGAAGCAGATGATCAGGCCAAGTGTTTCGCCTTGGGGAGCTCCATTACTGTTTGTAAAGAAGAAGGATGGGAGTATGAGAATGTGTGTGGACTACAGACAGTTGAATAAGGTCACCATTAAGAATAAGTACCCTTTGCCAAAGATTGATGACCTTATGGATCAAGTTAGGGGAGCTGCAGTATTTTCCAAGATTGATCTGAGATCGAGCTATCATCAGATCAGGATAAAGGAGGAAGATATACCCAAGACTGCATTTCGATCTCGATACGGTCATTATGAGTATGTTGTGATGCCGTTCGGATTGACTAATGCACCTGCGATTTTCATGGATTATATGAACCGAATCTTTAGACCATACCTGGATTTATTCGTAGTGGTGTTTATAGATGACATTCTGGTCTATTCAAAGAGTCCGGAGGAGCGTGAAGAACATCTAAGGATAGTGTTAAAAGTCCTGAAGGAGAAGCAGTTATACGCCAAACTTACGAAATGTGAGTTTTGGTTGAATGAAGTAAAGTTTCTGGGGCATGTAATCTCTAAGGAAGGAATTGCGGTGGATCCAGCAAAAGTAAGTTCAGTGCTAAGCTGGGAACAGCCTAAGACTGTGACTGAGGTGAGAAGTTTCTTAGGGCTGGCTGGATACTATCGTCGGTTTATAGAAGGATTTTCCAAGATTGCATTACCTTTGACTAAGCTAACTCGGAAAGATCAACCGTTCGTGTGGGACGACAGGTGTGAAAGTAGTTTCCGAGAGTTAAAGGAAAGGTTAACATCGTCTCCTATGTTAATCTTACCTGATCCTCACAAGAGCTTTGATGTGTACTGTGATGCATCTAAGCAAGGACTGAGGTGTGTATTGATGCAAGAAGGAGAAGAGTAGTGGCTTATGCATCATGACAGTTGAAGAATCATGAGGCGAATTACCCGACACACGATTTGGAATTGGCTGCAATCGTTTTTGCCTTAAAGATATGGAGACATCATCTCTATGGCACTACTTTCCAAGTATTTAGTGACCATAAGAGTTTGAAATATCTGTTTGACCAAAAAGAGTTGAACATGAGGCAAAGAAGGTGGATGGAGTTTTTGAAGGATTATGACTTTAAACTCCATTTTCATCCGGGTAAAGCAAATGTGGTTGCGGATGCTTTGAGTCGAAAAGCAATCCACATAAGTGCGATGATGGTGAAGGAAACAGCGTTGATTGAGGAATTCAGAGACTTGAGCTTGTTGACGCAAGTGGAGCCATCAAGTATCAAGTTAGGAATGTTGCAGATTACAAAAGAGTTATGTTGATAGACAGAGAAAACCAATAGAGTTTTCGGAGGGCGACCATGTGTTTCTTCGGATAGTTCCGATGAAAGGGATCAGTAGAGCCTTGAGAACCCGAAAGCTTTCACCTAAGTGTATAGGTCCATACCAAATCCTTAAAAGAGTTGGTCCGTTGCTTATCAAATAGCTTTACCACCCTCTCTGTCCAATTTGCACAATGTCTTTCATGTTTCTCAGTTGAAGAAATATGTGCATGACCCATCGGTTGTTTTGAAAAACCAACCTGATGATCTAGCTTTGAAGGAGAACCTTACCTTTGAAGCCAGACCAGTCCGGATAGAAGATCGGGAAGTTAATCAGCTCAGGGGAAAGGAGATACCTTTAGTTAAGGTTATATTGGAAAATGAGGAAACCGCAATTGGTGGTTGAAACAACTAAGGAACCCTAGGAGAACACCTAGAAGGGGAGGTTGAATAGGTGTAAAAGAAACCTTGAAAGATTTTCGAAAGAAATGAATCGAAACAATCAAAACAAATGATTTTTGCAAATTCTACAGCATTTAATCGATTAATCTGAATTCTAATCGATTAAGACCAGAAAAATTAAATTCACTTAATCGATTATGAATATGCTTAATCGATTAAATCTATCAGAAACTGAAAAAATCACTTTTCAATCACATACGAAAATCAATCAATCAACACGTAAGATCAGAGATTCAGCGAAAAAGATTAACACCTATATTCTTATTGATTACCTAGGTTATGAAAATGATTTTCCCCAAGTTAATTTGAACAATAAAGATTCAATTCAATCAATTATGAAAATCACTCTTTTTCTAGGTTTTCAACCAAGAACACAATGAACAACAAGAATGTAAAGAGTAAGAGTTTAGAGATACGACACAGTGATTTATCCTGGTTCACTTTCATCCGCTTGAAAGCTACATCCAGTCCCCTCTTCAACCAAGAGAGATTCTTCACTATGAGGAATTAGAGTTCTCAAATTACAAGTAAATGCCTCACAAGACTCCCTTCTTGCTAGCCTACAAGAGATACCACACCCTTGCCTTGTAATCCTATTGATCTTCTCTCTAATCTAACCTCTACCCCTTGTTGATAATCCACACAACAAGTCTTCACTTTCTTGATTCACAACCAAGACTTTCTTCTTCAATTGCTTGAATGAACTTGCTTGATGATAAACGACACACCAAGTATTCTTTGTTGTTGTAGTTGGCTTGCCTTCTTGCAAAGATTACAACTCAATGAATACACATGACACTCCTATGAATCTCATTCAATAGCTATGACAAATCACACAAGAGATTCAAAGGTTCTTGATCAAAGAATATGAAAATATGAAAGCTTTGATCTTTGAAATTGAGAGAGAATAGAGTGGCTTGATTCTTTGTAAAATTGATTATAAAAGTGTTCTAATTAATCACAAAGATTAGGAAAAGGTTTATATAGAATACCCAGAAGTTGTAGCACTTGAAAACTGATTTTGAGAAGTGAAAATCGTATTTTAAAAATCAGATCTGCAGTACTTAATCGATTAAATCCCTTCTTAATCGATTAGTAATTGATTAACAATGTTCTTAATCGATTAGACACTGATGAAACTTGATTAAAACTTGTTATCTCAAAACCAAACCTTTCCTTTAAAACCTTTAAGCCACCTATTGATTTTAGGTTAAGTGAAAACTCAAATTATGATTTAATCATGACCTTGATAGAGATTCACTACCCTCTATTAACTCTAACCAAACTCATCAAAATAAAAGAACCTAAGAAGCTTGAGAGGCAAAAGATAAAACAATTACAATTACACTCAAACTAAGTCTTCATGAGCTTGTTTTCTCTCTTCTTCATTTGATGTTTGTTGTTGCTTGTTGAACTTGAAACTTGATCAACATCTTTGTAGCTTGTTCAAAACACTTTGTCATTATCAAAACATTTATCATGGAACTTACAGAAAATGCTGACGCGTCTGAAGCTACATGGGAATTAGAGGAGAAGATGCGTCAAGAGTGTCCGGAGTTGTTTATGTAAGCTAGAATTTCGGGGACGAAATTCCTTTTAAGTGGGGGAGTAGTGTAACACCCCAAATTTTCGTCTCCCGGATAATAAGGAAATTAATAATAAAGTTTTATTATTAATTTATATAAATTTTCCAAGTTTATATTTTGTATTTAATTAGCCTGAAATATAAAAATAAGTGGAAATATTTTTATATGGCAAATAAATGCAAAAATATAGATATTGCATTTTAGTCCTTGGTTTAGGACCTAAATGTATTATTGAAAAGGTTCTTGGAGGGAAAGATTTAAAAAGTATTAATTTTTAAATTTTGTACTGACCTAACCGGTTAGTAATGCCCTGTAACCGGTTAGACGATGAACCCAGAAACTGGGTTAGTGCGTTTTGATGAGTAATCACTTGATTAATCCATGGAATCGCCACGAAAACAGCTCCAATCTAGTGGATAACACGCGTCATCATGCATGTTACTCCAATTCGTCTATAAAATGCTGAATTTCTGAGGATTTGGGGTTGATTTCTGCATTTGGTGTTGAAGAGAGGCTGATTAGGGTTTCTGATTCGTGTGGGTAAAATCTTCTTGTTCTCTGAGTGTTGATAAACGAGTGATACACTTCTGGAAAGCTTGAATCAAGGGTTTTCCATTGATATAAACATTGTAAGTTAAGAGTGTGTGTGGAAGGAGAATTCGATCTGGGAAGTGAAGTTGGGAAAACTGGATTCTGTTTTCTTCTTGTTCCTGGAAGCTGAGTTTGAGTCTGGATTTTGGTAAGCTCGTGTAACTTTTAAGTCTCAAACCACTTTGATTCTTTAGTGCATGTTACCTAGAGTAAGTTCTAATTGTTTCTCCAATTTCTTTGGTCAATTTCTATGTCAAATCTTTTGGTTTTTGAACCCTGTTGTTGGAAAACGTGGTTGAGAACAGAACATAGAATTTTTGGGGAGTCTGTGGATTTTCTTCAAGTTCCAATGGTAATACTCATCAAGCACGAATTTGAGGTATGGGAGAAGTTTACCTTATACTAGATTTAGACTAAAATCAAGTGATTTAGGATTTGAGTCAACAAAGACTCAAAAAGGGCATTATGTGTTTAAGACCAAAAGGCTTGGAGGCCAAATTCTAGCTCAATTATGTTTTGAGCAATTTTGTTTTGATGCATGCAAGTGATTTTGATGCTTGAATCATAATCTAAATGGTTATTATAAGTTTTGTGGTATTAAATTGTGTTTATGTGGATTTTTATGCAATTTGATACTTTAAACTTAATGCATGCAAATTAAATGTGTTTCTGTGGTTAAACATGTTTATTTTAAAGTATGTGAACTCTTTTGAGTGTTGAAATTGGTTAGATTTGAGTAATGAAAAGAATGATATGCAAAACCTCATTTTTCAGTGTGCAGACTGCATATCTAACTGGTTATTCGATATTTGTAACCGGTTAGATACTGTAAAATTTCAAAGGAAATGAATTTCTGAAATTAGTCCTGTGTTCTTACCATTTTTACTCAAATCTAGACTCTAATTTCACTTGAACTCAATCTGAAAATAAGTTGATTAATAATGTATAGTTCAGATTGAATTTGAGAGTTAATACCTTAGTGTAATGAGATAATTTCAAGAGGAAATTGTGCTCATTTGGAATTGGAATGTGATTTAGACTTTTGAATGATGAAAACAGTGAGTTTGAGGTATAAAACAATGTTGAAACTTGTTTATGGATTGGGTAGAAAATTCAAGAAAAACGGGTTTTCTGAATTTTAATGGTAAACCAGTTCAGGTCTGTAATTCTAACCGGTTAGCCTGAGACTGTAACCGGTTAGTACCTGAAACTGAAAAATAAAAGTTAAGTCTTTTAAGTGAAAAGTGAATACCATTGGTTAGTTTTCCCCAATCTAAGCCTAATGGCATGTTTTTGAGTTAATTCAAGAGTGAATTTTTGTGCCAAGGATTATACCTCAAATTAATCATTCAAAAGAAAAATTGAAATATTTCTAAATCACAGTAATTAAAGTAAAGATAAAACCAACCTTAATAATTGTGCATTCATGCATAGAGAATGGAAGATTGGTTGGTAGGAACGTTTATCATATTCTGGGAATATGAGGAGGGTACTCCGGGAGTACCAAATTGTAACCTACTTGATGACACATTCTGGGAATGTGGCCAGTGTCTGGGACATGGTTTTTATGCGTTCTGGGAACGTATGCGTTCTGGGAACGTGATGCACACTCTGGGAGTGATGCTTATTTATCCAAGTATGGTTTGACATTACGTTCTGGGAACGAATGTCAATGTTCCGAGAACACAACGGTGTATTGGATGGACGTCCAAGATGGACTTTTACTAGAGGCCTCAATTGTGGATAGAAATCATGCATCATGCCACTTGCATTATAAGAGATATAATGTTGAAAATTGGTATGCTCATATGTACTTGCATTATTGTCTGTCCATGACATAATTGTGTTTGTAATTTTAGTCTTTATCAATTATGTATATGTGTATACTTACTCCCTATGCCCTGTTTAGGTGATGGCCAGATACGTAGCCTGCATCGAGATACCCCCTATCCCTAGTGGTATATGGACGTACGAGGAGCACCGTGCCACCTTTGAGGGGGAGGTGGAGATCACTCTCTACCACCCTAACCCTCTGGTTCGGGTGCGACCTCGTAGATTTAGGATCCCTCTAGTCTATACTATGCACGTTCCACCCTTTTACTCATATAGAGGACCATCCCCGGCTCGACCAGTGCGTCGATTTCATAGCTTTCGTTTTAGAGCTGCCACTCGTACTCACCCTTCTTCCCATAGAGTTGTTACTGAGGAGACTCCTTCTCCTGGTCCGACTGATTTTGGGAGGACTGCTTCTGCAAATCCTAGACCCAGTGGTGGGGTCTCTGCACAGTCGGGCGATGTCGAGGAGGACCCTGTGGAGGATGAGGATGAGGAGTAGGTGCATGTCGAGCCTACTGTTTCTGCTAGAGGTGGACCTGCTGGTTCACAGGAGCCTGCATAGCATAGATAATTTGGATCCTAGGTCCTAGAGATAGAGCTGCAGAGGATCAGAGGAGCTGCTGAGGACATGGATGACCTGCTCTGGGACTTCTATTTTGATATTGTGATATATTGTATATATTTTGAGAGGTCTTAGAGTGAGGTTTATTTTGAGCAGCTGGTTTGTATATGTTTCATCAAAACTTGCTATCTCGACTTTGGTTACTTGCTACTGATATCATGTGGGGATTTTTATATTATGATACATACATACATATATATATATATATATATATATCTGTTGTTTTCCTTACCTCAGCAGTGCCCCACAAGTATCATTTTACTTCCGCATACTCTGATTTTGATTCAAAAGGATTCGACAATAAGTTTATATCCTATACATTCGATCAAACTCAAGAGACAATAATATATTTTTAATAAGGGCTACGAATATGTTTTATTATGTTTAAAAGATATTGTCTCGAGAGCCTTTTCGTAATTAAAATAACATTAAGCCGAATTCAAATTATTCGTCAATGAAAAAGGGATTTATAATTGAGCAAGTAAACATTAAAAAGGGAAAATTTTTTCAGTCCCAACTTTTGACAGCAAGTATTCTATATTTGGAAATATTAATTATTTTCAAGATATAAAACGAGGGTGTCACAACAACAGTAATCGATTACCCTTTGCATTTTCTCATTTTTACTAGTTTTCTAATTCTAAGGCTTTTCCTTGGCTCTTAAACTACACCCAGGCTTAATTACTACTAAAAACATTTCCTCTAAACTTAATATTCTTTCTTAAATAATTACTTAATTCCCTAATTCTCTTAAAATTAAATTGAGGATGTTACACGGCCCGTACGGTTGTGGCCTTGACATACATATGTTGGATTTTCTCGATTGTTCGACCTGTGTGGGTTAAGGTTCCTGTACGTCCCGTTTGCTTCCGCCTAGGCACGGGAGGTCTGAGGAGATGTATGTGTGCTAACCAAACTCCTCGATGACATGCCCTAATTCCCCTGTCATTGGTGGATGCGCTTCAATAAAACTTAATAAGAAAAAGTGTATGAAGAAACAAGTATAATCCTTGATAAGTGAGAGAAGAGTTATGTAAGTATGTGGTATCAAGAGAGCCTTCAGGCAAGAAGAGGAATTGGAACAATGACCAAAGGAAAGATTTGGAATTATGGCTTGGGGTGCCAAGCACGATAAAGAAACGACATAGATGATTGGCGATGGTGGAAATAATAATAATAATAATAATAATTGGAATGAGGAGTTATGGATGTATATTTGATATGTCGTTATGTAATTGTTATATCTTGATATGATTGCCTTATGTAATTTTACGCATTCGGCTTATTCGCCCGGAAAATCTGACTCTGTCTTTGTATCTCTTTTGTCTTTGGTTTTCTTTTGGCCTTATGATGGCCCATTAGATTGTGGATCCGGTCAAGTTTACTTTTGAAATTTATCACGGCGGATAGTGGGAGGTGAACCGTCAAGGCTGGGATTGGATAGGTAGCTCAGAGGTAATCATTAAAGACCCAGGTCGCACGCTCCGAGGAGATTCGACCGACACTCGTGACTGTCGTTTCTCTTTGGTGGATCTTTGGACTGGAGGACCGGCAGACTACAACGGAGGCTATCTGTTACCACTGCCTGCACGCATTGACCCTGGAGCTGAGGAGGTGGATGTGCATGAGAACTTGGACCCTATTGAGCCTCTTGATGATGCTTTTGAGGCCCTACCCCGGAGTGACCCAGATGAGATTGAAGAGGACCCTCGTGAAGGATCGTCTCCGGTCGAGTATTTAGATGCCGATGTTTGGGAGTATGAACCGGAAGAAGTGTCTGCTGTAGCAACTAGTGATGAGGATCAATAGTTAGTTTATTTTCAGTTATGTATTATGGGTCATGTATGTTATTGTACCCTGATGACTTTGTTGGATACGATACTTGTAATAATGTTTTCAGAACCTGACAACTGGGATAATATTGTGATGATTTTGAGTATGGTAAATTGGGTACCAAAGCGCGGTGTTGGTAGTACCTCGACTTGGAACTTGATGGATGACGTGGGACATGAATGTATTATGTTGTAATAAAAATGTATTTAGAAAAAGAAATGTGTTTACAAGAATGAACCCATGACCACGTCATCAATAAAAAAAAATTTACCCATATTTTTGTGAATTAAATTAAAAGAAAATTTCAAGTTTCTAAATCGGGGTGTTACAAATACTACCAAGACCAGGACCTTCGCCTTTACTTTAGAATAGTGGGGAATTCCTTTCGGTAAGTTACCTCAAAATTCCAAAAGAAAAAAATTCAAAGTTATCATTTATTTCCTAAGAATAACACAAATATAATTTTTTATATATAAGTAAAAAATGTATTTCTAAAGCAAAGTATAATACATACTTCTGCATATTCGTAAAATATTGTTAAAGAAAATTAAACAGTCTCCCCCTTAAGCAATTACTCGCCCCCACCCGCATCAAACAATAGGACAAAAATCGTAGCAGTGACTCAAGTTTGTTATTGGATTGTTTTATTTCTATCTATTCATTGTTGTCTTCATGATAATCATCAATCGTGTAACTCAAATTTGAAATCTCTTCGCTTCTCTTCAATTTTAGGCCTCTTGAACGTGCTTCTATTAGTGCACCTCATTTTGGTTTAAAAACATATCACTGCACATGATACAAAATATTATAGGATTATTTAAAGGGAGTTCAAGCACCCTATCAACCCAATGAATGATATGTTTAAGATCCTCAACATAGTGAATTCAAAAGAATTCTATAGTATCAAATCTCAATATATGTAAAATAATAAAAAAAATATGGACTACTCGCACAAAAGGTATAAGTCAGCTTGCTTATTATATTCTACTTAAATATTTTGATCTTAATTGATACGTCTAGGAAATGAGACCATCGATTCCAATTCTTTTCTCCAAGACAAGATCAAAAGATCTTGGACTCAAACTCTAAAAGGCATTCAGTTTCATCATTTCATCCCTTAAATCCATGAATCTTAAGATTCATTGTTCAATTATTGTGTTCTTTTGTTTTAGAATTCTTTTCTCTTTTCAAATCCTCAGAAAACCAAGCATGAAATTCTTGAGATCAAAACTTAAAAACACAATGATCAAGTAATTAATCAAAAACCGAATGGAACTCAAAAATAAAGACTTGAAAACAAAAACTCAAGTCCTTGAACAATCTCTACATGAGATTCACAAGAATCAAGAAGAAACACCAAAATAAAAGACACTCTCTTAAACTCAAAGAAGATCACGGTTTGATCAACCATGATAAGACTCAAAGACTAAACTCTTTGTGATTTTGTATTATGAACACCTATGTGTTCTCAGACTCAAAAACAAAAAGAAGAAAAACGTACACAAAAGGGATAGGAAAGTGGCGCCCAAGAAGGAGAACCACTTTGCTTCTCATAGCATCACACCATGGAAGACTTAGCTTGATTCATTCACTGAATCATCAAGAGAATCACTCTCTTGAGTGTGAAAGGCTTCACGCCTCTCATGCACAAGGCACACACGTTTTCACCACCAAAGAGTTCCATTTTGTAACACCCCGATTTGGCAACTTGGAAACCATAGTCATTTTGAGTGAAAATTAGGGGCCATTTTTTTTAATGAGTAATGTACAAACTGAGAACATCTCTTATTTACAAAACATAGTTTCATACTCATGTTCTCAAGTTGCACCGACTCTTTCAAGTTCCAAACCGGAATGTCACAAGACATTACGCTTTGAAACTCACCTTCCAAAACATTATCTAGAATAGAATAGCCCATTTGATTTCATGTCAAAATATCCATACAAAGATTAAATCGTTGGGGTTACAGCAGGACCAGGTTACTAAGAACTCATGGGTAATTACATACTCAAAGGGAAAGTTACCTACTCCCTAGTCATATTCCTAAATCCTTCCCTCATCTTGCTTTCCAAATCTGCTATACCACTCGTCATCGTCCATCAGTAACTCCTCAGGACTAATGATCCCGCTCTCGTCGCTAGAGTACCCCTCTGCCTCCTCGTCAGACCAGAGGTCAGGATCCTCCTCCTCTGCGTCCCTCGTAAGCTCCGCCTCAGCACCGTCAGCCTCACAATCCGTCTCCTCCTTCACAGCAGCCTCCTCTTCTGCTAACTGTAACTCTGCTCTTCTACGCGGAATCGTTATGTAGAACATCTCAAAAACAGACATAATGTTGTTGGCGCCTCTTCTGGGAGTCGCTCCTATCTCCCGCAACTGCTGATATCGTACCATATTGGCCATCTAAAACCCGTACAATTTTCACAAGACAGAATAGATGGAGTAGAGAGAGTGAGCAACCCAGAACGACAATGTCGACTATGTGGGATTACATTTGGTAAATATTAAGACAGAATAAATACAAAGGCAAATATAAATCCAACAATAGCATAAGGTAAATCAAAACAACATATATAATCATCATGATGTATCCTCACATAATCACCCAATTACTCATTTCAGTATTTGCAAACTCAAGACAATCGCATCCTTCACCATGATACTTTTCTTCCATTCTCTCTCCTTTCCTCAAACTCATTAAATGTTTCAAGGGTAACCATATCCACTTCCACTCTTGGTTTTAGAATTTTCATTATCATTATTATTTTGATCATCATCACACATATCTTTGGAATATCTTGGTTATTAAGTCTTATCAATTCGATTAGCATCAATGATGAGGGGGAAACATCATCGTGCTCACACTCGTCTACATCTCCTCGGTCAACCTCCCAACCTAGTCGGAAGCAAACAGGAGTACAGGACCTTTACCACGCGGGCACGATAGCTGTCACAATACATAATGGTCCCAGACCAGGAGGATCTCGTCCTCAAATCATATCAATAACATTAAAGCTCACTGTCTACGCAGTGGCAAAACACAATGCCCCGTTCTAGTCCCTCTCACTGTTCTTGATTTGCAATCTAGGGGGCGACATTATGTTTCTAGTGGGCCCGCAGAACTTGCCACGGCATTAGACCCAGTCCCCACCACGTTAATGTGCCACTTGTGGAGTTCGTTCTGCCTAGAAATATACTCTAGACTTCTTGACGTTTCACCGTCATCGTCCTCCCCTAATGCAATCTCGTCCTAAGTATCCGAAGATACTTATCGTTCCTTCCTCTCCACTACTTCGATTCGACACTCTTGCCTCACCGTATTTATAAATGTCTTTTAATAGTCTTTTACAGATTTTAAATTACGGCTTAGTCCTAATGATCGGTCCATCCTTGGTGCATCCCTTCAATGAGACCCGATCGCTAATCGTACGCATCTAATCCCCCTAAATCTCATATACCATTACTCAAATCATCTCAACATCATTGCATCATCTTTCTCCTTCTCATTTATCACAACCACAGTATTCTTATTTCTCATCATAGCTCAACAACATTATCATCATCTCTTTCTGGTCCAAGAACATTCATCACGTCATTGTTGTCCTTCTCGTCAATCGCAACTCCGCCGCATCACTGATGTCCATCTCGCCAATGCGAGTTCAACAACACTTCTTCTCATTCTTTCTAAGCTTTCCCATCACCATCCATTCATTCTCGTCACGACTTACTTCTCTTCCTTATTCGTTTTCATTGTTCGTATATATATTACTCTTTTAATTTCATTCCCAGCTTGTTACTTCTACCATTATCGTTTACAAACTCTCGATCGTATAATTTTCCACAACATCTCATTTAAGTAACAAATAGATAATCATAGGATGCTCAAATAATTCATCATGCATAAACAGAAATCATAAAATCATTTTCATAGTCCAATCTCAGTCGTTCGGGTGGATAGCTAAACCAATCAAACATTCGCTATCACATACACCACTACGCTAAATGAGATTGGAGTCCAATCTTTGAGATGATTGGACGCCTTAATATGTTACCTAATTACCACGGCATCTTAAGGGAATGCCCCTCTCTCACCTCGATGACGAACGTCCTAGAGCTCTCCAAGGTTTCCCGATCATCTTTCCTCGCCTCTTATCCTTTCGTCCGTCGCTCAACTAAGACATTTTCCCGTGCATTAGAAACGATTCGATACACTCTTTTAGCTTGTTTTGAAAACAATTTCTCTTTTGAAAACTTGTTATCATTATCCAAGATTTCCGAATTCAATTCAAATTCATGATTAAAACAGTTCTTAAGAAAATCTTTGAAAACCATTCAAAAACACTCTTTTATTCAAATAAACTCCCTTTCATATTTAAAACTTGATTTAAAACATTTATCATTCACTCATTGCAAAACACACTTAGGCTAAGAAAATAATTAATTGAATTACAACACTAACACACAAATTCAGTTATACACAGAAAGATAATTTAATCTTATTTCTTAATTAGATCATGGCAAAATCGAATTGTCTATACCCAACAATTCCTAATTACTAATAATTTCTAAACCTTGAAATCATGAAAATCAATTTATTTATTTTTTAAATAGAAACATGGTTTATGACTTGATCTCCTAAAAAGAATGGCATGCATGGACTTAAGGCCACTAAGTCTATTCCTAATACATACATGCACCTAAAAATCATGCATCAAAACATTTTTAGCATTCATGGCCGAATGGCCTTCATATCAATACCACAAATTTAAAACAAGTCTTTAAATCAAATCATGTTCATAAGAAAATCATTTTAAAGACCATTACCCTATTATTTCTACTAGGCCGTAGCATATATAGGAGAACTTAATTTCTTTTCTAGGAAATTTCACATGCAACCCTCAAAATTCTTAATTTGAGTTAACACACACATGGATTAAAACATGCACATATGCAAGATCAACCAAAAATCATTACAAATCAACATGCAAAGCTAAAAATCCCTATTTTCTTCTCAAATAAACTTGGATCATGAAGTTGTTAATCAAACATTCACATATGTACATATAGATCACGGTTTGAGCACAAGAGGTCAACATGCAAGGCATAACTTCCCCACTTTGTTACCAATCAACCTAGATCATAAATCATTTACCAAGTCCTTTCAATAAAAGCCTCATAGGTTACGGTTTTTGGAAGAAAGAATCAACATGCAAGGGGTTTCATTTTAGTTTTTATAAAAATCTCAAGTAGTGAGTTAGATCCCTTTAGAGGTTGGTTTAGAAAATCATGATGAACTACCTAATGAAGCCATAACCGAAGCTTTAAGAGTCCATAATGTTCACATATTTACAAACCAATGTAAAAGTCCATGATAAAGTCTAGATCATGCTTGCACCCATCTCTCAAGTTATGAAAATAAACATGCAATGGAAAGAAAAGGAGGAAAAGTTACAAGCCCAAAAGAAAATCCTAATTCTCATGGTTTTCTCCTTGAACTTTAAATAACCTACCATGAAATTGAGTCTTCTAGCTTCTAGGGTTCTTGCTTTCTAAATCCAAGGTCTTGCTCCAAATCTCCTTCCTCCTTCTTCGTGTCACTCACGGCCACCTTCTCTCTTCTCCTCTCTCTTTTCTTTTCTAAGGATGTGTTGGTTCCTTAGAAAGTGTTTGAGTTGTGTTTGTGAAAGAAATGAAAGAAAGTAAGGAAATGAACTAAGGCATGGTTGAATATAAGGGCACCGAAATTGCCTCCTTTGCCCTTGGAATGGGTTTCGGTCAAGGCACCAAATGGAAGGGTAGTTTTGGGTTATTCAAAGTTTGCATGGGAAGGGTTCCATCAAAGGGCACATAGTGCATAGTCTAGGGCTAGGCTTCATCATGCTTAGTCATTTCAAGCTCTTATTTTCCACTTTTCTAATCCACTTGTTGGCTTCTAAGCCTTCCAAGTATCTCCTCTCAATTTGAAATCTACCCCAACACACACACACACACTCACTCATCACCGTAGCATTCACACACATACACACCATCATGCAATTTTTCATTTTCATTTTCTATTTTAAGATATCATCAACTCAAGAATCACATACATGCATTCACACACCTAATAAAACCGTAGCACCATATGCAAATACACATAGTCTATATTTTTCTTATGATCACCAATTCACATAAATATGCAAGTGTTTTCATACACACACCAATACCGTAGCACATACACATATATACACAAATTTATTTTTTTCCAAGCCACATCCTCATATGAAATTAAACATATAGCATATTGAGCATAATTAATTTCATATCATAGCGATTAATTTAATTTCCTACAAAAAAAAACGTTTTTTTATAAGGAAAACTTAGGCTATTTCAAAGTAAAACCATGGTATACATATAACATACATAATTAAAATCTTTAAATAGCCTTAAAAATCCAATTTTCCATTCAAACAAGAGATTTCCAAAAGGCAATTTATTTAAGGTCATTAACGTTCAATAATCATGGTTTTATAAAAATTTGTCTTTCATGAGAATTAATTTTGTAAATCGAATCAAAAGTTTCAAAAGATCACATTTTCAATGCTCATAAATCCAAAAATGCAAATTTATTTCATAAAGAAGTCAATCTTGTAGAAAATCCTTTTTGGAAAGCAAAAACTCAACGTTTATTTTCATCGAACTCGTTTACGCACGCTCGGGAAAATGCGGGGTGTTACACATTTCATTCATGAAAATCAAGTACATTATATAGAGTTTACAAAAGTGATTTCATGGATGCCTAGCCTATACACGTGATGCACTAAAGCTAGCCATTAAGAGCAATCAAATCTATCTAATGAGGAATTAAAGCTAATGTAACCTATTCGGCCATTCATGGCTCCAATGATTACAAAATGTAACTTCCTTCCTCTTGTCATAAACTTGGCCGCCCAACAATAATGGCTTCATGATGATATGATTTCCAAGTTGTAACCTTCCTCATCAATAGGCCGTGAGATATTGATTGCCCTCATTGAATTGGTAATTCAATTTGTAACTTCTATCTTTGATTGGCCGTGAGTTTATGGCATCATGAATTGGTCAATCAATTCATATTTATCATGCTCTTCAATGCTTGGCCGTGTGCTCATGTTTGCCCCTCATTGAATTTACAATTCAAATTGTAACTCCCTTGGCTTGTTGTCTTCATGAATGAGAAGAATCTTCTTATCCTTTATTCTTCTTAATCTTGGACGAATTGTGATATGATTGGCTTTGAGAGAAGTGTTTCATCTTCATCATTTGAAATCATAAATGACCATTAATGTCACTAATTGATTGTGGTTACCATTTATTAATTAAGGGGTTACAGAACATTAATGTCAAGTTTAAAACTATTAATGGTTTTGTAACATTTAATTAATTTCAATTGAATACCACCTTATGTGCAATTAACACACTTCTTTCTTGCAGAATTGTCATTCAATTCGTGCATCACTTATTGTTCCATGAATGACCTTTAATTCACGGGACCAGTGTCTTTATTTAGGGCATGTGTCCTCCATAAGGGCACCTTGTAGGGCAGTCCCCTAAGTTCTTCACACTTTGTTCTTATTGTTTTAGGATTGCATTTGAGTTTCCTTGGTTCCTCCGGAGGAGGCAATCTTTAATTACCCCACAAATTGAAGTGCACATAATATTGCAGTACCATGAAAATAAAAATACATTAGAAGAATAGAAGCAAACCTTCATCTTCCTTCTCTACCAAGCAATTATCTTTACCAACGTGACGCCATTCAAATATGTTAAATGATTACAATTAGTACCTTGAAGTAAACATATATTAGTCAATACTAAGAACTAAAACCTAAGCGATGACGTGAAGAGAACTGATTCATTCAAAATTATGCTGATAACAAACATCACAAACATTAACGACATGCTAATAACATTTTTTAAAATATTTAATAAGAGTTCTATCATTGAAAAGAAATGATTTACCGTCAAGTCTTTTTGGTTTTTCACATGTGTACCAGACACCACTCATAAAATTGAATGCACAGTCGCATATTTAGCAATATCATGCTTTTCAAAACTTTACGAACAGGTTGTATGCATACTAATATATTATGACAATAATGTCGATCAAGCTAAGATAACTAAATATGTATCCTAATTCCTAAAACAAATCTATTTGCATGTGGATAAACATGGTACCGGTGTTGCTTTCTCAACATTATAACTATAATTCTAAAATTAGGCAATCATGCTAGACTGAGACAATACCTATTTATTCCAAGATTTAGCTTATACAACTAAAATGAAATTTGTACTTAAAAACAAAGAGACATTTCATGAATGACACCCAAATTTTGTGTTACTTTATTTCTGTAGGGTTAACCAATAATAAAGCCTACGAGACCAACTACAAGACGATAGTTGGACGACCCTTGGCCGAACAAAGGCCTATGTTACAGAGACATACACCAACCTCTAATAGGTCGGAGACGTATTTCCCTAAACCGACCTCAAACAGGTCGACACTCACACGGTCACCAGCCGACCGTTCACCCCAGACTTCCCCTTGGGATTCCTAGGGGGCTCACTAGGGATAGATGGATCGACTTAGCCTCGGGACGCCCTACAGGCCATGTGTCACCCATCCCCCACGTCCTTAATGGGCTACACATGAGAAGGGTACATGCTGCGATGTCCAGATTCTAGAATATGTTGCGTTGTCCCCATTCTGGAAGGATCCCAGATATTTTACAGAGTCCGACGTCAACATGGAAACCCTAAAAAATGCCTTCATACAGGCCCTATCCTTACAATCCCCTATAAAAGGCGTAACACTGCCTAAGGCTCAGGTACGTTCTCTCATCCCTAAGTTAACACTATAGCACATACTTTGTTGACAAGGGGAGACCTTGAATATCCCAACTGGATATACAAATATTTATGTACACATCATACTTTAATTGCTTGTTTCTTCACTGATTCAAAGGCCATAAGACACTGGTCCAAGGATCACAAAGATCAACAACATTTCCCTTATTTCATGTCCACTACATTGGCGTCATTTGTGGGGATCGAATAACAAAGAATTCCCACCCCATTCTTTACCACACAAGCATGGTCAACAGTACAGGACACCGCGATGGTGATAATCACCAGGAGGGGGGTCACAAGCGGTGGCCTTAGGCACGGACGTCCTAGAGGAAGGGGGCGAGGCTGCAGAAACCAGCCCGATCTGAGGGCCACTCCCAGCAGTCTGCAGGCTCCACCAGACTTAGGACTAAGGAGATCATGAATGTTTTGAAGAGGCAAACAACCCTGATTAAGAGATTGCCGACCTCCAGCAAACCACAATGGAAAAGATTGCCAAAATGAATCTTCCGGTACACACCAATACCGAGGAACTTGATGTAGTTCTACCACTTCCCCCACCACTTACAACCTCGATGGCTCCACCACAAAGGATTTCACCTTCCTTTCTCAACTCCTTCCCTACTTCTATGGTCCACCCCGAGCAAAACACCCTGGTGTCCCACCCAGGACATCCTTTCACTAAGGACATAGTGGCTTTTCAGACACCTCAATGTTACCCCTGGCTAGTGAACATCCCTAGGTACATGGGATCGACTGACCCTGTAACATCCCAAATTTAATTCTTAGTGTAAATCATGTTTTGATAGTCTTAGGATAGAAGTAATTATGATATAAGTTAGAAATTGGCCAATTAGACACGCAAACTCAAGTTTAAAACATAGGACTTTGGAGAAATAGAATAACAAGATTGGTAGTTTAGAATGCAAATTCTACCATTGGATATGAAAATAAGGATTTTAGGAAGCTTGCTTCCAAATTTGAGCAAGATCCAACGGGTAACGAAGAAGTTATCTCGATTTGAAGCAGGAAGAAAATAGGAGGAAAATAGGAAAATGAATAAATAGGGTACTGGGCAAATTACTCGAGTCTTTTGGAAAAGACTCGAGTGTTCTGGCTAGTTGGAAAATGAATCTTTCAGGCACTACTCGAGTCTTTGTGAAAAGACTCGAGTGTTTTACAGATTTAGAATTTGAACTCTCAGGTATACTCGAGTCTTTTGGAAAAGACTCGAGTATTTTTAAAGGCAACACTCGAGTCTTTTGGAAAACACTCGAGTGTTTTGTGCAGACAGTCTTAAAAACGTGTTTCAGCCAACAATCTCATTCATAACTCAACTCCACTCTCTCTCCTAGGTCACGAACAGCTCCCCATTCTCTCTCTAGATTTCACCTCAAATCACCATTTCAATCCACAAATAAGCATTGAGAATCAATCCCCAACACATTTAAACACTTAATCTCCCTTCAATCTCTCAAGTTCTTCCTCTCTCAATTCATGGGTATGAGTTAGGGCCAACACCCATTCTTGGTTCTCATCTCTCAAGCTCAAGGTTAAGTGGAATACAAGCTCTATTCCTCCTTTCCTTCATAGATTTCGAATTTCCCCTCCCCAATCTCTAACTAATTTTCCTTTCTTTGGTTTCTAGCTCATTCTCTCTCTCTCCCATAGCTTTGGAACTCTCTCTCTCTCTCTACAAGGGTGAGGTAAGGGAGTGGTTATAGTGAGCATTGGTTTGTTCTAGGGAATAGGTTCAAATTAGTTCATAAGAGCTTGCTAGGATTTATATGTTATTTTGGTGTTATTAAATCCCTAGGATTATGAAGGAATAGATTAGATTGATTTAATTAAAGAAATAAAAAGCAAACTTTGAGAATGCATAGAAATTGGTATGTATTAATGCTAAATGCTCTTTATACTAAATGTTGATTGAATTGGTGAATATGTGTTAATGCGAGTAATTGAATTAATTTGTGAATTAGTTGGAATATGTGTGGATTTTACCTTTATGTGATAATGCAAATAATGTTGCCAACGATTCTAAGTGTGATGTTGTTTTGAATATAAATAAATGGAATTATAAAAATGATTAAAGTTGCAGCTATGATTGATCCTTGGGATACATCGACCCATTAGGTGCCCTGTTAGGTGACAAGTTGCCCATTAGGCACAAGTTACCCAATCCAGGTGCAAGTTACCTATTAGGTCCCGTAAATGCCCCGTTAGGCGGGTGTATCCAATGGATCAATCATGCTGCACAATAATAAAAGTTTTGAAAAGAAAAAATGTGAATGTGATGGTAAAATATTTGAGATGTTGCTTTTAGTCCTAATGGGTGTCAACCGTGGCCTAATAGGTGGCAAGTTACCTGGATTGGGTGAAAGTCCTAGTGGGTGTGAAATGCCCTAACAGGTGCGCTAATCCCTAATGGTAAAGAAAAGATAAAATGATTTGAAAAATGAAGAGATGTGTGTATGTTGTCCTCTGACCGTGAGGAGACATACGATGTTATTTGGGTATGTTAGCCTCTGATTGTGAGGTGACATACGGGGTATGATTTCGAAAGAGTGTATGACTTATGGTTATGAGTTGAAAACTGATAATATGAGTAAGTGAAGATAATGAAAATGGAAGTAAAAAGATGAAAGGTGAAACAAAATGATAAGAAATGAGAAATGTAAAGGAAATTTGAAAGGGATTGCCAAATTGTGAATGCGTGATATGTGCCTGTGGATAAATTGTGCTATATGTTCTAATTGATAATTGTGCTTGGCTTAGTGGGTAATTATGTCTAATGAGAAACTGCTTTCCTATTTCATGTGCAATGCTCACTCCCTTACTATTCTTTACAGGTACAGAGATTGAGGTTGCACAGCCCCCGGCCGAGCAGGTTCACTCTACCTCCCAGGGAGAGTAGGGTTATGGGGATTAGATACTTATATTTTGACCTAAGCCTCCGTATCATTGGATGTGTATGAGCTGTATATGTTTCGTTTTGAGTGAGGCTTAGGATAGTTTATTTTGTGCATGGTTCATGATTCTTTTTTTTGGGCATAGTTGTTGTTATGGCCTCTTGACTTACATACTTAGCATTTTTGCTTACACTCCGACAAACTGATGCAGATATTTTACACTGGAGCCCATGGGGCAACTATGTGATGCATATACATTTATATTTGAGCCCTGTTGGTTCCTGTTGATACTATTTAAATGTGTTTATCAGGTTGAAGATTTAGAAAAGTCCGAAAAACAAACGAAACTCCGTCCGTTTGACGGTTGATTTTCATAATTTAAAAAGGAATTTTTAAGCTCATGTTTTAATATAAGGGGAAATAAGGGTAATTAATCATAAGGTGTTACATTTATGGTATCAGAGCAGTTTCCCTCGGCCTTTTGGAGTGTGGACTCACATCTCCAATGGTTGCTCACCAAGCGAGTAACTAATGTGTTAGTTAAGAGTCTAGGTCCCAGGAATAAAGAGTTTATTTAATTGTTAGTATTAGCAACTTAACGGAATATTTGCTCCATGACTTAGCAGTATGGCGGGACGTCGTGGAGATAATGATCATATGGCTGCTATTTTGGAGAATCTCATGAAGATGAATCAAGATCAGGCCGCCTCCATGGCCCAAATGCAGCAAAATCAGGTGTAAATGCAGCAAACTCAGGCACAGATGCAGCAAGATCATGCAGCAGCTATGGCGCAGTTGCAACAGAATCAAGCTAACAACATTGCCGCAGCAGCAGCGGCAGCAGCGGCGACACTGAACCCTCCACCAGCTCCTGTGGATGTAGATTGGATGTCTAGATTCCGGAAGAATGATCCCCCTCGCTTTGAAGGAGGATTTAATCCAGATGGGGCTCAGAAATGGCTCCAAGAAATGGAGAAGATCCTTCGTTCATTGCAGCCACCGGCAGATCAGCAAGTCAGATTGGTGGAGTATGTTCTGATGAGTGAGGCGAAACACTGGTGGGAGCACCAGAGGAGGAGTTTGGAGGCTGAGAATGAGGTGATAACTTGGGATCTTTTCAAGGTCCGATTCTTGGATAAGTATTTTCCGGAGGATGTTCGGAGGGAGAAAGAATTGGCGTTTCTGAAGCTAGAGCAGGGGAATATGAGTGTTGGGGAATACGCCGCACAGTTTGAATACTTGATCAGATACTCAGGAAGCTATAGGGATGCCGACGAGCGGACCAAGTGTATCAAGTTTGAAGCAGGTTTGGATGCCGATATTAGGACCATATTCACTTACCAGGGCATTGCAAACTTGGCCCAGCTAGTGAATATGACCAGTGCATATGAAAAGGCATTGAAACAGAAAAGGGCAGAGAAGAAGATTAAGGCAGCTCAGCGGGCTGGTCCCATCAGAGGCAAGGGCCCTATTCAGAGATCTAGTCCTTATCCCAATCCTACTATTGCAGCCCCAAGAGGTATTGGGAAGCCAGCAGTTACTATTGGTCCTCCCCCTCTTTGTCAGCATTGTGGGAGGTATCACAGAGGAGTATGCTGGAATATTAGCTCAGGTCGGGGAGAGGGGCTTTGTTTCCATTGTGGATAGCTGGGTCATTTTGCTTCTGTTAGTTCCATGATGATTTTTTTTGATAATGACAAAGTGTTTTGAACAAGATATCATGTGTTGATCAAGTTCAAGTTCAACAAGCAACAACAAACATCAAATGAAGAAGAGAGAAATCAAGCTCATGAAGATGTAGTTTGAGTGTAATTGTAATTGTTTTATCTTTTGCCTCTCAAGCTTCTTAGGTCTTTTATTTGGGTAGAGTTAATAGAGGGTAGTGAATCTCTATCATAGTCATGATTAAATCATAATTTGAGTTTTCACTTAACCTAGAATCAATAGGTGGCTTAAAGGTTTGAAAGGAAAGGTTTAGTTTTGAGAAAACAAGTTTTAAACAAGTATCAGACATGTTTAATCGATTAAGAACATATTTAATCGATTAGTACTCGATTAAGTGAAGATTTAATCGATTAAACACTGCTGAACTGGTTTTTTAAAATACGATTTTCACTTCTCAAAATCAGTTTTCAAGTGCTACAACTTTTGGGTATTCTATATAAACCTTTTCTTAACCTTTGTGATTAATTAGATCACTTTCATAATCAATTTTACAAGAATCAAGCCATTCTATTCTCTCTCAATTTCAAATAGGATTAGATCACTTTTGGGTAGAGGTTAGATTAGAGAGAAGATCAATAGGATTACAAGGCAAGGGTGTGGTATCTCTTGTAGGCTAGCAAGAAGGAAGTCTTGTGAGGCATTTACTTGTAATTTGAGAACTCTAATTGCTCATAGTGAAGAATCTCTCTTGGTTGAAGAGGGGACTAGATGTAGCTTTCAAGCGGATGAAAGTGAACCAGGATAAATCACTGTGTCGTATCTCTATACCCTTAACTCTTTACATTCAAGTCATTGATTGTGTTCTTGGTTGAAAACCTAGAAAAGAGTGATTTTCATAATTGATTGAATTGAATCTTTATTGTTCAAATTAACTTGGGGAAAATCATTTTCATAACCTAGGTAATCAATAAGAATATAGGTGTTAATTGTTTTCGCTGAATCTCTGATTTACGTGTTGATTGATTGATTTTCGTATGCGATTGAAAAGTGATTTTTCAGTTTCTGATAGATTTAATCGATTAAGTGTTCGTTTAATCGATTAAGGACTTTTGAACTTTCAGGTTTAATCGATTAAATTGCAGGTTAATCGATTAAGTGTTGTAGAATTTGCAAAAATCATTTGTTTTGATTGTTTCGATTCATTTCGTTCGAAAATCTTTCAAGGTTTCTTAAACACCTATTCAACCCCCCCCTTCTAGGTGTTTTCCTAGGGTTCCTTAGTTGTTTCAACCACCAATTGCGGTTTCCTCAATTGGTATCAGAGCTCGGTCGAAAGACACGAGCATAAGAGCTTTTTCGTAAAGATCCTTTAAGAAAATCGCAATGGGATTCATACCCTTTGGTGGTGAATGTTATTCAATAAATCGTCCTCCATTGTTTGCCGGAGAAGGCTATGCTTATTGGAAAGTTAGAATGAAAATCTTTATCCAAGCCATAGATAGTGAAATTTGGAAAGTAGTTGAAAAAGGTCCTCATATCCCCTCTAGTTTAGTTGAAGGCGTAGTACATTTGATCCCCGAGGACAAGTGGAAAGATGATGATAGAAAGAAAGTACAATATTATTATAAGGCAAAGAATATCATCACATCCGCTTTATCCTATGACGAGTTCTTTAGAGTTTCTCAATGTTCTAGTGCTAAGGAAATGTGGGACACTTTACAAGTGACTCATGAAGGAACTAGTGAGGTTAGGAGAGCTAGATTGAATGCTTTAATGCGTGATTATGAATTGTTTCAAATGTTTCCAAATGAATCTATTAATGATATGCAAAAGCGTTTTACTCATATTATTAACCATTTAGTTTCTCTTGGTAAGACTTTCTTACAAGGTGAACTTTCTAACAAAGTGTTGAGATGTTTAGACAGGAATTGGCAACCAAAAGTAACGGCTATTGTTGAATCTAAGAATTTGGATGCTATGGATCTAGCAACACTCTTTGGAAAGCTTCAAGAACATGAAATGGAGCTTGGACGATTAAGTATCAATGAAGAGTCAGATAAGAACAAAGGAAGAAAGGGACTTGCTCTTAAAGTCAATAGATCATACAAGAAGAAAGAGAGTTCCGATGATGATGATAGTGAAGATTCCGATTCAGATATTGATGAAAAAGACATGAAACTTTTACTAAGGAAGTTTGACAAGTTTCTAAGGAGAAAAGGAAGGTTGAACAAAGACAAAGGTAAAGAGAAGGATTCTCCACACTACAAGACCAAGACTTCAAAAGAAGGTGTAGTTTGCCATGAATGTGGAAAACCCGGTCATCTCAAGTATTCGTGCTCTAAGTATCTCAAGAAGAAGGAGAAAGAAAAAAAAATTCTAAATCTAAAAGAGCATACATAGTTTGGGATAGTGATGAAGATAACAAGAAAAGCACATCGAGTAGTTCATCGGATAATGAAGAAGCCGCTTGTCTCAACTTGATAACTCTAGTAGATGATGAAGAACAAAGTTCAAATGATGAATCAAGTTATCAAAGCGAGGAAAGCGATGTAAGTCATACTAAATCCGAAATTTCTTCTAAATATGAATTGTTATATAATGCTTATGAAGAAATGCATGAACAACTTGAAAAACTAGTTTTGAAAAACATTGAAAGAAAGAAGCTCATTTTGAAACATCGAAAAGAGATTTTAGAACTTCAAAAACAAGTTGATGAGCTTAATCTTGAAAATTAAACTCTTGATCTTATATATGCTAGTTCTTCTTGTGATTGTGCTAGTAGAGTGAATATTGTGGTTGATTGTGAGAATTGCAAGTTGCTCAAAGATGAAAATGCTATTTTGAAAAATAAGCTTGCAAGTTTCACAAATGCTGATATTAGATTGCGCACATTGTTAAATTTTCAAAGAGAAAATTCAAACAAGTTTGGTTTGGGTTATACTAATGCTAAGAGTAATTCTCATAGAAATGTTGTTGATCTTTCTAAAGTTGATTTCTCAAATGCACCAACATGTTTCTATTGTGGTACTCATGGACATACTTCAAATGTGTGTTATATTAAAGTGCATGGTATACCTAAAGGAGATTTTGTTTGGACGAAAAAGGGTGAAAGTCCCTACACTAACAAAAATGGATCCAAAACCATTTGGATACCAAAAAGCAAAGCATGATTGTTTTGTAGGTATGATTGAAGAGCAAAGGGCTTACAAGTGTTATTCATGCATTTGCATCTTCAATTGGTATTACATTTGCATCTCAAGTGAATGTCCTACAAAGTGGTAAAATGATATTGTTGAATATTTACAATTGTTTAGTCTTCTTAATTGGTATAATTGAATTGTTCTCAAATAGTATTACTTTTCTAAAGTTTAATTGGTATAATTGATATTGATCACTCAATGCTACTAATTTTGATGATTAGATGATTATAATGCTATTATTGTTGTGATATTTCTTTACATTGATGATATCTCAATTGGTATTATGATTTCTTAGTATTTCTATTGGTTCATAATTCATTGTTATATTTTCTTGCCAATTGGTATCACATTTCAAAGTATAGTACTTGTTATATTTCAATTGATAATGGTATGTATTACTTTGAAGAAATAAATGTGAATTTCTCTATTTTGGCTTAGTATTTTATATTTCAATTGGTATATATATTACTTTTTGATAATGTCAAAGGGGGAGAAATGGTATGTTTTGGAGAAATGGTATGTTTTGAAAAATGGGAGAAATGATATGTTTTTGGGAGAAAGGTTGTTTTGTTGTTTTTATGTAGGTTGAGCTAAGTTGTTGAAGATAGGGGGAGAATCAAGCTTCAATCAATTGGATTTCAAATATCAAATGCATTGATTGAGGGGGAGCAAATTTCTCACCAAGTGATCAAATTGTTAAAGCATCAACAACTTCAATAAAATTCAAAACATGGTTTGTCATTTTCAAAAAGAGGGAGATTGTTAGTTCCATGATGAATGTTTTGATAATGACAAAGTGTTTTGAACAAGCTATCATGTGTTGATCAAGTTCAAGTTCAACAAGCAACAACAAACATCAAATGAAGAAGAGAGAAAGCAAGCTCATGAAGACGTAGTTTGAGTGTAATTGTAATTGTTTTATCTTTTGCCTCTCAAGCTTCTTAGGTCTTTTATTTGGGTAGAGTTAATAGAGGGTAGTGAATCTCTATCATAGTCATGATTAAATCATAATTTGAGTTTTCACTTAACCTAGAATCAATAGGTGGCTTAAAGGTTTGAAAGGAAAGGTTTAGTTTTGAGAAAACAAGTTTTAAACAAGTATCAGACATGTTTAATCGATTAAGAACATATTTAATCGATTAGTACTCGATTAAGTGAAGATTTAATCGATTAAACACTGCTGAACTGGTTTTTTAAAATACGATTTTCACTTCTCAAAATCAGTTTTCAAGTGCTACAACTTTTGGGTATTCTATATAAACCTTTTCTTAACCTTTGTGATTAATTAGATCACTTTCATAATCAATTTTACAAGAATCAAGCCATTCTATTCTCTCTCAATTTCAAAGATCAAAGCTTTCTATTTTCATATTCTTTGATCAAGAACCTTTGAATCTCTTATTGTGAATTGTCATAGCTATTGATTGAGATTCATAGGATTGTCATTGTGTTTTCTATTGTGTTGTAATCTTTGCAAGAAGGCAAGCCATCTACAACAACAAAGAAGCCTTCGTGTGTCGTTTATCATCAAGCAAGTTTATTCAAGCAATTGAAGAAGAAGAAAGTCTTGATTGTGAATCAAGCAAAGAGAAGCCTTGGTGTGTGGATTATCATCAAGCAAAGAAGACTTGTTGTGTCGATTATCAACAAGGGGTAGAGGTTAGATTAGAGAGAAGATCAATAGGATTACAAGGCAAGGATGTGGTATCTCTTGTAGGTTAGCAAGAAGGAAGTCTTGTGAGGCATTTACTTGTAATTTGAGAACTCTAATTCCTCATAGTGAAGAATCTCTCTCTGTTGAAGAGGGGACTGGATGTAGCTTTCAAGCGGATGAAAGTGAACCAGGATAAATCACTGTGTCGTATCTCTAAACCCTTAACTCTTTACATTCAAGTCATTGATTGTGTTCTTGGTTGAAAACCTAGAAAAGAGTGATTTTCATAATTGATTGAATTGAATCTTTATTGTTCAAATTAACTTGGGGAAAATCATTTTCATAACCTAGGTAATCAATAAGAATATAGGTGTTAATTGTTTTCGCTGAATCTCTGATCTTACGTGTTGATTGATTGATTTTCGTATGCGATTGAAAAGTGATTTTTCAGTTTCTGATAGATTTAATCGATTAAGTGTTCGTTTAATCGATTAAGGACTTTTGAACTTTCAGGTTTAATCGATTAAATTGCAGGTTAATCGATTAAATTGCAGGTTAATCGATTAAGTGCTGTAGAATTTGCAAAAATCATTTGTTTTGATTGTTTCGATTCATTTCGTTTGAAAATTTTTCAAGGTTTCTTAAACACCTATTCAACCCCCCCCCTTCTAGGTGTGTTCCTAGGGTTCCTTAGTTGTTTCAACCACCAATTGCGGTTTCCTCAGCTTCTCGCTGTCCCAAGAACACTTTGAAGAAAGAAGTTAATATTGCTAAGGCACTGCAAGCTGGTGCAAGTCTGCCCATGCAAAAGGGCAAGGTTTACACTCTGGATGGTGAAGAAGTGACAGAGGAGGACGAGCTGATCAGAGGTACTTGTTCTATTCATGGTAACACCTGAGGAGTATTATTTGATTGCGGAGCATCACATTCTTTTATTTCTCTTAGCTGCATGAAGAGACTAGGGATGTCAACAGTAGAAATGCCTTTTAAGTTGTCAGTCTCTACGCCTACTAACTCGTCTGTTGAGACTAACCAGATGTGTCTAGCATGTCCACTCCGAGTCTTAGAGCGGGATTTCAAGGTGAACCTGATTTGTTTGCCTCTGAAAAAGTTAGACATCATCTTGGGGATGGATTTGATGACTCAACATCATGTGTTGATTAATTGTCGTCAAAAGGCCGTTGTTTTTGGTGACCCTTCTTTATCTTCCATGGATGTTGAGGAAGTTTCTGATGTTAGTCAAATTCCAATTGTCTGCAAATTCCCGGAAGTCTTTCCTGCAGAGATTCCTGGATTGCCCCCTAAAAGAGAAGTAGAGTTTGGTATTGATATAAAGCCCGGTGCCGGCCCAATTTCTATAGCACCATACAGAATGGCACCTCCTGAATTAGAGGAGTTGAAGAAGCAGCTAGAGGAAATGTTGGCCAAGAAGTTGGTTAGGCCAAGTGTATCACCTTAGGGCGCTCCGATCCTTTTTGTTAAGAAAAAGGACGGTAGCCTCCGGATGTGCACGGATTACAGGCAGCTGAATGCAGTGATGGTGAAGAATAAGTATCTGCTCCCTCGCATTGATGATTTGCTTGACCAGCTTCGGGGTGCAGCAGTATTTTCTAAAATTGATCTCCGATCGGGATACCATCAAATTCGTATCCGTGAGGAGGATATTCCTAAAACTGCATTTAGGACGCGGTATGGGCATTTTGAATATGTTGTGATGCCATTTGGTTTGACTAACGCCCCTGCAGTATTTATGGATTATATGAACAGAATCTTCATGCCTTATCTGGATTCTTTTGTAATAGTGTTCATTGATGATATTCTCATCTATTCTAAGAGTCCAAGTGAGCATGAGGAACATTTGAGGATCGTGCTACAGGTTCTCAAAGAAAAACAATTGTATGCAAAGCTTTCCAAGTGTAGCTTTTGGTTGAATGAAGTTCATTTTCTTGGTCATGTTATTTCTGCTCAGGGAGTTGCAGTCGATCCCTCCAAGGTGGAAGCAGTGTTGAAGTGGGAGAGACCCACAACAGTGACAGAAATCAGGAGTTTTCTTGGTATGGCAGGGTATTATCGGAGATTCATTGAAGGATTCTCCAAGCTGGCTCTCCCACTGACTAAGCTAACTAGAAAAGATGTTCCTTATCAGTGGTCCCAACAATGTGAAGACAGTTTCCAAGAGTTGAAGAGGAGACTGACGAGCTCACCTGTTTTAGTTTTACCGGATCCGACCCAACCTTTTGATGTTTATTGTGATGCCTCAAAGCAAGGTTTGGGTTGTGTGCTCATGCAGCAGGGCAAAGTCATAGCGTATGCGTCTAGACAGTTGAGACAGCATGAACAGAACTACCCAACGCACGATCTGGAGTTAGCAGCTGTTGTTTTCGCATTGAAAATTTGGAGACATTATTTGTATGGCACGAAGTTTGAAGTCTTCAGCGATCACAAAAGTCTCCGCTATCTCTTCGATCAGAAAGATTTGAATATGCGACAGAGGAGATGGATGGAGTTTCTGAAAGATTATGATTTCCATCTTCAATACCACCCGGGTAAAGCTAATGTGGTAGCTGATGCGCTAAGTCGCAAGACTCTGCATGTTAGCAACATGATGGTGAAAGAGATGCAGCTGATTCAGGAGTTTAGTGATCTCAATTTGAACGTGCTGGTGAAAGAGAAGAGTATTGTTCTGGAAATGTTACAGGTCACTAATGAGTTGATGGATTTGATAAAGGAAAGGCAAGTAGATGATGAAGAACTCCAGAAGTTGTTAGAAGGAGCAGCAAGTAAAGAGGAACCTGATTTCATCAAGGGTGCTGATGGAATCATCAGATTCAGAGGTAGAATATGTGTTCCAATGGACTTCCAGATTCGAAGAGACATATTATGGGAAGCTCACCAAACAAAAATGAGTTTCCATCCCGGTACCACAAAAATGTATCAGGATTTGAAGAGGATCTATTGGTGGCCAGGGTTGAAGACTGACGTGGCCGATCATGTGTCTCATTGCTTAACTTGTCAGAAGGTAAAAATTGAGCATCAAAAACTAGGGGGTCCTTTGCGATCACTTGATATTACCAAGTGGAAATGGGATAGTATTGCTATGGACTTTGTGTCCGGTTTGCCCAGAACCACTGCTGGGTGTGATGCTGTCTGGGTTGTGGTTGATCGTCTGACAAAAGGTGCTCACTTTATTCCGATGAACATGAAGTACAGTTTGGAAAAGTTGACTCAATTGTACATTCGGGACATAGTGAAGCTACATGGTGTGCCCTCCAGCATAGTATCAGATCGTGACCCAAGGTTCTTATCCAGATTTTGGCAGAGTCTCTAGCAGGCTTTGGGTACCAAGCTGAAATTTAGTACGGCTTACCATCCGCAAACTGATGGGCAATCTGAGCGTACTATTCAGACATTGGAGCAGGTGGGCAACTGGGAGCAGCTTCTGTCGCTTATGGAATTCACTTATAATAACAGTTTCCATTCTAGCATCGGCATGGCACCTTTTGAGGCACTTTATGGCAGGAAGTGTAGAACGCCTCTTTGTTGGTTTCAGATTGGTGAGAATTTGTTGACTGGACCAGAACTTGTGCAAGAGACTACCGAGAAGATCACTATGATTAAGAACAAGATGAAAACTTCTCAGGATCGTCAGAAGAGCTATGCAGATAAGCGTAGGAGACCTCTAGAGTTTGATGAAGGCGATCATGTTTTTCTAAGAGTGTCCCCTACTACAGGAATTGGTTGGGCAATCAAGTCCAAGAAACTGACTCCACGATTTGTTGGTCCTTATCAGATTTTGGAGAAGGTTGGTCCATTGGCATATAGGATCGCCTTACCCCCACATCTTTCCAAACTTCATGATGTTTTCTATGTCTCACAGCTAAGGAAATACATTCATGATCCTTCGCATGTAGTTGCTGTGGATGAATTGCCTTTGAAAGAGAATTTGACCTTTGAAGTTCTACCAATCAGAATTGATGATAGGCGGACTAAACAACTTAGAGGCAAAGAGATCTTGTTGGTGAAGGTAATTTGGAACCTAAACAACGTGGAAGAGGCTACTTGGGAGCTAGGGGACAAAATGAAGGAGTTTTATCCACATTTGTTTCAGGACAACTGAATTTCGAGGACGAAATTCTGGTAAGTGGGAGAGGATTGTAACATCCCAAATTTAATTCTTAGTGTAAATCATGTTTTGATAGTCTTAGGATAGAAGTAATTATGATATAAGTTAGAAATTGGCCAATTAGACACGCAAACTCAAGTTTAAAACATAGGACTTTGGAGAAATAGAATAACAAGATTGGTAGTTTAGAATGCAAATTCTACCGTTGGATATGAAAATAAGGATTTTAGGAAGCTTGCTTCCAAATTTGAGCAAGATCCAACGGGTAACGAAGAAGTTATCTCGATTTGAAGCAGGAAGAAAATAGGAGGAAAATAGGAAAATGAATAAATAGGGTACTGGGCAAATTACTCGAGTCTTTTGGAAAAGACTCGAGTGTTCTGGCTAGTTGGGAAATGACTCTTTCAGGCACTACTCGAGTCTTTGTGAAAAGACTCGAGTGTTTTACAGATTTAGAATTTGAACTCTCAGGTATACTCGAGTCTTTTGGAAAAGACTCGAGTATTTTTAAAGGCAACACTCGAGTCTTTTGGAAAACACTCGAGTGTTTTGTGCAGACAGTCTTAAAAACGTGTTTCAGCCAACAATCTCATTCATAACTCAACTCCACTCTCTCTCCTAGGTCACGAACAGCTCCCCATTCTCTCTCTAGATTTCACCTCAAATCACCATTTCAATCCACAAATAAGCATTGAGAATCAATCCCCAACACATTTAAACACTTAATCTCCCTTCAATCTCTCAAGTTCTTCCTCTCTCAATTCATGGGTATGAGTTAGGGCCAACTCCCATTCTTGGTTCTCATCTCTCAAGCTCAAGGTAAGTGGAATACAAGCTCTATTCCTCCTTTCCTTCATAGATTTCGAATTTCCCCTCCCCAATCTCTAACTAATTTTCCTTTCTTTGGTTTCTAGCTCATTCTCTCTCTCTCTCTCCCATAGCTTTGGAACTCTCTCTCTCTCTCTACAAGGGTGAGGTAAGGGAGTGGTTATAGTGAGCATTGGTTTGTTCTAGGGAATAGGTTCAAATTAGTTCATAAGAGCTTGCTAGGATTTATATGTTATTTTGGTGTTATTAAATCCCTAGGATTATGAAGGAATAGATTAGATTGATTTAATTAAAGAAATAAAAAGCAAACTTTGAGAATGCATAGAAATTGGTATGTATTAATGCTAAATGCTCTTTATACTAAATGTTGATTGAATTGGTGAATATGTGTTAATGCGAGTAATTGAATTAATTTGTGAATTAGTTGGAATATGTGTGGATTTTACCTTTATGTGATAATGCAAATAATGTTGCCAACGATTCTAAGTGTGATGTTGTTTTGAATATAAATAAATGGAATTATAAAAATGATTAAAGTTGCAGCTATGATTGATCCTTGGGATACATCGACCCATTAGGTGCCCTGTTAGGTGACAAGTTACCCATTAGGCACAAGTTACCCAATCCAGGTGCAAGTTACCTATTAGGTCCCGTAAATGCCTCATTAGGCGGGTGTATCCAATGGATCAATCATGCTGCACAATAATAAAAGTTTTGAAAAGAGAAAATGTGAATGTGATGGTAAAAGAGTTGAGATGTTGCTTTTAGTCCTAATGGGTGTCAACTGTGGCCTAATAGGTGGCAAGTTACCTGGATTGGGTGAAAGTCCTAGTGGGTGTGAAATGCCCTAACAGGTGCGCTAATCCCTAATGGTAAAGAAAAGATAAAATGATTTGAAAAATGAAGAGATGTGTGTATGTTGTCCTCTGACCGTGAGGAGACATACGATGTTATTTGGGTATGTTAGCCTCTGATTGTGAGGTGACATACGGGGTATGATTTCGAAAGAGTGTATGACTTATGGTTATGAGTTGAAAACTGATAATATGAGTAAGTGAAGATAATGAAAATGGAAGTAAAAAGATGAAAGGTGAAACAAAATGATAAGAAATGAGAAATGTAAAGGAAATTTGAAAGGGATTGCCAAATTGTGAATGCGTGATATGAGCCTGTGGATAAATTGTGCTATATGTTCTAATTGATAATTGTGCTTGGCTTAGTGGGTAATTATGTCTAATGAGAAACTGATTTCCTATTTCATGTGCAATGCTCACTCCCTTACTATTCTTTACAGGTACAGAGATTGAGGTTGCACAGCCCCCGGCCGAGCAGGTTCACTCTCACTCCCAGGGAGAGTAGGGTTATGGGGATTAGATACTTATATTTTGACCAAAGCCTCCGCATCATTGGATGTGTATGAGCTGTATATGTTTCTTTTTGAGTGAGGCTTAGGATAGTTTCTTTTGTGCATGGTTCATGATTCTTTTTTTGGGCATAGTTGTTGTTATGGCCTCTTGATTTACATACTTAGCATTTTTGCTGACACTCCGACAAACTGATGCGGATGTTTTACACTGGAGTCCATGAGGCAACTATGTGATGCATATACATTTATATTTGAGCCCTGTTGGTTCCTGTTGATGCTATTTAAATGTGTTTATCAGGTTGAAGATTTAGAAAAGTCCGAAAAACAAACGAAACTTCGTCCGTTTGACGGTTGATTTTCATAATTTAAATAGGAATTTTTAAGCTCATGTTTTAATATAAGGGGAAATAAGGGTAATTAATCATAAGGTGTTACAGACCCAACCAACCACATCGCCAACTATGAATCGGCGATGGTCTACTATGGCGCGGGGGACAACATGAAGTGTCGGGCCATCTCACTGACTCTGGATGAAGGTGTACTTACTTGGTTCAACACCCTGGCACCAAGATCTGTCCGATCATGGGACAAACTAAAAGGTGCCTTCTTAAACAGGTATTCAATCAGCATGACTCCCCCCAAATCGGACCATACCTTGATGGGGATAACACGAAAAACGGGGGAAACACTGAGAGAATATCTAACTAGATTCATGAACGAGGACAGCCACATCACAGGGCTAGAAGCGGGGGTCTCGGTCCTTCTTTGCATCCAAGGTCTCCTTCGCGGAGTATTCCGGAACTCCTTGATCGGAAAGCCTCCCAAGAACTTGAATGAGCTCCTAGAGATATCTTGGAAGTTTGTTAACCTAGAGGACTTCCACCGAGGCCAAGCATCCAAAATCGCGAAAAAAGAAAACCAGACCCCAAGGAGGAAGGATGAGAAACCTAGGGATGACAAGAGGCCAAGGGGAGACAGAAAAGGCCCCCCGACGGGAAAGTACGAAGAGTACACTCCCCTGACCATCCCGAGGAGTTAAATTCTCAGAGAAACAATGACAACTGAAATGAGGAATATAAGAAGGCCTCCCACCTTGAAGAAAGCACACCAAAAAGATAGGTCCCGATATTGTAATCACCACGGCGGTTATGGCCATACCACTGACCATTGCACATGGTTAAGGGACCACGTAGAAGAGATGATCAGAAACAGAAAACTCCGACGATACATCAAGGAGGCGGTCGAACGGAGAGAAAGAAGAAGAAACATGTCACCACCAAGGAGCAAAAGGAGGAGCACCACACCTCCAAAACCCATCCAAAGAGAAAGAGAGAGAAGCAACACCCCAAGAGAAACAAACAACAACTCGACTGGAGTAAATCTGATCGAGGAATCTGAGGCATCCCCAGACGATTACCTGGTCACTGTAATTGTGGGGGGATTTGCCAGCGGGGGAGAGAAGAGGGCGGATAGAAAAAGATTCATAAAGCAAGTGCTATCCGTGACCAACAGACCTATACAGAAAAAAGAAACTAGGAAAAACATCCCATTAAGCTTCGGAGATGAGGACTTCGAAGATATATTGCTGAACCATGACGATCCCATGATCGTCACAACACGTATCGGAAAATACCAGGTGGAGAGACTCCTGGTAGACCAAGGAAGTTCCGTGGATATCATCTTCCTCCCTCTCTTAAAAGCAATGAAGCTGAAGGAATCAGACTTGACTCCCTCCGAGGGGAACCTAATCGGCTTTATAGGGGATGCAATCATTCCCCTCGGCCACATTCATTTGCCAATTTGCATGGGAATCGGGATGTAACATTCCAATTTAATTCAGGAAATTTAAATTTTTATTAATGAAAATGTTGAAAATACAAATTGTTTTGTAACAAATAGCTAGGATTTACAACTTGATATGAGAACAATAAATGAAGGAAAGTGGCCTTTCTGCGTCTTCTGTGATGTGAAACCCTGGTTCTTAGCTTCTACAAGCCTTAGCTAAAATGTTAAACCACAAGGGAGTGAAATTTTTTTTCATAATAGAATAGAAATTAAGAATTGAAATTAAGTAAATAACACTGATAAGAATTCAATTATCAACTCATTAAGCTACTAAGTTCATACACCTTTGTCTTTGACCTTTCTGATTATGAAAAGAAAATTCCTAGTTTCATTTTTTTTCCATATATTTAGTTCATTTTTACTATCTTACTAATGTTTCCTTTATAATGTTATTAGTAATTCCGTTTATACCACTTTAACACAATTCTCACAAATTTCACCTTGGTCTTTATATTTTGTTCATAATATACAATCATTAATTTAATATTATTTTCTTCAAGCATTATGCAAAATATAGTTTTAGAATTTATATAAGTATAAAGTCACACTTTTTTGTGTATTTTAATTATCATTATTGTACCAATTATTTGTATTGGCATTTCATCGAACGTAACATCCCTAATTTTAATCCCTAATATAATTATAAGTTTTAATGAATTAAATATTTGTTTCTTGAAATCAATCATTTAGTTGTTGGGTACTTTCATAAAAGATACATTATGTTAACTTACGAGTATATTTAATTATATTTCAAAGTAAATTCTTTTGAAACAATTGCCCTATATTAAAATATACTTTATATGTTTTACTTTACTTTTGATATATTTCATACGAAAATATTTTATTTGAAATATTTATAAGTTTCTTACTTTATAATTTTTAATTCTAGTATTTAAATTGATTATTGGTATTTTGAGTTTTAAAATAAAAGAGTAAGTAAGTATATGTGTAGGTATGTGTTGAAAAAAAAAAAGAATTGAGAAGAAGAAAACGTGTTGTGGGTGTGTGATGTGCCCTAGTTTCCTTCTTCTTCTCTAAGGACCAGCCGCCACCCTACCCCCCCCCCCCCCCATAGCTTCAACCTTCGACTCTTCCTCCCCATGGCCAATCTTCACAAAAATTTACTCCTTCTCCTGAGGCCACCGTCCCAGTCTCTCTATCTTCCTCTCTAAAGTCGTCACTCTCCCTCTCCGGCGCTTTCTCTCTCTCCTCCTTGGACCGCCGGCGCCGCACCACACCATCACCGCCATGACCTTCTCTTCCCTCGCGCCTCTCTCTTGTCAGCCACCATCGTGTGTCCCCGCCTCCATCGCGATTCGCGACTTGGTGCTCTAGGGCCGCCGCCGCCGCTGCTCCTCCATGGAAGAGGTCCCTGTACGCGATTTCTCTTTCTCCCTCTTCGAACCGCCGTCTCTTGTTTTTGGCCGCCGCTGCCGCCTCTTGGGTACTCCTACAGTCACGGTTTTGATCGCGAACCATGGTCATGGAGCAGCCTCAACCTTCGCACCTCTTGTCACCGGCGTCGGCTACGGGTGCAAATCGAACCGCCAATCTTTGCTCTTGCTGGGGGCTGTGTTGATAGTTCACTTCAGACCCATTTACGGTGAACCGGACATGGGTGGAGCCTATGAACCGAACCGATCTTCTTTGTTCCTTCAAAAGCTGAATTAAGGTTAAATCCCTAATACTTTTCTAACTTATCTACGTTGTGTTTTAATGTTTATATTAATACTAATCTTAATGCTATTGGTACTAATTATTTAATATTAAACTGTTTTTGGAAATTAAACTTGTATTATAGTTTATATTGATTTTAATTACGTTGTTATTGGTGATGACTTTAATTGCTTACTTGATTTATAATAACGTCAAATTAAACGTATGCCGAATAATGAGTTTCTTTAAAATTATATTTTGTTAAATATGTGGATTCCTAAGTAAGTGAGCTGTCGCTTAGCTTGGTTGAGTTGTCCCTGAGCTAAACGACACTTCAGTTAATTAGGAAACTAATTTAGTCGACATGATATTAATTCGAGTTAGGACGTTGAACATTAATTTCAAACTGAAGGGAAGTATAAGTGTTTTGATGTTGTAATAGTGATTTGGACTTATTTTTGATTCGAGAACGCTTCCTTTTAGTTCGAAATTAATCGTGTCAAGTAACACTATTTGATTTTGTAACTTAAAACTAAAATTTCTTTACTTTAATGTATTTCTGACGAATATGTTACTTTTGAAAGTTAGCGTACTTTTAACAAAAAGATCTAGTATTTTATTGAGAAAGCAATGGTCTTAAGTTTAAATTTCTATTTGACCTTGATTTATGATGTTTCGAGATTAACTTGTCACGAATTCCAAATTAAAGTTACCTAACTTTAAACGTATTCTAACGATTCTATTAGCCTGGAGGTTAAATGCTTTTCAATAAGAAACTGCACTACTTTATTGAGAAAACAACGATTTTAATTTGAAAACTTCATGTTAATTGTTGAGATTTTAAATTGAGATGATTTTGGCGCAATGAATTGATTTCTATTTGATTTAATAATATAGTCAAACGATGAAGGACTCTATGACCAATTAAAATGCGAGCAACGAACCGCGTAATGCCGTGAGTAGAAACAGGATCCCCTCGTCGTGCCTCGAAACAGGTTCTGGTAGAACCCCAAGGTAAGGGGTTCTTTACCTTGCTTTAGGGAGTATTTTCTAATTAGCTCATAGTGCTTGCTAAGAGTATATGTATATATTTGGTTTGGAATTTAGATAGTTATTATAGGCTTAACAATCAAGAATGAAATTAAATGAAATAGTTGTTAAATTGATATAGGTGATAAATTTTGTATGCTAAGTGCTAAATGTCATTATTTATGTCTAACTGAAGTATATGGAGACTTGGTTGGTAACTATAAATGATTATATATGATGGTTGTTATGTATGTTAGAAAAAGTATAGAGTTGTGCTATTTTGTGAATGATTACGGTGATTTATATTTGAATGGGTGATGTGGTGTTTGTTAATATATATTGGAATTTGGAATATAAAAGGATAATGATTATAAAAATTGAAAATGGAAATGGTTGTCTTGTTGGAAGTTCCCTTTATAATTGGAATTCATAACTATAGAGTTGGTGAAATTGATAAGTTACTGAATGTGTTTTCAAAGAAATGAAAGATGTGAAGTAAGATATTGAAAGATTTAAAGAACAAAGAGTGTGTGATCAATATCTTGTAAGACGTTGTCCGAAGGAGACTGTACGCATAGATCGCGTAAGACGCACTTGATGCGCAGCTGTAAGACGTTGCCCGAAGGAGACTGTATGCAACGATGGACACACACACCATATATTAATTAAAGATATAATTGGATTGTGCCTCTCCAGATCTTGTAAGATGTTGTCCGTAGGAGACTGTACGCATTGATCGCGTAAGACGCACTTGATGCGCTGCTGTAAGACGTTGTCCGAAGGAGACTGTACGCAATGATGGATGCACCTTCCGATTGTGGAATCCAGGTCTTGTAAGACGTTGTCCGTAGGAGACTGTACGCATAGACCGCGTAAGACACACATTGTGTGCAGCTGTAAGACGTTGTCCGAAGGAGACTGTACGCAATGATGGAAATCCATGTAATAAATTATAAAAATCTTTGCAAAACTCAAAGAGTATATGAATATAAAGGAATTGTGAAGTTAAATAAGAAATGTGAAAGTATAACATTTTCATAAGTTTGAAATGTAAGAAATATTGAATTTAAGGAAAATTACCAAGAAAACCTAGTGTTAATGATATGAAAATAATTGAACTGATTGAGAATGCTTATTGAACTATGTGCAATATATGGCTAAATGTGTTTGACTTAGTAGGTCATTATGTCTGGTTAGACACTACTTTCTACTTCATGTGTAAAGCTCACCCTTACAACCATTTTTCAGGTACTAAGCTTGGAGCTTGCACAGTTTTTGGCCGAGTAGGATTACCCTCCACCACCTGGAGTGGTCATGTATCACGAGTGAATTAAAGTATTAATTAAGTTAAAGATGAATATTTTGTAATTTAAAAAAAATGTATTAGTTGTACGCCCTCGCTTGGATTATGTTGGGCATTAGGCTTAATTATGTGTTTTGAGTAAATGTTATGTTGTAAAATATTCTGGTCTGGACAGGTACAAGATTGGAAATTTTGGTAAAGTCCGAAATACAGAGGGAACTCTGCCGGATTTTTATCGAAATTTTCAAGTCCATATTTTTATAAAACTTAATTTAACTAAATAATTGTGAGGGTGTTACATTGTGGTATCAGAGCAGTTTCTCCTCGGCCTTTGGAATTGTGAATTACTCCTATTGTGTTACTCATCAAGCGAGTAACTTGTAGTTAGTAACAGAATTAGTTTAGGACTTAGCCATGTCTTGCTAGCATTATAATAAAAATGGTTGTGAATTATAGCGTAGTGAACATTGGAGATTTCATTTAATTTTGTTTAAAGTGTTTGAGACTTACCAAGCAAAGCCTGAAATCTTGTAAAAAATAATGGGTCATATTTAGAAGTGGAGAATGACTGGACTAAGGAAAGACAATACCCCAACGGGCTAGAGCACTAAGTTGCTACCCCACCGGGAGCAAGTAATCTTTAGTCTCGGACCAAGTGAGCCAATTCTAAACGTGACAACACAAATCAAGACTTCGGTATTTTTGAACTTGAAGTGAAATCAGGAAAATTTTCTAAAAGTTATTTAACCAAAACTTAGGCGACATGAGTATGGTCTTCTCACTGATATGGTGTATACTCGAGACTGATCACCTCAAATATACATCTATTGGGAGATATAATCATCTAGTCCTTAGGTTTCGGTAAACATTTTGAAACTTTGTAAAGTCTAAAGGAAATGAAGAATTGAAACGGATATATGAATTAGTATGATTAGTAAACTCGTTTAGAATAGCCTAGGTGTTGGACCTTGATGATGAATAGGATGTTTTATGATATGAATGAAGGTTAATGTTGTAGAACTTAGTAATTTTCACTTGTAGGTGGTTTTAGTAAATGATAGTTGCACTACTCCGTTAGCGTTGAGATTTTGTAGAATGCTTATTTATGTTATAACATTTGATTCTGGAAAGTTGCATGTGATTTGATGATGATTCGCTAATTAATTAGGATCCTTGGGTCTTAAAATGTTTGTCGGGAAATCGGGGTTTTACATAAAATGGAGAACTGGATTTTGGACTTGGAATACTCATTTGATTTGAAAATTGTTACTTAAGCATCCTAAGGTTAAATTACTGTTTCATGTAAAACTTCAAGCTAATCGGAGCAAGTTAGTGTTTTAAATAAATCGAGTCTAACGTGCTCCGATCGGTCTGAAAATTTTACATAACCTTTAGCTAAGTATATATGATGTCCCTGTAAATTTTGAGGTCATTTGGAGTTTGTCTACTATTTTAAATAACTCCGATTTAGGTTCAGCTCCCGATGTTTACAATGTTTCCGACAAGTGGTCGCAGCGTTAAAACTGAACCTAACGGACTCCGATCGACCTGAAAATTTACCACAATGTTCTTTTATATGTAGGGACACTACTTGTAAATTTTCAAGGAAATTGGAATTGAATTGGTATTTTTTCAAAAATGCATTTTGTTGCAGCCATGTAATTTTTTCGGTTCTAGGACTTTCGGGCAAATAATGGAAACCATACCTCCCGAACTCCTTTTGAACTAATTTTCGGATATGTTGCCTTTGAATATCTGCATGTGTATCGTGAAAAATTCCAAGTAAAAAAAAAATGAGTCAATATGATATGAGTTCTATATATGTCTTGAATGTGTATGTTTAAACTTTTAGTGATTTTTTTTTAATTTGTTTATTGTGAACTTCATGCTAGTGTGTGATCAATGACATGGCTGAATATTATGAATTAAATTGTGATATATGGTAGGATAGACTTGGTATGTTTAGGAATATGATGTTTGTTGTGGTTTGAGATATGAGAATAGGCATTGCATGTTGCACACATCTAGACATAAAGTAAGAAATAATAAGAAATAAATGAACTGAGTCCAAGGCAATGATTCTAGAAAAGAGTTAAAGCTTAGCATAGAAATCCCTAGAGTTCCAATTCTCATTCATGCCTGTCTAAATTCTTGAATTATCGAACCTTGATTCTCCCATAGTAGGTTCCTGTATTGTTTCCCATAGGTTCGATCTTAGATGATTAATACTATGTCGACCCTTTCCAAGGATGTCAGCATAGGTTGAGAGAGCTTTATCTCTTGTTTGGACTTTTGATAACGTAACCTCCTAGGGCTTGATTGAACCAACAATCGGAAATAGGTTGGAGAAACACCAAACAGTATCGCCCTAGGAGCGTCATAAGTGGGGGAGTGAATCCGAAAAGAGTTAGGATCATAGTTAGAGGTCCTGTTTAAGTGATGGTCATCCATTCTTTTGAACCAATCGGAATTTCGGGGACGAAATTCTCCTAAGTGAGGGAGAACTGTAACATCCCTAATTTTAATCCCTAATATAATTATAAGTTTTAATGAATTAAATATTTGTTTCTTGAAATCAATCATTTAGTTGTTGGGTACTTTCATAAAAGATACATTATGTTAAATTACGAGTATATTTAATTATATTTCAAAGTAAATTCTTTTGAAACAATTGCCCTATATTAAAATATACTTTATATGTTTTACTTTACTTTTGATATATTTCATACGAAAATATTTTATTTGAAATATTTATAAGTTTCTTACTTTATAATTTTTCATTCTAGTATTTAAATTGATTATTGTTATTTTGAGTTTTAAAATAAAAGAGTAAGTAAGTATATGTGTAGGTATGTGTTGAAAAAAAAAGAATTGAGAAGAAGAAAACGTGTTGTGGGTGTGTGCTGTGCCCTAGTTTCCTTCTTCTTCTCTAAGGACCAGCCGCCACCCTACCCCCCCTTAGCTTCAACCTTCGACTCTTCCTCCCCATGGCCAATCTTCACAAAAATTTACTCCTTCTCCTAAGGCCACCGTCCCAGTCTCTCTATCTTCCTCTCTAAAGCAGTCACTCTCCCTCTCCGGCGCTTTCTTTCTCTCCTCCTTGGACCGCCGGCGCCGCACCACACCATCACCGCCATGACCTTCTCTTCCCTCGCGCCTCTCTCTTGTCAGCCACCATCGCGTGTCCCCGCCTCCATCGCGACTCGCGACTTGGTGCTCTAGGGCCGCCGCCGCCGCTGCTCCTCCATGGAAGAGGTCCCTGTACGCGATTTCTCTTTCTCCCTCTTCGAACCGCCGTCTCTGCTGCCTGTTTTTGGCCGCCGCTGCCGCCTCTTGGGTACTCCTACAGTCACGGTTTTGATCGCGAACCATGGTCATGGAGCAGCCTCAACCTTCGCACCTCTTGTCACCGACGTCGGCTACGGGTGCAAATCGAACCGCCAACCTTTGCTCTTGCTGGGGGCTGTGTTGATAGTTCACTTCAGACCCATTTACGGTGAACCGAACATGGGTGGAGCCTATGAACCGAACCAATCTTCTTTGTTCCTTCAAAAGCTGAATTAAGGGTAAATCCCTAATACTTTTCTAACTTCTCTACGTTGTGTTTTAATGTTTATATTAATACTAATCTTAATGCTATTGGTACTAATTATTTAATATTAAACTGTTTTGGAAATTAAACTTGTATTATAGTTTATATTGATTTTAATTACGTTGTTATTGGTGATGACTTTAATTGCTTACTTGATTTATAATAACGTCAAATTAAACGTATGCCGAATAATGAGTTTCTTTAAAAGTATATTTTGTTAAATATGTGGATTCCTAAGTAAGTGAGCTGTCGCTTAGCTTGGTTGAGTTGTCCCTGAGCTAAACGACACTTCAGTTAATTAGGAAACTAATTTAGTCGACATGATATTAATTCGAGTTAGGACGTTGAACATTAATTTCAAACTGAAGGGAAGTATAAGTGTTTTGATGTTGTAATAGTGATTTGGACTTATTTTTGATTCGAGAACGCTTCCTTTTAGTTCGGAATTAATCGTGTCAAGTAACACTATTTGATTTTGTAACTTAAAACTAAAATTTCTTTACTTTAATGTATTTCTGACGAATATGTTACTTTTGAAAGTTAGCGTACTTTTAGCAAAAAGATCTAGTATTTTATTGAGAAAGCAATGGTCTTAAGTTTAAATATCTATTTGACCTTGATTTATGATGTTTCGAGATTAACTTGTCTCGAATTCCAAATTAAAGTTACCTAACTTTAAACGTATTCTAACGATTCTATTAGCCTGGAGGTTAAATGCTTTTCAATAAGAAACTGCACTACTTTATTGAGAAAACAACGATTTTAATTTGAAAACTTCATGTTAATTGTTGAGATTTTAAATTGAGATGATTTTGGCGCAATGAATTGATTTCTATTTGATTTAATAATATAGTCAAACGATGAAGGACTCTGTGACCAGTTAAAATGCGAGCAACGAACCGCGTAATGCCGTGAGTAGAAACAGGATCCCCTTGTCATGCCTCGAAACAGGTTCTGGTAGAACCCCAAGGTAAGGGGTTCTTTACCTTGCTTTAGGGAGTATTTTCTAATTAGCTCATAGTGCTTGCTAAGAGTATATGTATATATTTGGTTTGGAATTTAGATAGTTATTATAGGCTTAACAATCAAGAATGAAATTAAATGAAATAGTTGTTAAATTGATATAGGTGATAAATTTTGTATGCTAAGTACTAAATGTCATTATTTATGTCTAACTGAAGTATATGGAGACTTGGTTGGTAACTAGAAATGATTATATATGATGGTTGTTATGTATGTTAGAAAAAGTATAGAGTTGTGCTATTTTGTGAATGATTACGGTGATTTATATTTGAATGGGTGATGTGGTGTTTGTTAATATATATTGGAATTTGGAATATAAAAGGATAATGATTATAATAATTGAAAATGGAAATGGTTGTCTTGTTGGAAGTTCCCTTTATAATTGGAATTCATAAATATAGAGTTGGTGAAATTGATAAGTTACTGAATGTGTTTGCAAAGAAATGAAAGATGTGAAGTAAGATATTGAAAGATTTAAAGAACAAAGAGTGTGTGATCCAGATCTTGTAAGATGTTGTCCGAAGGAGACTGTACGCATAGATCGCGTAAGACGCACTTGATGCGCAGCTGTAAGACGTTGTCCGAAGGAGACTGTACGCAACGATGGACACACACACCATATATTAATTAAAGATATAATTGGATTGTGCCTCTCCAGATCTTGTAAGACGTTGTCCGTAGGAGACTGTACGCATTGATCGCGTAAGACGCACTTGATGCGCTGCTGTAAGACGTTGTCCGAAGGAGACTGTACGCAATGATGGATGCACCTTCCGATTGTGGAATCCAGGTCTTGTAAGACGTTGTCCGTAGGAGACTGTACGCATAGACCGCGTAAAACACACATTGTGTGCAGCTGTAAGACGTTGTCCGAAGGAGACTGTACGCAATGATGGAAATCCACGTAATAAATTATAAAAATCTTTGCAAAACTCAAAGAGTATATGAATATAAAGGAATTGTGATGTTAAATAAGAAATGTGAAAGTATAACATTTTCATAAGTTTGAAATGTAAGAAATATTGAATTTAAGGAAAATTACCAAGAAAACCAAGTGTTAATGATATGAAAATAATTGAACTGATTGAGAATGCTTATTGGACTATGTGCAATATATGGCTAAATGTGTTTGACTTAGTAGGTCATTATGTCTGGTTAGACACTACTTTCTACTTCATGTGTAAAGCTCACCCTTACAACCATTTTTCAGGTACTAAGCTTGGAGCTTGCACAGTTTTTGGCCGAGTAGGATTACCCTCCACCACGTGGAGTGGTCATGTATCACGAGTGAATTAAAGTATTAATTAAGTTAAAGATGAATATTTTGTAATTTAAAAAAAAATGTATTAGTTGTACGCCCTCGCTTGGATTATGTTGGGCATTAGGCTTAATTATGTGTTTTGAGTAAATGTTATGTTGTAAGATATTCTGGTCTGGACAGGTACAAGATTGGAAATTTTGGTAAAGTCCGAAATACAGAGGGAACTCTGCCGAATTGTTATCGAAATTTTCAAGTCCATATTTTTATAAAACTTAATTTAACTAAATAATTGTGAGGGTGTTACATCGAACACCTTGTCTACATTTAATTTTGATTGATTAAAGTTGTGAGTTTTATAAATTAATTCAAGACTTTAAAGGTTTATTCCATATGCACAGGCATATGGTACACAGAATCAACTATCCTAGGGTTCAATCCATAATATTCAGTAAGTATTTACTAATTCCAAAACCTAAATTCTATTCTAAAAGAAAAGAGTTCATCCCTTACCTCAAGGGAGAAGAAAAATCAACTCCAGAGCACTTGGTTATATAGATTAGTTCCTAGAGTCCTGCTTCTTTGGCTTGGTTGAGGAAAACTTCAATAACATAAAGGGATCATAGCTACTTTAAGGAGAGTAAATGAAAAAGAGAGGGAATTTGTTGGAGGAATATGAAGACAAGAGTTAGAATTGGTGGAAAGGAGTTTAGTGATGTTAATTCATGGTGTTGGAGTTGGATTTGTAGAGGTTTAGGCTTGTTGGTGCAAGAAAATTAGGTTTGATGCATGAATATGGGGGGAGTGGTGCAGATTTGGGTCGGCTGGTGCTGGTGCTGGTGCTGCTGGGAGTGAGGTTGGTGCGGTTGGCTAGAAATGGCGCACCATTTCTGGTGCTAGCGCTCCTTTATAGCACCAGCACACCTGGGCGCGCTACTCCGTGCGCCTGGGCGCGCCATTTTTCTGAAAACTTCTGGTGCGCGCGAGACAGTTCTGGTGTTGCATGTTTTCCGTGCACCAGGTGCGCCTGAGCGCACCAACCCGCGCACCTGAGCGTGTAGCCATCTGTGGCACCAAAATTTTCAGCACCGGTGCGTCTGGGCGCACCGGCTCATGCCCGGACACACCGGTTCGTCCCAAAACTCCGATTTTCAGATTTTTAGCCCGTTTTAATGAATTTTAACCATTCTTAACCCTAAATCAAACTCATATAACATTAATTTACATCTCCAACCATATTTACTATGTTACTTTTTATTAAAGTTTCGAACACAAAACCCCAAAAATTCTTACAAACGATCTTCGAATGCACTAGTAATTTCTTGTGCTTACCCACATGGCTTAAGGTAGCCTTCCAACTCCTTTTTCCACTATATTAATCTTTGGTAAGGGATCAACTAGTCGGATTATATCCCAAGCTTCTGAATCCTAGTTTGTTTCCTAAGCTTCATTACACCCGATTGTAATGAGACTTCCCTAGTTAATGCTTGCTCCCTTCTCTGGTTTTTAATCTATATTTTGGCATCCTCTCCTCCAACTCCTAACTAAACTTACTATACACCGGACACACCCAAATTCTTGTGATTCCGATACGTAAATACGTCTTATAAGTCTTAATCGGACGATTGTAATACTTTATCCTAATTATTATTCGTTCAAACTTCTCTTCAGTCGATTTTTCTTAACTTAAGCGCACACATATAATCATGACTATCAAGTTAAGAGATTTAGGTCATCGCATCCCTCAAGTCTTAACCGGTTTCACCGCCTTGAACATGTTACAATTATTTCTCCGAATCGACCGCTTGTTAATTTCTTAATTCTTATTCTATATTTATTCTACTGTAATAACCTTCATCCATCTTCTGTTACCTAAGATGTTCCTTTAATCCTTGTTACTCCTGCTTTCCTTGCTTAACGACGTACACAATTTAAATGTTCATTTGAGATTAATCCACACTACTCTTCCACATAAGTTAAATTGATACATACATATATAATTATAATTATTAGGTAATGAAAAAATAGGTCGTTACAATACTCCCCCACTTGTAGGAATTTCGTCCTCGAAATTTGGCTAAAGAGTGGTGGGGTGAGACTTTCCAATTCCATTGTCCATTGAACGTTCATTCTAATAATTCGCATACATGACCAACATGTATTGTGGAACTGCTCGGATAGTGTGCACACAACGTCACCAAGACGTAACAACATTCCCAAATGTTGCCCACATTACCAAAATGTGTCATCGAGCCAGTCACCACCGAATTATCCCCAACCTTTCACCATGCATGTATGCACATAAAATTATACACTAAGATTAACCAATAATCTTATTATGTGCATCCGATATTATTCCTTCAGTGAGTTAAACTGTTGTTAATACTTCCCTAATCCTTTTATTGGAACATGATACCTTTCCCACAAGCATAATTGATCTTAATCGACATTCCATCAGGTATGTTGGAAAAAGTTGTTTTCTGTCTCTAGTCCCAAAATACTCGAGTAGATTCTCCTAGACTCGAGTGTTTCTTAGTTTTGCAGAACAATACTCGAGTGTTCCTCCTGGAACTCGAGTGTTCATACATTTTCCAGAAAAACTTTCAAACTTCATCAAGATACTCGAGTGTTCTCCATGAAACTCGAGTGTTCTTAAGTTTTCCAGAAGTATCTTTAAAATTCATCAGAATACTCGAGTGTTCCTCATGAATACTCGAGTGTTCTTGAGTTTTTCAGAAATACCTTTAAAATTCCCCAGAATACTCGAGTGTTCCTCATGAATACTCGAGTGTTCTTGAGTTTCCCAGAAAATCAATTTTCCCAAAACCAGCAGAATACTCGAGTATCACCCATAATACTCGAGTGTTTGCAGACAGACAACATTGAAATTTGAGTTTTAACATACCATTTTCGATTATAGGCCATTCCAGTCCAAACCAAAGATCAATCTAGCTTACATTACACATTTTATACATGCTCCAATACTGAATTAACAACATCTAACACTGAATCACAGGATTTCACCAATTATGCATAAAATCCAATTTTTCCACAACTTAACATACCAAAATATATTCTACACATATTCATCACATTTTCAGCTTTGGTACACCTTGCATGTGACCAAATAAACATGTCCAAACTCTCATTGAACCCAGAAGAGGCCTCCAAGCCTCAAACCTATTTCCAACTATGCCCATGGAGTCATTTATTGACTCCCATCCTAATTTCACATAATTTAAACTTATTCTAGTGAATTAGAAGCTTCACCCTTACCTCTAATTCGTGAATCAACACTGAGATTGTAGAGAAATTGGTTGGAAATGCTAAACCCCAAAAATCCTTTGCATGCAGCCATAGTTGGACAGAGTACCAAAACCAGAGAATTTAACATGCAAAATCGTTGTAAAAATTAGGGAAAGAGGTTAGGAGTTGTTCTCTGCAACATAAACTAGAGGTATGAACGAATTTGAGATTCAGGGGGCTCATTAACTTACCAAAATCCGAGCTCCAAGTAGGCTTCCAAACCTCAGGAACTTGGTTTGGCAGCAACAATCCTTCTCCTTTCGATCCTCGATTCTCCTTCCACACAACAACTTAACTCACGATTTTTATATGTTTGTAAAGCTCGAGATGTGAGCTTTACAATGGTGTATCACTCTCGATTCAACACTCAAAAACGCTTGAGTAATCAACGTTTGAAATCAGGAACCCTAACTCTTCGTTTTCAGAGAAAAGCCAACAAAATCCTCCATCTTCATCAACTCAGGGTTTATATAGATGTTCCCAGCTATCATGCAGCTCGCCAGGGAAATCGTGTACTAAGGGTGTTTTCGTGTCAAACCAGGGAAATCGTTGTGTGTTGACTCATCAATCGCACTAACGAGTTCTCCACTGATTCGAATACTCGAGTATTTCCAGAAATACTCGAGTCTTTTGGTCAAATTTTCAAAAATATTTATTTTAATGTCCTTCCCTCCAAAATCTTTCTAATATTGCTTTTAGGTCCTCATTCAGGGACTAATATGTAAAAATCTCATTTTCACATATTATTCTCTTGCTAAAATATTTTTTTTTTCTACTTCCGCAAATACCAATACCAACTCATAATCATCCTAATTGATTTATGAAATATAATTATGATTAAGTAAATAATTATAAAATAATCTTCCATAAATCATAATTGTATTACATCGGGAAACGAAATTTGGGGTGTTACAGTAGGCGAGGCCCCGAGGGCGACCCGGGACCCCGGCCAAGACAGCTGACAACTCCACTGGGGACATAATCTAAAAAATAGAGTCAGACCTAAATGATTGTGTAGTGGATCTGAGAAATAGATCCACCACGATGTGTGTTTGTGGTTGTTGCAGCTGACGAGGGTGACCCCGGTCCTACGTACCCCCAGTGATAAGGGGATCAAGCCACACGTAGTTCTTGAGAATAGGGATGAGAGAACATACCTTAGCCCCTATAGCATGGCGATACTTATAGGGGAAGTTGTGTTGTGGTGCCTTATGGGCCTGTTCGGCCCAGTAGGGCTGACATGGCTCTTAGAGGATAAGAAGGATGAGTTATTCACCCTTATCCTGTACTAGAGAGCTCATGCTTATCCTGTAGCGGTAGGATTTATTATTTGTTAACCCTACAAGCCCCCCAAGCTCGGATAGGCTTGAAGAGCCTGTGCTGAGCTTCTGGGAGTTGGCGGTGATATAAAGCATTGTTTGCAGGCGTGGTCTTCCGCTCGGAAGAGTGTTGCGGATGGTTGATAGTGCTCTTTTGTGCTCGGATGATGAAACTGAAAGAGTACCCCGATCTCGAACCGAGTTCCCACGGGGGGATCCGCCGCAAGATCGGTGAGGCTCATCTCGAACCGAGTACAAGCTTGGTGATCGAGGCCGTACCCGATCAAAATAAAAGGTGTTTATTCTGTAGTACTAGGAAGGTGATCCTAGGTCGTTTCCCAGCGAATATCGGTCTAGGCAAAGTATCAAACACGTAGTGTGCAGTAAAATGGGGGGGGGGTTTTTGTGTGTGACAAATGTGAAGAACAAAACATAAGCAGAATATAAAAACTAAGAAAATCAGAAACAAAAGCGGGCAAACCCCTTTGGCTACGTACACTACTCAATCCTAGCTCACTAAAGATCGATTCCTCTCCTCTCCTCTGTCCAACTCGTGATAACCAAATACTAAGCGAAAATTCAGTTATCACTCCAAACCCTAACTTCTAATTAAGCATCAGAAACCAGAATTGGAGTTTTTACGAGTTAATACAAATTAAGCATTTATATTCATGTATTATCTCTACGAAATGGAATTAAGCAAACCACTACACATCGATAAACATGAAAACAGAGAAGAGAAAATGAAATTGCATTAATAACAAGAGCTCAAGAGTAGATAATACAATACCAAAGGGATTAACCCTTGAAGTCTAGCCTTCCATGGCCATAAATGAAGAAAAACGAGTAGAAATGGGGAAGAACAAAACCCTAGCAGCCACCACCACTTGGGAGAGCCAAGAGAGAAGTTCTAACCTAGAGAGAGAGTGAGAAATCTGAAATGGGAGTGTGTCTTGGGGGGTTACACGAATTTCCCCTCTTAAGACACAAAATGGGCCTAAAACATGGGCCCAAATCCTAAGAAACACTATTCTGAACATTACAATTAAAAAGGGACCTAAATGCAAATTACAATCTTCACTTCAATACTTCAATCTTCATTTCCAAACTTCCCAAAGTGTCCTTGTGCCAAATATTACCTGAAAATAGAAATAGAATTAATTAGGCTAAATAATTCCAAATTAAACAATATTCGGAATATTAGTCCAATAAACTCTAAATCAATAAATCAAGCTAATCAATGTCAAATGGGCAACAAGTATCAATAATAGGAGTAAAATAATGCAAGGAATAATGGGAAATAAAATGCTCATCAAATACCCCCACACTTATCCTTTTGCACTCCTGGGCAAAACCAAAAGATAGGACTATGAAGATCAATATGCACCAAAGTGAATAATGCAACAAGATGACTACAACTAAGAAATGCTAACCTAAGAGATTACATACTTCACAATGAATTCTAGGAAATGCAAAGAAATGGGCAAACTCAAGCACACAAAATGGTTAAGGATCAAAGAGTCAAAGCATCCGCGAACATCATCCAATTACTTCAAGTATGCAAAGAAACCAATGACATCAAGAGGATAGTCACAAAGATGATAGAAACTCACAAGGATCACTCAAAAGTGTTTACACTCAAGTGTTTGGGGTTAATCATTATTTACACTCAAGGCACATCATGAAAAACAAACACAACCATAAGCTTGACAAACCTCTAACATCAACCATCAACACACATGCACAAAATGATCAAAAGGTCTTTTAAGGGTTGTAATGGGGCCAAGGACAAGGTAGGATAAAAATATGGGAATGTAGCTAAAACCAAAGGATTAGAGGAGCAATGGGGAATAAGTAAAAAGTAAGCAAAATCCACCCCAAAATCAACTACCACTAATTCCAATCCTCTTTGCCTCAACAACCTTTTATTCACTTTTTTTTTTCTTTTCTTTTTTTTTTCTTTTTATTTTTGCATTTTTTTTTTTGTATTTTTGTCTTCTATTTTTTTTTTGTTTTTGAGAGATATACAAAAAGAAAAGAAGAAACAACACAAATGGCATGAAGATGAAGCCATAACTATAACAACCAATGAGGCAAAACCAAGAACTCAACCAATTAAAGCATAAAGCATACTTCTTACGTAATACCCATTCCCAAAACAATTCCAAAGCTCCAAAATTCCCTAAGGTTAGGACAATCATGGTTTTTCAGTCATAGGCTTGTAATGAGCTAAAGAACAAGGAAAGGGATAAAAAGGCTCAAAGGGGCTAGCAAAGGATACATTCATTCAAGGTAGGCTCATATGGCTAGTAGCTTATTCAAGAAAGAAAGTGCCTAAATCATTTCAAAATGTGCATGAGCAATCAAGTATCAACAAGAGTCAAGTCAAGTTCTAGAGTGCAAGTAATCCAGAGTGCAATCACACATGACAGAAAATTAGGTGGCATATATAGCAATCCACCCACAATTAAGGCTCAAATCCTCACAAAAGGGACAATTCTATCACAGTGTTACCACCTCTTAATTATCAAAAGCAACTTTACACACAGAAATGCATGAATTCAGACACGAGATACCAAAACTCTACTAAAATGAAGCAAAAACATGCAAGAAAATGCCCAAAACTAAGCAAAACCTAAAAAAAAAATCAAAGCAAAATATGCAACCTAAACTACTCTCCCCCCACACTTAAATCACACATTGTCCTCAATGGAACACAAATAGCAGAATCAGACAGATATAGACAAGTGTAATAAAAAGAGTAAGGAAGGAGAAAAGGAGACTCCCTAAGTCATGGTTGTTCAAAAGTGGGGTCGACCAATGAGGCCTCCTCCACAGGTGCATCATCCAAAGAAGGGGTGGTTAGGAAAGGCTTGAGTCGGTGGCCATTGACTTTGAAGCTCTTGTTCGTGGACTCACTCTTGATCTCCACAGTGCCATAAGGAAACACTTGGGTGACTACAAACGGTCCAATCCATTTAGAGCGGAGCTTTCCACTCGTGAGTCCAAGCCTAGAGTTGTAGAGCAAAACTTTTTGACCAACCAAGAACTCCTTTCTGGAAATGGAGTTATCATGAAGCTTCTTGGTCTTCTCTTTGTAGAATTTGGAGTTCTCATAGGCCTCCAAGCGGATCTCATCTAGCTCACTCAACTGCAGCTTCCTCTCCTCACCCGCTTGATCAAGAGCTAAGTTACAATGCTTCACAGCCCAATATGCACGGTGCTCTATCTCCACAAGCAGGTGGCACGCCTTACCAAAGACAACCCGATAGGGTGACATCCCTATGGGTGCCTTGTAAGCGGTCCGATGGGCCCACAGAGCATCCTCCAATCGTGTGCTCCAATCCTTTCTATTAGGCTTCACCATCTTCTCCAAAATCCGCTTGATCTCTCTATTTGAAATCTCCGCTTGCCCGTTGGTTTGGGGGTGATAGGGTGTAGAGACTTTGTGCACAACCCCATACTTCTTGAGCAAAGCTTGCATGGATCTATTGCAGAAGTGTGTGCCTTGGTCACTGACTATGGCTCTAGGTATGCCAAACCTGCAAAGGATATTAGACCTGACAAAATCAACAACAACCTGAGCATCATTAGTCCTGGTGGCCTTAGCTTCCACCCATTTGGATACGTAATCCACAGCAAGTAAGATATAATAAAAACCAAAAGAAACAGGAAAGGGGCCCATGAAATCTATACCCCAGACGTCAAACACCTCACAAAACAACATAGGTTGTTGCGGCATCTGTTGCCTCCAAGATAGGGCGCCTCCTGCTCTTTGACACTGCTCACACGAGCTGCAGATGTTGCTCGCATCCTTGAAAATGGTAGGCCAATAAAATCCAGAATCCAGCACCTTTCGTGTTATCCTTTGAGTACCAAGGTGGCCTCCCACTGGTGAAGCATGGCAAAATTGGAGAACCGATTGGATCTCCTGGTCTGGAATGCACCTGCGAATGACCTGATCACTGCAAAAACGCCATAAATAGGGGTCATCCCATACATAATGCTTGGCATCGCTCTTTAATTTGTCTCTTTGAGCTTTGGATGCCAAGGCAGGAAAAACAGAAGCAACTAGATAATTAACAATGTCTGCAAACCAAGGAGTTTGGGGAAGGGGATGGGAAACATGTAAAGATAAAAGCTGCTCATCCGGGAAGTCATCCCGGATAGGAAATGCATCCTCCTCTCTCTCTATCCTGCTCAAGTGGTCTGCGACAAGGTTATGCGCACCACTCCGATCCTGAATCTCAAGATCAAACTCCTGGAGGAGCAACATCCACCTAATCAACCTAGGTTTGGAATCTGTCTTTTTCAAAAGATACTTCAGAGCAGCATGATCAGTGTACACTACAACCTTAGAACCAAGCAAATATGATCTAAACTTGTCAAGTGCAAAAACAATAGCCAAAAGTTCTTTTTCAGTTGTTGTATAATTAACCTGTGCTGCATCTAAAGTCCTAGAAGCATAATAAATCACATGCGACAGCTTACCAACCCTTTGGGAGAGAACTGCTCCCAAAGCATAATTTGAAGCATCAGTCATGAGCTCAAATGGGAGGGTCCAATCAGGTGGTTGGATGATGGGAGTGGTGGTCAGTGCTTTCTTCAATTCATCAAATGCCCTCTTGCATTGGTCTCCAAATTCCCATGGGGCATCCTTTTGAAGCAACTTGGAAAGAGGAAGGGCAATGTTGCTAAAGTTCTGAATAAACCTGCGATAGAAACCTGCATGACCAAGAAAAGAACGCACCTCTCGCACGCAAGAGGGGTAAGGCAAATGTGATATTACATGCAGCTTAGCAGGGTCAACTTCTATGCCCTTGTGCGAAACAATGTGCCCTAAGACTATGCCTTGTTCTACCATGAAGTGGCATTTTTCAAAATTCAAGACAAGGTTAGTCTCAATGCACCTGTTAAGCACCTTAGTCAAATTATCAAGACATGCATCAAATGAGGAGCCATAAACACTAAAATCATCCATGAAGACCTCTATGCAATGCTCGAGCAAGTCAGCGAAAATACTCATCATACATCTTTGAAATGTGGCAGGAGCATTGCATAGGCCAAAAGGCATCTTTCTATATGCAAATGTGCCAAAAGGACAGGTAAATGTGGTCTTATGTTGGTCCTCTGGTGCAATACAAATTTGAAAATAACCAGAGAATCCATCTAAGAAGCAATAATGAGATTTACCTGTCAGGCGCTCCAACATCTGATCAATGAAGGGGAGAGGGAAATGATCCTTGCGAGTCGCCTGGTTGAGCTTTCTGTAATCAATGCAGACTCTCCAACTGTTCTGCACTCTAGTGGGAATCAGCTCATCCTTCTCATTTTTGACAACTGTGACACCAGACTTCTTGGGGACAACTTGCACCGGGCTCACCCAAGTGCTATCTGAAATTGGGTAGATGATACCCGCTTGGAGCAACTTGGTGACTTCTTTCTTAACCACATCAAGAATCTGGGGGTTCAATCGTCTTTGGGCTTGTCTCACTGGTTTAGTCCCATCCTCCAACAAAATGCGGTGCATGCACATGGAGGGGCTAATTCCAGGAATATCCGCTAAAGTCCATCCAATTGCCCTCTTGTTCTTTCTTATCACATCCAGCAGTTTCTCATCTTGATCAACAGAAAGTGAGGTAGAGATGATCACTGGGAGTTTCTGCTCATCCTCCAAGTAAGCATATTTGAGATGAGGAGGGAGGGGCTTCAGGTCCAATGAGGGTGCCTGCATAATAGATGGAACTAAAGGGACAGCAGAAATGGATTCTGCTGCCTGCACCTGAACAAGTAAATCAGACTCATGCATAACAGATATGGGGTTAGGGTTAGCATAATCTGAATCTATAACATATGAATCATCAGATGCAGTAGCAGAGTCTAAAAACTGGGCTATTTCAGTGCATGCGGTGCACCATCCAGAGTTAGTGCATGATGGACAAGTAAATGAATCAGTGAAAGATGGCATTTCAAAATCATGATGCAAAAAGTCAAGCATATGCTCATCTATCAAATCATCGAGCAAGTCCACATGGAAAACAGAGTGATCCTCAGGAAAATGTTTCATAGCATGGAAAATGTCAAATCGGATCACACTGCCATCAAACTCCATGGAAAGTGAACCTGAATGCACATCTATCTTGGTTCGGGCTGTTTTCAAAAATGGCCTCCCCAAAATAATAGGAACAGCATTACGGGGAGAGTCATCTTCCATATCAAGTATGTAAAAATCAGCAGGGAAGATCAACTCTTCAACCCGAACCAAGACATCCTCTATCAAACCTGCGGGGTGGGCAGTACTTCTATTTGCCAATTGAATCACCACACCCGTAGGTTGAAGAGGTCCAAGAGAAAGAGACTTAAAAACAGACATAGGCATGACATTTATTGATGCTCCTAAATCTAGCATAGCATTTTCAAACTTAACATTGCCTATGATGCAAGGTATAGAGAAAGTTCCAGGATCCTTACATTTTTCAGGAATGTGAGGGATAGGTTTACCTATGAGAGCGGAGACATTCCTTCCCATGCTTATCCTCTCATTGCCCTTGAGTCTTCTCTTATGAGTGCACAACTCCTTAAGGAACTTCGCATACCTTGGAATCTGTTTTATTGCATCAAGAAGGGGTATGTTGACTTCCACCTTCCTGAATGTGTCAAGAATGTCCTTGTCCACCTCTTCCACCCTTTTGTTTTGAGGCACTCTTGGTGGGAATGGAAGAGGAACAGGAGGAGGTTGTAGGACAACAGCAGGGCTTGTGGTTGAAGTCGAGGAGGGTTGAGTTGGATGATTCTCTTTGGTGCTAGCATGCTCACCTTCATCTACCACTTGGCTCTTCCCTTTAGAGGAAGCTAGAGCATCATTGTTGAGGTGAGGTTGTGGTGTGGGTGTGACAATCTGCTTTCCCGACCTCAGGTTGATGGCACTCACATTCTGATTCTGAGGGTTGATCACAGTTTGGGATGGCAACTTGTCAGAATTTTGAGATTGCAAATTGTTGAGAGAAGTTGCCATTTGACCCATCTGATTTGTCAAAGTCTGAATGGATGCCTCTTGTCTCTGAATGGATGCTCTAGTCTCTTGTTGAAATTGGAGGTTTTGCATGGTCATTTGCTTCACCAACTCCTCCAAGGTAGGTTGGTTGGATGGAGGGGCTGATGGTGCAGGATGAACCACTTGCTGCTGTTGGTGCCTTTGCTGCTGGATTGGAGGAGGTACATATGGTGGTCTACTCGGTCCAGCGGTGTTCTGAAATGGAACATTAGGAGGAGGTTGTTGTTGTTGATCAGACCACTTCAGATTGGGATGGTTCCTCCATCCAGGGTTGTATCTATTGGAAGAGAGGTCATGATTATGTTGTTGTGGGCCTCTATTGTTGTATATGTTTGCTGCATAGGCCTCGGGTTGGTCACCACTTGTCATCGGCTGTTGCTGCTGAAGGGAAGGGCATGCATCTGTGGGGTGCTCAATGGATGTGCATATGCCACACACTCTAGCAGGAAGTATCATCTTTTTCTGATTGACAGCCAATTGTGTGACCAATGTTGTGAGAGAATCAATTTTCTGCTCAAGCTTCTCAACCTTGCCCGAGTCTGCACCAACATCATTTACATCCCTCACAACTATTGCATCATTGTTGCTTCTTGCATGGAATTGTTGACAATTGGAAGCCATCTTCTCAATTTTGCTCCTGGTTTGTAAGGGTGTCATATCTCCCAATGTACCACCACTTGCAGCATCTACCATGTTTCTTTCCATGAAGTTGAGACCTTCATAAAAGTACTGGATGAGAAGCTGCTCTGAGATCTGATGGTGAGGGCAGGAAGCACACAACCTCTTGAATCTCTCCCAATAATCATAGAGACTCTCTCCATGTTGTTGCCTGATACCAGAAATTTCCTTTCTGATTGCAGTGGTCCTATTTGCAGGGAAGAATTTTTCCAGAAATGCCCTCTTCAAGTCATCCCAGCTTGTGATGGAACCAGGGGCCAAGTCAGATAACCAATCTTGTGCTAGACCCTCTAAGGAATGTGGAAATGCTCTGAGACAGACATGATCCTCTTGCACATCATGTGGTTTCATTGTGGTGCACACTATATGGAATTTCTTGAGATGCTTATGAGGATCCTCACCTGCAAGACCATGAAACTTGGGCAACAAATGGATTAGTCCTGTTCTAAGCTCAAAAGGAACATCCTCATCAGGATACCGGATACACGAGTCTTCAATAGTGAAGTCAGGTGCAGCCAGCTCCCTAAGTGTCCTTTCCCTTGGTGGGGGTTGAGCCATGTTATCACAATGTATAGAATCAGATTGAATAAAAGTAGAAGGAATAGAAGAAATAGAAACAGAATCAGAATTAGATGGACTATAAGATGACTCTGACTCACTACCTAATGACTGATTCCTATTTTGTCTAACTAATCTGTGATAAGTTCTATCAATTTCAGGGTTATAAGGATGCAAATAACTTGGGTTGCCCCTAGTCATGTACTGAACAGAACAGCATCAACCATAGCATACTGTAACAGATATGCATGACCAAAATCGGCAACAAAATTTATTATTTTTTAAAATTTTTTTCTTTATTTTTTTCAGCACCCTAAAATCATGAAAACATATCACAGAAAGTTTGAGGACAAAATTCAAAAGGGAACCAAGTCAAAGAATTAAAACAGTGACCAAAAACTAAGAAAATAGAACTTGTAAAATAAAAAAGAAACAGTAAACAGGCTTTTTCAGGATCCAAACGAAGGGGTTTTCTGACGAAGTGAGAAAAATCAGATTATTCAGAAAATTCCCTTCGATTTGATATAAAATTCGTCAAATTCCGAGTTACTGATCAAAAGTTATGCCTATTTATAGTAAGTGCTGCTGAAACTTGGAAAATTTTTCTGGAACTCACAACCAGTGCATATCTGAGTGTCTGTGATGCATCAAAACACTAATATATGATGAAACAAGTGTGGATACCAATTTTCGTGCAAAAATTCCACCCGCAGCTATGTTGAATGGCACTCACAGAATCACTAGAATAGCATCAGTTGTGCAGAACAGCAAATCAGCAAACATGGCAACTTTCAATCAGTTATCAGAATGCTTATTCACACACTAACTACACTAACTAATCTAATTAACTACTGTATGATCTTTGGCAAGAACCGATAGTCCCCGGCAACGGCGCCAAATTTTGATCGAGGCCGTACCCGATCAAAATAAAAGGTGTTTATTCTGTAGTACTAGGAAGGTGATCCTAGGTCGTTTCCCAGCGAATATCGGTCTAGGCAAAGTATCAAACACGTAGTGTGCAGTAAAATGGGGGGGGGGGGTTTTTGTGTGTGACAAATGTGAAGAACAAAACATAAGCAGAATATAAAAACTAAGAAAATCAGAAACAAAAGCGGGCAAACCCCTTTGGCTACGTACACTACTCAATCCTAGCTCACTAAAGATCGATTCCTCTCCTCTCCTCTGTCCAACTCGTGATAACCAAATACTAAGCGAAAATTCAGTTATCACTCCAAACCCTAACTTCTAATTAAGCATCAGAAACCAGAATTGGAGTTTTTACGAGTTAATACAAATTAAGCATTTATATTCATGTATTATCTCTACGAAATGGAATTAAGCAAACCACTACACATCGATAAACATGAAAACAGAGAAGAGAAAATGAAATTGCATTAATAACAAGAGCTCAAGAGTAGATAATACAATACCAAAGGGACTAACCCTTGAAGTCTAGCCTTCCATGGCCATAAATGAAGAAAAACGAGTAGAAATGGGGAAGAACAAAACCCTAGCAGCCACCACCACTTGGGAGAGCCAAGAGAGAAGTTCTAACCTAGAGAGAGAGTGAGAAATCTGAAATGGGAGTGTGTCTTGGGGGGTTACACGAATTTCCCCTCTTAAGACACAAAATGGGCCTAAAACATGGGCCCAAATCCTAAGAAACACTATTCTGAACATTACAATTAAAAAGGGACCTAAATGCAAATTACAATCTTCACTTCAATACTTCAATCTTCATTTCCAAACTTCCCAAAGTGTCCTTGTGCCAAATATTACCTGAAAATAGAAATAGAATTAATTAGGCTAAATAATTCCAAATTAAACAATATTCGGAATATTAGTCCAATAAACTCTAAATCAATAAATCAAGCTAATCAATGTCAAATGGGCAACAAGTATCAATAATAGGAGTAAAATAATGCAAGGAATAATGGGAAATAAAATGCTCATCACTTGGTGAGGAACATCTCGAACCAAGTACAAGCTCGGTGAGGCTCATCTCGAACCAAGTACAAGCTTGGTGAGGAGCATCTCGAACCCAGTACAAGCTCGATGAGGAACATCTCGAACCAAGTACAAGCTCGGTGAGGAACATCTCGAACCGAGTACAAGCTCGGTGAGGAACATCTCGAACCGAGTAAAAGCTCGGTGAGGCTCATCTCGAACAGAGTGCAAGCTCGGTGAGGCTCATCTCTAACCGAGGTCCCGCGGGGGGGATCCGCCACCAGCTCGGTGAGGAACATCTCGAACCGAGTACAAGCTCGGTGAGGAACATCTCGAATCAAGTGCAAGCTCGGTGAGGCTCATCTCTAACCGAGGTCCCGCGGGGGGGATCCGCCACCAGCTCGGTGAGGAACATCTCGAACCGAGTACAAGCTCGGTGAGGAACATCTCGAATCGAGTGCAAGCTCGGTGAGGCTCATCTCTAACCGAGGTCCCGCGGGGGGGATCCGCCACCAGCTCGGTGAGGAACATCTCGAACCGAGTACAAGCTCGGTGAGGCTCATCTCGAACCGAGTTCCTGCGGGGGGAGTCCGCCACCAGCTCGGTGAGGAACATCTCGAACCGAGTACAAGCTCGGTGAGGCTCATCTCAAACCGTGTACAAGCTCGGTAAGGAACATCTCGAACCGAGTAAAAGCTCGGTGAGGAACATCTCGAACCGAGTACAAGTTCGGTGAGGCTCCTCTCGAACCGAGTACAAGCTCGGTGAGGCTCATCTCGAACCGAGTACAAGCTCGGTGAGGAACATCTCGAACCATGTACAAGCTCGGTGAGGAACATCTCGAACCCAGTGCAAGCTCGGTGAGGAACATCTCGAACCGAGTGCAAGCTCGGTGAGGCTCATCTCGAACCGAGTCCAAGCTCGGTGAGGAACATCTCGAACCGAGTAAAAGCTCGGTGAGGAACATCTCGAACCGAGTACAAGCTCGGTGAGGAACATCTCGAACCTAGTAAAAGCTCGGTGAGGCTCATCTCGAACCGAGTAAAAGCTCGGTGAGGCTCATCTCTAACCGAGGCCCGCGGGGGGGATCCGCCACCAGCTCGGTGAGGAACATCTCGAACCGAGTACAAGCTCGGTGAGGCTCATCTCGAACCGAGTTCCTGCGGGGGGAGTTCCAGAATGGATTTGGGGGTGCTCCGGGTGATGAAGTTATGAGTGTAGGTCGGACCGGAGTCCGGTCCACGACACAAGCCCCCTAGCTCGGGAAGAGTCATAAAGACTGTCCCGAGTTTAGAGCCCTTTTGGGTCGATTAGTCGTTCTTTTCTGAGGCTTGGCGGTGACGTAAAAGAATGTTCGCAGCCAAGGTCTTTTACTCGGAAGAGTATCACGATTCGGAGATTCATACACCTCTCTTATCGGGGTGTGTTAAAAGTAATATCATGAATTGGATCGTAACGTCTACGGGGGATGCTGTCGAAATGACTGCCTTGGCCGAGGTGCATTCCTCGATCCTGCGACATATTTGGCCGATGACCAAGTTATCGAGGTAGCAATTCCCGTTTTTACTTGTAGCCACGCCGATCTGGTCGGCCAACCGAGATCGTAGGCAAGTGCGTCAGGACGTGATCCGAAATGAGTGAATATTTATAATATCTGTTATGATTTTGTGCTTCTTTTTGTTCTTTTTGTTAAGAATTCAAGTGTTAAGACCTCGGAACTCCAGCACTTTAGCCGAGGTGGGTTCCTCTATCCGCGATGTATACGATGATTGTTATAACAAATCATGTTCGAATCGGGAATCTTCTTTGGAGTACTTGACGAGTTATAAGCTCTTGTTGGAGCTGTTTATAATCGTTCGCGTCATAAGCGGTGGCTAATCGGTTATGAGGAAAAGTACGTGATCCAATGAATTCAATAACAGAACATTTATTTAATTGAAGCAGTAAATACAATGGGCTTGTGGATTTAGACCTGTGGTCGGCTTGTGCATGTTTTTGGATGATAGGAATCCTGACTTGGTTATGCGTGAAACACTCGAATCATTTTTGGCCATCGTGCTCGGGCTATTGCGCCCGGTAGTTCCGACCATCAAATTTGTACCTTTACATGATGTATAAAAACAGCTATTAGAATATCAAGTAGTAAATGATATGTAATGACACTAATAGCGAAGTATGAATTAGTTCACTGTTAATTACGATTATTATCTAAGATAACACATGTCATGTGGTGAGTGATTCAATAATAATGAATATGACAATTAAACCATGAAATTGAAATAATATTAATGGGGTAATGAGAAAGATCCTTCCTGTTAGTCTTCGTGGTTAGACTATTTCTGAATAATGTTGATATGCCCGGCATCCTTTTGGCATTGAGGCCTTTCTTCTTCTATCACTAAAATGTGTGGTTAGCCGGTATTCCTCACCCTTTTCATCCAAAACCCATGTACGCCATTATGGGCAAATCACTGTGTAGCACTCGCGTGAGCAACGCTGGATCCCGAGGAGGGATGTTAACAAGGATGTCTTTTGGCTGTAAGTAACCGTGAGAGGCAAGGGTGTCATGGAAGAGGGTGCGAGGATGTGGCAGGCTTTGGCACGTTGAAGATACTAATATTAGACGCCAATAGTGACTGAGCAGTTTAGCACCAATTAATTTTGAGGATATCTTCTGGTGGTCTGAAGCTCGGAATGGGCTTTTTAGAGAAGTGGGCTATTATACTTGTACCTCGCATATGTAAAATAATTGGTAATCGTCGTTAAATTGACAATTTATAGCAATCAAACAATAATAATGACAATTATTGGCAGAGATACTATGTATAATATCGGTATAGAGGTAGTATGATTTAGTAATATCACACGTAATAATATAATAATATCGTGACTGAAAAGACAATAGTTAAATATCGTGCTAATAGACAGGATTGCCCATGAAAAGACGCATAATTTCAGGTATATCATGCACAATAATTGTAATTGAAGGACATTTATAAATATGTCAAAGCATTTAATGACAACAAGTCAAGTGATGAAAGCTTATCCATGAAAAATGAGAATGCGCGATATATATATCAAATAATAAGCGATATGTAAAGGACTTAAAAGGAACTAAGTATTAAAATCACATTTCAGAAATATTGCGTCAGCTGAGTTAATATCAACATGTGTGCAAAGTAACCACATAGAATGCCAAGTAAATAGGAAAATAATATGGGGACGAGAATTCCTTCCCTGATTTAGTGAGATGAGGAGCGTCGGTTTGAAGTCTTCTATCAATCCTTTTCAAATGAGCTTTTGTTGAGAAGTGAGGCCTGACCTTCATTTTCTTTAAATTAATTTGGGCCTGTTTAGCCCGTATCAAATAAGCCCGTATAGGTTGGGCCATTTAGACCGTTTACTCACTGGCTCGGGCTATCATACGTGTACCTCGCATGTGTGCACAAAAATAATAATTGATTAGTTATTGTTGTTCAAAGTTAACAATTTATAACCATTAAATAATAAATATTGGCAATTAATAAATGACATGTAATCAAATTAATCATGCGCTAATAAGTGATATTGACAATTGAATAAAAAAGTTACTTCCCTGTTTTGTTGTTGTCGTTCACTTTTTTTTTGTTAGGGCCTGTTGAGGCCCTTTTCTACGTTTTTTTTGTTAGGGCCTGTTGAGGCCCTTTTCTATTTTTTTTGTTAGGGCCTGTTGGGCCCGTTTAGGTTAGGTCATCTAGATCATTTACTGAATAGCACGGATCATCATACATGTACCTCGCATATGTATACGAAAAGAATAATTAGTGATCGTCGTCCAAGCTTGGCAATTTATAAAAACAATAATAATAATTATTGGTAATTAAATAATATGTAATATTGGTATAAGTGACACGTAATGACATCAATTAGCAAAAGTATAATTTATTTTTGCTGTTAACTAATAGTCATGTGAAATAATTAAAAATATTTGAAATAATTAAAAAATAGAAAGAATAGCTTCCCTGATCAATAAAATATTTGTGAAGTAAAATATGTACAGAGTTGTTGGGCCAATGGAGGTTTTGAGGCCTCTTTTTTCTTCTTGGGGCGGTTTGGGCTGATGGCCCGCTAGGGCTTTTGCAGCAACTGTGCTGTACCCCGAATTGGTGCTGCTATGTTGCAGCTGCGCTGAACTGGGACCGGAGACCGTCGCCGCCACAGAACTAGAGCCGCCGCGCGCCACATCTCTGTTCATAGAGCCAACGAGAGCGTTGCTGTGGTGGTTTAGAATCGCCAGTGCGGAGGAAGTGATGGTGGCGGCTCGGTGGTAGTGAGGGCGTGGAAACGCCACTAGAAACCACGAACCCAAAACCGCCGCGATGATGCTCGGTGGCAGTGCTAGCTTGAAGAAGAAAACAGCCACCGCGATTCAGATCTCGTTAGCTTAGCGATTCAGACCGCCGCACCGCCGTCCCGTCACCAGATGTTGCAGCGTCGGCTCCTCCTTCCGAACAGCAGCTCCTCGTCACGAACAACACCAGTGGTAACGTTGTTGCTGTTGTTGTTGTGAATAGGGCCAACGAGATGCAGCGGCACCATGAGGACAGCACCGCCGCACCACGAGTGAGAAGAGAACTGCACCGCCATGAGCAGCCACTGGCAGCATGTTGCTTTTTTTTTTAATGTGGATGGGATCGATTCCCACAGACGGCGCCAATGTAGTGGATCTGAGAAATAGATCCACCACGATGTGTGTTTGTGGTTGTTGCAGCTGACGAGGGTGACCCCGGTCCTACGTACCCCCAGTGATAAGGGGATCAAGCCACACGTAGTTCTTGAGAATAGGGATGAGAGAACATACCTTAGCCCCTATAGCATGGCGATACTTATAGGGGAAGTTGTGTTGTGGTGCCTTATGGGCCTGTTCGGCCCAGTAGGGCTGACATGGCTCTTAGAGGATAAGAAGGATGAGTTATTCACCCTTATCCTGTACTAGAGAGCTCATGCTTATCCTGTAGCGGTAGGATTTATTATTGGTTAACCCTACAGATTGATTGTTTTTAATAGACCTATTTTATTTTCTAATTGGTTTGTCTTTAATTAATTGTTTATTGTATATATCTGTTTAATTTTTTTTACATGTTCCTAAATTGTATATTTATTCTTTATTGTAATCTCTTTTGTTTTTTTTATTTAAAAAAAAAGGATTTGTATGCCTCCGAAATAGGTTTTTTTACACGAATCTTTGCACACACCGAAACCCTATACCCGGGTACTATTATTTAAACCCTATGGTTAGGGGTGCTTTTTCCCTACCTTTGACTTACCAAGTGTATAATCTCTTGTAGTGTGCGAAAGTACCACTCGGATTGGGAACCATTTCTCGTAAGCACGACCTTTGGGAGGTGCGTCCTACCTATTTTGGGAGGCGTAGCTAATCTCTTGTCGATAGTTTGAGAGGTGGATCCTCACCTTAAAGAGTGAGGGCAATCCAGGGACCTTTAGAAGTCTAGAGCCACCATTGAGTACACTTTGTGTAGCATTCTATTTTGAAACTTGAATAAGTCAGTCATGGTTCCCCTTCATTCACTATCAAAGATTAAGAGGTGTCAAAACAGTTAATCTGTTGTCTACTTAACCTTCGAAAAAGCTGTGGGGATTGTGTCAATCAAAAATTAAAAAATATATACTCTTTTTCAAGTTATCAAATTAGAGTGTTACACTTTAGTTATATCATGTCGTAGGACTATGTTCAATAGACATCCCAAAAACCATATAGGATTTACCATGAGGGGGCATATCCTTCCTTACCCAGCTAATATTATTTGTCATAAGTCGGGGACTACCACCCCGCAAAAATAAAATAATTTGTAACTCATTGCTATCCAAGCCTGAATGATATAAGAAATGCCATTGCACTTTGGTAACCTTATGCCATGAGGAAGGCCATTAAACCCGTTATAGGGACCACCGCCCTAAGGGCAAATTTCATTTTCATATCCATCATTTCACTTGGGATAATCCCTCGTTGTTCCAAATGGGCCCGAACTATATGGTTATTGTCAATTCATTATGACATCCCGTATTTTGTAATGAAGGCTTAATAGCCCCCCAATTAGGATCACTTACCCTAGGGGCATGCATTTGCATTTGTATCATAACATTTCATTTCAATAAGACAAATACAAATTTTGGAGTGATCCACTGTCGTTCTGAAGTTGGCCAGAACTATATGAATGCTATCAATCCATCCCGATACCTCAAATTGGTAATGAAGGCTTAATCGCCCCCAAATAGGATCTTTTGGATTCTAAGGGCATTGCATGATACATTTTTGCATCATCATATATTCATATGCATCATTCATAAAAAAAAATTAAAAAAATTTGAACAAGCCAAGGTTTCATCACTATTGCTCTCACATACCCTAACCGGACCAGACATAGGACCACGACTAAGGCAGATGTGAGTGAACGTGTTGAGAAGCTTCAATCGAAGAGCCCCAAATGAAGGAACAAATGACCAAGATGAGCCAATCAATCAACTAGAGGAACAAGATCTGTCAAATGCTATAACTGATGTTGAAGGGTAATAATGAAAGGGGGTGAATGACCCATCACATTTCTTGAAAATTTAACCCTTATTGTTTTGCCTAAGACTATAGGGTTACTTAATAGTGGGCAACATGCTTTCCATTCTCTCTTCAATAAATGCGAGCCATGTTTGGGCATCTCAAAGTTGTTCCTTAATGAAATTTTCATTTTCATTACATTTCTATTTAACAATTATTTACTAATGTTTTGATCATGTGAATAAACCATCTCACCGCACTTCAAAAAAAAAAGAAAAAGAAAATTGATTCCTGCATTAACTTGAGATATTTGATTCAAATTTAAATTAAAGAAGGATGATGAGGCAAATGTAAGACTCAAAATTGTGTGGACTCTCAAGCAAGTCCTTCCCATGATACAAGACTTTGTTGAATTCCCAAACATTAAGAAGATACCCCTAGTCACCCCGTTGAGCCTAGACATTTTGAAGTGGAGATCATTTCTCTCAAACCAGCAATGTATGTTTAAACCGGGGTGGGTAGTTTGTCAACAGTTTTTTCTAGCATGCAAATATCAAGGAGGATTACTTTTTATTTCACAAATCCAAACACGTATCATCCATTGTTCACCCCATTGGGCCTCAACAGAAAAATTTTCTTCTTTTAAGAAAAAATTTTTTTACCTGAGTATTAATGAGAATCAAACCAAGGAAGACAATTTCCATGGTCAAGAGTGCCATCATAAAAAAGATCCAAAGTGGATGTTGGCAAGCACAAATAATTAACCAAAAAAATAACAAAAAAAGCAAAAAGCAAGTGTGCTTGTCTAAATATGGCAAAGCCCATGAATCCATTATGTGATGAAAAAAAATTTCAATCCTTCTGAATGAAAGATTCTCATTAAAAACTCAACATAAATTTTGGGTCTTTATATCCATTCTTTCATTAGCCACATTATTACCCCTAGACCATGTTACAACCTTTAGGAAAATCCTCTTGATGATTTGAGTGTTGTGCAAAATCTGTTGAGAAAATAGGGAATTGAAGAGAAAGGAGAAAGGAAGGGAAGAGAAATAAAATTTGAGCCTTATACCTTTTATTGTCAACCCTTAGCCAAGCCACATTACAAGCTTTAAAAAGACCTCATTGAGGATTGATTTGCTTGAGTTACACACTAGGGCGGAGAAATGTTGACTTTATTAAAGCTAATTGAAACTTTGTTGGAAAATATCTCATTTTTAATGTGTAAATTAATTGATTCCATCATTTAAACACTCTCCATTTTCACATGATCATTAAATTAGTGTTGCTTGTTAAAGAGATAAATGAGAAAAGAAGTTGAAAGGAACTTGATCGGTTGAATGCGGTTAAGGATATTTTTTATGAGAAGTCCTAACCTTGAGTGTAATGAATGAAAATTTGAAATTTCCAGTCAATTCAAAAGCAATTGAGAAATTATTGTGTTTGAGGAAAAGATGAATAAAAAATAAAAGGCTCGCTAGGTTGAAAATACGAAAAAAGGACAACCTAGACAAAAGTTAGAGAGATCCGCTAAGTCATAAAAATCGAAAGAGGCGGCTTAGGCAAAAATTAGGATCATAAGATAAAAACCCGCTAGGAACCTACATTGGGTTTCCTAGGCAAAATTTAGGGCAAAAAAAAAATCCTCAAATGCAGACCAGCTTATTTTTAACAAAAAGATGATGGAAATTGCAAATAAAACTAGAAAAGGAGTCCTGAACGTTGACACTGAGACAATGTTGAAGATACCCTATCATCGGTTAAATATTTCCCAAACTGGGGCAGTTTTGGAAAAGTTTTGTTGCTCGCTAAGCAAACTAGGGCAGTTTTTGAAATTTTTGACAAGCCCTAGAAAGAAATACTGGGGCAGTTTTGAAGAGAGGTCAAGCATAGTGTTCATCCCCTTGCAAATATTGCTATCATATTCAACCGGGGCAATTTTGAAAAGTCTTGTTGACAAACCTTAGAATGAGATATTGGGGCAGTTTTTGAAGAGAAATCAGAAGTATTGATCTTTCCATTGCATTTATCGATGAGACAATAAACTGGGGCAGTATTTGAAGAGGTTCATTGTTGAGCTCTAGATGAAAGATATTGGGGCATTACTTTGATTCCCCAATAATTGTTTTAAGCACAATAAAACTGGGGTAGATTTTGGACATGTTCAGGTTGTTTGATGATGATTAATTATTAACAAATGTCAAATTGCTGAGTTTTCAAAAGATATTATTAAAAGTTGTTAAAGATTCGCCCGCGCTTGTCTTGATCAGATTTTGGTATGGCCTGGTATTGGTGTTCAAGAGAAAAAGAGTTAAAACCAGTTAATCTTGTTTTAAAAAAAACTTCTTGTGTTTTAGACGAATTAATTCATGATGGGTTTACATTAAAAAAAAAGAAGAAAAAGTTAGAGTTGCATTGTTGATTCCAAATCATATTCATTTCATTGTCATTCACATCATTTGTATTGAGTTCATCTTGCATTATGCATTTTTGACATCATTTGCACCAGTTACATTATCCATTGCATTACCTACACCAGTTGCATCATATCAATTGTTCATTATCATTTGCATACAAATTGCATTGCATTCATGATCATTACCCATTACTTGTTCGAATTGTCAACACACGCGTGTTTGTTGAAAATAAGTTGATTGAAAGATTTTAGAAAATTTTTTAGACTCTTTGGTGGTCTTTGCGTTGCTAAAAGTCATTCTCAATATTGGTTGGGCTTTTTGATGCCCCGACAGAAATGTCGAAAATCATTTTGGGTCTTTTGACACCTGGAAAATGCTAAAGTCATTTTGATATTGGTTGGGCTTTTTGATGCCCCGACAAAAATGTCGAAAATCATTTTGGGTCTTTTGACGCCCGACACCAACGCTGAAGTCATTTTGGGTCTTTTGACACCCGGCACAAACGCTGAAGTCATTTTGGGTCTTTTGACGCCCCGCACAAACGCTGAAGTCATTTTCGGTCTTTTGACACCTGACACCAACACTGAAGTCATTTTGGGTCTTTTGACACCCGGCACAAACGCTGAAATCATTTTGGGTCTTTTGACACCCGACACGGGTCTTTTGACACCCGGCACCAACGCTGAAGTCATTTTGGGTCTTTTGACACCCGACACCAACGCGAAAGTCATTTTGGGCACAAAAGCTGAAGTCATTTTGGGTCTTTTGACACCCGACACCAACGCTGAAGTCATTTTGGGTCTTTTGACACTCGGCACAAACGTTGAAGTCATTTTGGGTCTTTTGACGCTCGACACACACGCTGAAGTCATTTTGGGTCTTTTGACACCCGGCACAAACACTAAAGCATTTTGATGGGTCTTTTGACACCCGGCACTAACGCTAAAGTCATTTTGATATTGGTTGGGCTTTTTGATACCCCGACAGAAATGTCGAAAATCATTTTGGGTCTTTTTGACGCCCGGCACAAATGCTGAAAGTCATTTTGAAATTATTTATTATATACTTTTGCAATAGGAACCTCGAGACCTAACAAATACATTTCTCGTTTCTTTCCCGAACAAAATCGGTGTCTATTTCTTTACTCGTTCCTTACCATGATAGCATGCAAACCACGGTTTGCTTGCTCTCTGATAAGAAACAAGTAAAGAGGGACAACTGTAGACACCCTATTTTGTCCGGGGTCAAAATTACATTTTTATAAAAAATTTGTTTGGGTAAGATTTTATCCCCAAGTTTTTAAATTTTATAAATAAAATAAAAAAAGTTTGTTTGGACCCATTATTTTCTAATTAATGTGTATAAAGTTATTTTTGGGGTTTAAAAGAAAATAAAATTTAAAAATGTTAAAAACTAAAAATAAAAATTAAAAAAAAAGATTTTGAAGAAAGTATTTTTTATGAAAAATAAAAAAAAACGAAAAATAAAAATTTTCAGAAAAAAAAGATAAAAATGTTTTGGTAAAGGATTTGATTAATTTGTGAAGATAAAGATAAAATTTGTGATTAGAAGGATTGGTTTTAAAAGAATTATCATCAATTTTGTTTTTATTCTTTTAATTGTGGAATAAACCACGGAATATTCTACTGGGCTTTCAAAAGCCTGTTGAAAAACCCTATTTTTTAACCTAGTTTTTTTTTCCTATAAATAGAGTTTTCTTCCTCACTTTGAGAACACACAAAAATTGGGAGAGAGAACTCTGCACAGAAATTCGTAAAAAAAAAAAAGAAAAGAGGTGCTATCCAGCTTCAGTTCCCGGCGAAGCCCACTCTCGACACGCGCCCCTCACAGCTTCAGTCCCAGCCTCGCACGCGTGCTCCTCACGCGCCCGTCATCCTCCCCTGTTGCGCCTGCAACACTTCCTGCCCCACCAACCGTTTCGCGCCACGTGTCCCCCACTACTCCCTGCTGCTCCTCTGCTTTTGCACTTCCGTTCCAGGTATTCTGTTTTTATTTTTTATTTTTTATTTTATTTTTTTTTGTTTTCATTTATTTATTTATTTACTTTAAATACAAATAAAATAAAAATATAGTCTTTTATTATTGAGATTTTAATCATTAATTTTTATGAATCCTTTCTATTGCTGAATAATAAATATTTTTGTATCAAAGTACAAATTTGATATTTAAATTCTAATTTTATCCTTAAATCAAAGTACTTGTGTTTTAGGATATGTTATAAATTTAATTGTTAAATTAAAATTAAATAATTTGGGATCATAAATTTTAATAATTAAATCTCATCTTTTTCAAATTATTGGATATGTTTTGGCAAACCGATTTTTCTCACCCATTTAGTGGAGGGATCTCTCATGTTTTCGTCTTTGTATTCAACAACATGATAAACATTTTTGTTTATTGTGTTTTAAAATAAAATAAACCATTTTTTATAAAATCTAATAAATTTATTAATTAAGAATTCTAATGCGTTTTGGAGACCCACCTTTCCTTGACTAAATGTCGAGGTCTTGTGCATGTTCCTCTTCGCATCAAACCTTTTTTTCTAAAAAAATAAAAATAAAAAAATTAATTTATTTAGAACTACGTAGCCTTGATTCCTCATTTTATAAGGGTACGTAGGACCAAGGGCAACCTTGTCAAGCACAACAATAAAAAACAAATAATTTTGGCAAACCAATTTATTTAGGTCTTTTAATTAAAATCAATCAATGATACCATTTTCGAATGGGCGAACGGGGTGCTAATACCTTCCCCGGCTCGTAACCGACTCTCGAACTCGGAATCTATCTAGTTCGAGACCAATCTTTATCCTTTTAGTTAATAATTATTTTTTCCGCGTTTTTATAACAAAATGCGGTGACGACTACATATTGGGTCAATCGACCCCGCTCGTAGGCGAGGCCCCGAGGGCAACCCGGGACCCCGGCCGCGACAGGTACTTTCCAATTCACGCCTTGAAATTCATATCACACATACATTCTTTTCAGTATCAGTATTGTTGTATGAGACATTCGTAGTTTTTTTTATTTTACTCAATTTCCTCACTTCACCCTCTACTCCAGGGAAAGACCAATCGGGAGTAAGTGTCCCTTTACCAATGCTTGCACACTACTGGTCATCCCTCACGGTCCAGTACAACTTGGGTTGAAGGCCCAAGTTGGCTATAGCAGGGAACCACCCTCAACCAGTCCCGAAATTACTTTGTGACCAATAAAATTACTGTAGTTAACGCGGAACCAATCCCCCGACATGGTTGGCCAGTCCATGCCCTCCTAGGAGATCAAAGTTTCACCCACAATAACTCCTAATCACATATCATTCACGTGCCTCCGTGTATGTCTTTCCCAACTTCCACACTGTTATGGACCACGTAAACGGAACCGGTATGCCGGATTCAGATACCGGTATGAGGCCATGAGAGGTCCACTAAGTCCGGATTCACATACCGGATTGAGGCCTTGAGAGGCCCAACAAGGCCGGATTCGGATACCGGATTGAGGCCTTGAGAGGCCCAACGAGGCCGGATTCGGATACCGGATTGAGGCCATCAGAGGCCCAACCAAACTGGATTCGCATACCAGAATGAAATCCTAAGAGGTCTTAGAAGACCAGATTCAGATACCTGTATGTATCCCTGAATACCCAGTGAAGCTTGGTTCGGATACCGGTATCAGTGTAAGTCTTGAACATGTAACCTCATACCGTTATACCGATAGGAATTCAGTCACGTGCATTAGGGAATCCGAAGAATTCCGTTATCCTCACAAGCATAGGATTCCACTCAACTTAATACCCGCCATTATGCCTGAGCCGTTTGGAGAGAACCTCACCCGCCACATGAAAGCGGCAATCAACGTCATTTATGCTGGTATGCCTATATAATACCTGGTAAGGCAAGTAGGTATGATCTATCTCATCTCACACAAACACACACACCACCCCAAATTAGAACGACAAGAGAGTGTGTTTCTTGGTGTTCAAGGTGCCCACTTCACGTCTGATATCAAAGGTAGGATTGCCGAACTCTTAGCCGGATTGTCTAAGAACAGTAATCCTACGACAGAACATTGGCGACCATAGTGGGAGCAAGAAACTTATTCCCACCACCTTCTGACGAAGTCCATGGTGAACCAGTCACAGGGAGAACGTGCTGAACCCAGCCACCACAATGTGCTGAAATTGAGAAAAAACATAAGTGGAGAGCAAGCACCTTCTCGTCAGAAGGACCTCAGGGAACGATTAAGCGAAGGAAGAAGACGGGCAGAACAAGAGTGTTCGAGACAAGAGGGACCTTCTCATCATGAACAGGAGAAATCGTGACAGAGGCCCCCCCACAAGAGGAGGAAGCCCTTCGCATTCCCGACATGAGAGTAAGGGGTCATTTGGTGGATGCTCACAGAGGAAAGCAAGCATGGAGATGGAGTTGGCTCGTTTGCGTAAGCGATTAGATGAGCAGGACAAGTTACTGAAGGAGTTAAGGAAAGGAACATCCCAATCAGGCGTTGGCAAAGGAAATGAGGTGGAGCTGGTTGGAGAACCTGAAGAAAAGGACCACCCGTTTTCTGAAAGCATAATGGCTTTCCCCATGCCTGAAAATCTCAAAGCTCCAGCCAATGTAGATCCATATTTTGGGAACTCAGATCCACAAGAACATATTGACAGCTTTCTGGTTGCAATGTCATGTCAAGGGGCTAAGGACACGTACAAGTGTCGCACTTTCCCCCTAACTCTGAAAAAAGCGGCTTTGCGTTGGTATTCTAAATTGGAACTTGATTCGATAACAGGGTGGAAGGATTTAGATGCCAAATTCCTGGGACATTTCACAACAAGCAAAGCGCAACCAAAGTCTGAACACCATTTATCTCAAATTAAGCAGGAAAAAGGGGAATCACTGAGATATTTCCTCACTCGTTTCAATACTGAATACCTTTCAATTAGTGACATAGAGGCCTCAGTAGCCCCACATCTCTTGATGCGCGCGTTAAGACCAGGGGATTTCACGGACCACTTGGTGATGCACAAAATCAAAACCATGGATGAAGTCATGGAAAGAGAGTAAAAATATATCAACTTGGAGGAATATCAGAAAGCACAAGATAATTTTGCTGGTGAAGCATCTGGGAAAAAGAAAGAAGCTTTCTTCAACAAGGGATCCGGAAAAGGTCAGCGAGACGGAGACAAGAATAACAAACATGATTCGGGGGCTAAAAAGCCCGAAGGTAAATATGACCATTATACTCCTTTAAATGCTTCTAGATCACAAATCCTTCGTGAGATTATGAATGCAGAATTGATGGAAGTGAATTGACCACCCCTGTTGAGGAGGCCTCCGACAAAGGAGAACCAGCACAAAAGGTGTAGTTGGCACGACAGTTATGGACACACCAATGACGAATGTGTTCAACTCAAGGACGCTGTGGAAACTCTAGTAAGAAGAGGAAGACTGAACCGTTACACTCGATCCTTTAGAGGAGGTCCCAGTGAGCGTACTCCCACAAGAAGGGTTAGGAGTCCAGTCAGAAGGAGAACAAGAAGTCCGCCTAGGAGGAGATCCCGAACGCCCCCTAGGAGGAGCAGAACTCCTAGGCGTACTACAACCAGGAATTCTCCAGTGAAAAAAGAGGATGCTGGTAAAATCAACAATGAAGACCTTGAATTAATTAGCACTATTGCTGGTGGTTTGACGGTGGAAGGGGAATCCATAACGTCTCAGAAAAAACAATTGAAGTTAGCAACAATGGCGGTCTCTGTATCAAACAGGCAGAAGGAAGCACACCCTCCGATCACGTTTACTGAAGCCGATTTGGAAGGAGTGATTCCCGATCACAACAATCCATTAGTGGTAATAGGAATTATTGACAGGTTTCGTGTTTGTCGCATGATGGTGGACCAAGGTAGCTCATCAGATATCATGTTCACAGAATTGTTTGACCGCTTGAAGTTGAAGTCAGCAGATCTACATCCCTGCCAGAAAGAGTTATTTGGGTTTATCGGTGATACTATCAGACCTAGAGGGTACATTGATATCAGGCTGACGTTAGGCACACCCCCTCAATGTCGGACCGAAAAGGTGCGCTTCCTGGTGGTGGACTGCCCCTCTGCTTAAAATGCAATCTTAGGTCGGCCTACTTTGGAGGCATTCCAAGCAGTCGCTTCTCCCTTGCACATGGCCATGAAGTTCCCCGATGAGAAAGGGTCAGTTGTTACAATACGTGTAGATCAAATGCAGGCCAAAACCTGTTATATAGCCAGTCTGAAAGCGACAAAAGAGAATGCCAAGAAGCAGGTACAAGCAAAGCAGGCCAAGGGATCCGCCTCATCTTCCAGGGTCATGATGGTAGACTTGGACATGAGGGAGGACATCAAAGAAGAGAGGCCCAAGCCTGAAGGGGAATTGGAAAGAATCCAGATCAGAGATACTCCGGAGCAGTGGACTCAAGATGGAAAAGACTTACCAAGTGAAGAAAAGGTTAGGCTGGTTGCTTACTAAAGGAGAATAAGGATCTATTTGCATGGACAGCAGCTGATATGCCAGGGATAGGTCCGGATTTTATCTGTCATCGCCTATCAGTTGATCCAAAGTTCAAGTCAGTATCACAAAGGAGAAGGAAGATGGGCAATGAAAGGCAGAAGGTGATTGCTGCGAATGTGGAGGAGCTCTTACAAGCTGGATTCATCAGGGAAGTTCCTTACACTACCTGGCTCTCTAATATAGTTCTGGTCAAAAAATCCAATGGCAAATGGCGTATGTGCGTGGACTACACGGATTTGAACAAAGCATGTCCCAAAGACACCTACCCTCTTCCCAACATAGACAAGCTGGTTGATAATTCTGCTGGGTACCAGTTGCTTTCTTTCATGGATGCTTATTCCGGTTACAATCAAATTCCCATATTTAGTGACGATCAGGAAAAAACCGTTTTTATGACTGATAAAGCAGCATACTATTACACAGTAATGCCGTTTGGTCTGAAAAATGCAGGTGCAACATACCAGAGGATGATGGATAAAATCTTTGGGGAGCTGATTGGTCCAACGTTGGAAGTTTATGTCGATGATATGATCGTCAAGTCGATATAGGAAGGAAACCACAAGCAGGATATGGAAGGCGTCCTTAGTAAGGTACGTCAGCATAATATGCGTTTAAATCCGCTGAAGTGTGCCTTTGGTGTCACAGCAGGAAAATTCCTAGGTTTTATGCTTACTAACAGAGGAATAGAGGCTAACCCTGAAAAGTGTGATGCAATCACGCAAATGAGGAGCCCGAATTCCGTGAAGGAAGTTCAGCAACTGACCGGACGCATAGCTGCATTGACAAGGTTTTTGTCGAAGTCCGCTTACAAATCCCTTCCACTATTCCAATTGCTTAAGAAGGACCAAGAATTCAAATGGACCGATGAATGTGAAGCAGCCTTTCAGGACTTCAAGCGTTACCTTTCCAATCCTCCGATCCTGAGCAAGCCTGAGCCAGGTGAGACTCTCTATTTATATCTGGCTGTAAATGATGAAGCGGTGAGTGTTGTTTTGGTCAGGGATTTGGAGGAAGGACAGAGGCCGGTGTATTTTGTCAGCAAAGTGTTGCAAGAAGCAGAAAAAAGGTATCAAAAGATTGAAAAAATGGCGTTCGCGCTGGTGGTCATGGCGAGACATCTGAGGCAATATTTCCAAAGCCATCCAGTCGTGGTCAGAACGGATCAGCCCATTCGGCAGGTTTTACAAAAACCAGACTTAGCAGGTCGTATGATCGCTTGGTCAGTGGAATTGTCCGAATATGGGATCGGCTATGAGTCAAGAACAGCATTCAAATCTCAGGTTTTGGCAGACTTCGTCGTAGAATTGGCACCAAAGAAGGATTCTGAAGTCTGGACCCTGTTCGTTGATGGTTCATCCAATCAGACAGGTGGAGGTGCTGGTATAATATTGGAAAACGCTCAAGGAGTATCCATCGAATATTCGTTAAGGTTCGATTTCCCGAGTTCTAACAACTGAGCTGAGTATGAAGCCTGTCTTGCTGGGATGACGATGGCCAAGGATCTTGGAGCGCACTCAATCCTACTGTATAGCGATTCGCAGCTGGTGATTTCGCAAATTAAAGGAGATTTCCAAGCCAAGGAGCCTTTACTTCAAAAGTATCTCACCAAATGCAAGGATTGGCAAGAAGGTTTGACGGCGTGGATTTTCAGCACATTCCGAGAGATCAGAATTCCAGAGCTGATGTCTTGTCCAAGTTAGCTAGCACCAAGAAACCAGGGAATCACAGGTCTGTGATTCAACAAGCTATCTCTCACCTCAGTGCAACATTAGTAGTGGAGGATGAAGATTCATGGGCTTCTCCTATCGTGGCATTTCTACTTCATGGAATCCCTCCAGGTGAAGACGACGCGGCAAGAAAAGTAAGGAAAATGGCTCCTCACTTTGTCATACAAGATGGACTGCTCTATCGAAGAGGGTTTTCATTACCCCTACTCCGATGTCTGACTGAACGGGAATCCGAATTGGCCTTGAAAGAAGTGCACGAAGGAAGATGCATTCACCACTTGGGGGGAAGAAGTTTGGCAATGAAGATATTGAGAGAAGGATTCTACTGGCCCAGTATACAGTTGGATTCCATGAAGCACGTGAAGAAGTGTGATCGTTGTCAGAAGCACGCTGATGTTCATTTGGCGCCACCAGAGGAACTCCATTCCATATCAGCTCCATGGCCTTTCTTTCAGTGGGGGATGGACCTGTTGGGACCATTCCCGCAGGCAGTAGGACAGGTTACCCATCTAGTGGTGGCAGTCGATTATTTCACCAAATGGATCGAAGCTAAAGCAGTCGCTGTTACTACTTCTACACAAATCGTGATGTTCTTCAGCAACCAAGTCATATCGCGTTTCGGAGTTCCAGCTGTATTGGTCACGGACAATGGTACTCAGTTTACCAGTAGAGCTTTTAAGGAGTTTCTCCAGAAGTTGGGGATAAAACAGCGTCTGTCCTCTGTGGAACACCCGCAAACTAACGGGCAAGCCGAAGCAGCCAACAGATGTATCCTAAGAGGCTTGAAAAGAAAGTTGGAAGATAGCAAAGGTAAATGGATAGATTGCATAGATGCTGTCCTTTGGTCCTACAGAACTACTCCGCACTTTACTACTGGAGAGACGCCATTTAAGCTTACATATGGGAGTGAGGCCATGATTCCACTAGAAGTAGGATCCACTAACATGAGGTCGAGATATTTTGATCCTGAAGCTAATATGCGACTTATCAGAGAAAATTTGGACTTCCTGCAAGATTCCAGGGAGATGGCAACTGTTCGCATGGCCACAATCCAGCAGCAGTCAGCAAAGCAATACAATTTAAGGGTGATTTCCAGGACTTTCAACAAAGGTGACTTAGTTTTAAGAAGGGCTGACGTACACGGTAATGAACCGGCACATGCGAAGTTGGCAGCCAATTGGGAAGGACCGTACCGAGTCCGATCCAAAACTGGAAAAAGGAGCATACTTTCTTGAAACACTTACTGGCAGAGGCATCAAAAACCCGTGGAATGTAGCTATGCTTCGCATTTATTATAGTTGAATCCTATTCTTTGTTTATGCTTTCATAGAGTTTGTTTGTTTTCCAAGAAGGTCTTACAGACCATTGTCACGTATCCAGTTTGTTCCTGTTTTAGAAAGGAGGTTACCCATAGACCTCTATTTGGTTTAAATTATGACTGTACTTGGCTTTCTATTTTGCTAATGAGAATTATGAAAATTCTATAAGTTACAGGATTGAGTACAATACCCCAATGAGATGGTTTGCTCAAAATAATTACGAATCCGATATCAGGAATCCGATATCAGGAAACCGGTATCAAGAAGCCGATATCATAAAAAAAAAGTTGGGTATTAGAATCAGGTATCAGGAATCCGGTATCAGGATCCGGTATCAGAATCCAGCATCAGGAATCTCATACTTAATGATTAAATTGGTATTTTGAAAGGCGTTCGAAATGAAGAATTCGGTATAAGGAATCCGGTATCAGGAACTCGGTATCAGAATCCGGTATTAGGAATCTTGTACTTAATGATAAAATTTGTATTTTGAAAAGCGTTCAGAATTCGAATAAACAATTCGGTATCAGAATTCGGTATCAGAAATCTTATACTTGGTAAAATCTTCTCAAATATGTGAAGTTGGTAAGACTTAAGTAAAAATCCTAGTATCCAATATTTGATACACCACTTATCTGATTAGCCACCAGATGAAAAGTGAAATGGGTAAGGAGATGTTCTCATGAACACCGCCCATGTACATTCAATGATCCCTGTTAGTTTCAGAAAGCTAATAAGTTAAATGGAAAGCCATTCGCTGGCTAGAATAGGACTTCCATGGATCAATAAAGAGGAAGGATACACAAGGATCAATAAGGAAGAAGGATACACAAGGATCAATAAAGAAGAAGGATACACAAGGAAAAAAATAAAGCAGATACTAAGCAGAATTCATTGATTAGGAAAGTCTGAATACAACTGCAATTAAAGAAAAGCAGAAATTCGGATTACAACTAAGAAAAATCAGAAACAAAGTGCAAACTAAGGAAAAGCCAACAAAACAAGACTAAAAGCATAAAGACTTGAAATAAACAAACTATAAGACTAAGCAGCAGCACCATCATCCTCATGTCCCCCACCATCCTCGTGTCCCTCATCATCCTCAATTTCCTCATCATCTCCAGTGGCCAAGGGATCAGGGCAGTCCTCATCATCCAAGTTAACAAGCACTCTAGTTCCATCTCGAAGGTAGTTATAAAGCGCTCCATCTTCAACTTTGTGCAAAAAGTGCATGCCCTTGGCAGAAAAATTGTTGTTGAGGAAGTTGGCTTGCTCCACCGCATTCATGAAGGAAGACTGGACTGATCCAATCCATTTCTCTTTGTACATGTCCCTTTGATTTTCAGCCTCATTGAGGGCATCCCTCAGTGTGTTTAAAGCAGCATCATTGACATCATTCACTTCCTTCAATTTGTCATTCATCCTCTTTGCAAATTCTTCCTCAGCTTGGGAAAGGGCTTGCTTGGTCTTCCTCAATTCGGCTTCTTGGGAGGCAATCTGTTCAGCCATTTCAGCTTCTTTCTTAACATAAGCAGCCAAGTCCACAACCTCTTGCCCAACGAACAAGACCTTTTCAGCGCTATCCTCTAAGAATTGGAGTGTGGAGGCAGCACGAAGTTGGTGTTTCTTTAATGACTTCATCAAGTTGACAAATTCTCGGCGTGTCATTCCTTGGAAACGATGGGAGTCGGAATCAGTCAGTAACATACGACCAAAATTTTCACTCAGGTTTTCCTCCCATACTGAGGAAGCAAAACCAGAAGATCCCTATCCAACATCAAAGTGAGATCCAGTAGGAGAACCGGATTGGAAAGGTTCTTGATTCTTCCTCCTTCGAGCAGCACCTTCAGGACTGTCAAGGACTATGGCAGCCGGAGGAGGACGGTTAACACTGGTCTTGCTGCATTTGGGAGGCTTTCTTAGGGCATTTCCGATAGCAGCAGCGAGAGCAGCAAGGTCTTGAGGGCTCGCCATTTTTTCTGCATAAAGTCAGTACAAAAGCATTAATAATTCCAAAGGCAGAGAAAGCAAGTAAAAAATATACGTAAGGTATCCTACCGAATACATAACGCAGGGAATCTGGTTCCGCATCCGCTATCTTCCTGGTACTGATGTACCCAAAACGTTCATACCAGGCAAAGAAAAATGTTATGGTTGACCGTTCGACGTCGGTAAGAACGTTATTGGGGGTAAGGAAAGAACGAGCTGGAATCCGTGAGTTTTGTCAGACCAAAAGAGAGGGAAGTATGGATTTCCTCCGTGGTCAAAGAAGAAAGGCCAAGAATATGGGGCTCCTACTATCTTGAAGTATTCATTTTTGAACCCTTTCCATGTCTCTGAATAGGTTTCAAAAACTTTCCAGTTAAGATGAGACTTCAATGTAACCCAAGACCATTTCCCCTTGACTTTACTTGAGGCGAACGGTCCAAAGAAGGTGAAAAATACTGGGAGAGTACATGTGTAGTGTCCTAATCACTATATGTCCTTAACCCTCTAAGTGCTCAAGATTATGGCAACCAGGAGCCCAGGAGAGGATCGAGTATTGATGTATGACTTATGGAATTTCTGCAGTTCCAGTTGGGAAAAGCAGGATCACCCTAGTCAACGTGTGTGTGCAGAGTGTCAACTTAGGAATGAGATTACTTACCTGAAACCCTAACTGTGATGAGCTATTTATAGGGTTTGGAGGAGGTTGATATGGGCCCTTTGGGCCTTGTATCAGAGTTGTGCTGAACCAGGATTCTGTGAGATAATATTGGATGATTATGCTTCTAGAATCTGGATAGGATCAGTTGAAGATCTCATGTCTAGGCTGTTACGAGAATCTAGGAGAGATTTGCGGAAGGGATAAGAAGCCTCGGTGAGCCTAAGCTTATCCACGAGCTGACGGTATGTCTCGGTCCTAGAGTCCCGAGCCTGATGGATTGTGGACCGATCGTAAGGCTCGGTTCCATCAAGTCCGAGCCTGGCCCTCTCGTATGCTCGGATCCCACGAGTCCAAGCGAAGGACTTTCATGACAGGTAAACCGAGCAAAATGCCCTTAGAGGAACCCTTTGGTGAGACTCGGGTCTGTGTATGGTCGGCAGACCCTACAAGCCCTCCAGCTCGTAAGACTTGGAAAGTATGTGGCGAGGTAATAAGTGGCTAGGGTTGACCTTTAGCATGTCTTGGTTCAGAAGTGTGTTACAACTGTTTCCAACCTTAACCATGTAGCATGTTCGAGGTGACGTTTTAGGTTCTTTAGGTACGACATGTGCCCTGGGAAGTTGTGCCAAATCATTTCAAATTTCGAACTTTGAAAAAGTAACTCCAATAACTGCCACGTCTTTCCCTGTGGGTGGCTGAGCGGGTTAATGGGACTTTGGCCCAACCGGTGCATCGTGGAAGGAGGGAAGTTGAGGGGTTTTGAGGGGTATTTAAACCCTTTATTCATACCCTTCCACTACTTTACACTCATTTGCAATTTTCATAAACCAGAAACCTTCTTCATTCTCTAACTCCAAACACATTTCTGTGCATCTCCTTAAAGCATTCACGATCAATCATCGCAATCAAACTCTTCCACAAAGATCAAGCAGCAACCAAAAACAGGTAATCTTTTCTCCCCTTCTGACTCAAACAACTACTTCTGGTTCTGTCATTTCTTCTTTTTGAGAGGGTTTTGCTTTTTCTGGGTTTTGCAGGGATTTGGGGTTTTATTTCTAGGTTGGTAGTTAAAGGGTTTGGTATTAGGATTTGTCAATTATGAGGGGTTGGAGATATTGGAGGAAGTTTTACTATGAACTCTGTGAGAGATTAGGCGAAGAGCCTTCCAGTGATTCTAGTTCCTCTGGGGATTCTGGGGATTATGAGGCTGAATCCGTTCCTTCAGAAATTGGTTATGACACTGCTAATACTGGTAATAAAACTGTAAATCCTCCTACCCCCCCTTTTGGTGAAAGGATAAACGAGTCATTCGAGGTAGAACCTTTGACCATGGAGTATCCCACCGATCCCGCAGAGGAAAGTAGGAGGCTATTAGCTTATAGGTTTGCCGAGTGTCGGGCTCAGGTTAGGACTAGCCCAGAGTGCTTTACAAGAAGGAAAGAGTTTTGGGGAAAACCTATGAGGATGAGGGGAAAAGGTCCAAGGCTCGGCCTTAGGTTTAGAATTAAAATACCTGTTATGAAAAATGCTAATGCCAAGCCTTTTACTTTTTCCCCAGATATGGTGGAGCGCAGGTGTGTGACCCATCCCGAAGAATTCCCTTTACCACCTAACCATGCGGAGTATGACGAAACTTTCGATCGAGAAGTACTCGGGACGTGGCCCTCTTTGCTTACGACGGATAGTTTGAACCATCTTCGACCTATTCTGACCCCTCCGAACGTAAACGGGAATATCTCGGAATTTGCTTTGACGCATGTGAGCATAGACGACCGCATATGCTTCAAAGTTCCAGTAAACCAACAGTTTTTCTACTTCTACGAGGAGATAGCCACGAAGGTCGGAATTCGTGTGCCATTTTCCACCTTCGAGATATAGGTCCTCAACCATCTAGGCATAGCCCCGAGTCAGCTGCATCCGAGCGGGTGGGCCTTTTCCAGAGCATTCCAGCAATTTTGCGATGCTGAGGGTCTGGTCGCGACGTTACGAGCCTTTTTTTGGATATATGCCCCTCAAGTAAACAAATTTGGTAACTCCAAAGGGCTCTGGGTGTCGCTGAAGGCTCGGAAAGACCATGCCATTTTTGCTAAGGTTACCGACTCTTGGAAATCCTTCAAACCTCGCTTCTTCAAGTATGAATATACGGGAGCTGAGGTATGCTGGTTCATGAAGCAAGTTGAAGATGGAGAAGAAGTTAAGGTCGTGCCTCAGTTCCCGCTAAGCTGATCGGGCGACATTTATATGAGAGGAGCCTCCTTATACCAATTCGACTACAAAGTGGATTTGAGTAGGGCCGAGAAATGTGTATGTGATCGGGTTTGGGAATATCTCCAAGAAAAAGGTCAGATTGATACGAAACAAATACTTTTGAAGAGAACAAAGGCCGAAGTGAAGACCGAGCTAGGTATCCATTTTTTTTTGCTCGGTATAATACTGACATACTCTTTCTGTTGCAGAGAAAATGGTGAAAAAAGTATCTAAGGCCAAGAAGAGTGATACTGCCTCATCTAGGATGGCTCAACTAGCTGCGATGAAGGCAGGTTCTGGTTCATCGAGTAGGAGCCAGTCCTCCGGGCCAACACCAACTGACAGTCCAACCGTTACTCCTAGTGCTGCTCCTGCCGAGGGGGTCTTGGCAGCCGAGGGCATTGAGCAAGTAGTTATGGGGCACCGTGTTGTCGAAGTTGATGAAGTTAACGTGGAAGCTCAGACGAGTGCCGAAGGTACTCCCGAGCGTCCCCCCAAGAGGCCTCGGATGGACAAGGGAAAAGGGGTAGTTGAGGAGTGGCTTAACCTTAGTAAATCCCACAAAGGGATCCAAGGCTCTGAGGGCAGGGAGGACATTGTTGCAAAAACAGTGTGGGTGAAGAAGACTCCTGATGGCTTCAATGCAACAGTCTTCCCACCTAAAGAGGAACAAGTGATGGATGCCTGGCCTGTATCGGTTTGGGAAAACAACTGTTCTGCCTTGGTAAAGAGTCTTCTAAGGAGTGCGAGCATTCTTCGCTACCTTGGTAAGCGTGGTGAGGATGTTTATGCTGGCGTGGCCACCGAAGGGAAGAAAAAACGACAAGAAGCTGACGCTCGGAAGGATTATTTAAACCACCAGGTAGAAGCCTTTGAAAGAAGACTTCAAACATTGGCTGCAGAGAAGGAAGGGCTGCAAAAGGATAAGTAAGAGGCTAAAGATGCCAAGGCTAGAGCCGAGGCTGACAAGGAGAAGGCTGAGAAAACTCTTCAGGAGGCCAATGAGAGGATGAGGAGGGCCGAGGAGATCCTGAAGAAGGCCGAAGAGGATGCCACAGCTCTGCGGGAGGCTACAGAGAAGGCTCGGAAAGCCGAGGAGGATGCTGTAGTGGCTCGAGAGCAACTCGAGGATGCCAAGGATGAGGCTGCCGGACTCCGAGCATCTCTAGATAAAATGAGAGCGAAAGCTCTTAAGCACAAAAGGGCAGCCAGGGAGAATCTTTATAACTGGGATCATGCAGTTGAAGACTTTTTCCTCAATACCATCGAGCAGCTTCGTATCCTGAATCCTGGCCTCATAAACAAAGGTGTTGACCCCAACTTCAGTGTTAAAGATGGTCGGATCGTGGGTGAGAACGGAGTCGAAATAGACATGGGTGGAAACGATCTGCTTGACCACTTTGCTGAAGTGTCCAAAGAAGACGGGGCCGAGGGTGACGAAGAAGAAGAGGATGATAAATTTGATCCGGAAAGTATAGTGTTGTCCGATATAGAGTAGATTTACCCTTTTGCTTTTCAACTTATGTAGTGGCTAATCGGTTATGAGGAAAAGTATGTAAATACAATGAATTCAGAAACAGAACTTTCATTTAACTGAAGCAGTAAATACAATGGGCTCGGAGTTCCACCGAGCGTACACCATCATCAAAAATAAACAGACCTATCACTTAGCAAAAGTAACAATGAAACTAAAAACAGAATTGAAATAGGGATGAAAAACTTTAGCTGAAATACGCTTTAAGCTTTGCCACATTCCAAGTGTTATTGATGAGAGAACCAGAGAGAGTTTCGAGTTTGTAGGCCCCTGTTCTCGTCTTGGAAGCTATTCGGTAGGGCCCTTCCTAGTTTTGAGCCAGTTTCCCGTCTTTAGCGTTTTTCAGGCCAATGTCAGCTCTTCTTAGGACGAGGTCACCTACTTCGAATTCTCTGGGTACTACCAAGCGATTATACTCTTTTGCTTGCATTAGCTTGGCATGTCGTTCTCGCTCGGTGGCTAGATCTCTGACTTCATCAGATAGAATGAGGTCTTCACACAGTAAAGTGTTGTTGAGGGGGTTTGGTTGTTGTATGGTTCGAAATGAGGGGATGATCCTTTCCATCGGGATGACCGCGTCGCAGCCGTAGGTAAGCCGATAAGGAGTTTCCCCTGTCGAGGTTTGTATTGTGGTGCGGTATGACCAAAGTACTTCATGCAGATTATCCAACCAATTTCCCTTTGCACCAATAAGCCTCTTCTTAATTCCCTAGATGATGGTTCGATTCACTGATTCCACTTGTCCATTGGTCTGAGGATGCTCAACCGAGGAAAAATAGTGCTCGATGTTTAAAGCATTGACCAAGTCTTGGAATGCCTTTGCTGCGAACTGAGTTCCGTTGTCAGTCACCAGAACTTGTGGAACTCCAAACCGAGCTATGACCTGCCTTTCAAAAAACTTCTGAACTTTGGCAGACGAGATAGTTGCTAGAGGCTCGGCTTCTACCCATTTGGTAAAGTAATCTATGGCAACTACCACCCATTTCAGCTGTCCTGGTGTGGTGGGGAACTGGCCAATCAAATCCATTCCCCATTGATAGAAAGGATAGGGATATGAAAGTGAGTGGAGTTCCTCGGCCGGCTTCTGGTACACATCGCTATGGAATTGACACTTTCCGCATCTTTTCACATGATTTATTGCATCTTGCTGAAGGGTCGGCCAGTAATATCCTGCCCTTAGAATCTTTTTGTCCAATGATTTACCCCCAACATGATGACTTCCGATTCCTCCGTGAACCTCTTCAAGTGTTTGTTTTGCTTCAGTGGGATCCAAACATCTGAGCATAGGGCCACTGACCCCTCGGCGAAACAAAATTCCTTCAACCAGAGCAAATTGTGACGCTTTCCTGATGAGCTTCCTAGCCTCGGTTGGATCAGTAGGCAAAGTTCCTTGTTCTAAGTAACTCGTGATCGGAGCAGTCCAATTTGGATCCACCGAAACGGAGAGGACAACGCTAGGTCCGTGCACCGTTTCCTGGATCAATGTCTTGTTATTTTTGGGGACTTTTGTTGAAGCAAGTTTTGAAAGAATGTCTGCTCGGCCATTGCTTTCCCTTGGAATATGACAGAATTCAACTTTGGAAAACTCTGAAGACAAGAACTTCATCTTCTCAAGATACTTTTGGAGGATGGGTTCTTTGGCTTGATAATCTCCTTTGACTTGAGAGACCACCAGCTGGGAATCACTGAAAATCTTGACTTCTTGGGCCCCTACCTCCTTTGCCATCCTGAGACCAGCCATTACAGCTTCGTATTCTGCCTGATTGTTTGAAGTAGGAAATTCAAACTTCAAAGAATACTCAAGGGTAACACCATCGGAGTTTTCCAGGATTATACCAGCACCTGCCCCGAGCTTGTTGCTCGATCCATCAACGTAAATGCTCCAGTCCAAGTTTGAGCTCGTCAGTGGCTCAGTAAACTCGATGAGGAAATCAGCTAGAACCTGGGACTTCATAGCCTTCCTTGGTTTGAAAGTGATGTCGAACTCGAAAAGTTCAATGGCCCAAGTTACCATTCTTCCTGCTAAGTCGGGTTTCTGGAGAATCTGGCGGATAGGTTGAGCTGTTCTGACCTTAATGTGATGACTCTGGAAGTACTGACGCAGTCTTCTGGCCGTGATGACCAAACAAAAAGCCAATTTTTTCACCTTTTGGTATCTCAGTTCTGGTCCTTGAAGCGCTCGGCTAACAAAATAAACGGGGGATTCCTTGCCTGATTCTTCTCGAACCAAAACTGAACTGACAACTGAATCACCCACTGACAAGTATAGGAACAAAGTCTCTCCAATTACAGGGCTAGAAAGGATTGGGGGGGATGCCAGATATTGCTTAAGGTCAGTGAAGGCCTTTTCGCATGCATCGTTCCACTCAAACGCCTTCTCTTTTTCCTTTCTCAACAATTGGTACCATGGTAGGGCCTTCCGAGCTGATTGGGATAAGAATCTGGAAAGAGCTGCTACCCGACCTACCAATTGTTGTACACCCTTAATGTCAGATGGACTCTTCATCTCGAGGATAGCTCGGCATTTTTCGGGGTTCGCTTCGATTCCTCGTTCAGGGAGAATAAATCCGAGGAATGATCCAGCGGGAACCCCAAAGGTGCATTTTTCAGGATTCAGCCTCATATCGTACTGCCGAATTCTTTCAAGAATGATCTTCAAGTCCTTGGCATGGTCTTCTTCCTTCAAACTCTTGGCAATCATGTCATCGATGTACACTTCCATTCTGGGCCCGATAAGTGGGTCGAACACTTTATTCATCATTCGCTGGTAAGTTGCCCCAGCGTTCTTGAGTCCGAAGGGCATGACATTATAACAGTACGTAGCGTTTTCAGTAACGAAGGAAGTTTTCACCTGATCGGGAGGATACATCGGAATTTGATTGTAGCCAGAATAAGCGTCCATGAAGGATAGTCTCTGGTATCCTGCCGAGCTGTCTACTAATTTGTCTATGCAAGGAAGTGGATATTGGTCTTTGGGGCAGACCTTGTTTAGGTCTGTATAATCCACGCACATTCTCCACTTTCCATTAGATTTTTTGACCTGTACGGGATTAGCCAACCAATCGGTGTATACCACTTCCCTGATGAACCCTGCTTCAAGCAGCTCGACAACCTTTTCCTCTGTGGCTTGAGTTTTTCAGTTCCGACCCGCCTCTTCTTCTGGAAAACTGGTTTAGCGCCAGGATAGACACTTAATTTTTGGCAGATGAAAAACTGGTTTAGCGCCTGGAAAACCTAGTAAGGCAAGCAGGTATGATCTATCTCAACTCACACAAACACACACACCACCCCAAATTAGAACGACAAGAGAGTGTGTATCTTGGTGTTCAAGGTGCCCACTTCACGTCTGATATCAAAGGTAGGATTGCCGAACTCTTAGCCGGATTGTCTAAGAACAGTAATCCTACGACAGAACACTCACCGTCCACCTTATAACTTCAAAATATTCGCTTCTATATAAGGCAGCTTACACTCTCAATTTGATTCAAGTTCAACTTATAACTTTTCCAAATTGAATAAATCAATTGATTTAGAATCCCACCTTTTATTATTTTATAGATCAAGTATTGTTTATCGGGCTTCCAAATCAATTGAGTAATTTCTAAATTATTTCGTTTTGAAAATTCATTCACATTTCCCAATAAGTTAAATTGAGAATGTATTCTGTCTACATAGATTATTTTACCAAGGTCATTGAAAAGGAAAATTACACCTCAATTCCGGAACTCTTGGAAATACTTCATTTTCCTCAAGGAAAACATATACTTTAATTCAAAACATTTGTTTACAAGTATTTTCCTTTTCATTGACCTTAGTAAGGTATTCATTCATCACTCATGTCGTGGTGCATAATGCAATTGATTCTCAAAAGGACTTGAATCATCTTTCTTTTCTTTAAAATTAAATCTTTTGCATTTTCAAAATCACTCTTTTCTTTATTCAAGTCCCATTGAGAATATGACATAATTTCTAACACAATTTCAATATCACATCGATTGGAAAGAAATCAGTTTCAAAACTCATTCACTTTTCAATTTAATTTTCTGAACTGAAATTTATATAAGACAAAAGTTTGAAAATACATTAAATCACAAGATGTTCTTTTCCTTTTCAATAACTTGAATATATTCATTATGCACCATTCAACATTTAATTTACCCTTCAAGATTTCTCCCTCATTTGTCTCATACAACAACATTTTGGCATTAGCCAGCTACACATTCACAGCAGACTCGAACTGTGTGTAACACACTAGTCGACTACGCCATGGCGGAAAAACCCGACCATGCCGAATAAAGTTCAGAACTTCGATCCCTTTCCCTCGTGGTGCCAACATATTTTCTTTCACATATTTTAGTGGCATCTTCATTTCTTTCTTTTTGAATCCTTAATATTAATCGAAAATTGTTATCATTTTATTATGGTGCTATATCCTTTTGACTTCCTTGTACCCAACAATCTATTACTTTAATTTGCTATACAAAATCATATATTTTACTCCCTTGTGTATGAAGAGTGTAGAACTAGAGTTTCACAATGGAATCGGGACCATTTCCCCCAGGTCTAAAGAAAAGAACGACTCTGATACCAAATTGTAACATCCCAATTTAATTCAGCAAATATAAATTTTTATTAATGAAAATGTTGAAAATACAAATTGTTTTGTAACAAAAAGCTGGGATTTACAACTTGATATGAGAACAATAAATGGAGGAAAGTGGCCTTTCTGCGTCTTCTGCGATGTGAAACCCTGGTTCTTAGCTTCTCCAAGCCTTACCTAAAATGTTAAACCACAAGGGAGTGAACAAATTTTCATAATAGAATAGAAACTAAGAATTGAAATTAAGTAAATAACACTGATAAGAATTCAATTGTCAACTCATTAAGCTACTAAATTCATACACCTTTGGCTTTGACCTTTCTGATTATGAAAAGAAAATTCCTAGTTTCATTTTTTTTCCATATATTTAGTCCATTTATACTATCTTACTAATGTTTCCTTTATAATGGTATTAGTAATTCCGTTTATACCATTTTAACACAATTCTCACAAATTTCACCTTGGTCTTTATATTTTGTTCATAATATACAATCATTAATTATATATTCTTTTCTTCAAGCATTATGCAAAATATAGTCTTAGAATTTATATAAGTATAAAGTCACACTTTTACGTGTATTTTAATTAGCATTATTGTACCGGTTATTTGTATTGACATTTCATCGAACACCTTGTCTACATTTAATTTTGATTGATTAAAGTTGTGAGTTTTATAAATTAATTCAAGACTTTAAAGGTTTATTCCATATGCACAGGCATATGGTACACAGAATCAACTATCCTAGGGTTCAATCCATAATATTTAGTAAGTATTTACTAATTCCAAAACCTAAATTCTATTCTAAAAGAAAAGAGTTCCTCCCTTACCTCAAGGGAGAAGAAAAACCAACTCCAGAGCACTTGGTTATATAGATTAGTTCCTAGAGTCCTGCTTCTTTGGCTTGGTTGAGGAAAACTTCAATAACATAAAGGGATTATAGCTACTTGAAGGAGAGTAAATGAAAATGAGAGGGAATTTGTTGGAGGAATATGAAGACAAGAGTTAGAATTGGTGGAAGGGAGTTTAGTGATGTTAATTCATGGTGTTAGGGTTGGATTTGTAGAGGTTTAGGCTTGTTGGTGCAAGAAAATTGGGTTTGGTGCATGAATATGGGGGACTGGTGCGGATTTGGGTCGGCTGGTGCTGGTGGGAGTGAGGTTGGTGCGGTTGGCTGGAAATGGCGCACCATTTCTGGTTCTGGCGCTCTTTTATAGCACCAGTACGCCTGGGCGCGCTGCTCCGTCCGCCTGGGCGCGCTATTTTTCTGGAAACTTCTGGTGCGCGCGAGAGAGTTCTGGTGTTGCTTGTTTTCCGCGCGCCTGAGCGCACCAACCCGCGCGCCTGAGCGTTAGCCATCTGTGGCACCAAAATTTTCAAGGCCGGTGCGTCTGGGCGTACCGGCTCATGCCCGGACGCACCGGTTCATCCCAAAACTCCGATTTTCACATTTTTAGCCCGTTTTAATGAATTTTAACCATTCTTAACCCTAAATCAAACTCATATAACATTAATTTACATCTCCAACCATATTTACTATGTTACTTTTTATTAAACTTTCGAACACAAAACCCAAAAAATTCTTGCAAACGGATCTCTAAACGCACTAGTAATTTCTTCTGCTTACCCACATGGCTTAAGGTAACCTTCCAACTCCTTTTTCCACTACATTACTCTTTGGGAAGGGATCAACTAGTCCGATTATATCCCAAGCTTCTGAATCCTAGTTTGTTTCCTAAGCTTCATTACACCCGATCGTAATGAGACTTCCCTAGTTAATGCTTACTCCCTTCTCCGGTTTTTAATCTATATTTTGGTATCCTCTCCTCCAACTCCTAACTAAACTTACTATACACCGGACACGCCCAAATTCTTGTGATTCCGATACGTATATACGTCTTATAAGTTATAATCGGACGATTGTAATACTTTACCCTAATTATTATTCGTTCAAACTTCTCTTCAGTCGATTTTTCTTAACTTAAGCGCACACATATAATCATGACTATCAAGTTAAGAAAATTAGGTCATTGCATCCCTCAAGTCTTACCGGTTTCACCACCTTGAACAAGTTACAATTATTTCTCCGGATCAACCGCTTGTTAATTTCTTAATTCTTATTCTATATTTAATCTACTGTAATAACCTTCATCCATCTTCTGTTACCTAAGATGTTCCTTTAATCCTTGTTACTCCTGCTTTCCTTGCTTAACGACGTACACAATTTAAATGTTCATTTGAGATTAATCCACACTACTCTTCCACATAAATTAAATTGATACATACATATATAATTATAATTATTAGATAATGAAAAATTAGGTCGTTACACAGGACATCTCCAAGAACAGAAATGGTCAAGTTTATTGTGGTCAACTGTCCATCTGCCTATAACGGCATCCTGGGTAGACCCTGTCTATATTCTTTTCGAGCTGTGGTATCCACGGTACACTTGCTAATGAAATTTGTGGGGGCAGATGACAGGGTCGTTACTGTGAGAGAAAACCAAGGAACTACTTGAAAGTGTTACAACGCTAGCCTTAGCAAGATCAAGGGCAAACACAGTGGAAACGACAAGCCGAAAAATAAGAGGAAAGGAGTCAATCTGATATGTTTGAGAAAAGCAACCCACCAAGAGCAACAAAAAATCGCCAAGGAAACTCAAGCCTTGTCAGGCTCCGAGGCGGCAACACACCAAGACAATGAAGAAACCAACAAACCTAGCAAGGGCAAGACCCGTTCCGACCAGAAGCTGTGATCGACCTCATCCACACTCAAAAAAAGGGGGGGCAAGGCACAGTAGCCAATCAACAATGGCACAGCGGTTAATCAACAATGGCAGAACGCTTAATCAAAGATGGCACGACACTCAAACAAAGCTAAGTAAGGCGCCGACACGAGCCTCTAATTAGTAACTTATGAAAACATAACTTATTTCCCCATCCTGATTCCCATGTTTAATTATCTGTCAGCAAAAAGCATGCCCCTTGGAGCATCGCCAAAAGAAATTGAGGAAAAACTCGAATTTACCGAACTAATTTTGTAAACCTCATTCTAATAGTAAAAAGACTTTGACTTTCTCTATCATGAAATTTTGTTATCACGTACTCTTTCCTTACGCTCGGTTGGCCATCGACGCCTAACGTGAAACATTATATACAGCTCCCCGCTGAGTTTATAACAAGAACAAGTACAATAATGATGATGCTCGAATGCTGCACTAGTCATAATAAATGATTAAAGCAGACACTCATAGACCGAGGAACCAATCTTAGCCCAAGGTCTGAGTTCCGAGTTATGACACATAACAACAATTCATAAACAGAGAAAACAAAAAGTCCTTTTTATTTATCTTATTCATGAAATACACAAGGACCTCAACAGGATTAAAAAAAGGAAAGACCCACATACGGGTACTTACATAAAGTATATACAAAAAGAAAATACATCACTCCTCTATATCCGAGAGTTGGACAGAAGCCTCGTCGAACGGAGGATTATCTATTGACAGCTGCAAAGGATCAGGAAGGTCCGGGGCAGAAAGGTCTACTTCAGACTCATCCTGATGGTGTATAAGCTTCCCTTCCTTCACTTGAAAATAACGATCCACGCCAGTCAATGATGGAAAATATTTAAAAACTGTTCCTCATGAGCTTGCTCCCAAGAGGTGATTTTGTGCTTCAATGCCTTCTGCCGCATCTTCTCATAAGGGTCTCGAGACTCATTTAACTGGCTCTCGAACAACTCTTGCGATTTGCTCAGCTGATTCTTGAGATGAGCATTCTCTTCCGCAAGAACGCGCAAGCGCTCGCCAGAAATCTTTTCAGCCGCCACACGGTCAGCCTCGGCCTTCTTTGCCTCTTCTCAAGTAGTACGTTCACACTCCTGAGACTGAGAAAGAGCATCAGCCTACTTCACCTGCTTCTCGGTAAGCCGTCGGATCTCGGCCTGGTAACCCTCCTCCCGGAGGGCGGCAGTTTGCCTTCTTTCCCGATCAGCGGAAGAAACAACAACCATAATGTCATCGGTCTGATCCACAATGCTGTACAGGAGGCTGGCACCTCGCAAAAGAAACTTGCCTATCAAGTTGGCCTCCTCACGTCTCGTGACCTCATTCTGGTTACGCCACCGCTGATCGTCAGCCTCGGTCTTCACACGGACCCGAAGCTCATTTAGAACTTGTTCAAAATTCAACACGCTATACACCGACGTTAAAGGATTAGGGCCTCTAGTCCCGGCATCAGGACCACCAGTAGCCGAAAGGGAGGGGACCCAATTGGAAGCCTTACCCATGCCTTTCTCCACCTTGGCTCGCTTCGACAAGGGAAATTTTGGGCTCTACTTCCCCTCACGGATCGGCATCCAGAAGATCTTGGTAGAAGAAAAGGAATCCAAACCAACAATCGCCGACCCAAAGGCGGTCCTCTTTGGCATAATGGTGGGAGCTGGAGCTTTGGGAGGAACCAAAGCGGGCCTTCGACCTTTGGCAAGAGTCGGTCGGGCTGCGGGAGGAGACTTTTGAACAACAGAAGCAGAAGGCACTTTGGTCGGATCACTTCCCCTCCTTGAATTATGTCGCTCGGCCATCTCCACTGAAAATAAAAGAAAGCCATGAGTAAAAAAAAAGGGAGAGTACTAAAGTCTGGTTACGAAGTCGGCAAGGGACCAGTTCAGGAGGATGGGTGAGAATTTTAAACACGTCAACTCGACTACTTTCCCGCACAAAGTCGTGAACGGAAAGACAGGTGTGCTGCTCGTTGGCGATCATCCTTTGTCACTCGGGCTCGAAAGATTGGGGCCGAAAAGTGTAAAACTTCTTTGTCCAAGACAGAGGAAACCGTGGCCGATCTCCTTCCATAAACCAATATTGGCCTTTGCCGACAAAACGGTATTTGTAGAACAAAGGATGGAAGGACTCCCATGTTTCGCCAGGAGTGGTAAAAATTTCATGACCATTCTGCCCTCGAAACGAGACCCGCACTTGTTTGTTTCTCCCTCTCTCAGGAACAACGGTCTAGGGGCGATAGAGCCAAAGGAAGGCGTTGACGGTGCAGGGCAGGGCCAGGGCAGTGCAGAGAATTTGTAAGGCCTGAGAAAATGCACAACTGCTGGGATGGAGCTGAGTAAGGGCTACGTCCAGATGACGGAGCAAAACCATCTCAAAGTCGGTGAAGGGCATACAAACCCCTAGCCTAACCACCATATCTTCATACATGAAAAACTCTCGCTGATTGGGCAGAAGAGGACGACACACTCGGTCGTAAGGACCAACGAGAGCCACCTCATAGGCTTTGCCCGTCTTGTCGGCAGGACAAAGGAAGTAGGAAGGCTCGAATACGATAACCACAGTTTGAAGCGAGGGGGTGCCCAATATCCTCTGATCAACGCAGCTACACTTGGGTGCGTAAGAACAAAGAAGGAACTTTTCGGGAGTAGTGACAACCTTGCGCTTACCCATACCCGAAGAGCATAAAGGGAAGTCAGAATTAGAAGGAGAAATAAAGTTAACATGGTTTCTAACAGCTCTACTTTTAACCTTCATCCTGACCCACTTCCTAGCTCCTAAGGATGAATGGACACTCCTCCTCACTCTTGTCCTAAAAGTTCCACCATATCCCTACACGAACGACATCGATGTATATAACCGAGCCTATGCCTCGGCAATTCGATAAGCCATTACCCCCTGTCTTTCCTCGAAAAACGTACATGGAACGTACTCCGCAAGAGGTTTCAGAGGATCAGCCACAATGAAAGAAAAAGGAGGGTATGAGGAAGTTGGTGTTTGTGTTTCTAAAAGAAGTTTGAAAAGAGAACGTGAAAAAGAAGAAAGAGAAGAAAAAAATCAATTTAAAGGAGAAATTGTCTCTTCAGTTCCCTTCAGGGCCCAAGAAAAGGCCCAGTTCATGGAGAGTAAACATGTGGCAGCAAAAACGCGGGACAACTAGCAGACTTTCGAATTTCGAAAAAAGCGAAAGCCATCATTACGAATTACCTTCCCAACACCAACACAGGTGAACATGACGTCACCCCTATAAAGGAAGAGACCCTTCCCCTACTCACAGCGAAATAAAGCAGAAAACTGCTCGTACATGTGGAAAATCACTACCTCTACCCTAAGAAGCTCGGCATAGGCTCTCCAAGCCTACGCCTGCTTGCGGGGCTTGTATGGCTAATCAATAATAAATCCTATGAGACCAACTACAAGACGATAGTTGGACGACCCTTGGCCGACCAAAGGCCTATGTTACAGAGACATACACCGACCTCTGATAGGTTGGGAACGTCTTTCCCTAAACCGACCTCAAACAAGTCGACACTCACATGATCACCAGCTGACCGTTCACCCCAGACTTCCCCTTGGGATTCCTGGGGGCTCACTAGGGATTGATGGGTCAACCTGGCCTCAGGACGCCGTACATGCCACGTGTCACCCATTCCCATGTCCTTAACGGGTTAGACATGAGATGGGTATGTAACACCCCAATTTGGAAAAATAATTTTCACTAAAAATTTGCGCCATTTTTTTTATAAACATTTAATACGAGATATCATTAAGAAGGTAAGTTTGTTTATGAACTTAGTTGCCAAAAATATTTTCTCAACTTGTCTTTCCAAAGATTATATTACGTAAACAACTTAGTTTCTTGAAAAGGGTTTTCTCTCATTACTTGTATTTAATTCTATTTTCCAAAATGAAGTGCCACGACATATTTCCTTTCACAAAGCATAATAGTCGAAAATGCGGAATAAATCATCATTATATTAATCTCCAAAATAACCATTATAATTAAAAAGAGTTTCGACACAACGGCCATTATCCAAAATAAAAGTGAAATAACATAATCTCCCCATAGGGTGTACATAAAGATCATCAGAGGGTCCGTTATCCAAGACTCAAAACAGAAAACCATATACTACTAAGAACTAAACTACTCGTCGTCATGCGCATCCTCATCAGGGTCCTCCTCCGGATCTTCTTCTATTTCTAAGTCTTCTTCTGGGTCTTCCTCCTCTTCTGGGTCTTCTTCTGGGTCCTCCCCCTCATCAACATTGTGATTAGCAGGTGGAGCATTATGGAAAGCCCGAGGTCCACCTGGCATAAGATCCCTCAAACAAAAACGCACTTCCGCACGGTCCGTAGCTACTCCTCGTAATACATGATCTCGATCGGCAAAAATGAGTCTCGCTGATCCCTCCTGTAACACTCTTACTTTTATTAGTTACTTTTAGGTTTTATTAAAATTAGAGATTTAAAATTCCTTTTTAAGCTTAATTACTTATAAAATCTTTTACGAAAATCCGGCAGAGTTTCCTCTGTTTTCCGGACTTCCCAAAAATTTTCTTCTAAAAACCTGTCAGTCCAGAATTGTTTAAAAACATAAACAACAACAGTTTAATATGTACACAGATCCTAATGCCCAAATAATACAAGTTGCGGGGCAAGCTACTAATTCATATTATAAATTACATTAAATAATTATCCACTCATAATATCTAATAAACATTCCACATAATGGAATGAAAATCCTGCTCGGCCGGCACGGGTGTATGCTCCACTTGTGTACCTGAAAAATATTAACCACACAGGGGAAGCATCACACAGAACTTAAAAGAGAGATTTCTAAGCAGATATATACGACACACCAAGACCATTCAAACCTATACTATACTACTTAAGTCATGCTCCTCTTTTCCAGCTAACCTATTTCTTTTTCTTCCTTTCCCATAACCACTCTATTAGCCATTTATCCTTTCCAATATCATTTTCATTTCCTTTACCATTTTTATTCCCTTTTTATTCCATTTTCATTACCCTTTTCCCTTAATCACTGATATGTCCCTATCCGTTTTCGTTATCCCTTTTTCCTTTTCCTAAATCTTTCCATTACCTTGACCATTATTCATTCCCTTTAATTCCTTTACCGATTCCATTTTTATTTATTTCCTTTATTCATTTTCCATTATGTGTAACCTCAATCAGAGATCTACACACCGTGTTTGCAACCACAAACAGTGATCTGCAAACGCTGTGTATGCAACCACAAACAGTGATCTGCATACGTGTATACAACCACAAACAGTGATCTATATACACCCATCTCGTTTATGTAACCTCAGACAGAGATCTACATAAACTTTCCTTACCTTTTTATTATTTGGCCACAGGGTCAATACAACCACCTGCGCCATGCCACAGGGTCAATACAACCACCTGTGACATGTACCATATTTATTTGGCCAAAGGGTCAATGCAACCACCTGCGCCGTGCCACAGGGTCAATACAACCACCTGTGACATATACCATTTTTATTTGGCCACAGGGTCAATCCAACCACCTGCGCCGTGCCACAGGGTCAATACAACCACCTGCGACATTTACCATTCTTATTATCTCTTTATTATCGTATTAGTTTTATCCCTTTACTTTTAGTTCCTTAATTCTATCTAATACTTTTAGTTTCCTAACACTTCCTTATCCCCTATTATTGTCTCACTTAGCTCACGCCTTCCCTTAACGACTTATTATTATTTCCTTGCCATCTTATACTTAAGTACTTTTCGTTACTAATTACTCTCATACTAACTCTTAGTTGTTTACCTATTCTTTTTCTTCTTTTCTTCCTTATAATTCTTTTTATTTCTTTCTTTCTTGTTATTCCGTTTATTTCGTTACTAATTGCTTTAACTCTTCTTTATCTAACTTTTCTTTTCCTAATTATCTTTCTTATTACATATCCTATTATTACATCATTAGTCCTATTCTACTCAGTAGTCTCACTAAATTCTCTTTACTCTCATTTGTTCATTTCTAAATATATTTCCCTATTCGCCATTTCTATTCTTTTGCCATACCCTACCGATCTAATTGATTAGTTATTCTATTACCTATCTTTTATTCAGTCACTATTTGTTTCCCCTATTTACTCCATCTATCTTTCTTCATTATTAGCGGGTTACCCTAAGGCTCATTAACAATTAACATTTCCCCAAGTCCTAGCGATAGATATAACTACCCAGAAATACACCCCTTAAGGACTGGTAATGAAACCCCTTACCTCAATCGGTGATAGTGAGGGGTAACCTTAAGCTGGCGCTTTACTCCCCGACTCACGCTTTAGCTCGGCTCCAACTGGATCCTAAGCTTTCCCAATCCTTGATTCCAAGAACGGTGGGGACAATCGATCTCGATCACGGTGACGGTGTTGCTCTTCGACACCGGGAGGAGAGAGAGAGAAAGCTCGTGGGAGAGAGAGAGGGGTCGAAGTCAAGGGAAGAGAAACAAAGGGGAGAGGGAGAGGTCTTGATGGTGGTGGTGGGGGATAGTGATGGTGGCTCGTGGTGGAGTGGCGGTGGCGGCCAGAGATGGCGGCGGCCGGTTGGTGGAGGGTGAGAGGGGAGGAGAGAGAGCCAAGTGAGAGAAAGAGAGAGATCTATGGAGTGGAGGAGAGGGAAAGAGAGAGGAAGAGAAGGCTATGGTGGTGGTGGTGGCTCTGGGCGGCGGTGATGGTGGCCGTCGGAGTCGGAGGAGGGAGGGAGGTCGAGTGGAGAGAGAAAGTGGAGTTGGAATGGGGGTTTCAACCCCCAAAACCCGACTTTATTGTTTCAGGTCGAGGGCATTTCGCTTAAGCGAAATCAGTTCGCTTAAGCGAACTCGAATCGTGCTGCCACTGAAGCTGTTTCGCTTAAGCGAAAATATTTCGCTTAAGCGAAATGAGCAGCTACTGTTGTTTCATTTTTCTATTTTCCTTCCATTTTCTTCCAAACTTCAAACCTCCATAACTTCTTCGTTCACCGTCGGATCTTACTCAAATTTGACGAGTAACTTCCTAAAAATCATACCTTCATATCCAACGGTGGGAATTGTGTTTTGAGTCTTAAATCTTTTATTTTGAATTTACTAACGTCGGGTATTTATAACACCGAAAAATCGATTTTTAACACTCGTTTGGTCTTCTTTAAATTTGCTTTTCGATGCTAATGCTCCTTGACTCCTCTATGGCACTCAAAGAACTCCTAATCCATAATTTTAAATCCCTTCTAGGATAATCCTTACTTCCAAATCTTACTATTATTCTAATTATTATTAGAATTAAAATTCGGGATGTTACACCTCCCAGATCCATCCATTCGCAGTCCTATGCCATTGTCCCCCCATTAAAGGAGACATCTCCAACCGAAGTACCCGGTCCGCCATCTAATAATTTCCATAGATAGATACAAGAGCATAACAGAGAATAGAGAGAGTTAGCGACCAGACGATCAAGACGTCGACGGCATGGGCTTACTCCATGGGTCGCATTAGGACTAATCACAAGGTATAACATTCCATAATAACATCATGTCACAAAATTATGCCTTATATTATTATAACAACTTCATATCATTATCAAGAGTTTCATAGAGTTTTTCATTACGTCTTTCATGACCATCAATGACTTAGGGAGAGAAATCATTGAGGTAAGGGAAATTAGCACACTCGATACATCTCCTCCTTCAATGTCCAACCACATCCTAGTTCGGAAAGCAGATGGGATGCACAGGAATCCTAACCATGTTGACCTCAAAGCCAAAGGGTACGTACCAGCTGAAACCATGCAAGTTGGCCAACAAACAAAATACAATATCAATTCATCATTTCACAAAAACGATGGCTTCTAGTCCCATTCGGATTCCCTCTACACCATCTAGGATTTGTTCAAGGATGCGACAGCTCTATCCCTAGTTCGCGTTGCAGTACTTACTACGATCAACGCCCAGCAGGTGACCCTGACCATTGCAGCATCGTTCCGCCTAGGGAAGCGCTCATAGGCTTCTTGACGAGTCACCGTCATTGCCCTCCCCTATCACAATCACCACTTGGAGGGATGCACGACCTCCAAGTATACTGTATCTTTCCTCTCCACTACTTCTCTCTCAGCGTAGTTAGAAAGGATTTTAAACTTAGAGTATTTTAAATCTTTTAAGTCTTTTATTAATCCTAGGTTGGTCGACCCATTCTAAGCCTCGCTTCTAACGGGCCTCGACCTCTAAGGGTAACAGCAAAACAAACTCCCTATTGTACAGTGGAATCCACAAGACAAAATCGCGGCACAGTTATTCACGTGATTCGTCACTTAAGGGGAAAGATTACAAGTCAATGTGCTACGATGCACCTTCACTGTACACAATTATCTTCGCATTGTCTCAACATTAATCATTTACAGATTCTCTTATAATAATATCAAAAATACAAAGTCTTGTTCCTTTCAACATTTCCATGATCATAAACTCTTAATCAATAATTTTTCATAACTTATATAACAACATATCACAATTGCACAATCTCAGTAAATCATTATCATTTCCAAATTCAATTAAACAACATTTCATACTTATTTTTCATAATAGCATAACAAAATATAGTCATAACAACATCATACAAATAGAGTTACTATCGCACGAAGGATGACTAAACATTCACAACCAATTGTCGTCTCGTGTCTTGATACGTAACTCGGATTCCGACTTTTGAGATGGTCGAAATCATCCTAATGATTAACATGGTGCCATTATGTCTAAAGGTTGCTACTCTCTCACCTTGGTACGATGTGAAAGAATTAAGATCTGCTTGATTCACAGTAGCGCGAATGCAAACCTTTAATCAAACCACATTTACAAAATAGCTCTATAAATATCCATAACAACTTAACATTAAAATTACTATAACTTTTGGACAAATCCATTTTCTTAAAAATCCTTGATGTTTTGAAAATGCATAAAACTCTCAGAAAATAAATTACTCCTTTAAAATTAAAACCTTTTTGAAAATCAAGCACAGACTACAGTATCAGGAAATCATTTTTTCTTTTTAACTTTAAAATCATGAAAAACTTTTCCAATTGCAATATAACTTTTAAAACATATTCATAGCACCTTAAGAATAAATCTAAATTTTTCCTTTACTAAAAATCTTACTCCTAAGCACCTTATAACAACTACCATTTCCAGACTATGCATACAGCATGACTTTAAAGTATTTTTCTTTTGATGCAGATTTTAATCAGATCAAGCAATAAACAAATTTTGCAAAATCATGTTGTAAGCACATATAAATAAATGAGAGCATAGATTCAAGTATTCAAAGTTCAACATACTTTTTATATCATTAATTAGATTAAATTACAAACTACAAACTACAAACAGAACACAGAAAATCACCTCTAAGCATCAGTACATTCTCAAAATCACTTTTATACTTCCTTTTTATTTTTAAATACTTATAATAAAGATTTTATCATGAAGCATACATTACCAATTATTTCAAAATGATTTTCATCCTTGATGCAACTATTTTACAATCTTGGACAGCACATACAGAACTCCTCAAAAATCAATTTTTCTCCTAAACAGTTCATTGAAAACACATGCCACTTTTTCCTAAAAATTCTTTACCAAACCTACTATAATAAAATGATTAAAATAAAGCATATTGGTTTGCTGGACAGACACCATAAGTCTAGTTGCATCACCTCAAAAATTAAACTAACAGACTCTAACATTCCTATGCATACTTTAATTACATATAAACAGTTAAGCATAGTAGAAAAAATCATTATTTGAAGCCTTATACCTTATGAAAATAATACTTTTCAGCATTAAGAAAATTTCCAGATTTAAATATATTTTTATCAGAATACATAATACACACTGATAATCGTTTATTCACATCAGAAAGATCAATTAAAAATAATCAAACATCTTTGTTTTTCTCTTCAATAAATTCGGCCAACCTTATATACAAAAAGTACTTTTTAAATTTTTCAAAGACACATATATACTTTAGGCACATAATTTCATATACTTCAAAATGATCAATTTGACACAAAGATAATCACTTTTTAAGAAAATTTACTTTTGTCTAGTAACTAGTTTACAATTTCTACTAATCACATAGTCAGACATTTACACAATCATAAAATAAAAATTTACTTACTTACTCCTAAATTTACCAAATCAAATAATATAAACCATGTGTAACTTTTTATCAAAAATCAATTATACATCACTTTAACACCGAACTATTTTCGTTTCACTATAACAACATCAGAGATCAAATAATCATCCAGTAAGTCACATAATATAATAATAACAACTACTACCCTACTATATATATATATATCACGACCAAACAATATAAAAAGCAAAAGACTAGAATTTTTTTTCTTTTCTTTTAATGCTACATTAGGTCTTATAGTTTCAGTAACACAAAATTTTCAGAATCTTATTTAGTTTCCATTTTGAATCTAAACAAAAAGAACTAAAATACTTCAAACAGATACAAAATTTCCATAAAATATAAATGTCTATATTGTAAGAACACAAAAATTTCAGAATATAATTTTTCCTTTTGTGCTAAAAAATTTGGTCATCTCAAGGTGGAGATTATTCTCTTTAAACAATTCATTTTGTTCCTTTCCTCTAAACCTTTATTCATTTGACCACAAAACAAAATACTATCAACAAATACATAGTTCATAAAAAGAAGAAATAGAAACTTTTTGTTCTTACTATTATAAAAAGAATTAGGGATTCTAATAACAGTAGAAGAAGAAATGAATTAAATTAAAAATAGAGACTTAGAATTACCTATCCTCCTAAAGCTAAAAGACTTCCCCAAAGTGAGAAAATTTTCCTCCTCTTCCCCTATGCAACTCGCCACCCTCCTCTCTCTTTTCTCTTGGAATAAATATTTTTCTCATAATGATAACAAGTAATGTGTGTGAAATTGTGAGAGGTGTGATGGTCTATTTATAGGTGAAGAGAAAGCCAATTTTCCCCTCCCATCAGATCACTAATTCGTCCCCCCTTAGCCAAAGTGAGTCAGCAATTTTAAATTCCCACTTTGAAACACACATATGCATTAATGAACTTTGTCTAAATCCTATGGCCTATTAACTTAAGAATGATTCCCCACAATTTTCAGAAAATTCTCCTCTCTCCCTCCTACATATTTTTGGACGGCGCATTCAACAAAAATAGCGAGAAAAATTTCCATTGGTCCATTTTGAATTCACCTCATAATTGACCAATCACATTAAAACTTTCATTTTTGATAATTCAGAAATAATTTGAAAAATGCTAGTATTTTAATTGTGAAATAAGTAGACATTTAAATAAACTTCTCAATATACAAATAAAATTATTTTATAGCCCAATAATTTATTGCATGCTCCAAAGTAATTTTTCTAAGTTAAGACAATACCAAAAATTCGTTCTTCTCTACTGTACCGTAATTTTTTTGTAGATACCAAAATAAAAATTTTATTTTCACATATTCAGATACTACATTTTTATACGATCGTTTTCATATAAAGTTTATAATTTTTGGACTTACAGTTTGAAAGTTATGAATTTTTGAAGTTCTAAGATCATTTCCTTCAAAAAGGTACTTCATAAGCTTCCAAATAAATTTATAATAAAATAAAATTCGAAAATATATTTTAGGCAAAACTACTAGATTGGTCCTGTAAGTTATTTTTTGGTTGCGATTTCGTCCCTTAACTTTTTTTCGTTTCAAATAAATCCGGAAGTTTGTAACTTGTTTCAAATAAATCCTTCCATCCAATTTTGTCTTAACACCGTTGATGGGAGCCTCCTATGTGGCAACCAATGGTCTTACCAAGCTAAAACTCAACGCTACACCCATTAACGTTGATGGGAGACTCCCATTAACGTTGTTAAGACAAAATTGGATGGAAGGATTTATTTGAAACAAGTTACAAACTTCTGGATTTATTTGAAACGAAAAAAAGTTAAGGGACGAAATCGCAACCAAAAAATAACTTACGGGACCAATATAGTAGTTTTGCCTATATTTTATTTGGACAGTAGTCCAATAGAAAAACTCAGAAATGTAATTTTGTTTTCAAAATAAAGTATACTTGAGTCAAAAGGTCATTAAATGCATTAAAACCATACATTTTCACTTAAAACTCAAAAATTCGTTCAGTACTGTAGCAGTGATAAAATTTCGAAAACTCCAAAATAAAAATCAAAGCTTTACATTTTCATAATCTACGTTTCGATACGGTCGTTTTTGTAACACCCCTAATTTTCGTCTCCCAAATAACCAAGAAATTAATTATAATAATTATTTTATAATTGATTTATATTAGTTTTGAAGGTTTTAGTTTTTGTACATTATGTGTTTTCATATAAAAATATGAGATATATTTTTATATGGTTATTTTGTACAAAAATGTGAATATTGTAAATTAGCCCTTGGGTTGGGACCTAATTGCAATATTAAAAAGGTTTTTGAAGAAAGAGTAATTAAATTATTAATTTTTGAATTTTATCAGTATGTAACCGGTTAGAAGGGCTGTGTAACCGGTTACACGATGAACTCAGAAATTGGGATTAGTGCGTTTGATGAGTAATCACCCAATTAATCCAGAAATCGCCACGAAACCAGCCTCAGATCAATGGAGAACACGCGTTGGTATGCATGTTACTCCAATTCGTCTATAAAAGGCTAAATTTCTGAGGATTTGGGGTTGATTTCTGCATTTGGTGTTGAAGAGAGGCTGATTAGGGTTTCTGATTCGTGTGGGTAAATTCTTCTTCTTATCTGAGTGTTGATAAGCGAGTGATACACCATTACAAAGCTTGAATCAAGGGCTTTGTATTGAGATAAAGTTTGTGAGTTGAGAGTTCCTGAGCTAGGAGAAATCGATTCATGAAGTTGGAGATTCAAAACTGTCACAGTTCTGTATTGGGTTTCTGGAACTGACTTTGAGCTTCGATTTTGGTAAGCTCAAGCTTTCTCTTGTTCTAGACTTGGTTTCCTTTCAAAGTTCATGTTGCATGGTTTTGATAATGACCATTTTCCCTAATTTCCATGTCCATTTCATGTTCCAAATTCCTTGATCAATCTACCCTGTCAAAACGGTTCTGGTTTGAGGAGGAGCTTTGGGTGGTTGGTGTTCTACCTCAAATCTCTGCTCAAATCTTGTTCAAGCACGAACCTAAGGTAAGGGGGAAGCTTACTATTTGCTAGAACGAGAATAAATTGTGGTAGAATATAGGATGAGTCACCAAGAGACTCAAAGGGCATAAGTTGAAATGGTTAAATGGCTTGGAGGCCAATTTGAGCTCAATTGATGTTTTGAGAAATGTTATCTGAATGCATGCAAGCTATGTTGATGTTGATTTCATGACTTACTTGGATATTATGTGAATTGATGCATTAAGTTGTGAAATATGTGCAATTTGTGTATCCATATGGAATGCATGCAAGATAGATATGTTTCTGTGTTTAAACATATTTATTTAAGGTGTATGTACTCTGTTAAAGGTTGAAATTTGGTTAGATTTGAGTAGTGAAGAGAATGGTTTGTTAAAACTCATGTTTTAGTGTCAGACTGCATAATCTAACCGGTTACTCGATATTCGTAACCGGTTAGACCCTGTTAAAATGCAAAAGAAAATAAGTTTACAAAATCAGCATTGTGGTCTTACAAATCCTACTCAAATCTAGGCCTTAATTTCATGGAAAACAATCTGAAAATAAGTTGATTTCACTGTTTAGTTCAGATTGCAGTTAAAGAGTTAATACCTTAAGGTAATGAGATAGTTTCAAGAGGAAATTATGCTCATTGGACAATGAAATGTGATTTAGACTTTTGAATGATATAAACAGTGGTTTTGAGGTATAAACATTGTTAAACTAGTTTATGGATTGGGTAGGGAATTCAAGAAAAAGGGTTTTCTGAATTACAATGGTAAACAGTTCAGGTCTGTAATTGTAACCGGTTAGCCTGGAACTGTAACCGGTTAGTACCTGAACCTGAAAAATAAAAAGTTAAGTTTTTGAATACCATTGACTTTGTTTTACCCAATCTAAGTTTAAAGGCATGTCTTGAGATAATTCAAAAGAGAATTTTGTGTCAAAGACTATACCTCAAATAAATCGTTCAAAAGAGAAATTGGAATATTTCTAAATCACAGTAATTAATGGAAAGACCAACCTTAGTAATTATGTATGCGATGCATGCATAGAGAAAGGTGATGAAATAGGTTGGCAAGGATTGTTTGTGATGTTCGGGGTACACGACCCTGTACTCTAGGAGTACTAAACTGATGCAACCAACTTGATGACATATTCTGGGAATGTGGCCATTGTCTGGGACATGGTTTCTTGGACACGTTCTGGGAACGTGATGCACACTCTGGGAGTGGTGCTTGATTATATTCCAAGTATGGGTTGCGATACGTTCTGGGAACGTATGTTAGTGTTCTGGGAACACGTTGGTATAATAATGGAATTAAAGATAAAACCAACCTTGATGATTGTGCATTCATATAGAATGGAAGTTTGGTTGGTAGGAACGTTTATCATATTCTGGGAATATGAGGAGGGTACTCCGGGAGTACCAAATTATAACCTACTTGATGACACATTATAGATATGTGGCCAGTGTCTGGGACCTAGTTTTTATACGTTCTGGGAACGTATGTTAGTTTTCTGGGAACACATTGATATGCAACCTACTTGATGACACATTATAGATATGCGGCCAGTGTCCGGGACCTGGTTTTTATGCGTTCTGGGAACGTGGTGCACACTCTGGGAGTGGTGCTTATTTATCCAAGTATGGTTTGCTACACGTTCTGGGAACGTGGTTCACACTCTGGGAGTGATGCATATTATCCAAGTATGGTTCGGCATTACGTTCTGGGAACGAATGTTGGTGTTCCGGGAACACAAGGGTGTATTGGATGGACGTCCAAGATGGACTTTTAGAGGCCTCAGTTGTGGAAGGAAATCATGCATCATGCCACCTGCATTGAAAGAATTGTTATGATTAACCGGGTGTGCTCATATGATTATGCATCATGCATGATTTGCTACATGTTAACTTGTGGATGTTAGTTTTATTCTCATTTGATTATGCGAATACGTATAGCTAACCCCCATGCCCTTATTAGGTGTTGATCGTGCATCTAGCTTGCACAAGAATCAGTAAAGGGAGATGTCCCTTAGGTGCATGCAGAGTATAGAAAGTATGGGTTGGGAACCCGTTGTGCAGATATCGAAGATCCGACCAGAATGATGTTTGGACAAAGGACCAGTGACCAGCTCTATAACATTTCTATTTTTTAATAGAACTTATATGATACATATTTTGGAAAAAGGTATCATAAGAGGAATTCAGTTTCATAATTATACTTATTTGGTATTAATGGACTTGTTACACTTGATATATTTTGGGGGTACAATATGATGATTTTTCTATGTTTCCGCAAACTCTGATTTTGATAGTCAACCATTATCATTGATCAAGTGTTTCTGAAATTAAATTTTCAAGGGAAGGGAAAATTCTTATTTTCAGATCTTTTTCCAACGATAACAAGTCCAAGTTTTCATAAACTTCTTACTTTTCTTATAAAGTAAGATGATATACAAGGAGTGTTACAGTTTTGACATACCATTTGTAATTTTTCGACGTACGGTTTAAAAGATATGAATTTCTGAAGATAGGATATTTTAATCCTTCAAAAGGCATTTCATCTTTCTAAGATCATTTAAATCAAATACTATACCTTAAAATATTTTATTTAAATACATTAGGGAAAACATTGATATGCATATATAATATATATATATATATACCACGTGTATATATATATATACATATATATATAACTCACACTATTTTAATTAATTCTAGGTACCAAAAATCAAATATAATAATTTAAATTCACAATTAATTTGGGTAAAATTGTGGGTCTCACAGGGTACATGCTGCGGTGTCCAGGTTCTAGAATATGCTACGTTGTCCCCATTCTTTAAGGATCCCAGATATTTTACAGAGCCTGACGTCAACATGGAAACCCTAAAATGGGCCTCCATACAGGCCCTATTTGTACAATCCCCTATAAAAGGCATAACACTGCCTAGGGCTCAGGTACGTTCTCTCGTGCCTATGTTAACATTATAGCACACACTCTATTGACAAGGGGAGACCCTGGATATCCCAACTGGATATTCAAATATTTCTATACACGTCATATATTAATTGCTTGATTATTCATTGATTCAAAGGCCATAAGACACTGGTCCAAAGATTACAAAGATCAACAACATTTTCCTTATTTCATATCCACTACAATTTCCTTTTTTTATAGTTACTTTTTTGATAGGTCTCATAGCTACTTTATTTCCTTAGACCAGTCAACACAACACAATTCCAAATAGCCAAAACCTTAACACAAAAATATCAAATCTATATACTATCACAATTGAAGGGTTGTACTTGCACCCTATATCACTGTTTGCTTCCACGTAGGATTTACCTCCCTGCTTCCCAGCAAGTGATGCGTTGTGGTTGATTCCCTTTACATTATTGCTCTCGCTAACACATTTTTGGAGCACGTGGTGGGATAATTTGCCTTTTGTTTTTGTAATTCCTACTATCTTTTAAGTTGGATTGTGCATTTTGGATAAGGCCGATTAGAAATCATTAACCCTTCCCATCATTTTGTTGTCGTCTTTTTCGCTTTTCTTTGTCGTTGCTACGAGATGGTTTCCTGCTTTTATTGTTTCTTGGCTCCATCCATTTGGTTTTTTTTTGTTCTTCTTCCACTTCAAATTACCTCTATGTCCTGATGTTATTACTCTCTATACCTTGTTATCCTGCTTGTTTGTGGTTGCCTTTTCTTTTTGGTTGTTCAGCCTTCGCCGCATAAGTCCATTTTGATAATAATGATACTGAATACATTTTTGTCTCATTGTTTCGCATTTATTGTTTGTTTTGTTTTTGAATCCCTTTTTTTCTCTTTTTTATCCTTTATATTGATTTGTAAATTACGACGATGTTGAATTTTCCCTCCCATCTCATGATTCAAATCCTTGTTCTCTTGCTATAAAAAGTCTTTCGTCGGTCCCATCATTTTTAACACACATCCCTTCTGGTTTTCTTTCTTGGTGCGATGTCTCCCAAATTTGATTCGCTGCGTACTGTTCTGCCCAAAAGGGAAGCATATCGGTTCAGGGTTCGAGTTGTGCGTCTTTGGTTTGTTCCTGGTTTCGTGAACCCAGCACAACCCATGTCCATGGAGATGATTTTCATGGATGAATATGTAATCATTTTTTTTCCCAACTCCTTCTCTTTTATGTTTTCTATTTCGGCTTTCCTCCATCCTTTCTTTTTTTTATTTTTCGTCTGTACTAATTTGTGCTTTGTTCATAATGTAGGGTGATAAGATTCAGGCCACCGTAAGGAAATCGCTTCTTTACAAGTTTTCGGACATTTTGACGGAGGGTAAGGTGTATCGCTTCGCATATTTTGGAGTTGTGCCCAACACTGGTTCTTATAAGGCCACATATCACGAATATAAGCTTCTGTTTCAACTGCGTACCACCGCCACTCAGGCTGATTGTTCTACTATTCCAATTTTTGGTATTACTCCTGTACCATTTGGTGTTGTAAGCAAGATGGTCCAGGAGTCTGACAACCTGATTGGTAATTTATTTATGGTCTTTGCTTTCGTTAGGATGTTTACCAAAAACTGTGTATTTTTTTATATATTTTTGAAAATCTAACTTCTTTTTCAGATGTTATTGGATTACTCACTGGGATATCCACCGATAGGGAGTATTTGAGGGAAGGAAAAGTTGTTAAAATGGTGGTTATGGAGCTTACCGATACTCAGTTATCTATCTATGCCTCAACCCTTTTTTTAGTGGTTTACAATTTAATTATTTGCTTGTGTAATTTATTGATCCTTAACAATATTTTAATGCAGGGGTAAGATTGAGTGCACGATATTTGGTGATTTTGTCGAACAATTGAAGGCCTTTATGTCTGTTAATTCCGCATCGCCTGCTGTTGTTGTTCTTCAATATGCCAAAGTTAAGATATTCAAAGGTGTGTTTTTTATGCAACTTAATCTTTTTAATAAGTACTGTTTGATGTTGTTTAGATCCTTCACCCTTTTTGTATCTCCCTGTTTTTTATTACAGGAGTTCCTGTTGTTCAAAACTCAATGTATGCTTCAAGAATGCTGTTGAACCCTGACATAACTGAGGCTTCTGATTTACGCAGCAAGTGAGACATTTTGATATTTTAATTTTTAATCATCAATCTACTGTTGATAATTGGAATATTTAACGTTCGTATTATAAATCATCTGGTTTTTTCCGTTATAAGAATGCTGTCAGGTGGTATCCAACTCTCCCCTTGCACCAGTGTCATCCTCGGTCCTTCCAAGATGTCCATTGAAGATGAGTATTTGAAGCATTTTCCCAAGAAGACGATTGACAATGTCAATTCTTGCCCTGAGGTGCATGCATATGTTTGCTTCCTGAGTACTTTTAAGAATTTAATTTAGATTCATTGTCAATATTGCCTTATCTGTCTTCTTATACATATTTGTTCTGAGTCAAGGATGTTGTAGTTATTGTTCTTGGTACGATAAATGCAATTGTTGATGATGGTCAATGGTGGTATCCTGCCTGCAAATGTCACAAGGCTGTGGTTGCTGATAATGGTGTTTACTATTGTCATACCTGTGTTCGTCATGTTTTTAATGTTACTCCAAGGTTACAATTACTTTATGCTTTTCATACTTTTTTTTTGTTCCAACTTCATGAACAACTTTTGTATTAAAATTTTTTGATGAATTGAACACATAATTTTGGCAGGTACAAATTGCAGATTGAGGTTTCTGATCATAGCGGTAGTGCCATACTCATACTTTTTGATTATGATGTTTATTACCTGATCTGTAAGAGTTGTGCTGATTTGCTTGCCTCTATGCCTCAGGTAGCTTTGTTTTTTCATCGTACTTGTTCTTGTTGGAAAACTACACTCGGTGGGTGAAATAACTAGGAACACTAGGAGAACACCTAGAAGGGGGGTTGAATAGGTGTTATAGAAACTTTGAAAGATTTTCGCAAGAAATAAATCTAAACGATTAAAACCAATGAAAATCAATCAATTAACAAATATTATATGATCAGAGATTAAGCAGAAACAATCAACATCAATATTCTTATTGATTCACCTAGGTTATGAAAATGATTTTCCTCAAATTAATTTGAACAATAAAGATTCAATTCAATCAAATATAGAAAAATCACTTTTTCTAGGTTTTCAATCAAGAACACAATTAATAACAAGAATTGTAAAGAGTAGAGAGTTTAGAGATACGACACAGTGATTTATCCTGGTTCACTTTCATCCACTTGAAAGCTACTCCAGTCCCCTCTTCAACCAAGAAAGATTCTTCACTATGAGGAATTAGAGTTTCTCAAATTACAAGTAAATGCCTCACAAGACTTCCTTCTTGCTAGCCTACAAGAGATACCACACCCTTGCCTTGTAATCCTATTGATATCTAATCTAACCTCTACTTGCTTGTTGATAACCCCACAACAAGTCTTCTTTGCTTGCTTCACTCACAAGACTTCCAAGTACTTTGAGATTCTTCAAAGTGCCTTCCAAATGCTTGATGAAATGCTTCTTCAAGACTTTCAACTAAACTTGCTTGATTCACAAAATCAAGGCTTCCTTTGTTGTAGAATGTTTGCCTCTTGCAATGATTACAACTCAATAGAAAACAAAAACAATCCTATGAATCTCTTTCAAAAGCTATGAAATATCAACATGAGAGATTCAAGGTTCTTGATCAAAGAATATAAAAATGAGAGCTTTGATCTTGAGAGAGTGAGAGAGAATAGTGTGTCTTTGATTCTTTGTAAAATTGTGTATCAAAATGATTCTAGATGATAGAAATGATTAGGAAAAGGTTTATATAGAATACCCAAAAGTTGGAGCACTTAGAATGGCTTTTGAGAAGTGAAAAACGTATTTAAAACAGTTACAGACCCTGTTTACTCGAGTAAAATAAGTGTTACTCGAGTAATACGAAAGCTGGATAAATTTCACTCGAGTGAAAAAGGTTTTACTCGAGTAAAAGTTCAGATAATCGATTATCAAAAGTTTGTTAATAGATTATCAGTTCAAAATACACTGCTAATCAATTATCAAAATCTGTTAATCGATTATTAACATTAAAAATCACTTAAAACTTGTTTTCTCAAAAACTAAACCTTTTCTTTCAAACCTTTAAGCCACCTATTGATTTTAGGCAAAGTGAATACTCAAAATATGATATAATCATGCAATCAAAAGAGATTCACTACCCTCTAATAAATTCTACCCAAACTCATAAACTAAAAGACTTGTGAGGCAAAAGATAAAACAATAAAACATAAACTACCAAACTAAGTCTTCATGAGTTGGCTCTCTCTTTATAACTTGATGTTTGTTGTTGCTTGTTGAGCTTGAACTTGATCAACACATTTGTAGCTTGTTCAAAACCTTTTGGCATTTATCAAAACATTCTTCATGGATCTTACAGTTCTTTATTACAAAACTTTAATATTTTTACTCACTGGTTTGATGGTTTTGATGTTTACTTATGCTTTCCATTTATTTGTATTTTGTAGGGGTCAAAGGCAATTGAGTATCCTGTGGAGTTTAAATCAATGGTTGGCCGTAAGCTTTTGTTTAAAGTTGCTAACACGGCTGTTAGTTCTCCTCACTATAGTGGCATATATAGAGTCTGAGGTGTTCGCGACGATCCCAACATTGTGGCCATGTATGAGTTGTCTGGGGTTGATATAAGTCCAAACAAGGTTATTTGCTGTAAAATTTGTTGGTCTTGTTTCTACTTTTTCTGCCGTACTTCTATTTTATGAAATGCTGAGGTGATATGACTTTATGTTTGTCTAGGTTGGGTCCATATCTGCTGCTAATGTGTCTGGTTGCGGTCGTTCTGATCTTATTGCCTCTTCAAGTCAAGGAGCTGAATATGATGAAGAGGTGATCATGACTGTTGTTTCATTGGCTGATGATTCTACTCCGTGTGAAGATCTTAGGCCAAATAATAAGCGTGCCCATGTTGATGTGTTTGGAGAAACATCCACCAAGAAGGTTGATTCGAAGGAAAAGGGTGTCAAGATTTGAAAGAGATGAAGTTTCCCGAAGGGGTGCTATATTTGCTGTTGTGGTCCAGTTCTTTTTTTGTTTAGTCAAATGTTATGCTATGCGAAATGTAATCCGTGTTGTGCAGCCTACCTGGCGTATGTTATTTGTCTTTTGTTGTCTGTTATTTCGAACTCACGTGTTCAAATCGTTCTCTGTTAGCTCAACTCATGTTTTTGAGCACTTTTCATTTTTTTTTCTTTTTTTGCTATGCTATCGACTGCTATGTTTTGGATGTACAGGTTCGGCGTGTTGTTGATGTCTCCGACTTTTGATTGCCTTCTTGCAATCTATGTTCTTTTACATGTTTATGGACCACCTTCTATCTAATCTTTTTATTTTCATTAAGACATTCTGTGCCTATTTCTGCTGTCCTGCTTAGCATGTAAATTAATATTTTGTTGTTTTCTTCCCTTTAGATGTTAATCTCTTATTTCAGGTGTTAAAAATTTATTATTGTTTAGATTCTGATCAACCCAACAATAATTTTTATCTATTTATATGAATAATGCTAGCAGTTGACCTACTTTTTAAATTTTTTTCGCATCTAATGTTGCGCTTGATAATTTACTTTCAAAAACTGTTTATTTTCTTATCGTTTTATTTTTTTCCTTACATATATTTGTGGATAATTATATGCCTGAAATGTCATTTATTATAAAACCTTGGTTAAACTATTTCAATAAATATGCCCCTGGGCTTTCTTACCAGTTACTGATATTATTGCAAGAAACTTCAAATATTCAATCTCTGATTGTTGAATTATGTTAATTAATGGTGTATGCGTGTTGGTGGTTGGTGAGCTGGTTTTACTGCCTCCGCTGTCGGTTCTAGGTTCCTTGTGTTTTTTTTACTCCTCATTCAGTATTAGGCTATTCTTGATTCCCTGTTGTAATAATAAATTTATTTTCTAATTAATCCGCTAAATGAATCGATTATTGGATTCGATATTGATTAGCTTGGGATTTAATACCTTTTTTCTATTTTTTATGCGAAAATTAATGGGGCAAAAGGATAATATGATTTTGTCGTTAAGCCGCTATCACTGCCCTGGATCGAATTGGCGTCATCTCTACTCATCTTAATGCTTCAACCTTGTAACTATAAAAAGATATAATTCTGTTATAAATGCCACAAGTTTTGTGCACCTTCCACTATCTGACTCTGGTAATCGTTCACAACGTTTTGAAGAAAACTCCAAACCTAAAGATTCCAATTTTATTTAACTATTTAAATTATATAATGAAATTTTTTCATTGGTTCAATTTAATTTGTTCATTTATTACCCTTATGTTTTTTCTGCCGAATATATTTATTTCCTTCTGCGTTTCTCTTTCTACTCCATTCTTATTGCTCTCACTTTATCTCGAGGCATTCATTGAACAACTCCGATACGTGTGTTCCCTTGTATATGTTTCCTGTTGCTTGCGTTTTTGATCCATATTAGTTTCTCTCTTAACTGTCCTTTGTTTATCATGTGTAAGATTATCATGTATTCTTCTTCATATATGAGTTGATATTATTTTTACCCTTTTAAATTTTTAATTCAGAATACCTTCTTTCGTTCGATCGTTTTGTTAATTTTTCGAACTGGAGAAGCTTTGAGGTTCCCTTTGTTCTCCACTAGTGCTACTTATTTGTCATTTCCGCCAAGGCTTTGTTATACTAATTTCCTATATTTTATCTTAGTATGTTTTTATTTCCATTTCCTATTTAGGTAACGATGTTTTGTGATTTATGCATAACTGGTTTAAATTATATGTCACACTGCAGGTTCTTCTTACTCTGCCAATGATCTATCTTCTTTTTTTCCTCGTCTTTTGCGTGATAACTATGGTTTGTGTTTTGCTATTTCTTTTTCTTTTCTTAATTGTTCTTTCTTTCTTAATTTTTCAAAATTTTGGTTTAGTATTTATTGACTATTATTTTTATAATTTTTGTAGATGATACATTCGTTAATGATTTTAGTGTTGATGAATCTGTTTATCTTGCTTATAACCAGTCGGTTATTGATGGACAGAGTTCAAGTTTTTTTCATTGCGAGGAAACTGGTACACGAAATGAAATATATTTAATTGATTTTGTAGTTTTTTTAATTTATACTGTTTTAAATTGTATTTATTTTTATATGCAGACTATTTTGATATTGGTGATATGGATAATGTTTACAATTATTGTGGAGCTTTATTTTGGTATGCAGAAAGGGTTGAAAAAAAAATTCCGCGGTTGTAGAATTTTCTGGATGTTGTATGCGAGGGGAAGTTAAGATTCCCTTTATTCAAAGGCCACCACAATTGCTTTGGGATTTGGTCACTGGTTTGCATGCTAAGAGTGCACATTTTTTACAACATATTCGGTCTTATAATAGCATGTTTTCTTTTACTTCTCTTGGAGGGAAAGTTCAATCTGGTATCAATAGTGGTTCTGGCCCGCCGCAGTTTGTCATTGGTGGTCAAAATTATCATTTGATTGGAAGCCTTTTGCCTATTGATGGTGAACCTCCTCGATTTGCCCAGCTATATATATATGATACTGAGCATGAATTAGCGAATAGATTGGCGCCTTTCCGGTATGATTTTTAAGCCTTTAGCTTATGATTGACTTCTGTTTGAATTAATTTTCGTTAAACTTTTTAGGTCTTTTGCTATATTGTCTATATTTTAACAATATTCATATTTTAAAAATATCAGGGATAAGAATGGAGATTGTGCCTTGGATCCAATGTCGGTTAATGATTTGTTGATGATGATTGATCAATATAATCCGTTAGCAAATAGTTTCAGAAGGGTTCGCTCTATTCATGACAGCTTCCCAATGGTTAATGTTAATCTCCGATTGATTAGACATAGAGTGAATGATCCAAGAACTTATAATTTACCATCTGCTGATGAGGTTGTTGCTCTTGTTGTTGGTGATTTTGATGGTCCTAATGAGGGTCGAGATGTTATTGTTCGTGCCAGAGATAATCGTTTACAGCGAATTCATGAAACTCATGCTTTGTTTATTCCTCTGCAATACCCATTGGTTTTTGTATATGGTGAGGATGGTTTTTCAGAACATATCCCTCGTTCTTCGTGCACTCGATCCGGTGTAGTAAGGAAAAGAGGCCGAGTATCGATTCAGGAGTTTATTGCTTTTAGATTACATGCTCGCTCGCATGAGGAAACTGTGATTTTTAAATGTCGCCGTTTATTTCAACAGTTTGTTGTTGATTGTTACTCTATGATTGAGACTCAAAGGTTGTCCTTCATTCAGCAGGAGCAGCCACGTATAAGGGCGGAATATTTACGTGGTGTTCGTGAAGCGGTTGATCGTGGTGACACTGATGCAGCTTCTATTGGAAAACGTATTGTTTTACCCCCTTCTTTTGTTGGTGGGCGCCGTTATATGTTTAATAATTGCCAGGATGCAATGGTTGTATGCAAAAGATTTGGTTTTCCAGATTTGTTTTTGACATTCACATGTAACCCAAAATGGCCTGAAATTGATCGCTACGTGATATCCCAAGGTTTGTCGGCTAGTGATAGGCCTGATATTTTGTGCAGAGTTTTCAAGATCAAGTTGGATATGATGATGTCTGATTTTAAGAGTGAAGTTATTTTTGGACCAGTGGTAGCCAGTAATTTCCTTTTTATTGGTAGTGAATTATCATTGGTTTGAATTTCCTATATATGTCATTTTAATGTTGTTTCTTACAATATTAGTGAATAAATATATGACGATGTTTTTTGCACACTTGTGTGTTCGTATCGAGGTGGTTATCTTTGTTTTGCTTTTGCAGGGATGTACACTATTGAATTTCAGAAAAGAGGTTTACCTCATGCACATATTCTGCTTTGGTTGAGCGATACCAATAAATTACGGAATCCAGAATTGATTGATGGGGTCATAACTGCTGAGTTACCTGACCCAGTTATGTTACCTAAATTGTATAAGCTTGTTTCAATGTTCATGGTTCATGGTCCTTGTGGGGCAAATCGCCGTAGCTCTCCGTGTATGAAGAATGGTAAGTGTTCTAAGTTTTATCCGAAGGCATTCTCTGATAAAACTCATTTCGACTATTATGGTCATCCTGTTTATCGAAGGAGAGACACTGGTATTACTGCTGATCGTGGCGGTTTTCCACTTGATAATGGATTTGTTGTTCCATATAATGCATTTTTACTTGTGAAGTATCAAGCACATATTAACATTGAATATTGCAACCAAAGTAATGCTATTAAGTATTTGTTCAAATACATAAATAAAGGTCCTGATCGTGTTACTGTTGTTGTAGAGCATGGTCTCGAAGGTGAAGTTGATGATGTTGTTCATGATGAAATAAAACAGTATTATGATTGTAGGTATCTATCTCCGTGTGAATCTATATGGAGGACTTTTGCGTTTATATACATAATCATTGGCCTTCTGTTTAAAGATTATCGTTCCATCTCCCTTCTCAACAAAATGTTGTTTTTAGGGATGATGAATTGCTTGATACGGTGTTGGATAGGAGTGAGAGTCAAACGACAATGTTTTTGTCTTGGTTTGATGCTAATAGGCATTATCATGTTGGCCGATCTCTAACCTATGGCGAATACCCATCGAAGTTTGTTTATTGCTTGCGTACAAAGTCCTGGCATATTAGGAAGCAAGGCATTTCAATTGGGCGGTTGAATTATGTTCCTGCTGGTTCTGGAGAGTTGTATTATATGTGTTTGCTTCTTAACGTGCAACGTGGTTGTACAAGCTATGCTGATCTGAGGACTGTTGGGAATGTAACCTATTCTACTTTTCATCAAGCATGTGCTGCTTTGGGTTTATTGGCTGATGATGGTGAATTTGTGGAAGGCATACGTGAGGCTTCCTTGTTAGGGTCTTCTCCCTACGTACGAAGGCTTTTTGTTAATTTGTTGATTTCAAATTCTATTAGTGAGCCGTTTAATGTTTGGGATCAGACATGGCAGCTTATGGCTGATGACATTATGCATGAAAGACGGTTTTCTCGCCTTTCTTCAGGTTTGTCTTGCAATGCTTCTTCTGATTATTGGTGATATTTTAATTACTTAAATTAAGAATGTTTTTATTTATTGCATAATTTACTCTAGGTGATATTAATGAACTTGCTGTGGTTCATGATCTTTGTCTTCGTGCTATTGGAAATCTACTGCATCTGCATGGCAAGTCATTAAAGGATTATCATAGAATGCCCATTTCCAATGACAGTGAGAATGAAAATAATTTTAACGTTTTCATGAACACTGAATTGAGCTATGATGTTTTGGAGATGACAACTTTGCATCATCTGTGCTTTGTCTTGCTCAATGATGATCAAATGTCGGCTTATTCGCAAATTGTACGTGCTGTCAACAACAACACTGGTGGTTTTTTCTTTGTTTATGGACATGGTGGCACTGGTAAGACGTTCCTTTGGAGGACTCTGTCTTATTTTTTCCGTTCCTTTGAATGTTGCGTCTAGCGGGATTGCGTCTTTGTTAATGCCTGGAGGTCAAACTGCCCATTCTCTGTTTGGTATTCCACTTGTTTTGAATGAGGATTCTTGCTGCTCTATTGCTCAAGGTAGTTGGAAAGCTGAATTACTCTGCACTGCAAGTTTGATAATATGGGATGAAGCTCCGATGATTAACCGATGGGCCTTGGAGGCTTTTGATAGGACGATGCGTGATATTATGCGTTATGTTAACCCAGATAGTATTGATCTCCCGTTTGGTGGTAAAACTATTGTTTTGGGTGGAGATTTTAGACAGATACTTCCTGTTATTCCACGTGGCAATCGTACCGATGTTGTTCTGGCGACGATTAATTCATCTTTTCTGTGGAGATTTTGTACTGTTTTAACACTTCGGATCAACATGCGGCTTCAATGTAGCATGGATCTTTCTTATTGCGAGGAAATTCGTGCTTTTGGTCAATGGCTTCTAGATATAGGTGATGGTAAGGTCGGCAACGATGTGGATGGTGATGCGATTGTTGAGATACCTCGTGAATATTTAATAGCTCCATACTCTAATCCTTTAAAGGATATTGTGTCTTGCATATACCCTAATATTGTTGACAACATGGATGACATTAACTTCTTTGAAAATCGGGCTATTCTTGCTCCACGGTTAGATGCTGTTGAAACTATTAATGATTATGTTTTGAATCTTGTCCCTGGTGATTTGAAGGAATATTTTAGTTCTGATTCCTTGTGTACCTTTGATAACGATGTGGGTTTCAATGTTGAGTGGATTACATCTGAGTTTTTGAATAAGATTAATTGCTCTGGGATTCCTAACCATAGGCTTGCTCTTAAAGTTGGTGTACCAATAATGCTTTTGTCCAATGTTGATCATTCTGCTGGTTTGTGCAATGGTACAAAGTTGATTATTATTGGTTTGGGAACTAATGTTATTCATGCTCGCATTGTTAATGGTTCTTGCTCTGGAAATAGGGTATTCATTCCTCGCATGAACTTGATACCATCCGACATCACTATCCCTATTAAATTTCAGCGTAGGCAATTTCCAGTGGCTTTGTGTTTTGCCATGACCATTAACAAAAGCCAAGGGCAGACTTTGTCGAATGTTGGTATTTATTTGCCTCGGCCTGTTTTTTCTCATGGTCAACTGTATGTTGCTATGTCTCGTGTTACAACTCCACACGACTTAAAGATATTGATTTGCTCTGATGATGAAAGTGTATTGTCGACCACTACAAATGTTGTTTATAAGGAGATTTTTCCTTTTATTTAATATGTTTATTGTAATTTATTATTATTATTATTATTTACGCTCCATGTGCTTTATTCTTAATATGATTATATGCTTTACTCTATGACTTGTCCTTCGTTTTGCATGAAGGAAAATTTTAAGATATATGTTTACTGTATTGTGATTGACCTTTGTCTTGATTTGATTATTTATGGTAAGTGAATTATGATATTTATGTGGTTCCATGTAAAATTTATGTTGCATAATTTTGCGTTGATATTGTTTTTCCTTTTTTTTGGACTTTTTATTTCAGTTTATTTGTTTTTTGTTATAGTTAATCGGTATTATGTTGGTGCATTGCATATCTCTTGTACTTTGTTTTTAGAATACTATATTCATTGTATATATTTATATTTATATTAAATTTATGTTTAAAGTAGCTGAAATCTACCTAAGGCTTTTAAACTTTGTTTTTTTTTAAATCAGCTTTTAAACTTTGTTTAATATTGACTGGTTATTTATTTTTATATTACAGCCTGATTTTACTTTTTATGAATTCTCTTATTTTTATATAATGGCTTTTTATATTTACTGATAAAGAATGCTTTTTGTTTCGAACTATTTTCTCATTTGGTCATTTTTTGGTTTCCATGATGTATCTGTGATTAATTTCTTAGGTGTTAAACTTTGTATTTTTCTTTACGTATTTGGCATTAAAATGATCTTTCAAATTTTTTTTTACTATTTCTAACTTTTTCCCATATTTCAGTATATTTGATAATTGACTAATTGACACCTCTATGTATACGGATTAAACGTTGTATAAATAGTAAATTGGATATATCATATACGTGCTTTATACAATAATATTGTATCCTTTTCGAGGTCGTTGGTGCTATCGTTGATAGCATGGCTCCTGTTGTATAAAATCATGATTCCCGACTTAGTGCATGAAAGCATGGTACTGTTATGTTGTTACAGTATCGGGATAGAGTTGTTTTGAATTTAAAGAAAAAATGTAAAGTTTCCTTTTCCATTTTTTCGTTCTTTTGATATATCAAGTGGTTGAATTCTAACCTTTTTTTTTGGTCTTTTTTGTTGTGGACTCAATCCTTATTTTTAATTTGTGAGGAACTCTATTATTTGTTTTCAATTTCCAATGATTATTTAAATTATCTTTAATCTATCATCATGGCCATTTACCTTAACTAAATCGTTTCTGCGAATACTCATAAAATCAAAGGTTGTATTTTTTATGCTTCTATTTCCAAAAATTTAATATTAAATTAACGTAAGATATTGTCAAAACTTTGTCCTTTGTTAATTTATATCCATGTGAAATAGATTGCAAGATTTAATTTTTAATGCTGAACTTTTACTTTTTTCTCTTCTGAACAATTTATTCATTTTTTGGTCGCTGCTATATTTTGATTAAATCAATTAAATCATATTTTTCTTTCTAAACTTTGTTTCTGCAATTCATGTTTTATCGCATGTTACAATTAAATCTATTCATTCCGTATCGTGATCTTTCTTTCTATTTTCGTGCTTTAATTTCCTTTTTTTTGCTTAATTTTTTTCTGCCTTATGTATTTTTTACCTTATCAAATCTTGTTCACTGTTGTAATTTTTAATTCATGCTCGTAGTTTTTCTATTTGAATTGGATTGTAGTTATCATGTTTATTTCCTCTTATTTTCTTGTCAGGATTACGATTTCCCTGTAATTTATCTATGTTCCCGATGGTTTCTGCTAAGTTTTAATTTGATTGGACTGCTTAGGTGATACTGTATCTGTGCCTGTTGCATTTCAAATCAATCTATTTTCCACCTCTCGCCAAATATGTCTTGTATCAAGACCACGAACGGCTGAAGCCATAAATGCGTTGATGTGTATGGCCCATCAACCAGTAAACTAGACGCGTTTTTTTACTTTGCATTTTATATTTGTTTGATTAAAAATGCTTGGGAAATATATATTACTCATTATTGAATTATATCGATAAATGAAATTAACGAGTAAATATTTTTAATTTACTCAATGGTTAGTGAATTGTTTATTTGATTAATTTTCTTCTAAATTTTAAATTCTGCTACCCTCTTTAATTACACCTAGAAAAAATGAGTTAAATTTATTTTGCCATATTATAATAATGAACCCCATATTATAGTGATATACACTGTGGAATTATTATTAATTTCAAACTACCATTAATATAGACTTTCATCTTATTTTATTAAAAAAAAATTCAGGAGTTTTTTTTCTTCATTGAACCTATTTGTTGTTGTTTGCCATTTCGGCTTAACTTTTTATTATTATATTTGCTCTTCTTCAAGTTGATATGTTTGCAAATTTAAATGAATATTATACGGCTGTTGTATTTTTTAAAAAAAATTTATGCTTTAAATTGTATGATGTATGCTTGTTGACGCGAAGTCCATTTTCCAGGTATTTATGGTTTACACTGGTTTGTATAGATTGATAATCTGTTTTTCCACCAATATATTTATTTATGTTACATTTTTTACATTGCAAAATTTTTTTTTTAAAAAAATATATACTTTTTCCAAATTTCACGTTTTTACAAGGATCTATTTAATTTCATCCACTTTTTTTGTGCATGCAAAAATTCTGAAAGAATTTTACAATATAATTATTGTCCGAATATTACGTATTATTTATTTCTTTGGTTATCAGTTTATTATCCATTGCTTTCCTTATTGGTGATTTATTCGCTTAAATCTAAAATACAACATTTTTAATGTGTTTAGTTCGCTACCTAGATTTCCATTACTATGTATGTTCTTCTATTATGATATTTCTATTACTAATATTGTCCTTTATATAAAATGGATATTGCTTTGCTATTTATTTTAAACCAATTTTATTATTGTATGAAAGTTTATATAATTTAAATTACTCCATATAAGAATGATAAAATTTAAGTCGGCTACCATGCCTAGCACTGATATCATTAACCTTATATATTATTATCGTATGAATTTATGGAGTTTACCATGTCTTTGAATGAATTTGTCATATGCCTTCATCATGTGTATTATATTTTTATAATATATATTCTTCTGTTTGTGATATATTGATTAACTTTAAAACTCTTTTAAATATTGTTTAGCCTATGGTGTGTGTAACACTCCTTGTATATCATCTTACTTTATAAGAAAAGTAAGAAGTTTATGAAAACTTGGACTTGTTATAGTTGGAAAAAGATCTGAAAATAATAATTTTTCCTTCCCTTGAAAATTCCTTTTCACAAACACTTGATTAGTAATGAGGTTGACTAACAAAATCAGAGTTTGCGGAAACATAGTAAAATCATCATATTATACCCCCAAAATATATCAAGTGTAACAAGTCCATTAATACCAAATAAGTATAATTATGAAACTGAATTCCTCTTATGATACCTTTTTCCAAAATATGTATCATATAAATTCTATTAAAAATAGAAATGTTATAGAGCTGGTCACTGGTCCTTTGTCCAAACATTCATCTGGCCTGATCCTCGATATCTGCACAACGGGTTCACAACCCACATTTTCTACACTCTGTATGCACCTAAGGAACATCTCCCCTTACTGATTCTTGTGCAAGCTAGATGCACGATCAACACCTAATAAGGGCATGGGGGTTAGCTATACATATTCGCATAATCAAATGAGAATAAAACTAACATCCACAAGACAACATGTAGCAAATCATGATGCATAAACATATGAGCACACCCGGTTAATCATAATAATTTTTTCAATGCAGGTGGCATGATGCATAATTTTCTTCCACAACTGAGGCCTCTAAAAGTCCATCTTGGACGTCCATCCAATACACCGTTGTGTTCCCGGAACACTGACATTCGTTCCCAGAACGTAATGTCAAACCATACTTGGATAAATACGCAACACTCCCAGAGTGTGCAACACGTTCCCAGAACGTGTAGCTAACCATACTTGGAATAATAAGCACCACTCCCAGAGTGTGCACCACGTTCCCAGAACGCATAAAAACCAGGTCCCGGACACTGGCCACATATCTATAATGTGTCATCAAGTAGGTTGCATATCAATGTGTTCCCAGAACACTAACATACGTTCCCAGAACGTATCGCAAACCATACTTGGAATATAATCAAGCACCACTCCCAGAGTGTGCATCACGTTCCCAGAACGTGTCCAAGAAACCATGTCCCAGACAATGGCCACATTCCCAGAATGTGTCATCAAGTAGGTTGCAACAGTTTAGTACTCCTAGAGTACAGGGTCAAGTAACCCGAACATCACAAACCATCCTTGCCAACCTATTTCATTACCTTTCTCTATGCATGCATTGCATACATAATTACTAAGGTTGGTCTTTCCATTAATTCCATTATTATGACTTAGAAAACACAACTTCTGAATGATATCTTGAGGTATGGCTTTACTCATAAAATTCACCTTTGAATTTAAATTTAACATATGCTCATAGACCTGGATTGAGAGAATGTAATCTTTGGTATCAAAAATCCTTACTTAAAAACTTAACTTTTATTTTTAAGTTTCAGGTACTAACCGGTTACATCATCACATAACCGGTTAGAATTACAGAGCTGAATACAAAACCATTGATTTTCAAAGAATCTTTCCTTGATTTTGTTAGTTTCATGATGAATGTTTTGATAATGACAAAAGGTTACAAAGTGTTTTGAACAAGCTATCATGTATTGATCAAGTTCAAGTTCAACAAGCAACAACAAACATCAAATGAAGAAGAGAGAAAGCAAGCTCATGAAGACTTAAGTTTGAGTGTAATTGTTTTTGTTTTATCTTTTGCCTCTCAAGCTTCATAGGTTTTCATTTGGGTAGTTTGTTTAGAGGGTAGTGAATCTCATTCATAAGTCATGATTTAATCATAATTTGAGTTTTCACTTAACCTAGAATCAATAGGTGGCTTAAAGGTTTTAAAGGAAAGGTTGGGTTTTGAGAAAACAAGTTTTAAACAAGTATCAGACATGTTTAATCGATTAAGAACATATTTAATCGATTAGTACTCGATTAAGTAAAGATTTAATCGATTAAGTACTGCTGAACTGATTTTTAAAATACGATTTTCACTTCTCAAAATCAGTTTTTGAAGTGCCATAACTTTTGGGTATTCTATATAAACCTTTTCCTAACCTTTGTGATCATAACCCATCATTTTTATTATTCATTTTACAAAGAATCAAGTCACTCTACTCTCTCTCAATTTCAAAGATCAAAGCTTTTCTATTTTCATATTCTTTGATCAAGAACCTTTGAATCTCTTGTATGATTTGTCATATCTATTGATTGAGATTCATTAGGATTGTTATGTGTATTCATTGAGTTGTAATCTTTGAAATAAGGCAAGCCACTACAACAAACAAGAAGTCTTGGTGTGTCGATTATCATCAAGAAAAGTTCAAGCAATTGAAGAAGAAGTCTTGGTTGTGAATCAAGCAAGGAGAAGCCTTGGTGTGTGGATTATCATCAAGCGATTGAAGACTTGTTGTGTCGATTATCAACAAGGGGTAGAGGTTAGATTAGAGAGAAGATCAATAGGATTACAAGGCAAGGGTGTCGGGTATCTCTTGTAGGCTAGCAAGAAGGAAGTCTTGTGAGGCAATCACTTGTAATTTGAGAACTCTAATTCCTCATAGTGAAGAATCTCGCTTGGTTGAAGAGGGGACTGGATGTAGCTTTCAAGTGGATGAAAGTGAACCAGGATAAATCGTTGTGTCGTATCTCTAAACCCTTAAATCTTTACATTCAAGTCTTTGATTGTGTTCTTGGTTGAAAACCTAGAGAAAGATTGATTTTCATAATTGATTGAATTGAATCTTTATTTGTTCAAATTGATAAAGGGAAAATCATTTTCATAACTAGGATAATCAATAAGAATATAGGTGTTAATCATCTCCGCTGAATCTCTGATCTTGCATGTTAATTGATTGATTTTCGTATTCGAATGAAAAATTGATTTTTCTGTTTTCTGTCAGATCTAATCGATTAAGTTCAAATTTAATCGAGTACTGCTCGAGTAAATTGCAGGTTAATCGATTAAGCCTGAGAGTTTTTGCAAAAATCATTTGTTTTGATTGTTTCGATTTGTTTCGTTCGAAAATCTTTCAAGGTATCTTGTACACCTATTCAACCCCCCCCCCTTCTAGGTGTATTCCTAGGGTTCCTTTGTCTCTCCAACCACCAATTGCGGTTTCTTCAATTGGTATCAGAGCTCGGTCGAAAGACACAAGCATAAGAGCTTTTTCGTAAAGATCCTTTAAGAAAATCGCAATGGGTTCCATGAATCCCTTTGGTGGTGAAGGTTATTCAATAAATCGTCCTCCATTGTTTGCCGGAGAAGGCTATGCATATTGGAAAGTTAGAATGAAAATCTTTATCCAAGCCATAGATAGTGAAATTTGGAAAGTAGTTGAAAAAGGTCCTCATATCCCCTCTAGTTTAGTTGAAGGTGTAGAACAATTGATCCCCGAGGATAAGTTGAAGGATGATGATAGAAAGAAAGTTCAATATGATTATAAAGCAAAGAATATCATTACCTCCGCTTTATCCTATGACGAGTTCTTTAGAGTTTCTCAATGTTCTAGTGCTAAGGAAATGTGGGACACTTTACAAGTGACTCATGAAGGAACTAGTGAGGTTAGGAGAGCTAGATTGAATGCTGTAATGTGTGATTATGAATTGTTTCATATGCTTCCAAATGAATCTATTAATGATACGCAAAAGCGTTTTACTCATATTATTAACCATTTACTTGCTCTTGGTAAGACTTTCTTACAAGGTGAACTTTCTAACAAAGTGTTGAGATGTTTAGACAGGAATTGGCAACCAAAAGTAACGGCTATCGTTGAATCTAAGAATTTGGATGCTATGGATCTAGCAACACTCTTTGGAAAGCTTCAAGAACATGAAATGGAGCTTGGACGATTAAATATCAATGAAGAGTCGGATAAGAACAAAGAAAGAAAGGGACTTGCTCTTAAAGTCAAAAGTGGACACAAAAAGAAAGAAAGTTCCAATGATGATGATAGTGAAGATTCCGATTCCGATGTTGATGAAAAAGACATGAAACTTCTACTAAGGAAGTTTGACAAGTTTCTAAGGAGAAAAGGAAGGTTGAACAAGGGCAAACGTAAAGAGAAGGATTCCCCATACTACAAGACCAAAACTTCAAAAGAAGGTGTAGTTTGCCATGAATGCGGAAAACCCGGACATCTCAAGTACTCATGCTCTAGGTATCTCAAGAAAAAGGAGAAAGACAAGAAAAATTCTAAATCTAAAAGAGCATACATAGTTTGGGATAGTGATGAAGATGACAAGAAAAGCACATCGTGTAGTTCATCGGATGATGAAGAAGCCGCTTGTCTCAACTTGATAACTCTAGTAGATGATGAAGAACAAAGTTCAAATGATGAATCAAGTTATCAAAGCGAGGAAAGCGATGTAAGTCATACTAAATCCGAAATTTCTTCTAAATATGAATTGTTATATAATGCTTATGAAGAAATGCATGAACAACTTGAAAAACTAGCTTTGAAAAACATTGAAAGAAAGAAGCTCATTTTGAAACATCAAAAAGAGATTTTAGATCTTCAAAAACAAGTTGATGAGCTTAATCTTGAAAATGAAACTCTTGATCTTATATATGCTAGTTCTTCTTGTGATTGTGCTAGTAGAGTGAATATTGTGGTTGATTGTGAGAATTGCAAGTTGCTTAAAAATGAAAATGCTATTTTGAAAAATAAGCTTGCAAGTTTCACAAGTGGTGATATTAGATTGTGCACATTGTTAAATTTTCAAAGAGAAAATTCAAACAAGTTTGGTTTGGGTTATACTAATGCTAAGAGTAAATCTCATAGAAATGTTGTTGATTTTTCTAAAGTTGATTTCTCAAATGCACCAACATGTTTCTATTGTGGTACTCATGGACATACTTCAAATGTGTGTTATGTTAAAGTGCATGGTATACCTAAAGGAGATTTTGTTTGGATGAAAAAGGGTGAAAGTCCCTACACTAACAAAAATGGATCCAAAACTATTTGGATACCAAAAAGCAAAGCATGATTGTTTTGTAGGTATGATTGAAGAGCAAAGAGAGCTTACATGTGTTATTCATATTTGCATCTTCAATTGGTCTAAAAAGAAGTCCTACAATATGGTACAAATGTTGTTGATAGATTTGTGAACTTCATATGGTATCTTCTCAATTGGTATTACTTTTCTAAATGTTAATCAATCATTTGGTATCATTGAGTAGATTCATAGATGGTTATTATGATTTATTGACATGCTTTGGTTGTTATTAAAGAAATATCACAATTGGTATCAAATTTTTGTTGATATATGTACTTCTTTACAATTGATATCTTCTTTGTTAAGTGATATTATGACATTTTAATTCTCAATTGGTATCATATTTCATTGTTATATTCTCTTGCCAATTGATATCACATTTCAAAGTATAGTTCAATTGGTATCAATGTTGTAAAGAAATGATCATTGATTTCTTACCTTGGCTTAGATGTTATATTTCAATTGGTATATATATTGTTTTTTGATAATGCCAAAGGGGGAGAAATATGATGTTTTGAATTGAATGGAATGTTTCTCCAAGTGGAGAAATGATTGTTGGATAAATATGATTATTGAATGGAATGTTTCTCCAAGTGGAGAAATGAATGTTGGATAAATATGATTTTTAGATGTTTGTTTGGAGAAAGGTTGTTTTTGTTGTTGCAAAGTTGTTGAAGATAGGGGGAGAATCAAGCTTATCTCAATTGGATTCAAATGTCAAAAGCATTTATTGAGGAGGAGCAAGAGTCTCACCAAGTGATCAAATTGTTAAAGCATCAACAACTTCAAAGAACTTTTGGAGAACTTCAAAACATGGTTTGTCATTTTCAAAAAGGGGGAGATTGTTAGTTTCATGATGAATGTTTTGATAATGACAAAAGGTTACAAAGTGTTTTGAACAAGCTATCATGTATTGATCAAGTTCAAGTTCAACAAGCAACAACAAACATCAAATGAAGAAGAGAGAAAGCAAGCTCATGAAGACTTAAGTTTGAGTGCAATTGTTTTTGTTTTATCTTTTGCCTCTCAAGCTTCATAGGTTTTCATTTGGGTAGTTTGTTTAGAGGGTAGTGAATCTCATTCATAAGTCATGATTTAATCATAATTTGAGTTTTCACTTAACCTAGAATCAATAGGTGGCTTAAAGGTTTTAAAGGAAAGGTTGGGTTTTGAGAAAACAAGTTTTAAACAAGTATCAGACATGTTTAATCGATTAAGAACATATTTAATCGATTAGTACTCGATTAAGTAAAGATTTAATCGATTAAGTACTGCTGAACTGATTTTTAAAATACGATTTTCACTTCTAAAAATCAGTTTTTGAAGTGCCATAACTTTTGGGTATTCTATATAAATCTTTTCCTAACCTTTGTGATCATAACCCATCATTTTTATTATTCATTTTACAAAGAATCAAGTCACTCTAGTCTCTCTCAATTTCAAAGATCAAAGCTTTTCTATTTTCATATTCTTTGATCAAGAACCTTTGAATCTCTTGTGTGATTTGTCATATCTATTGATTGAGATTCATTAGGATTGTTATGTGTATTCATTGAGTTGTAAACTTTGCAATAAGGCAAGCCACTACAACAAACAAGAAGTCTTGGTGTGTCGATTATCATCAAGCAAAGTTCAAGCAATTGAAGAAGAAGTCTTGGTTGTGAATCAAGCAAGGAGAAGCCTTGGTGTGTGGATTATCATCAAGCGATTGAAGACTTGTTGTGTCGATTATCAACAAGGGATAGAGGTTAGATTAGAGAGAAGATCAATAGGATTACAAGACAAGGGTGTCGGGTATCTCTTGTAGGCTAGCAAGAAGGAAGTCTTGTGAGGCAATCACTTGTAATTTGAGAACTCTAATTCCTCATAGTGAAGAATCTCTCTTGGTTGAAGAGGGGACTGGATGTAGCTTTCAAGTGGATGAAAGTGAACCAGGATAAATCGCTGTGTCGTATCTCTAAACCCTTAACTCTTTACATTCAAGTCTTTGATTGTGTTCTTGGTTGAAAACCTAGAGAAAGATTGATTTTCATAATTGATTGAATTGAATCTTTATTTGTTCAAATTGATAAAGGGAAAATCATTTTCATAACTAGGATAATCAATAAGAATATAGGTGTTAATCATCTCCGCTGAATCTCTGATCTTGCATGTTAATTGATTGATTTTCGTATTCGAATGAAAAATTGATTTTTCTGTTTTCTGTCAGATCTAATCGATTAAGTTCAAATTTAATCGAGTACTACTCGAGTAAATTGCAGGTTAATCGATTAAGCCTGAGAGTTTTTGCAAAAATCATTTGTTTTGATTGTTTCGATTTGTTTCGTTCGAAAATCTTTCAAGGTATCTTATACACCTATTCAACCCCCCCTTCTAGGTGTATTCCTAGGGTTCCTTTGTCTCTCCAACCACCAATTGCGGTTTCTTCAGATTTCTCTACTCAATCCAATAACAAGGTCTTAGCATAACAGAATACCTCAAGTCCAACCATAATATCATTCAAAAGATCTAAGTCATAATCCAATTTCATTTATGCATAATTTCCTCTTGAAATTGTCTCATTACACTAAGGTATTAACTCTTTAATTTCAATCTGAGTCATAACAGTATAATCCACTTCATTTCAGATTGTTTCCAATGAAATTAAGGCCTAGATTTGAGTAGTGTGACGACCCAACTTTTATTCCAAAACTTAATATTCATTCTTAGAAAATTCGACCATTTTTTTTTTTTTGAAACTAAAAGTCAGTCATCATCCATTATCGAGTCTTTGCGGAAATTATAATTATCATGAAAGAAACTATTCATATTATATTTCATAAAAAGGAAAGTACATTTCCATTACATTAAAACTATCACCACTAGGTTTAACTTAAGTACTCTAGGTCATTACATTATATTACATATCTTACAACAAAATTTATAATAACCTTGAGCAACTGGTTCGGAACTCAAAATATCAAATAGATAAGAGAAACCTGATGAGTAGCACTATCCACACTCCAACATCCCAACTCAACTCAATCATCAGTTCCCCACTGACTACCGGTTGAGTTGTCCATGAAATCATCATCAGCCACCGGGTCAGCATCCTCCACCGGATCCTCATCCTCTATCGGATCCTCCTCCTCCTCCTCCTCTTCATGTGCCGGTTCAGATGGCACATATACCGGAGTCCGAGATCGGGCTCTAGTGGAAGGACGAGAGGGAGCAGGAACCTCCAAAATAATTCTTTCTTCAGAGGGTGATGGACTTGGTGGGAGGGTGCGTCTCGGAAAACGTCTTGGCGGTGGTGGTGGTGTTCCATGCCGAAACACAAAATTGGGCGGAATGTGCATAATGTACATCATTGGGATTCTCGTCCTACGCGGACGCATTCGGGACCATGGGTTCGGGTGACGGAAAATAACTTCCACGTCTCCCTCATAGATGGCCCGATGATCCTCGAAGTTCCACTCCCCATTAGGGAGCGGCCTCATCTCCACCCAAAACATATTCCTGGCCATGACCTACAACAAGGGATTAGGAGTGAGTCATAGCTAAACACAATAACAAATGAGCATAACAGAGGCTAGAAATAACAAGCACAAGTTTCCAGATAGCAATAATAAATGCATATGTATATGCTCAAACTGTCTTTTATAATATTTCATTTAGTTTCGTGATGCATGCCTACTCTCCATTCATGCTACGCGGTTCGGCATCCGAGTATCTCAGGCTCGGGATATTCATAATCCTATGGTTCATCAAACCGGAGCGTATTCACAACCCAGGCGTCACGATTTGATTGGGAATTTGGCCATCATAACATTTTCATGTTACGGAATCCAAATCATCACAGCATCTTCGTGCTATGGCATCACAGCTATCTCAGGGCTGCGGAATACTTCTACCTATACCAGATTCCACAATCAAAATCGGAGCATCTCCATGCATGTCAATGTCACATAATTGTTCATTGTCTTTTTCTCTTTTAATTCATATCTTTGAATATCATGCCTCCAATATAGAGACCCAAAATTCATAATCCTTCTTGCTTATAACCATCTTTTCATTTTTGCATTAACTGGTGCTTGTGCTTTCCAAAAATTCCATCAGCGGCCCAGCCACTTTGTGATGGTTTTATACAATAGGAATTTAATTACGTTGTCATTAATTTGTGCAACGACCCCATCTAGGACTCCCAAAATATCAACCAAGTGGGTAAAAACTTCCACTGGGACGTGGGAATAAAATCAACCAAATGGGTGTACGCACCTCCATTGGGACATCCTGTCCGAATATGTCAACCACTGAATAAAATTCCAGTAGGACTCATCCAGGATAAAATCAACCAATGGGATTAAATCTATAGATATTAAGAGCAGAAATTAAAATTTAAGCATATAGGAGTTTAGACGAGTTAATCTTTAATTACTTCATAAAGAAGTAAAGATTTTCTGAAAATTATTTTAAATTACTCGAGTAGTTCTTCACATACTCGAGTGTTCATGTAAAATTACTCGAGTCCTTCAAGACATACTCGAGTGTTCTTCCCATTTTCCAGAATACTCGAGTCTTTCTTCAATTACTCGAGTGTTTTAGCAGCAGCAGCACCAGTTTCTGCACTTTATAATGCCAATTCGAGTTCAGAGCCTTTCCTTTCCACTTTTATGCAAAACAGTAACTTAGATACATAAAATAAACATGTTAGAACATGTAATCAATATTGAAACAACATCAAATGCAATAAATCACAAAATCAACATAAACTTAGCAAATAACCATTTCACATATGATTTTCATTTCCTTTTGTTTTTAACTTCGAAAATTGATCCAGTGAGCATCATTAGGTCCATTTAGACATGTTTGGTTTATAAAAACTTGGGTTTATGACCTCTATGTCATATTCCCAATTCAAACTTCACCCCTTGATGAACCATATGAGGTTCCTACATTTCCAGCTTGAAATAACTCATTCTAGTATTTAGATAACTCCTCCCTTACCTTAGAGAAGCTAATCAACAAGTAAAACGACAGAGAAATCGGTTGGATCAAAAATCCAAATTCTGGACTTGGTGAAAAAGAGTTGAACAGGCTGACTTTGGCCACAGATTTCACCACGGATTTGGCATGAAAAGAATGAAACAAGTTAGTTTCAGAAACTAGGATTACTAACTTTAATCAGAAACAAGTTTGACACGAAAAGAATCCATGAATTTACCAAACGATTTCAATGAAGATGAATACTTGAGACTGAATGTTACTCTGTTTTTCTCAGTTTTGAACCTCCAACTTTGTAGGCCTAGAACCTGATCTTCAGAAGGCTATTTGAAGTGATTTCGAGTTCTAATTCAAGAATGGAATCAGAACTTCAGTTTGTGTTTAGGTTTCAAGGAAAATGAGTGAGGATTGAGAGAGAACAAAGGGATCAAAGTGAACTCTGTAAAACAGGGAAATTTCTGGTCAAATTCGGGTTTTGGAACTTCAGAGGTGTTGATGCTTCACCCAAGCATCAATTTATAGTCTAAGAGTACTTCAACTCGAAGTAAGGTTCAGCTCTATGCTTGTCACGTCAAGAAACCGCGTTTTGGTGCGAAATTAATTATAAAACCAACTTATACATTTAGCCAGACTGCTCGATTTACTCGAGTCTTTTCCTTTCTACTCGAGTATATTTCAAAAACTCAAGAACACTCGAGTCTTTTCTGACATACTCGAGTCTTTTGACTCAAAATTCAAATTTTCAAACAGATAGTGATTATACTCGAGTACCCTCTACAATACTCGAGTAAAATATCTTAATTTCAGAAAAATCATTATTTTATTCAACACATTTATTTATTTTGTTTATAAAAATACAGGACCTTACATCCTCCCCCACTTACATAGAATTTCGTCCCCGAAATTCCGATTTACAAGAATAGATGTGGATATTCATCCCTCATCTTAGACTCTAATTCCCATGTGGAGTGAGACACTCCACCTTGCCCCCAGAGAACTCGTACTAACGGAATCTCTTTCCTTCGCAGCTTCTTAATCCTTCTATCCTCTATTCTCACGGGTCCAAGATCAAACGTGAGATTTTCTTTCAGCGGTATCAAATCTTGTTGCAATTGCACAATCGAAGATGGATCTTGGATAAATTTGCGAAGCTGAGAGACATGGAAAACATTGTGCAGGTTGGACTAAAATGGGGGTAGGGCGATCTGATACGCGACAGGGCCTACTCGTTTCAAAATCTGATAAGGGCCGATGAACTTAGGAGATAGCTTCCTTGGCTTCATTACCCTTCCAATTCCAGTCGTTGGCACAACCCGCAGGAATACATGATCTCCTTCTTGAAATTCGAGCTTGGATCTTCGTTGGTCGGCATAGCTCTTCTGGCGACTTTGAGCGATCTTCATCTTCTCTTGGATAGTCCTTACCTTTTCAGTCGTTTCTTGAACTAATTCAGGTCCGATGAGAGCCTTCTCCCCCACTTGGAACCAACATAGCGGGGTTCTACACTTCCTTCCATTCCTAATCTTTTCTTCTCTAGAAGCTCCTCGTCCGCTTGTTGAAGGTTTCGAACTTGACCCTCAAACTCATTTGTGATTTGCAACATTCCTAACTTGACGCAGCTCGGCTTGAACTGAATTGCCAAATTCAAGTTGCGGAATTCTTCAATTAGCTGAGCTTCCTTTATCATCATCGTACTCATGTGCAACATCTTCCTACTGAGAGCGTCGGCTACAACATTAGCTTTGCCGGGGTGGTAATGCAATTCGAAGTCATAATCCTTCAGGAATTCCATCCACCTACGTTGCCTCATATTCAGTTCCTTTTGGTCGAAGAGATACTTCAAACTTTTATGGTCGCTGAATACTTGGAACGTATTACCATACAGGTAATGTCTCCAAATCTTCAAAGCAAAGACAATGGCAGCCAATTCCAAGTCGTGAGTAGGATAGTTCCCTTCATGCACCTTCAGCTGACGAGATGCATAAGCAACAACTTTCCCTTCTTGCATCAAGACACAACCCAAACCTTGTCGAGATGCATCACAATAAACATCGAAGCTTTTCCTAGGATCGAGCAAAGTTAACACTGGAGATGATGTTAACTTGTCCTTCAACGTCTGGAAGCTAACTTCACACTTCTCATCCCAGACAAAAGGTTGCTCTTTCCGGGTCAAACGAGTCAACGGAAGAGCCAACTTGGAAAAACCTTCGATAAACTTCCGATAATATCCAGCTAACCCCAGAAAACTTCTTATTTCAGTAACCGTCTTTGGTCTTTCCCATTGCAAAACTGCTTCTACTTTGACCGGGTCCACAGCCACACCATCCTTTGAAATTATATGACCCAAGAAATTGACTTTTTCAAGCCAAAATTCACACTTGGCCAGCTTAGCATATAATTTCTTTTCCTTCAAGGTCTCCAAAATAATCTTCAAATGATTAGCGTGCTCTTTCGGATTCTTCGAATAGATGAGAATATCATCGATAAACACCACGACCAAGGAATCCAGGTAGGGTCGGAACACTCTATTCATGTAATCCATGAATATTGCTGGAGCGTTGGTCAACCCAAATGGCATCACTACATACTCGTAGTGTCCATATCGTGACCGAAAAGCAGTCTTCGGTATATCTTCCTCCTTAACTCTGATCTGATGATATCCTGACCTCAGATCAATCTTTGAAAATACCGATGCTCCACTCACTTGATCTATCAAATCGTCGATTCTTGGCAACGGATACTTTTTCTTGATGGTAACCTTGTTGAGTTGCCTATAATCAATGCACATCCTCATTGATCCATCCTTCTTCTTCACGAATAAAACCGGCGCTCCCCAAGGCGACACACTTGGTCTGATGAACTGCCTTTCTAACAAGTCCTCCACTTGCTTCTTTAATTCAGCTAATTCTGCTGGAGCCATACGATAGGGGGCGATAGAGATAGGGCCAGTACCGGGGACTAGGTCAATACTGAATTCTATCTCTCGATGCGGCGGCAAACCGGGCACTTCATCGGGAAACACTTCGGGAAACTCTCGAATAACCGGAATATCTTCGATCTTTGCTTCCTCTTTCTTTTCTTCAGCGATGGTTGAAAATAGGCACACATAACCTCCAGGTTGCTTGGCCGGCGACTTCTCACCAGGAAAGATGATCGTTCGAACCTTGCAGTCGATTACTACATGGTTGGATGCCATCCAATCCATGCCCAAAATGACATCGATATTGGACAACGGCAAACAAATCAGATTTATTCGAGAAATCTGATCTCTTATGCTAACCACACAACCGACACATGCTCTTGATGCAACAACATGAGCATTCGTGGGGGTAGACACACTCAGTTTAAACGGGGTCTCCGAGACAGACAAATTTAAACGCTTGACACATTCCTCCGAGATGAAGGAATGCGTTGCTCCGGAATCAAATAAAAAGCGACAAGGCATGCCATTGAGGAAATGGTTACCTTGCACAAGGTTGTCGGCCTGCTTTGCTTCCTCTCCAAACATCGTGAACACCTTTCCATTGACCCAAGGTTTGCTTCCTTGTCCTTGGTTGCTTTGACGCGGGGGTTGGCGGCACGCACGGGCGATGTGTCCGGTCCCTCCACAATTGAAACAGACTGGTGGCTTGTCCCTCCAGCATTCTTGACTAGGATGAGAGCGTCGACACTTGCTACAAATCTCTGCCGGAGCCGGAAGACTAACTGCTCCAGAAGGTTGTGCTCTTCCCTTTCCTTTGTGCCAATATGGGCCTCCACGATTTCCACGGTTATTCTTATGCTGATTGCGGTGGGGTCCATGGCTTCCTTGACTGACTTCCTTCTTGAAGTTGTTCTTCTCGAAAATGCGACATGCACTAATCAGGATTGGATAGTGACGAATCCTTTGCACGCTTACCGCTAGTTTGATATCTGACCTTAGCCCATTTTCAAACCGGGTGCACTTCGAGTATTCGTCAGGATGATATTGGAAGTACGGGGAGTACTTCATCAGCTCCTCAAACTTCTCAGCATACTGGTCGACAGTCATGCTGCCTTGCTTCAAGTCTAAGAATTCCATCTCCTTTTGGATCCGAACATCATCCGGGAAATACCTCTCCAAGAATTTTTCCGTGAAGACTTCCCAAGAGAGCTCGCGATGATCATACTCCAAGAACTGGCGGGTCTGCTCCCACCAAGTTGCAGCTTCCCCATTCAGCATGTAGGCCGCGAACGTGACCTTCTGAACTTTCGTGAGAGTCAACGTTCGGAAAATCTTATTCATCTCAGCTAACCAAAACTGGGCTTGCTCAGGGCAACGACCACCCGAGAAGCCAGGGGGTTTACATCTACGGAAAGAATCTAGTCCTTGAAATTCAACAGGGGTTACATTGCTGGGAGGACGGGTTTGCTGCAAGTTTTCCAGGACCGCAGCCATACGGGTCAGAGCCTCAGCAATGTTAGCGTTATTACGTCCAGCCATCTATCCTACAGAATCCAAAAGGGAAAACTTAATTAGATTCTGCTATTCTATATCTCAAAATGCAAACATGATTCTAGAGTATGCAATGGTTAGTGTGTAAGGCCACACTCCAAGGCCGAGAGTTGAACCATTGCTCCGATACCACTAAATGTGACGACCCAACTTTTATTCCAAAACTTAATATTCATTCTTAGAAAATTCGACCATTTTTTTTTTTTTTTGAAACTAAAAGTCAGTCATCATCCATTATCGAGTCTTTGCGGAAATTATAATTATCATGAAAGAAACTATTCATATTATATTTCATAAAAAGGAAAGTACATTTCCATTACATTAAAACTATCACCACTAGGTTTAACTTAAGTACTCTAGGTCATTACATTATATTACATATCTTACAACAAAATTTATAATAACCTTGAGCAACTGGTTCGGAACTCAAAATATCAAATAGATAAGAGAAACCTGATGAGTAGCACTATCCACACTCCAACATCCCAACTCAACTCAATCATCAGTTCCCCACTGACTACCGGTTGAGTTGTCCATGAAATCATCATCAGCCACCGGGTCAGCATCCTCCACCGGATCCTCATCCTCTATCGGATCCTCCTCCTCCTCCTCCTCTTCATGTGCCGGTTCAGATGGCACATATACCGGAGTCCGAGATCGGGCTCTAGTGGAAGGACGAGAGGGAGCAGGAACCTCCAAAATAATTCTTTCTTCAGAGGGTGATGGACTTGGTGGGAGGGTGCGTCTCGGAAAACGTCTTGGCGGTGGTGGTGGTGTTCCATGCCGAAACACAAAATTGGGCGGAATGTGCATAATGTACATCATTGGGATTCTCGTCCTACGCGGACGCATTCGGGACCATGGGTTCGGGTGACGGAAAATAACTTCCACGTCTCCCTCATAGATGGCCCGATGATCCTCGAAGTTCCACTCCCCATTAGGGAGCGGCCTCATCTCCACGCAAAACATATTCCTGGCCATGACCTACAACAAGGGATTAGGAGTGAGTCATAGCTAAACACAATAACAAATGAGCATAACAGAGGCTAGAAATAACAAGCACAAGTTTCCAGATAGCAATAATAAATGCATATGTATATGCTCAAACTGTCTTTTATAATATTTCATTTAGTTTCGTGATGCATGCCTACTCTCCATTCATGCTACGCGGTTCGGCATCCGAGTATCTCAGGCTCGGGATATTCATAATCCTATGGTTCATCAAACCGGAGCGTATTCACAACCCAGGCGTCACGATTTGATTGGGAATTTGGCCATCATAACATTTTCATGTTACGGAATCCAAATCATCACAGCATCTTCGTGCTATGGCATCACAGCTATCTCAGGGCTGCGGAATACTTCTACCTATACCAGATTCCACAATCAAAATCGGAGCATCTCCATGCATGTCAATGTCACATAATTGTTCATTGTCTTTTTCTCTTTTAATTCATATCTTTGAATATCATGCCTCCAATATAGAGACCCAAAATTCATAATCCTTCTTGCTTATAACCATCTTTTCATTTTTGCATTAACTGGTGCTTGTGCTTTCCAAAAATTCCATCAGCGGCCCAGCCACTTTGTGATGGTTTTATACAATAGGAATTTAATTACGTTGTCATTAATTTGTGCAACGACCCCATCTAGGACTCCCAAAATATCAACCAAGTGGGTAAAAACTTCCACTGGGACGTGGGAATAAAATCAACCAAATGGGTGTACGCACCTCCATTGGGACATCCTGTCCGAATATGTCAACCACTGAATAAAATTCCAGTAGGACTCATCCAGGATAAAATCAACCAATGGGATTAAATCTATAGATATTAAGAGCAGAAATTAAAATTTAAGCATATAGGAGTTTAGACGAGTTAATCTTTAATTACTTCATAAAGAAGTAAAGATTTTCTGAAAATTATTTTAAATTACTCGAGTAGTTCTTCACATACTCGAGTGTTCATGTAAAATTACTCGAGTCCTTCAAGACATACTCGAGTGTTCTTCCCATTTTCCAGAATACTCGAGTCTTTCTTCAATTACTCGAGTGTTTTAGCAGCAGCAGCACCAGTTTCTGCACTTTATAATGCCAATTCGAGTTCAGAGCCTTTCCTTTCCACTTTTATGCAAAACAGTAACTTAGATACATAAAATAAACATGTTAGAACATGTAATCAATATTGAAACAACATCAAATGCAATAAATCACAAAATCAACATAAACTTAGCAAATAACCATTTCACATATGATTTTCATTTCCTTTTGTTTTTAACTTCGAAAATTGATCCAGTGAGCATCATTAGGTCCATTTAGACATGTTTGGTTTATAAAAACTTGGGTTTATGACCTCTATGTCATATTCCCAATTCAAACTTCACCCCTTGATGAACCATATGAGGTTCCTACATTTCCAGCTTGAAATAACTCATTCTAGTATTTAGATAACTCCTCCCTTACCTTAGAAAAGCTAATCAACAAGTAAAACGACAGAGAAATCGGTTGGATCAAAAATCCAAATTCTGGACTTGGTGAAAAAGAGTTGAACAGGCTGACTTTGGCCACAGATTTCACCACGGATTTGGCATGAAAAGAATGAAACAAGTTAGTTTCAGAAACTAGGATATACTAACTTTAATCAGAAACAAGTTTGACACGAAAAGAATCCATGAATTTACCAAACGATTTCAATGAAGATGAATACTTGAGACTGAATGTTACTCTGTTTTTCTCAGTTTTGAACCTCCAACTTTGTAGGCCTAGAACCTGATCTTCAGAAGGCTATTTGAAGTGATTTCGAGTTCTAATTCAAGAATGGAATCAGAACTTCAGTTTGTGTTTAGGTTTCAAGGAAAATGAGTGAGGATTGAGAGAGAACAAAGGGATCAAAGTGAACTCTGTAAAACAGGGAAATTTCTGGTCAAATTCGGGTTTTGGAACTTCAGAGGTGTTGATGCTTCACCCAAGCATCAATTTATAGTCTAAGAGTACTTCAACTCGAAGTAAGGTTCAGCTCTATGCTTGTCACGTCAAGAAACCGCGTTTTGGTGCGAAATTAATTATAAAACCAACTTATACATTTAGCCAGACTGCTCGATTTACTCGAGTCTTTTCCTTTCTACTCGAGTATATTTCAAAAACTCAAGAACACTCGAGTCTTTTCTGACATACTCGAGTCTTTTGACTCAAAATTCAAATTTTCAAACAGATAGTGATTATACTCGAGTACCCTCTACAATACTCGAGTAAAATATCTTAATTTCAGAAAAATCATTATTTTATTCAACACATTTATTTATTTTGTTTATAAAAATACAGGACCTTACAAGTAGCATCAATAAGACCACTAGACTGATTTCAAAAACTTATTTTCTTTTACAATTTTACAGTGTCTAATCGGTTACAATTATCGAGACACCGGTTAGATTGTGCAGTCAGCACACTGAAATATGAGGTTTTGCAAACCATTCTTTTCATTACTCAAATCTAACCAATTTCAACATTCAAAAGAGTTCATATACCTTAAGTAAACATGTTTAATCACAGAAACACATTCACCTTGCATGCATTCAATTTAGATACTCAAATTGCACATAATTGCACATATTTCACAACTTAATGCATCAATTCACATAATATCCAATTAAGTCATGAAATCAACATCAACATAGCTTGCATGCATCCAGATAACATTGCTCAAAACATCAATTGAGCTCAAATTGGCCTCCAAGCCATTTAACCATTTCAACTTATGCCCTTTGAGTCTCTTGGTGACTCATCCGATATTCTACCACAATTTATTCTCATTCTAGCAAATAGTAAGCTTCCCCCTTACCTTAGGTTCGTGCTTGATCCAAAACATTGCAGAAAGAAAGGCTCCAACATAGATCTTCATTAAATCCACAAAATCGAGCTTCAAAGTCAGCTCCAGAAATCAGAAGCTGAGGTTTGACAGCATCAACACCTCAACTTGGCAAGCTTCGTTCTCTTGATTTAAGGACTCTCAACTCACAATCTTTATATCAATACAAAGCCCTTGATGTGAGCTTTGTAACAGTGTATCACTCATGTTCTAACTCTCAGAAACGAAGGAGAATTTCAGAGACGAACTTACAAACCCTAAACAGAGCTTCAACCCTAAATTCAGAGAACCAACCCCAAATCCTTCAGCAATCCAGCCTTTTATAGACGAATTGGAGTAACATGCAAGGCGACACGTCTATCTGCACTCAAGGAAGGAAGGAATCGTGGCAATTTCTGGGTTAAAACGCGTGATTACTCATCAAACGCACTAACCCAGTTTTCTGAGTTCATCGTGTAACCGGTTACACAGCCCTTCTAACCGGTTACATACTGATAAAATTCAAAAATTAATAATTTAATTACTCTTTCTTCAAAAACCTTTCTAATATTGCAATTTGGTCCCAACCCAAGGACTAAATTACAATATTCACATTTTTGTACAAAATAACCATATAAAAATATATCTCATATTTTTATATATATAAAAACACATAATGTACAAAAACTAAAACATTTAAAACTAATATAAATCAATTATAAATTAATTGTGATAATTAATTTCTCGGTTATTTGGGAGACGAAAATTAGGGGTGTTACACTACTCCCCCACTTAAAAGGAATTTCGTCCCCGAAATTCATCTTCTAAAATTTTATGTTTTTCCCAAAGTGTTTTTATACTAGAAACTTCATCTTGTTTCCAAAAATTCGTTCTTTAGGGTCCTCCCCCACTTAAAAGAGTTTCGATATAATCCTTGTATTTTGAAACATTTCAAATAAAACTCTTCAGGAAAAACTTTCCAAACTAAACCACAAGGATTTTTCGGATAAAACTCTTATGTGAAAGAATTTCTTTTAAAAAAAAATATTCTTTTGAATAATACACTTTTCAATCAACTTTTTGGGCTGCGCACTCTGATCTCTCGAGCACGATCAAAGAAACATTTTGTATGACTTCATTTCTTAATAGTTTGAGACATTAGGGTGATCATTCCTAATATTCAAACCATTAATAACAAAATCATCCCTTTCAAATATAATCTTTCACAAGAAAGATCATACGACAGGTCTTTAAGTTAGATGAACTTAAAGATAGAGTAATTATCACTATCAGACTTAGTTAGATAGTCAAGTTCTAGAGACATTTCCGTTGGGGAGACAAAGATTTGTCCTATCCCGGTGGTTGTTAATCTCTCTAGTCATAACTGATCTTTCTATTTCTCTAGTGTCCACAAATGTTATCACATCCAATTGTGATAAGGGTTTTGATCACAGAAAAATTGAAGTTGAACTTACATGATATTGATATTCTCAAACGATTAGATTAACGTAATTGAAAAACATTTGACTACGTTAATTCAGATCAAAGGAAGAGATAGGCTTGGGTTGTTTACGTCAGGATTACACTCAACTCTCATCTCAGCCGGTGAATTCTTTTTGTGCTGGATTCGCTTGCTGTCCAATCCTTTCTCACCTTTTCTTTCAAGACAATTCGGTGAATAATACTCCAGCTTCCTACAATCGAAATTTACTATTCCCTTAGGTACATTACAACTAAACTCCAAGTGATGTGCCTCACAGTTTTCACCTTGAGATGGACAAATGTTTCCTTCCCTATTTCCTCCTCAGACACTTTTCTGCAATCGAGGATTCCTTAACCTTGATATTTCAGTGGTTGATATTCTCCTATTTACTTTTCCTATTTCTCCAGTTGGGCCTGTATTTCATCATTCTTTCTCTTATTCTGAACTCAAACATTTCTCGCATGAAATTCATGTACTTTCCCATAGTCCTCATACGTGCTTACCAACATCGAGAAATTCCTTATTCCTTGATAGTTGATAGCTAACTTGGGTTCGAACATAATCTATTCTTGAAGTGCTTGCCTTTGGATCTCTCCTCTAGATTGTCCTAGACAACACTTCCTAAATCCCTTACTTCCATAATATATTTTCTAATATCCATAATCACAGACTTTGGTTCTAAAGATTAAATCTCTTTTGTTTCTTCATAGAGATCTAACTCCTTTTTCCTCAAAAGTTAACTTCTCTTTCTTCTCTTCATCTTCTGGTGGTAATTCACGAATCCGATTCAGGAATTCGTTGGTGATTGGCAACATTCCCAATCTAATACTTAAAGGGTTCCTCTTGGGTTACCCGACTTAGGTCTCTGAACTCCTCGATCAGAATAACCTCCTTAACCATCATTGAGCTCACAAGAATAGCCTATCGGCTCAAATCGTCTACAACTACGTTTGTTATGCCAGGATGGAGCATCAAAGCCATAATCTTAAAGAAACTCCATCCATCGCCTTTATCTTACATTCAACTCTTCCTCTTCTTATTGTCATTCATACTTTCGAACTCCAAACTTGTTCATGAATTACCACCTTCTTAACTTAGTACCTAATGTTTCCTTTGCATCATCCAGCTCAATTCTCTACCTTCTCTAATTGGAGTAGCTCCTCGATTTCAACTCTCGATTAGTCCATAAATATTATGATTCAATCCTCTTAAATCAATTTCAATGATGAATCAAGGCATTAAGTTATTTTACCACATTAAATCCTTTCCTTAAATTTTTACTTAGGTAATTGATGTTGAGTTTGGATTGGAGGAAGATGTTTATTGATACCAAAAGTTCCTTCACAAGGACTTAAATTTTTATTTTAGACTTTCAGCTTCTAACCGGTTACAAGAAACTCTAACCGGTTATGAAGTATAGTTTTAGAAATAAAACCAAAGAATTTCAAAACAATTTTCTTTACCTCATCCAATCCAACTCAAAATAGGATTTATTCATAATCTAATACCTTGATTCCAACTGAATCCATCACTGAAATGATTTAAATCATAATCTACTCACATTTTCCATAATTCCTCTTGGACTAATCATATTATATTGGGGTATAATCCATCCCCACCCCTACAATAATTAAACAACACCCTATCATTCAATACCACCAGTTGGTCTTTCCAAGTCAACTTGGTCAAAGGCCAAGCTATCTTAGAAAATTCCTCAATAATCCGGCGGTAGAATCCAGCCAGCCCTAAGAAACTTCTGACTTTAACCACAGTCTTAATTTGTTCACCTTACACCACTGAATTTCGCCTTCGCTGGATCCACCACAATTTCTTTAATGATCACGTGCCCTGCAAACTTAGCTTCGCTCAACCAAAACTCATATTTGGTGAGCTTAGCACATAATTACTCTTCCTGCAGGAGTTTCAACGCAATCCGGAGATGTTCCTCATGCTCCTCCGAATTCTTAGAATAAACCACAAACGAATCCGAATATAATCTAAGGGTCTAGTTCTTTATAATCCATAAAAGAACAGTTGCATTAGTCAATACGAACGGCATTATTTTCTACTCATAATGTCCGTATCGAGATTAAAATGCAGTCTCAAGTGTATCCCTGCCTCGAATCCTGATTTGGGATTAATTCAACCGCCAATCCATCTCAGAAAACACTTAGATTCTTTTAACCTGGTCCAACCAATTCTTTTAACAACTTCTCTACGTGTTTCTCTCATTTGACCATTCCCGATGATACCATATCGCAAGGGTAGTAGAGAGAGAATCAGCTTCAAGAATTAACTTGATTCCAAACTCTATCTCTTTGCTCAAGGGTGAACCTAACATCCTTTCTTGAAACCCAGATTTCTTTAACCCCCTATTTCCTTCACTGCTGCCCAAAAGCAGACACATGGGTCCATTGGATTCCAGATTCGAAACTTGGGAATTCCAATACAAGGTTGTTCTATCGTCATTAATCATGATAATTTGATCCTTCGATTCCCAAACCGTGCTTAAGATCAAATGAAATCATGACACAGGTAGATAGACAAAGTCCAATACCTTAATAGAACGATTCAAATATACCTTGGAAACCACTACAAGAAGATTTGTAGGATTCTCTGCTTTGAGATAGCCGATTGGATAAGGCATATAGCAACTTTGATCACTACCCTTATCCGAAAGGAACAAAAGAAAGGATAGCTTTAGAGTTTAACAAAGTCAACAAGGTTGATCTTTAAGAAGATCACTGCCCTACACTCGGTCTGAAAAGTTGATTGACTTTAACACGAGTGATGGTAAACACTCCTCCTCAGAGTCGAGGACTCAACTACAACTCCTTAAAATTTCCTCATCACTAGTTCTATGAGAACGGAATAAACCAACACTATGGTTTTAGGGTCACCACATGTCTAAAGAGAAGCATACGACTATCATACTTCTATTTAGACTTCATAGAACACTTCTTAATAGCAGAATAAACTACTTATCTAGAGCCATTTCCCATAACCTTAGCTCTAGTTTGGAAGTATATGAAAGCATACTTCCCAAGAAACATTGCAGATATCGATGACCAGCGTATTGGACCACACACCCAAGGACCAAGAGTCAGGACCATTGCTCTGATACCATAAAAATGTAACACTCCTTGTATATCATCTTACTTTATAAGAAAAGTAGGAAGTTTATGAAAACTTGGACTTGTTATCGTTGGAAAAAGATCTGAAAATAATAATTTTCCCTTCCCTTGAAAATTCCTTTTCACAAACACTTGATTAGTAATGAGGTTGACTAACAAAATCAGAGTTTGCGGAAACATAGTAAAATCATCATATTATACCCCCAAAATATATCAAGTGTAACAAGTCCATTAATACCAAATAAGTATAATTATGAAACTGAATTCCTCTTATGATACCTTTTTCCAAAATATGTATCATATAAATTCTATTAAAAATAGAAATGTTATAGAGCTGGTCACTGGTCCTTTGTCCAAACATTCATCTGGCCGGATCCTCGATATATGCACAACGGGTTCACAACCCACATTTTCTACACTCTGTATGCACCTAAGGAACATCTCCCCTTACTGATTCTTGTGCAAGCTAGATGCACGATCAACACCTAATAAGGGCATGGGGGTTAGCTATACATATTCGCATAATCAAATGAGAATAAAACTAACATCCACAATACAACATGTAGCAAATCATGATGCATAAACATATGAGCACACCCGGTTAATCATAATAATTTTTTCAATGCAGGTGGCATGATGCATGATTTTCTTCCACAACTGAGGCATCTAAAAGTCCATCTTGGACGTCCATCCAATACACCGTTGTGTTCCCGGAACACTGACATTCGTTCCCAGAACATAATGCCAAACCATACTTGGATAAATACGCAACACTCCCAGAGTGTGCAACACGTTCCCAGAACGTGTAGCAAACCATACTTGGAAAAATAAGCACCACTCCCAGAGTGTGCACCACGTTCCCAGAACGCATAAAAACCAGGTCCCGGACACTGGCCACATATCTATAATGTGTCATCAAGTAGGTTGCATATCAATGTGTTCCCAGAACACTAACATACGTTCCCAGAACGTATCGCAAACCATACTTGGAATATAATCAAGCACCACTCCCAGAGTGTGCATCACGTTCCCAGAACGTGTCCAAGAAACCATGTCCCAGACAATGGCCACATTCCCAGAATGTGTCGTCAAGTAGGTTGCAATAGTTTAGTACTCCTAGAGTACAGGGTCAAGTACCTCGAACATCACAAACCATCCTTGCCAACCTATTTCATTACCTTTCTCTATGCATGCATTGCATACATAATTACTAAGGTTGGTCTTTCCATTAATTCCATTATTATGACTTAGAAAACACAACTTCTGAATGATATCTTAAGGTATGGCTTTACTCATAAAACTCACCTTTGAATTTAAATTTAACATATGCTCATAGACCTGGATTGAGAGAATGTAATCTTTGGTATCAAAAATCCTTACTTAAAAACTTAACTTTTATTTTTAAGTTTCAGGTACTAACCGGTTACATCATCACCTAACCGGTTAGAATTACAGACCTGAATACAAAACCATTGATTTCCAAAGAATCTTTCCTTGATTTCTCTACTCAATCTAATAACAAGGTCTTCGCATAACAGAATACCTCAAGTCCAACCATAATATCATTCAAAAGATCTAAGTCATAATCCAATTTCATTTATGCATAATTTCCTCTTGAAATTGTCTCATTACACTAAGGTATTAACTCTTTAATTTCAATCTAAGCCATAACAGTATAATCCACTTCATTTCAGATTGTTTCCAATGAAATTAAGGCCTAGATTTGAGTAGCATCAATAAGACCACAAGACTGATTTCAAAAACTTATTACACCGGTTAGATTGTGCAGTCAGCACACTGAAATATGAGGTTTTGCAAACCATTCTTTTCATTACTCAAATCTAACCAATTTCAACATTCAAAAGAGTTCATATACCTTAAGTAAACATGTTTAATCACAGAAACACATTCACCTTGCATGCATTCAATTTAGATACTCAAATTGCACATAATTGCACATATTTCACAACTTAATGCATCAATTCACATAATATCCAATTAAGTCATGAAATCAACATCAACATAGCTTGCATGCATCCAGATAACATTGCTCAAAACATCAATTGAGCTCAAATTGGCCTCCAAGCCATTTAACCATTTCAACTTATGCCCTTTGAGTCTCTTGGTGACTCATCCTATATTCTACCACAATTTATTCTCATTCTAGCAAATAGTAAGCTTCACCCTTACCTTAGGTTCGTGCTTGATCCAAAACATTGCAGAGAGAAAGGCTCCAACATAGATCTCCATTAAATCCACAAAATCGAGCTTCAAAGTCAGCTCCAGAAATCAGAAGCTGAGGTTTGACAGCATCAACACCTCAACTTGGCAAGCTTCGTTCTCTTGATTCAGGGACTCTCAACTCACAATCTTTATATCAATACAAAGCCCTTGATGTGAGCTTTGTAACAGTGTATCACTCATGTTCTAACTCTTAGAAACGAAGGAGAATTTCAGAGACGAACTTACAAACCCTAAACAGAGCTTCAACCCTAAATTCAGAGAACCAACCCCAAATCCTTCAGCAATCCAGCCTTTTATAGACGAATTGGAGTAACATGCAAGGCGACACGTCTATCTGCACTCAAGGAAGGAAGGAATCGTGGCAATTTTTGGGTTAAAACGCGTGATTACTCATCAAACGCACTAACCCAGTTTTCTGAGTTCATCGTGTAACCGGTTACACAGCCCTTCTAACCGGTTACATACTGATAAAATTCAAAAATTAATAATTTAATTACTCTTTCTTCAAAAACCTTTCTAATATTGCAATTTGGTCCCAACCCAAGGACTAAATTACAATATTCACATTTTTGTACAAAATAACCATATAAAAATATATCTCATATTTTTATATATATAAAAACACATAATGTACAAAAACTAAAACCTTTAAAACTAATATAAATCAATTATAAATTAATTGTGATAATTAATTTCTCGGTTATTTGGGAGACGAAAATTAGGGGTGTTACAGTGTGGTGTTAGTGTCCGACCTTAATTATTTCCCTAAATTTTGATAAATTTTTATTTTGATAGTATCCAGAATATCTTGTTTCAAATAACGAATTTATATATAACTTCCATTGTTTCGAATATATGTAAGCAATTGAGTGTCATTCTTCTGCAATCCTTGAAAAGTCCTTCGTTTCTTTCTGAAACTTACAACAGCTGATGAGTGGAAAAAAGTGAAAATGGTTTTATTTTTTTATTTAATTGGACTTGCTTTTATCAGTTAAATAAAAAATCAACTATTTTAAGGATGTGTACAGTCTTAAAGTAAACTTTGTTGCACCCATTTAGTGTTTAGTTGACGACCTAAATTAAGTTTCTTTATTTATTGGTTGGTTTTTTGAAATTTTTATTCTTTTTTTTATATTTTTCATAATGGATGTTATTTTAAAACATTTAAGCTTTGAAATAGTTTTTTATACCGAACGTAATTTTTGTTCCAGGTCTTTTGTTTGCTACATTAAATTATTTTTTCTCATTTCCTTTTTATTTTGTTTTTTCAGGTTGTTGTTAGGGAACAATTTTTTTAATTCGTAATGTATCTCAGTAATAAGATGAATTTTTTATTCTAATTCATTGAACATGTTATTTTGCTTTGTTTCGGACACGTATATTGGTTCATTTAAATTAGTTGATTCACTACTCATGTATTTAACTGGTCCTAAATTCACCATGTGATTTAATCTTTTTTAATTTAATTTAGTTGACTTCTAGTAATGCCTTGTTTTTTATTATATATGTGTATTTGATTGCTTGTTTGTATTGATTTGTTAGGTACAGATATTTACCTAATCTTTTTTGTTCATCATTTTGGTTTTATTTATACTTTTCTTACGCATTGACAATCCTTGTTTATAATTACTTGTCAGTTTCCATCATTAAAATCTTTATCTCCGCCCATAATTGGAACTTACTGTTGTTACTTTATGTAACTCCTCTCTGCAAAGTACATTCAGACTTATTCCGTCTTTTTTGGTAAGTGGGTATTTGCTTATAAGCTTTGGCTTTATGGTGAAACTCTCTAAACAGTATATCATCTGCCTTTTTGGTTGCTGCTTTCGTAATCCAACGGTTGCCATTTTTTTTCTTTGTAATGTTGCTAAAGTGGATCTTGCCATCTTCTTTTATTTTTCCTTCTCTATATATAATAAATTAATAAATAGTCTGTCTATTCTCCTCTTTCTATTGCTTTCTCTTGACCTTATATTTTCATAGTTTTGTTTCCTTAGTTTGGTTTATAGAGTATGTTTTACCCTCACACGTTAATCCGTTCCATTCATCCTGGAATGAGATGGATAGCTTTCAGAGCCAAAATCATGAGAATGTGGAAACTCCCAAGTTTGGATGAACCTGGATCATATTCCTCAGTTCACTTTGTTTTTATGGATGTTTATGTATTGTTCCATTACTATTTTCATGCATTATTTATCTTTTTTTATTTATAAATTGGTTTTTTATCGTGCTACTAATTTTTTTTCCGTGATCTTCTGACCAGGGTGATAAAATTGAAGCATTTGTTGTTGGACCATCCATCACTTTCTTTCTAAAACACTTGCATAAAGGTGCAATCTATGATTTTGGTTTGTTTAATGTTTTGCCGAACCAGTGTTCCGTGAGAAGTACCTCGCATGGGTTTCGTCTGAGATTAATGTTCAACACTGGTTTGGCTACTGTTAGTGATATTTATTTTCCTGATCCCACTATCAATAACCACGCTGTTGACGAGGTTTTGAGAACTTCTACGGATGCAAAGTCATTATCAAGTAAGTTATCCTTATTTTTTTGCACTCTATTTTCCTTGTTGTTTTTTTAAAATTTCATGTAATTAACTTTTAATTAATTTGTTTTGCATGGTTTTTTTTAGACTGCATTGGTTTGTTGTCAGCTGTTTCTAAAGATAAATCCTATCTTTACAAAGGTAAACTAACTAGGGTTGCTGTTCTTGAGCTTTGCGATGAAGTGTAAGCACTCTTCTGAAATATCATTTTGCTTTACATGTTTTTTTTCCTGTTATATTTTCTTTCTCTAATAGTTATTTGTTTATAAATCCAGTGGAAGTTTTGATTGTCTCTTGTTTGGCCAATATGCCATGGAATTTTACTCTTATTTGGCCAAGCAACGTTGTAACCAGTGTATCGTTGTTCTTGAATATGCTGAGATTCATTCCTATAAAGGTATCACTGGATAATTAATCTTCCAACTGTTCAATGTATATTTACTTCGCCATTTTGATGTGTTATACTTACTTTTTCTAGGAAGAGCCGTTGTTTATTCCAAGCATCCTGTTAGTAGGCTCTTGCTTAATCCCAATATCGCTGATGTTGACAACTTTAGGCTACGGTATTCGTCTTTATTTCTATGTCATAACTTATTTTGGTCATCACGTTGAGTTTTTGATAACTTGTTTGTTTTAGCTGTGAAGAATGCTATATTCTCGATTCTGCCGATCAAAGCCCACCGTTGCTGCTGTGGGTAGTAAAAACAATTTTGAGGGACAACTGCTTGGTGATTGTAAATCCATTTCGGTTGAGCAATTGCATGGTGTTCAGGTTAATTGCGAATGTTGTTTTTAACTGTCTGTTTGGTGAATTGGTTTCCCTTTTTTTGTGTCGTGTTAAAACGTCTTTATCATCATCTTGTACGTGTAGCCCGGTATCTATCGCGTTGATGCTTCCATAGCTGGAATTTTACCTTATAAACCTTACTATTACGATGAATGCCAATGCAAAGGACCAATTTTTCCTGACTTAGCTGACTTTGGGTGTCGAGTATGTGGAAAGTCTGATGCCCGTGTTGCGAGAAGGTACTGGTTATTATTCGTGTACCCAGCAATTTATTTTTACGACTCACAAATTTTATGTGATATTATTTCTTTCTCTTGTTTTTTGTTAGGTTCAGAATACCTATATATATTGCTGATTCCACTGGTACATTGGGAGTGTATTTACTGGATCGGGATTGTAGAGCATTGTTAAAGAAATCTTGTGATCTTGTTTATGGTCCCAATGATCATGTAAAAATTGATTATTCTTTTATTCTCTTGCAATTGTTTTTGTTGTTTTTTTTATTAATCTTTTTTTGGCCATACGATGTTTTGGAAATATTTTTACGTAATTTTTTTAATCCCCAGATTGGCTTACATGATTCTTATCCTGGAGTTTTTGAGGCACTTGTTGGAAAACTGTATTGTATGAAAATTGAGGTTACCAGCTTATCTCACGTTGAAGGTGTTCTTAATTATTTTGTTCGTAGACTGTCTGCTAAGCCGATAAATCCTGTTAATAAGGGAATCAGTTCAGTGTGTGACCCTTTAACTCCTAACAGGGTAATTTTATATCTTTGTATATTTTCGCGGGTTTTGTTTTTTCCCCAGTATGTTTTCTTTACTTTTTTTGGCCTTTTGAATAACTAACCCTGCTTAATACCAGCTAATGTTCAAACCACCCTTTCCAACCTTGTCTGCCCATCATCCTGCTAATAATGCTCTTCATTCTGAGGATTCAAAGGTGCTCTATTTTTTTTTATGTAGCACTCTTTTTAGAATTTATTTTGCTGTTCAGACACTCAACTTATCTAAGATTTTGTTGCAGCTCTTCTTTGAGGGTGTTCCAGTTCTGCGTTCATGTAATCCGTGTAATCCAACTGAATTAAACTTGCCTACTACTTGTGACATCAGAAAGAGACCTTTGTATATTGGTGAATCCTCTTCTGCTAATTTTCCCTCCAAGTGTCGTAAATTGCTTGTTTCAATTTTTGGTGAAGAAGCTGCTGTTGATGACGAGTCTGGGGATGAATCTGTATTTTTAACAAAAAATCTTGGTACTAAGTAATAGCTGGTTATATTGGTGCGTTCAACAATGTGAAGAAAAATGGCTTGTTTTCTTTCCGTTTTGTGTTTGTATTCGGCTGGTTGTAATCATTTTGTAGTTTGACTTATGGAGAGTACTCCAATATTTTTATTAATGTCTTGGTTGTATTCCATCTTTTTATGTTCTCTCAATGGGCCACGTATCTTTCGATAAAAAATCATCTTCTCTTTGTGAATTATTTCATCTATCCGTGTCTTTGCTTTATGATAATACCTCTCTGACTATATCTGCCATTGATTTATTTATTTTACCGTTATACTCTTTCCTTTTGACGATATTAGTCTTACATTAGATAACAAATCTTTTTTTTTTGTACCGATTAAGCATTTTTGAGAAACTTATTGTTCCTGTGTTTTGGAAATTTTTTTTTCTAAAATCAAGCCGTTCTGCAAGTTGATATTTGCAAATAACATGTATTTCACGTGCTGAATTTATATTTTATGTTTCATAAAATTAAGCTATGGTTTTCTTCCACTAAAAAAACAAAAGGTTCTCCTTTAAATTTCTTTAAGGTTATGGTTTCATTGTTCTTGATAATTTTTATTAAGCTTTATTTGGATCCGATATTTTAAGCAAAATACTTAATGTATATGTGATCCTGCTATTCTAAATTTTTTTAATTTTAGTAAAATAATGGTGATTCTGTATTCCTTTGTGCACAATTTTAAAAAATGAATTTTTGTTGATGTACCTAAACTGCAATCCCTTATTATTTAAATATGGGTTTAATAAGATTATTTGTTTTTTATTACCTGCAACACAGCCTTTTGCTTTCTTTTTCAACGTGTGATATTTGCAAAAGAATAAAAAAAATTTAAATTCTATAACCATCTAACTCTGTTACTAATTGAAAACTTTAATTTTCCCATTTTTACTAATTCATTAATGTTTCGTATTTATATATCATATATTCTTTATGTCTTGCAATATAAGCCAAAAAAAATACTTCTTTTGGTTTAAATAAACGCTAAACTAACCCATTTTCTTAAAGTTTATTATATTTCTTCTTTTAATTTTTGCTTCGTTTTAAATTATAATTTACAAACAATACATTTATTTTATAAAAAATTGAAAAAATAAATAAAACCAACTTTCGTTTAATTAACATAAAATTAAGTGATTTTCTTTATGGTTCAGGCTGCAAGGAGAGTATTACTTTTTTTAAAAGTTATCAAACGAACTGATTATACTTACCTGTTAAATTTAATTATTTTAAATATGGAACATTGTTTTGTGATCACAGAACTTAACATTTTGCAATTTCTGAATTGCTTGCAATGTATATGATTTCTTTATGTTAAAAAAACATTACTAATGTTATTATTAATACCATTCCTTTCTATACATAAAAAAAATATTAAATAGATTTACTCATAGAGTCGACGAGTACGGTGTATTGACTGATTTATTAATACTTTAATTTTGTGTGGTTGATATTTCTAATGAAACCTTGTGCTTTTGCTATTGTTGTGGGTCTATTTCGATTTTGTTGTAACCAAACATTAAATGCTTATCTCAGTTTTTCTTTTTCAATGCACAATGATTATTCCAGCTTCTGTGCCCTTCATGCCTATTTTGTTCCTATTTTTCTTTCTTTCGTTTTTTCCAAAGTCTGACGGTGGAAATGATGAATGAAAAATATTTTGGGTCATTCACGTTAATTAAATTTTTCAGAATGTTTGCTACTCCTGTAACATCCCTAATTTTCGTCTCCCAAATAACCGAGAAATTAATTATCACAATTAATTTATAATTGATTTATATTAGTTTTAAAGGTTTAAGTTTTGTACATTATGTCTTTTTATATATAAAAATATGAGATATATTTTTATATGGTTATTTTGTACAAAAATGTGAATATTGTAATTTAGTCCTTGGGTTGGGACCTAATTGCAATATTAAAAAGGTTTTTGAAGAAAGAGTAATTAAATTATTAATTTTTGATTTTTATCAGTATGTAACCGGTTAGAAGGGCTGTGTAACCGGTTACACGATGAACTCAGAAATTGGGATTAGTGCGTTTGATGAGTAATCACCCAATTAACCCAGAAATTGCCACGATTTCTTCCTTCCTTGAGTGGATATAGACGTGTCGCCTTGCATGTTACTCCAATTCGTCTATAAAAGGCTGAATTGCTGAAGGATTTGGGGTTGATTCTCTGAATTTAGGGTTGAAGCTCTGTTTAGGGTTTGTAAGTTCGTCTCTGAAATTCTCCTTCGTTTCTGAGAGTTAGAACATGAGTGATACACTGTTACAAAGCTCACATCAAGGGCTTTGTATTGATATAAAGATTGTGAGTTGAGAGTCCCTGAATCAAGAGAACGAAGCTTTCAAAGTAAGGGTGTTGGAGCTATCAACACTGATTCTGAGTTTTTGGAGCTTGCTTTGGACTTCGATTTGGGTAAGCACATGCACTTTTTTAGTCTCAAATCTGTTCAAATCTGTAGTGCATGTTGCATAGATTGAGTTTTGATGGTTTTCCCCAATTCGTTTGTCCAATTCATGTGTCAAATCTTGTAGTTTTTGGACCCTGTCAAACCTGTTGTGGACTGAAAATGGAGATTGTGGATTCTGGGGAGATCTAGCAAATTCCAGTGATTAGATTTATCAAGCACGAACCTAAGGTAAGGGAGAAGCTTACTATTTGCTAGAATGAGAATAAATTGTGGTAGAATATAGGATGAGTCACCAAGAGACTCAAAGAGCATAAGTTGAAATGGTTAAGTGGCTTGGAGGCCAATCTGAGCTCAATTGTTGTTATGAGCAATGTTATTGAGATGCATGCAAGCTATATTGATGTTGGATTCATGACTTATTTGGATATTATGTGAATTGATGCATTAAGTTGTGAAATATGTGCAATTATGTGCAATTTGAGTATCCAAATTGAATGCATGCAAGATAGATATGTTTCTGTGTTTAAACATATTTATTTAAGGTATATGTACTCTGTTAAAGGTTGAAATTTGGTTAGATTTGAGTAGTGAAGAGAATGGTTTGTTAAAACTCATGTCTTAGTGTCAGACTGCATAATCTAACCGGTTACTCGATATTCGTAACCAGTTAGACACTGTTAAAATGCAAAAGAAAATAAGTTTACAAAATCAGTGTTGTGGTCTTATAAATCCTACTCAAATCTAGGCCTTAATTTCATGGAAAACAATCTGAAAATAAGTTGATTTCATGGTTATAGTTCAGATTTCAGTTAAAGAGTTAATACCTTAAGGTAATGAGATAATTTCAAGAGGAAATTATGCATAAATGAAATTGGATTATGACTTAGATCTTTTGAATGATATTATGTGTTGAACTTGAGGTATTCTGTTATGCTAAGACCTTGTTATTGGATTGAGTAGAGAATTTAGGAAAAGATTCTTGGAAAATCAGTGGTTTTATATTCAGGTCTGTAATTCTAACCGGTTAGGTGATGATGTAACCGGTTAGTACCTGAAACTTAAAAATAAAAGTTAAGTTTTTTTGAATAAGGGTTGTTAACACCAATGATTATATTCTCACAATCCAGGTCTATGAGCATATGTTAAATTCAAATTCAAAGGTGAATTTTATGAGTAAAGTCATACCTCAAGATATCATTCAGAAGTTGTTTTTTTTTCTAAGTCATAATAATGGAATTAATGGGAACATGACCCTGTACTCTAGTAGTACCAAACTGATGCAACCTACTTGATGACACATTCTGGGAATGTGGCCATTATCTGGGACATGGTTTCTTGGATACGTTCTGGGAACGTGATGCACACTCCGGGAGTGGTGCTTGATTATATTCCAAGTATGGTTTGCGATACGTTCTGGGAACGTATGTTAGTGTTTTGGGAACACATTGGTATAGTAATAGAATTAAAGATAAAACCAACCTTGATGATTGTGCATTCATGCATATAGAATGGATGATGGGTTGGTAGGAACGTTTATCATATTCTGGGAATACGAGGAGGGTACTCCGGGAGTACCAAATTATAACCTACTTGATGACACATTATAGATATGTGGCCAGTGTCTGGGACCTGGTTTTATACGTTCTGGGAACGTATGTTAGTGTTCTGGGAACACATTGAGATGCAACCTACTTGATGACACATTATAGATATGTGGCCAGTGTCCGGGACCTGGTTTTTATGCGTTCTGGGAACGTATGCGTTCTGGGAACGTGATTCACACTCTGGGAGTGATGCTTATTATTCCAAGTATGGTTTGCTACATGTTCTGGGAACGTGGTGCACACTCTGGGAGTGATGCTTATTATCCAAGTATGGTTCAGCATTACGTTCTGGGAACGAATGCCGGTGTTCCGGGAACACAAGGATGTATTGGATGGACGTCCAAGATGGACTTTAGAGGCCTCAGTTGTGGAAGGAAATCATGCATCATGCCACCTGCATTGAAAGAATTATTATGATTAACCGGGTGTGCTCATATGATTATGCATCATGATTTGCTACATGTTGACTTGTGGATGTTAGTTTTATTCCCATTTGATTATGCGAATATGTATAGCTAACCCCCATACCCTTATTAGGTATTGATCGTGCATCTAGCCAGCACAAGAATCAGTAAAGGAAGATGTCCCTTAGGTGCATGCAGAGTGCAGAAAGTGTGGGTTGGGAACCCGTTGTGCAGATATCGAGGATCCGACCAAAAGGATGTTTGGACAAAGGACCAGTGACCAGCTCTATAACAATTCTATTTTTAATAAAATTTATATGATACATATTTTGGAAAGAGGTATCATAAGAGAAATTCAGTTTCATAATAATACTTATTTGGTATTAATGGGCTTGTTACACTTAATATATTTTGGGAATGTAATATGATGATTACACTATGTTTCCGCAAACTCTGATTTTACTAGTCACTTTCATCATTAATCAAGTGTTTGTGAAAATAAATTTTCAAGGGAAGGGATAATTCTTATTTTCAAATCTTTTTCCAACAATAACAAGTCCAAGTAATCATAAACTTATTACTTTTCTTATAAAGTAAGATGATATACAAGAGTGTTACATTTTTATGGTATCAGAGCAATGGTCCTGACTCTTGGTCCTTGGGTGTGTGGTCCAATACGCTGGTCATCGATATCTACAATGTTTCCTGGGAAGTATGCTTTCATATACTTCCAAACTAGAGCTAAGGTTATGGGTAATGGCTCTAGATAAGTAGCTTATTCTGCTATTAAAAAGTGTTCTATGTAGTCTAAGTAGAAGTATGATAGTTGTATGCTTCTCTTTAGACATGTGGTAACCCTAAAACCATAGTGTTGGTTTATTCCGTTCTCATAGAACTAGTGATAAGGAAATCTTAAAGGAGTTGTATTTAAGTCCTTGACTCTGGGGAGGAGTATTTACCCTCACTAGTGTTAAAGTTAATCAACTTCTCAGGTCGAGTGCAAGGCAGTCATCTTCTTAAGGATTAATCTTGTTGTGTTCGTTAAACTCTAAAGCTATTCCTTCATTTGTTCCTTATGGATAAGGGTATTGATCAAAGTTGCTCTATGCCTTATCCAATCTGCTATCTCAAAGCAGAGGATCTTACAAATCTTCTGTTGGAAAACAAGCGGGTAGTAATATTCCCTATAAAGGAGGTGAATAGGCGAAGAGTACGAATCTTCACCAATTAAAAATTTATCGCTTACTAAGGCCTTTAAAATAATCAGAGTAAAAACATATAAAACGCATATACCTAAATATATGAAAATTAAGCACGCGGAATTATAAAGAGATAATGAAAAAGAAGCGAACACAAGGATTTTATCCTGGTTCACATTAGTGTGTTAACGAACACTAATGCTAATGCAGTCCTCCCTCTCTGAGATGGGAGATTTGCTTCACTATGAACAAGAATTGTAAGTACAAGTAGTGTAAGAGAAAACCTTTCCCTTAGACTAGTCCCTCCAAAGAACCTCTTTGGAACTTGTGTCTTCGCAAACAATTCCTCGAACCACAGCGAACCTTGTGCTTGAAGAAACCTTCTTCAATTCCACTTGAAACCTTCAAGTATACTTGATGAAAACCTTTCACCAATTTGCGTTTGTCAATGTCTTGTTGTTGGCACTTTACACCTTGTTGTGCGGATGAACAACTCCAATGAAGATCAATGGTACTTGCACCTTTCTTGTGTGGATTAGCAACTTACTTAAGAACACTTTTAGTACTGAATCAAAATCTAGATCAATGAGAATGAATGCAAGTGTATATCAAAGTGGGTATTTGTGAAAATTCAATGCAACACTTGAATGTTCTTCTTGATCATATGTGAAAATGCAATTGATTCATGAAGAACACTTGAGAATTCTGTAAAAACGTGTTTAGGAGAAAGTTCAGAAGTGTTAGAAGGTTGTAAGAACGTTGTCTCATGTTTTGAAATCGTTTGGAACATATATATATCAGTTAGGACAGCAAACGGCTATGTTTATGACAGTTTTAACTGTTTGTATCCGGATACTTTTGAAAGTATTCGGATACATCGTGTTTGATTTCAAAAATTTGACTGTTGTTTTAACGAAGTATCCAGATACTTTCAGATGTATCCGGATACTTTTCAAATGTATCCAGATACTTTCAGATGTATCCAGATACTTTCGTTCAAAATTTCCAAAAACAACATTTTTACTTGTTAACACTTATAGTATTATATTTAAAACATTTTCTTCACTTCCAAAACACTTTAATTTATTAGAAAAATATTTTCAAATTATTTTATCAATATTTTTCTTATATTTATAAAATCACATATTTTTCTTTTAATTTTGAAAAGCACCCACTTATGATTATACTTAGCATGCATACCATATCTTTTAGATTATGATTAGTTTTTCCTAACTTAGACTCTAACCATTATGCATCTAGGGGACTTAATAAAGAATAAATAATACATTACATTACAATAAGAACCCCTTTGTTGACTTTGTTGAGCCTTAAGTTGAGTTGTGAACTTTTGCCTTGACTTGCACTTTGTAATCATCAAAACCACCTATGCTTAGGCATTTTCTCAACATCTTCTTGTAGTGGTTTCCAAAGTATGTCGGAATCGTTCTAGTAAGGTATTAGACTTTGTCTATCTACTGGTGTCATGATTTCATTTGATCTTAAGCACGGTTCGGGAGCTGAAGGATCAAGTGATCATGATTAATGACGATAGAGCAACCCTGTATTGAGATTCCCAAGTTTCGAATCTGGAACCCAATGGACCCATGTGGTTGCTCCTGGGCAGCAGTGAAGGGATAAGGGGGTCAAAGAAATCCTGGTTACAAGAAATGATGTCAGGTTTACCTTTGAGTGAAGAGATAGAGTTTGGAATCAAGTTATTTCTTGAAAATGATTCTATCTCTACTACCTTTATAATATGGTATCATCAGGAATGGTCAAATGAGAGAAACACGTAGAGAAGTTGTTAAAAGAATTGGTTGGACCAGGTTAAAGGAGTCTAAGTGTTTTCTAAGATCGATTGGCGGTTGAATTAATCCCAGATCAGGATTCGGGGTAGGGATACACTTAAGACTGCATTTTGATCTCGATACGGACATTATGAGTAGAAAATAATGTCGTTCGGAATGACTAACGCACCTGTTCTTTTATGGATTATAAGAACGGGACCTTTAGATTACAGTTGAATTCGTTTGTGGTTTGTCCTGAGAATCCGGAGGAGCATGAGGAACATTTCGGGATTGTGTTGAAAATTCTGCAAGAGGAGTAGTTGTGTGCTAAGCTCACCAAAGATGAGTTTTGGTTGAGCGAAGTTACGTTCACAGGGCATGTGATCTTTAAAGAAGAAATTGCGATGGATCCAGCAAAGGTAAGTTTAGGGTTGAAATAGGAACAGCCTAAAACTGTGACTGAGGTGAGAAGTTTCTTAGGGCTGGGTGGATATTATCGCCCAAATACTGAGGGATTTTCTAAGATCGCATGGCCTCTGACCAAGTTTGTAACATCCCTAATTTAATACCAAGCAATAATTAATGAATTAATAGAATTAAAGTGGAAAGAATGGGTAGATTAATGGCTTAAAGAATTTTGGGAGCAAGGTGAGTAGTAATTATAAGTATTAGGGGTTGTATAGGAGACATTGGTAGCAAGGGGCAAAATTATCGAAGCGAAATCGGGAGTTAAATCGGCGTTTTAAATGTTGGAAATCAGCCGAAAAGAGAAAATTAGGAATTTATTATAGGATGCTAAGAAATCAAATTCCACCGTTGGATGTGAAGTTTAGGGGGGTAAGAAGCTTGCCTAAAAATTTGGGCTCGATCCGACGGTTAACGAAGAAGTTACGGTGAATCGAAGTTGGGAGTCTCTGGTGCACGCCCAGGCGCACCAGGGTGCATCAGATGCACTAGTCCAGTAGCCAATCCGCCCAGGCGCGCACCAATCTCGCCCAGGCGCGCGCAGAGTGCCAAGTCGCACACCAGATGCGCAGCGCGCGCGCAGGCGCACCAGCACCGCGAACAGGCGCGTGGCGCGAATCAGACCCCCACCAGCGCGATAAATTGCACACCAACTCCTCCCTCTCCTCATTTCTTCCGCACCACTTGCCTCCTCTCTCACCCAAAAACCGCCCCAAACACCAGCCACCACCACCGGAGCCACCCCAAGGCCACCACCCCTCTCCTTGGCCCTTCCTCCTCCCCATAGATCTACTCTCTTCCTCCTCCCTCTTGATTTCTTTCTCTCTCTTCTTGGAACCCCATTTCTCTCTCCACCACCACCGTGACCACCACCACGAACCACCACCCACCACCACCACTATGAACACCCCTTCCCCTCTCTCTCCCTATTGATTTGAGTTCCCCTTCTCCCTTCCTCCTCCCTTGATGTTTCTCTCTCCTCTAGGGCTTTCTCTCTCCTCACCGAATCTCACCGGCGTCGTTACCGATCGTGATTCGCACCGGGCTTGTGTTGGGTACTCCGAGGCTTGAAGCTTGGGCCTCGATCCGGTCGCGATCGTTCTCTATAACGAGGAGCAACACCGACGCCGTCATCGACACCGAGCCTCAACCCAGGTTCTTTTAATAAAGAAATCCTGAGGTAAGAAGGGTTCGTATTACCTCTATTTAAAAAGTAAATTCTAGGAGTTTATAGTGGTGACTAAGAATAGGGTAATTAAGGAATAAGTTAATGAGCCTTAGGGTAGTTCCCACAAAAATAAAAGATTTATTTAAATTGACAATGGAATAAGTTGAATATGCATAGAATGAGATCAGGAGTGAATAAATGTGATAGGGTATTAAAAGAGTTAATAAGGAGTTAAAGTGTAGAAAAACACAAAATAAAATCGAGGGGAAATTAGTTAAGGGAAATTAGCGAAGCATGAGAGTAAAAGAATATAGAGTGTTGATAATAGGCGAAGGGTGTAGAATGAGTTAAAACTAAAGGTGCGGAGAAAGAAGAGTTAAAGTATGAAAGCAATAAGAAATCGCAGAGTAAACTTAGTTAAGAGTGGTCGGGTAGTAATGAATTCGAAACGAAAATGATAAACTAAAATTCCAAATCCAAGAGGGTAATTGGTAAAAGAATTAAGTGAAAAGATGATAAGACAAATAGAGAGAATGTGATTATGATAGTGTAGTAGAATGGAGTTAGAGGTAAATTATAGTAATTAATAAGAAGTATAATGAAAAGAAAAAGGAAGAGAAGAAGAAAAAAAAAGAAAAGAAAGGAAAATGGAAGTAATGAAGAGCTAGCAATGAGAATTGAAATATAATGTATGTGGCCTAATTAAGCAGAGTTAGAGGAGAATGAGAATCATTAGTGAGCAGAAAATATTTAAAATAGACGAGAATAAAGAAAAAGGGGGAAATGATATAGAACGACGGGAGGTCGTGAGACCCTGTCACCATGATATAGAACGACGGGAGGTCGTGAGACCCTGTCACCATGATATAGAACGACGGGAGGTCATGAGACCCTGTCTCCCGTCGTGAGACCCTGTCACCATGATATAGGACGACGGGAGGTCGTGAGACCCTGTCACCATGATATAGAACGACGGGAGGTCGTGAGACCCTGTCTCCATGATATAGAACGACGGGAGGTCGTGAGACCCTGTCACCATGATATAGAACGACGGGAGGTCGTGAGACCCTGTCACCATGATATAGAACGACGGGAGGTCGTGAGACCCTGTCACCATGATATAGAACGACGGGAGGTCGTGAGACCCTGTCACCGTGATATAGAACGACGGGAGGTCGTGAGACCCCGTCATAATGCTAAGGGAAATTTGTGTAGATCTCTGATTGAGGCTACACCTAATGGAAAATGAATAAATGAAGTAAAAATGGATAATGGAATGGACATTGGGAAATGAAATAATAAAATGGACAATGGAAATGATATTGGAATTAGAGGAAATAACTAAGGAGAGTAATTATGGAGACGTTAAGTACTAGCGGCTAACAGGAAATGGATAAAGAATGGAAATGAGAGAATGATAAGAGAACCATGTATTAAACGAATATGAGAATACGTAAAGGACTTAAAGAGATTAATTATATGAATAAGGTATGCTAAGAATTGGGTAGGCTTAGTTTATTACTATGCCTCTTTTAGGATTTATCTTTTTAAGTTCTGTGTAATGCTACCCTTCTTGCTATATTTTTACAGGTACTGAAGTGGAGCTTACATGGGACATGGCCGAGCAGGATTATCGTTCCACTACGTGGAATGTATATTAAATGTTTGAGTGGACCATTACGTTTTGTAATCTATAATATGAATTAGTAGCTCGCCCTGGAACTTGTATTATTTGGGCGTTAGGTTAGTTATAGCTATTAAACTGCTATGGTTTATGTTTTAAATAATTCTGGCTGACAGGTTTTAAGAAGAAAATTTTTGGGAAGTCCGGAAAACAAAGGAAACTCTGCCGGATTTTCGTAAAACCTTTTAAAGGAATTAAGTTTTAAAAAGGAATTTTCTAACTCCAATTTCTATAGAACCTAAAATTTGCTAATAAAAGTGAGAGTGTTACATTTTGGTATTAGAGCAGTTTTTCCTCGACCCTTGGAGTGTGGACTCACATCTCCGATGGTTACTCACCAAGCGAGTAACCGATTTGTTTAGTAAGAGTCTAAGTCTAAGAATAGGATATTTAGGTTATTGATTAAGTATTTAGTCTTTAACTGGTTGTTCCCTCCATGACCGAACAGTATGGCTCGGCGACGTGCTGAAAATGATCGGATGGCTGCTATACTGGAGAACCTGATTCAAATGAATCAAAATCAAGCACACATGCAACAGAATCAAGCTGAAAGCATCGCAGCAGCAACAGCCGCAACAGCAGCAACAGCAACAGTTGCAGCAATGAATTCTCAACCCCCAGTTCCAATTGCGATTGATTGGTTGGCACGATTCAGGAAGAATGATCCGCTAAAATTTGAAGGAGGGTTCAATCCCGATGGGGCACAACTTTGGTTGCAAGAGATTGAAAAGATCCTGAATACCATGGCACCACCGGAGGAACAGAAGGTTCTGCTGGCACAATACATGTTGACTAGTGAAGCAGAACACTGGTGGCAACAGATGCGGAGGGGTTTGGAGGTGAACAATCAGGCGATCACTTGGGATTTGTTTAAGAACCGTTTTCTGGGAAAATACTTGTTAGTTCCATGATGAATGTTTTGATAATGACAAAGTGTTTTGAACAAGCTATCATGTGTTGATCAAGTTCAAGTTCAACAAGCAACAACAAACATCAAATGAAGAAGAGAGAAAGCAAGCTCATGAAGACTTAGTTTGAGTGTAATTGTAATTGTTTTTTCTTTTGCCTCTCAAGCTTCTTAGGTCTTTTATTTGGGTAGAGTTAATAGAGGGTAGTGAATCTCTTTCATAAGTCATGATTAAATCATAATTTGAGTTTTCACTTAACCTAGAATCAATAGGTGGCTTAAAGGTTTGAAAGGAAAGGTTTAGTTTTGAGAAAACAAGTTTTAAACAAGTATCAGACATGTTTAATCGATTAAGAACATATTTAATCGATTAGTACTCGATTAAGTGAAGATTTAATCGATTAAATACTGCTGAACTGGTTTTTTAAAATACGATTTTCACTTCTCAAAATCAGTTTTCAAGTGCTACAACTTTTGGGTATTCTATATAAACCTTTTCCTAACCTTTGTGATTAATTAGAACACTTTCATAATCAATTTTACAAGAATCAAGCCATTCTATTCTCTCTCAATTTCAAAGATCAAAGCTTTCTATTTTCATATTCTTTGATCAAGAACCTTTGAATCTCTTATTGTGAATTGTCATAGCTATTGAATGAGGTTCATAGGAGTGTCATGTGTATTCATTGAGTTGTAATCTTTGCAAGAAGGCAAGCCAACTACAACAACAAAGAAGCCTTGGTGTGTCGTTTATCATCAAGCAAGTTCATTCAAGCAATTGAAGAAGGAAGTCTTGATTGTAAATCAAGCAAAGTGAAGACTTGGTGTGTGGATTATCATCAAGCAATTGAAGACTTTTTGTGTCGATTATCAACAAGGGGTAGAGGTTAGATTAGAGAGAAGATCAATAGGATTACAAGGCAAGGGTGTGGTATCTCTTGTAGGCTAGCAAGAAGGGAGTCTTGTGAGGCATTTACTTGTAATTTGAGAACTCTAATTCCTCATAGTGAAGAATCTCTCTTGGTTGAAGAGGGGACTGGATGTAGCTTTCAAGCGGATGAAAGTGAACCAGGATAAATCACTGTGTCGTATCTCTAAACCCTTAACTCTTTACATTCAAGTCATTGATTGTGTTCTTGGTTGAAAACCTAGAAAAGAGTGATTTTCATAATTGATTGAATTGAATCTTTATTTTTCAAATTAACTTGGGGAAAATCATTTTCATAACCTAGGTAATCAATAAGAATATAGGTGTTAATTGTTTTCGCTGAATCTCTGATCTTACGTGTTGATTGATTGATTTTCGTACGCGATTGAAAAGTGATTTTTCAGTTTCTGATAGATTTAATCGATTAAGTGTTCGTTTAATCGATTAAGGACTTTTGAACTTTCAGGTTTAATCGATTAAATTGCAGGTTAATCGATTAAATTTCAGTTTAATCGATTAAGTGCTGTAGAATTTGCAAAAATCATTTGTTTTGATTGTTTCGATTCATTTCCTTCGAAAATCTTTCAAGGTTTCTTTTACACCTATTCAACCCCCTCTTCTAGGTGTGTTCCTAGGGTTCCTTAGTTGTTTCAACCACCAATTGCGGTTTTCTCAATTGGTATCAGAGCTCGGTCGAAAGACACGAGCATAAGAGCTTTTTCGTAAAGGTCCTTTAAGAAAATCGCAATGGGATTCGTACCCTTTGGTGGTGAAGGTTATTCAATAAATCGTCCTCCATTGTTTGCCGGAGAAGGCTATGCTTATTGGAAAGTTAGAATTAAAATCTTTATCCAAGCCATAGATAGTGAAATTTGGAAAGTGGTTGAAAAAGGTCCTCATATCCCCTCTAGTTTAGTTGAAGGCATAGTACATTTAATCCCCGAGGACAAGTGGAAAGATGATGATAGAAAGAAAGTATAATATGATTATAAGGCAAAGAATATCATCACATCCGCTTTATCCTATGACGAGTTTTTAGAGTTTCTCAATGTTCTAGTGCTAAGGAAATGTGGGACACTTTACAAGTGACTCATGAAGGAACTAGTGAGGTTAGGAGAGCTAGATTGAATGCTTTAATGCGTGATTATGAATTGTTTCAAATGCTTCCAAATGAATCTATTAATGATATGCAAAAGCGTTTTACTCATATTATTAACCATTTACTTGCTCTTGGTAAGACTTTCTTACAAGGTGAACTTTCTAACAAAGTGTTGAGATGTTTAGACAGGAATTGGAAACCAAAAGTAACGGCTATTGTTGAATCTAAGAATTTGGATGCTATGGATCTAGCAACACTTTTCGGAAATCTTCAAGAACATGAAATGGAGCTTGAACGATTAAGTATCAATGAAGAGTCGGATAAGAACAAAGAAAGAAAGGGACTTTCTCTTAAAGTCAATAGATCATACAAGAAGAAAGAGAGTTCCGATGATGATGATAGTGAAGATTCCGATTCAGATGTTGATGAAAAAGAAATGAAACTTTTACTAAGGAAGTTTGACAAATTTCTAAGGAGAAAAAGAAGGTTGAACAAAGACAAAGGTAAAGAGAAGGATTCTCCACACTACAAGACCAAGACTACAAAAGAAGGTGTAGTTTGCCATGAATGCGGAAAACCCGGACATCTCAAGTATTCGTGCTCTAAGTATCTCAAGAAGAAGGAGAAAGACAAGAAAAATTCTAAATCTAAAAGAGCATACATAGTTTGGGATAGTGATGAAGATAACAAGAAAAGCACATCGAGTAGTTCATCGGATAATGAAGAAGCCGCTTGTCTCAACTTGATAACTCTAGTAGATGATGATGAACAAAGTTCAAATGATGAATCAAGTGAACAAAGCGAGGAAAGCGATGTAAGTCATACTAAATCTGAAATTTCTTCTAAATATGAATTGTTATACAATGCTTATGAAGAAATGCATGAACAATTTAAAAAACTGGCTTTGAAAAACATTGAAAGAAAGAAGCTCATTTTGAAACATCAAAAAGAGATTTTAGAACTTCAAAAACAAGTTGATGAGCTTAATCTTGAAAATGAAACTCTTGATCTTATATATGCTAGTTCTTCTTGTGATTGTGCTAGTAGAGTGAATATTGTGGTTGATTGTGAGAATTGCAAGTTGTTCAAAGATGAAAATGCTATTTTGAAAAATAAGCTTGCAAGTTTCACAAATGGTGATATTAGATTGCGCACATTGTTAAATTTTCAAAGAGAAAATTCAAACAAGTTTGGTTTGGGTTATACTAATGCTAAGAGTAATTCTCATAGAAATGTTGTTGATTTCTCAAATGCACCAACATGTTTCTATTGTGGTACTCATGGACATACTTCAAATGTGTGTTATATTAAAGTGCATGGTATACCTAAAGGAGATTTTGTTTGGATTAAAAAGGGTGAAAGTCCCTACACTAACAAAAATGGATCCAAAACCATTTGGATACCAAAAAGCAAAGCATGATTGTTTTGTAGGTATGATTGAAGAGCAAAGGGCTTACAAGTGTTATTCATACATTTGCATCTTCAATTGGTATTACATTTGCATCTCAAGTGAATGTCCTACAAAGTGGTAAAATGATATTGTTGAATATTTACAAATTGTTTAGTCTTCTTAATTGGTATAATTGAATTGTTCTCAAATAGTATTACTTTTCTAAAGTTCAATTGGTATAATTGATATTGATCACTCAATGCTACTAATTTTGATGATTAGATGATTATCATGTTATTATTGTTGTGATATTTCTTTACATTGATGATATCTCAATTGGTATTATGATTTCTTAGTATTTCTATTGGTTCATAATTCATTGTTATATTTTCTTGCCAATTGGTATCATATTTCAAAGTTTATTGGTGTTATATTGTTATTTCTTCACAACATTGATAATGGTATATATTACTTTGAAGAAATAAATGTGAATTTCTCTATTTTGGCTTAGTATTTTATATTTCAATTGGTATATATATATATATATTACTTTTTGATAATGCCAAAGGGGGAGAAATGGTATGTTTTGGAGAAATGGTATGTTTTGAAAAAAAATGAGAGAAATGATATGTTTTTGTGGAGAAAGGTTGTTTTTTTGTTTTTATGTAGGTTGAGCTAAGTTGTTGAAGATAGGGGGAGAATCAAGCTTCAATCAATTGGATTTCAAATATCAAATGCATTGATTGAGGGGGAGCAAGTTTCTCACCAAGTGATCAAATTGTTAAAGCATCAACAACTTCAATCAAATTCAAAACATGGTTTGTCATTTTCAAAAAGGGGGAGATTGTTAGTTCCATGATGTATGTTTTGATAATGACAAAGTGTTTTGAACAAGCTATCATGTGTTGATCAAGTTCAAGTTCAACAAGCAACAACAAACATCAAATGAAGAAGAGAGAAAGCAAGCTCATGAAGACTTAGTTTGAGTGTAATTGTAATTGTTTTATCTTTTGCCTCTCAAGCTTCTTAGGTATTTTATTTGGGTAGAGTTAATAGAGGGTAGTGAATCTCTTTCATAAGTCATGATTAAATCATAATTTGAGTTTTCACTTAACCTAGAATCAGTAGGTGGCTTAAAGGTTTGAAAGGAAAGGTTTAGTTTTGAGAAAACAAGTTTTAAACAAGTATCAGACATGTTTAATCGATTAAGAACATATTTAATCGATTAGTACTCGATTAAGTGAAGATTTAATCGATTAAATACTGCTGAACTGGTTTTTTAAAATACGATTTTCACTTCTCAAAATCAGTTTTCAAGTGCTACAACTTTTGGGTATTCTATATAAACCTTTTCCTAACCTTTTTGATTAATTAGAACACTTTCATAATCAATTTTACAAGAATCAAGCCATTCTATTCTCTCTCAATTTCAAAGATCAAAGCTTTCTATTTTCATATTCTTTGATCAAGAACCTTTGAATCTCTTATTGTGAATTGTCATAGCTATTGAATGAGGTTCATAGGAGTGTCATGTGTATTCATTGAGTTGTAATCTTTGCAAGAAGGCAAGCCATCTACAACAACAAAGAAGACTTGGTGTGTCGTTTATCATCAAGCAAGTTCATTCAAGCAATTGAAGAAGGAAGTCTTGATTGTGAATCAAGCAAAGTGAAGACTTGGTGTGTGGATTATCATCAAGCAATTGAAGACTTGTTGTGTCGATTATCAACAAGGGGTAGAGGTTAGATTAGAGAGAAGATCAATAGGATTACAAGGCAAGGGTGTGGTATCTCTTGTAGGCTAGCAAGAAGGGAGTCTTGTGAGGCATTTACTTGTAATTTGAGAACTCTAATTCCTCATAGTGAAGAATCTCTCTTGGTTGAAGAGGGGACTGGATGTAGCTTTCAAGCGGATGAAAGTGAACCAGGATAAATCACTGTGTCGTATCTCTAAACCCTTAACTCTTTACATTCAAGTCATTGATTGTGTTCTTGGTTGAAAACCTAGAAAAGAGTGATTTTCATAATTGATTGAATTGAATCTTTATTGTTCAAATTAACTTGGGGAAAATCATTTTCATAACCTAGGTAATCAATAAGAATATAGGTGTTAATTGTTTTCGCTGAATCTCTGATCTTACGTATTGATTGATTGATTTTCGTATGCGATTGAAAAGTGATTTTTCATTTTCTGATAGATTTAATCGATTAAGTGTTCGTTTAATCGATTAAGGACTTTTGAACTTTTAGGTTTAATCGATTAAATTGCAGGTTAATCGATTAAATTTCAGTTTAATCGATTAAGTGCTGTAGAATTTGCAAAAATCATTTGTTTTGATTGTTTCGATTCATTTCCTTCGAAAATCTTTCAAGGTTTCTTTTACACCTATTCAACCCCCCCTTCTAGGTGTGTTCCTAGGGTTCCTTAGTTGTTTCAACCACCAATTGCGGTTTCCTCAATACTTTCCTGAGGATGTTCGTAGAGAGAAGGAGATAACCTTTCTGCAGCTCGTGCAAGGGAACATGAGCATTGGTGAATATGCTGCTAGATTTGAAGATTTGATCCGATATGCAGGGAGTTATAGAGAAGCTGATGAAAGGACCAAGTGTATCAAGTTCGAAACCGGACTTCGTTCTGAAATCAAGATGGCTTTTGAGTATCAAAACATCGCCGACCTGTCTCAGTTGATCAACATGGCTAGTACTTATGAAAAGAGTCGGAAACAATGTGCAGCTGAGAAGCGGAACAAATTAACGCATGGGTCAGAAGGTTCTAGCCGAGGCAGGGAACCGGCTCAGGAAGGAGATCCATACACCGACATGGGCATTAGAGCAGTAGTGTCAAGAGATGTGGCCCAGTATGGGGATACCCCAGGAGTTAGGCAACCATGTTCGCTATGTGGGAGGCCCCACATGCGTCTATGTTTGTTGTTGAAGCAGCACAAGAACAAGGGCCTCTGCTATGTATGCGGACAACCGGGACACATTGGGGCGAACTGTCCTGGACGTATCGGAGAAGGGAGCGAATAAACTAACCCAAGGTATTCTTTTATGTTAATGCTGCATCAACTGACTTCTTTAGCGTTTTTGTCTAGATTAAGTGTGGGCAGTGTAATCTAGAAGAAGTCGATAAGTGTTAAAACCTTACTTAGTTATAAGACCGTAACAAGGAATCTAACTAAAAACTTTGTGATAGTTTCGTCCTCTAATAGAGTGTAAGGTCGGGATTGGTCATCCTTTCTCTTGCACATGTTAAAAGATAATGCTATCATTCAATAACGCAGTGATGTACAGCCGATAAATGTGAGATTGGGACTGACCACCTCGGTCTTTGCGTTTATTGACATGTTATATTATTGCAATCATCTAGTTGAGATCCGAGTAAACCATCTAGTAATTCTATCCCTGTCGAAAGCCCGATTGAACTTTAATCCTATAGGATCTTTACCAAGACTCGTGAACAGTGATTCGCAAACCAATCCCATTCAAGACACCCTTATTCTATATTTCCACCGAGAACATCCAACTAAATGATTGAACCACCCTTCTAACTCGTATGAGAATTTAGTCGTATGCGTAGGTATGAAGAGCCTAGCTAATCAATTCTTGGAATCAATTAAGTTTCCTCCCTGCCTTCGACTTACTCAGGTATGTTGATAATAAGTGGGGGAGGATTTCAATCCAAGGAATGGGAGATGGAACTTTAATAATAAGAGAACTGGCGATCCTGTATAAATAGAAATAGTACTTAGTGCCGGAAGACAGACGTCGAAATGGGCATGGCCCTAACCACATATGGAGCGGAAAGTAAAAATCGAAGGGAAGTGAAAACCGTGATCAGAAGCTTACCAATGGGATGGTTCTCCATTTGAAGGAATTGAACGGAATTTCGGGGACGAAATTCTAATAAGTGGGGGAGAATTGTAACATCCCTAATTTAATTCCAAGCAATAATTAATGAATTAATAGAATTAAAGTGGAAAGAATGGGTAGATTAATGGCTTAAAGAATTTTGGGATCAAGGTGAGTAGTAATTATAAGTATTAGGGGTTGTATAGGAGACATTGGTAGCAAGGGGCAAAATTATCGAAGTGAAATCGGGAGTTAAATCGGCGTTTTAAATGTTGGAAATCAGCCAAAAAGAGAAAATTAGGAATTTATTATAGGATGCTAAGAAATCAAATTCCACCGTTGGATGTGAAGTTTAGGGGGGTAAGAAGCTTGCCTAAAAATTTGGGCTCGATCCGACGGTTAACGAAGAAGTTACGGCGAATCGAAGTTGGGAGTCTCTGGTGCACGCCCAGGCGCACCAGGGTGCATCAGATGCACCAGTCCAGTAGCCAATCCGCCCAGGCGTGCACCAATCTCGCCCAGGCGCGTGTAGAGTGCCAAGTCGCACACCAGATGCGCAGCGCGCGCAGGCGCACCAGCACCGCGCCCAGGCGCGTGGCGCGAATCAGACCCCCACCAGCGCGATAAATTGCGCACCAGCTCCTCCCTCTCCTCATTTCTTCCGCACCACTTGCCTCCTCTCTCACCCAAAAACCGCCCCAAACACCAGCCACCACCACCGGAGCTGCCCCAAGGCCACCACCCCTCTCCTTGGCCCTTCCTCCTCCCCATAGATCTACTTTCTTCCTCCTCCCTCTTGATTTCTTTCTCTCTCTTCTTGGAACCCCATTTCTCTCTCCACCACCACCGTGACCATCACCACGAACCACCACCCACCACCACCACTATGAACACCCCTTCCCCTCTCTCTCCCTATTGATTTGAGTTCCCCTTCTCCCTTCCTCCTCCCTTGATGTTTCTCTCTCCTCTAGGGCTTTCTCTCTCCTCACCGGATCTCACCGGCGTCGTTACCGATTGTGATTCGCACCGGGCTTGTGTTGGGTACTCCGAAGCTTGAAGCTTGGGCCTCGATCCGGTCGCGATCGTTCTCTATAACGAGGAGCAACACCGACGCCGTCATCGACACCGAGCCACAACCCAGGTTTTTTTAATAAAGAAATCCCGAGGTAAGAAGGGTTCGTATTACCTCTATTTAAAAAGTAAATTCTAGGAGTTTATAGTGGTGACTAAGAATAGGGTAATTAAGGAATAAGTTAATGATCCTTAGGGTAGTTCCCACAAAAATAAAAGATTTATTTAAATTGACAATGGAATAAGTTGAATATGCATAGAATGAGATCAGGAGTGAATAAATGTGATAGGGTATTAAAAGAGTTAATAAGGAGTTAAAGTGTAGAAAAACACAAAATAAAATCGAGGGGAAATTAGTTAAGGGAAATTAGCGAAGCATGAGAGTAAAAGAGTATAGAGTGTTGATAATAGGCGAAGGGTGTAGAATGAGTTAAAACTAAAGGTGCGGAGAAAGAAGAGTTAAAGTATGAAAGCAATAAGAAATCGCGGAGTAAACTTAGTTAAGAGTGGTCGGGTAGTAATGAATTCGAAACGAAAATGATAAACTAAAATTCCAAATCCAAGAGGATAATTGGTAAAAGAATTAAGTGAAAAGATGATAAGACAAATAGAGAGAATGTGATTATGATAGTGTAGTAGAATGGAGTTAGAGGTAAATTATAGTAATTAATAAGAAGTATAATGAAAAGAAAAAGGAAGAGAAGAAGAAAAAAAAGAAAAGAAAGGGAAAATGGAAGTAATGAAGAGCTAGCAATGAGAATTGAAATATAATGTATGTGGCCTAATTAAGCAGAGTTAGAGGAGAATGAGAATCATTAGTGAGCAGAAAATATTTAAAATAGACGAGAATAAAGAAAAAGGGGGAAATGATATAGAACGACGGGAGGTCGTGAGGCCCTGTCACCATGATATAGAACGACGGGAGGTCGTGAGACCTTGTCACCATGATATAGAACGACGGGAGGTCGTGAGACCCTGTCACAATGATATAGAACGACGGGAGGTCGTGAGACCCTGTCACCATGATATAGGACGACGGGAGGTCGTGAGACCCTGTCACCATGATATAGAACGACGGGAGGTCGTGAGACCCTGTCTCCATGATATAGAACGACGGGAGGTCATGAGACCCTGTCACCATGATATAGAACGACGGGAGGTCGTGAGACCCTGTCACCATGATATAGAACGACGGGAGGTCGTGAGACCCTGTCACCGTGATATAGAACGACGGGAGGTCGTGAGACCCCGTCATAATGCTAAGGGAAATTTGTGTAGATCTCTAATTGAGGCTACACCTAATGGAAAATGAATAAATGAAGTAAAAATGGATAATGGAATGGACATTGGGAAATGAAATAATAAAATGGACAATGGAAATGATATTGGAATTAGAGGAAATAACTAAGGAGAGTAATTATGGAGATGTTAAGTACTAGCGGCTAACAGGAAATGGATAAAGAATGGAAATGAGAGAATGATAAGAGAACCATGTATTAAACGAATATGAGAATACGTAAAGGACTTAAAGAGATTAATTATATGAATAAGGTATGCTAAGAATTGGGTAGGCTTAGTTTATTACTATGCCTCTTTTAGGATTTATCTTTTTAAGTTTTGTGTAATGCTACCCTTCTTGCTATATTTTTACAGGTACTGAAGTGGAGCTTACATGGGACATGGCCGAGCAGGATTATCGTTCCACTACGTGGAACGTATATTAAATGTTTGAGTGGACCATTACGTTTTGTAATCTATAATATGAATTAGTAGCTCGCCCTGGAACTTGTATTATTTGGGCGTTAGGTTAGTTATAGCTATTAAACTGCTATGGTTTATGTTTTAAATAATTCTGGCTGACAGGTTTTAAGAAGAAAATTTTTGGGAAGTCCGGAAAACAGAGGAAACTCTGCCGGATTTTCGTAAAACCTTTTAAAGGAATTAAGTTTTAAAAAGGAATTTTCTAACTCCAATTTCAATAGAACCTAAAATTTGCTAATTAAAGTGAGAGTGTTACAAAGTTGACTTGGAAAGATCAACTGATGGTATTAAATGATAGGGTGTTGTTTAATTATGGTGGGGTGGTGATGGATTATACCCCAACATAATATGATTAGTCCAAGAGGAATTATGGAAAATGTGAGTAGATTATGATTTAAATCATTTCAGTGATGGATTCAGTTGGAATCAAGGTATTAGATTATGAATAAATCCTATTTTGAGTTGGATTGGATGATGTAAAGAAAATGGTTTTGAAATTCTTTGGTTTTATTTCTAAAACTATACTTCATAACCGGTTAGAGTTTCTTGTAACCGGTTAGAAATTGAAAGTTTAAAATAAAAATTTAAGTCCTTTGTGAAGGAACTTTTGGTATCAGTAGACATCTTCCTCCAATCCAAACTCAATATCAATTACCTAAGTAAAAATTTAAGGAAAGGATTTAATGTGGTAAAATAACTTAATGCCTTGATTCATCATTGAAATTGATTTAAGAGGATTGAATCATAATATTTATGGACTAATCGAGAGTTGAAATTGAGGAGCTACTCCAATTAGAGAAGGTAGAGAATTGAGCTGGATGATGCAAAGGAAACATTAGGTACTAAGTTAAGAAGGTGGTAATTCATGAACAATTTTGTAGTTCGAAAGTATGAATGACAATAAGAAGAGGAAGAGTTGAATGTAAGATAAAGGCGATGGATGGAGTTTCTTAAAGATTATGGCTTTGATGCTCCATCCTAGCATAGCAAACATAGTTGCAGACGATTTGAGTTGATAGGCTATTCTTGTGAGCTCAATGGTGGTTAAGGATGTTATCCCGATCGAGGAATTCAGAGACCTAAGTCGGGTAACCCAAGAGGAACCCTCTAGTATTAGATTGGGAATGTTGCCAATCACCAACGAATTCTTGAATCGGATTCGTGAATTTCAACCAGGAAATGAGGAGTTAGATTCCTATGAAGAAACGAATGAGATTTAATCTTTGAAATTAAAGTTAGGGATTATGAATATTAGAAAATATATTATGGAAGTGTTTTCTGGTACAACCTAGATGAGAAATCCAAAGGCATGAACTTCAAGAGTAGATTATGTTCGAACCCAAGTTAGCTATCAATTATCAAGGAAGAAGGAATTTCTTGATGTTGGTAAGCATGTATGAGGACTATGGGAAAGTACATAAAAATTCATGCGAGAAATGTCTGAGTTCAGAATAGGAGAAAGAATGATGAAATACAGGCCCAACTAGAGAAAGAGGAAAAAGTAAATGGGAGAATATCAACCACGGAAATATCAAGGTTAAGGAATCCTTGATTGAAGAAAAGTGACTAAGGAGAAAATAGGGAAGGGAACATTTATCCATCGCAAGGGAATAATGTGAGGCACATCACTTGGAGTTTAGTTGTGATGTACCTAAGGGAATAGTAAATTCCGATTGTAGAAAGCTGGAGTATTATTCGCCGAATTGTCTTGAAAGAAAAGGTGAGAAAGGATTGGACAGCAAGCGAATCCAGCACGAAAAGAATTCACCGGCTGAGATGAGAGTTGAGTGTAATCCTGACGTAAACAACCCAAGCCTATCTCTTCCTTTGATCTGAGTTAACGTAGTTAAATGTTTTCGATTACGTTAATCTAATCGTTTGAGAATATCAATATCCTGTTGGAAATCCAACTTCAATCTTTCTGTGATCAAAACCTTTATCACAGTTGGATGTAATAAACCGCTGTGGACACTACAGAAATAGAAAGATCAGTTATGGCTAGAGAGATTAACAACCACCGGGATAGGATAAATCTTTGTCTCCCCAACGGAAATGTCTCTAGAACTTGACTATCTAACTAAGTCTGATAGTGATAATTACCCTATCTTTAAGTTCATCTAACTTAAAGACCTGTCGTATGGTCTTTCTTGCGAAAGATTATATCTGAAAGGAATGATTTTGTTACTAATGGTTTGAATATTAGGACTGATCACCCTAATGTCTCAAATTATTAAGGAATAAAGTCATACAAATGTTTCTTTGATCGTGCTCGAGAGATCAGAGTACGCAGCCCAAAAAGTTGATTGAAAAGTGTATTATTCAAAAGAGTATTTTTTTAAAAAAGAAATTCTTTCACATAAGAGTTTTATACGAAAAATCCTTGTGGTTTAGTTTGGAAAGTTTTTCCTGAAGAGTTTTATTTGAAATGTTTCAAAATACAAGGATTATATCGAAACTCTTTTAAGTAGGGGAGGACCCTAAAGAACGAATTTTTGGAAACAAGATGAAGTTTCTAGTATAAAAACACTTTGGAAAAGCGGAAAATTTCAGAAGATGAATTTCGGGGACGAAATTCCTTTTAAGTGGGGGAGTAGTGTAACACCCCTAATTTTCGTCTCCCAAATAACCGAGAAATTAATTATCACAATTAATTTATAATTGATTTATATTAGTTTTAAAGGTTTAAGTTTTGTACATTATGTGTTTTTATATATAAAAATATGAGATATATTTTTATATGGTTTTTTCTACAAAAATGTGAATATTGTAATTTAGTCCTTGGGTTGGGACCTAATTGCAATATTAAAAAGGTTTTTGAAGAAAGAGTAATTAAATTATTAATTTTTGAATTTTATCAGTATGTAACCGGTTAGAAGGGCTGTGTAACCGGTTACACGATGAACTCAGAAATTGGGATTAGTGCGTTTGATGAGTAATCACCCAATTAACCCAGAAATTGCCACGATTTCTTCCTTCCTTGAGTGGAGATAGACGTGTCGCCTTGCATGTTACTCCAATTCGTCTATAAAAGGCTGAATTGCTGAAGGATTTGGGGTTGATTCTCTGAATTTAGGGTTGAAGCTCTGTTTAGGGTTTTTAAGTTCGTCTCTGAAATTCTCCTTCGTTTCTGAGAGTTAGAACATGAGTGATACATTGTTACAAAGCTCACATCAAGGGCTTTGTATTGATATAAAGATTGTGAGTTGAGATTCCCTGAATCAAGAGAACGAAGCTTTCAAAGTAAGGGTGTTGGAGCTGTCAACATTGATTCTGAGTTTCTGGAGCTTGCTTTGGACTTCGATTTGGGTAAGCACATGCACTTTTTTAGTCTCAAATCTGTTCAAATCTGTAGTGCATGTTGCATAGATTGAGTTTTGATGGTTTTCCCCAATTCGTTTGTCCAATTCATGTGTCAAATCTTGTAGTTTTTGGACCCTGTCAAACCTGTTGTGGACTGAAAATGGAGATTGTGGATTCTGGGGAGATCTAGCAAATTCCAGTGATTAGATTCATCAAGCACGAACCTAAGGTAAGGGGGAAGCTTACTATTTGCTAGAATGAGAATAAATTGTGGTAGAATATAGGATGAGTCACCAAGAGACTCAAAGAGCATAAGTTGAAATGGTTAAGTGGCTTGGAGGCCAATCTGAGCTCAATTGTTGTTATGAGCAATGTTATTGAGATGCATGCAAGCTATATTGATGTTGGATTCATGACTTATTTGGATATTATGTGAATTGATGCATTAAGTTGTGAAATATGTGCAATTATGTGCAATTTGAGTATCCAAATTGAATGCATGCAAGATAGATATGTTTCTGTGTTTAAACATATTTATTTAAGGTATATGTACTCTGTTAAAGGTTGAAATTTGGTTAGATTTGAGTAGTGAAGAGAATGGTTTGTTAAAAATCATGTCTTAGTGTCAGACTGCATAATCTAACCGGTTACTCGATATTCGTAACCGGTTAGACACTGTTAAAATGCAAAAGAAAATAAGTTTACAAAATCAGTGTTGTGGTCTTATATATCCTACTCAAATCTAGGCCTTAATTTCATGGAAAACAATCTGAAAATAAGTTGATTTCATGGTTATAGTTCAGATTTTAGTTAAAGAGTTAATACCTTAAGGTAATGAGATAATTTCAAGAGGAAATTATGCATAAATGAAATTGGATTATGACTTAGATCTTTTGAATGATATTATGTGTTGAACTTGAGGTATTCTGTTATGCTAAGACCTTGTTATTGGATTGAGTAGAGAATTTAGGAAAAGATTCTTGGAAAATCAGTGGTTTTATATTCAGGTCTGTAATTCTAACCGGTTAGGTGATGATGTAACCGGTTAGTACCTGAAACTTAAAAATAAAAGTTAAGTTTTTTTGAATAAGGGTTGTTAACACCAATGATTATATTCTCTCAATCCAGGTCTATGAGTGTCACGTTCCTTTATTATAAGACTTTATTAAAAGAATTCTCTGTTATTGTTTATATATGGACTTGCTCGAGAAGAGATATAATAAAAATCTCTTTTATAAAGCTCTTATAAAATAACTTGGTATTCATTTGTGGTTATTAAAAATCTTTCCAGAAAATTCATGAAATCATTTTTTTTTTATTAAGGTGAAATACCGTAATTATCAGAGTAAGCGGAAAATAGAGACCTTGACTTGATAATTCACATGTACATCTATTTATAGAAAGAAAATAGATATATATATATATATATATATATATATATATCATCCATAAAAAGAGTCAACATACATCCAAGTCAAGTCGAGATAGCGGGTTTGTACAAAATACAAGTCCATAATATCAAACTAAAAGATAGGACCACGTCACTGAGATCTCCCAAAAATATGTACAATATATATAGAGCAAAAGATGAAATCCCAAAAGTGGTCCAGTGATCCTCCTCCATAGCATGATCTCCAGAGTCTCCAGCAGCTGCTCCACCCGTCCCACATCCTAATCATCTATACTATGCATCACCTGGTGGATCCCCAACTCCCCACTGGCTCCTAGTGGAGTGCTCGACTGGCTCATCCTCATCCTCACCCTCCTCCGGATCCTCCTCTACCTCCTCCGACTGAGTGGGTACCCCACCACTGGGCACTGGGTCCGCTGAAGGTGTCCCATAAACCGGACTCATCGGACTAGGTATAGGAGTCTCCTCTCGAATCACTCGAGAAGCAGAGGGATGAGATCTAGTAGCAGCTCGAAAACGGAAAGAGTGGAAGCGACGAGCAGGTCGAGTCGGGGGTGGTCCATGATAAGTATAGAAAGGGGGTACATGCAAAGTATAGATAATAGGGATGCGAAACCTACGAGGACGGACACGAGCCAAAGGGTTGGGGTGGTATAGAGTCACCTCCACCTCACCCTCAATTGTGGCTCTGTGGTCCTCGTAGTACCACACTCCACTAGGGAGCGGGCGCAACTCGATGCAAGCTAGATAGCGTGCCATCACCTAACGTGGGCAATAAGGGGTAAGCACATAATCCACATAATCGAATAAGAATAAATAAAGCATGTAACAATTGCCAGTTACAAACATCCAATGCAAATGCAGATGTAAATGAACATGTGTATTCCATTTATAATAATTCCATTAATTATGAGTAATGATGCATGTCTCCCAATTCCATTGTCCATTGAACGTTCATTCCAATAATTCGCATACATGACCAACATGTATTGTGGAACTGCTCGGATAGTGTGCACACAACGTCACCAAGACGTAACAGCATTCCCAAATGCTGCCCACATTACCAAAATGTGTCATCGAGCCAGTCACCACCGAATTATCCCCAACCTTTCACCATGCATGTATGCACATAAAATTATACACTAAGATTAACCAATAATCTTATTATGTGCATCCAATATTTTCCCTCAGTGAGTTAAATTGTTGTTAATACTTTCCCAATCCTTTTATTGGAACATGATACTTTTTCCCACAAGCATAATTGATCTTAATCGACATTCCATCAGGTATGTTAAAAAGGAAGTTGTTTTTCTGTCTCTGGTCCCAAAATACTCGAGTAGATTCTCCTAGACTCGAGTGTTCCTCAGTTTTCCCAAAATACTCGAGTGCTCCTCATGGAACTCGAGTGTTCTTTGTTTCCAGAACTTGATTTTTAAAAATTCATCCATATACTCGAGTGTTCTTCATGAGACTCGAGTGTTCTTTTATTTTCCAGAAGTACACTTAAAAATCGCCTGAACACTCGAGTGTTCTTCATGAATACTCGAGTGTTCTTGAGTTTTCCAGAAAATCAATTTTCCCAAAACAGGCAAAATACTCGAGTATTACCCATAATACTCGAGTGTTTGCAGACAGACAACACTGAAATTTGAGTTTTAACATACCATTTTCGATTATAGTCCATTCCAGTCCAAACCAAAGATCAATATAGCTTACATTACACATTTTAAACATGTTCCAATACAGAATTAACAACATCTAACACTGAATCACAGATTATCAACAATATTGCATAAAATGCATTTTTCCACAACTTGGCATACCAAATTCAATTCTACATATATCCATTACATTTTCAGCATCGGTACACCTTGCATATGACCTAACAAACTTGTCCAAACTCTCAGTTAAGTCCAGAAAGGCCTCCAAGCCTCAAACCTATTCCAACTATGCCCATAGAGTCATTTATTGACTCACATCCTAATTTCACATAATTTAAACTTATTCTAGTGAATTAGAAGCTTCACCCTTACCTCTAATTCGTGAATCAACACTGAGATTGCAGAGAAATTGGCTGGAAATGTGAGACCTCAAAAATCCTTTGCATGCAGCCATAGTTGAACAGAGTACCAAAAAGCAGAGGGTTCAACATGCAAAATTGGTTTACAAATTGGGGAAAATGATTAGGATTAATTCTCTGCAACTTAAACTAGAGGTATAAACGAATTTGAGGGTCATAGGGTTCAGGAGCTTACCACAATCCAAGTTGAAAGTGAGCTCCAGACCTCAGCTTCCAACTTTGGCAGCAAAAACACCCTTGCTTTCGCTCTTCGATTCTTCTTCCACACAGCTTCTCAACTCACAAATTTTAGGTTTTTGTGAAGCTCGAGACGTGAGCTTCACAATGGTGTATCACACTAAATCTAACTCTCAAAAACGCTCGAGAAATCAAAGCTCGAAATCAAGAACCCTAACTCAAGACTTCAGAGTAAAACCAACCAAAAATCCTCCATCTTCTTCAACACAGGGTTTATATAGACACTCCTGGTGATCATGCAACACGCCACGACAACCATCATTGTGTACTAAGGGTGTTTTCGTGTCAAACCAGGAGAATCGTCGTGTGTTGACTCATCAACCACACTAACGAGTCTTCCACTGACTCGAATACTCGAGTATTTCCAGAAATACTCGAGTGTTTTTGGTCAAATTTCAAAAATATTTATTTTAATGTCCTTCCCTCCAAAGTCTTCCTAATATTGCTTCTAGGTCCTCATTCAGGGACTAATATGTAAAAATCTCATTTTCACATATTATTCTCTTGCTAAAATATTTTTCTATTTTCGCAAATACCAATACTAACTCATAATCATCCTAATTGATTTATGAAATATAATTATGATTAAGAAAATAATTTATAAAATCATCTTCCATAAATCATAATTGTATTACATCGGAAAACGAAATTTGGGGTGTTACAATGAGCATATGTTAAATTGAAATTCAAAGGTGAATTTTATGAGTAAAGTCATACCTCAAGATATCATTCAGAAGTTGTTTTTTTTTCTAAGTCATAATAATGGAATTAATGGGAACATGACCCTATACTCTAGGAGTACCAAACTGATGCAACCTACTTGATGACACATTCTGGGAATGTGGCCATTGTCTGGGACATGGTTTCTTGGATACGTTCTGGGAACGTGATGCACACTCCGGGAGTGGTGCTTGATTATATTCCAAGTATGGTTTGCGATACGTTCTGGGAACGTATGTTAGTGTTCTGGGAACACATTGGTATAGTAATAGAATTAAAGATAAAACCAACCTTGATGATTGTGCATTCATGCATATAGAATGGAAGATGGGTTGGTAGGAACGTTTATCATATTCTGGGAATATGAGGAGGGTACTCCGGGAGTACCAAATTATAACCTACTTGATGACACATTATAGATATGTGGCCAGTGTCTGGGACCTGGTTTTATACGTTCTGGGAACGTATGTTAGTGTTCTGGAAACACATTGAGATGCAACCTACTTGATGACACATTATAGATATGTGGCCAGTGTCCGGGACCTGGTTTTTATGCGTTCTGGGAACGTGATTCACACTCTGGGAGTGATGCTTATTATTCCAAGTATGGTTTGCTACACGTTCTGGGAACGTGGTGCACACTCTGGGAGTGATGCTTATTATCCAAGTATGGTTCGGCATTACGTTCTGGGAACGAATGTCGGTGTTCCGGGAACACAAGGATGTATTGGATGGACGTCCAAGATGGACTTTAGAGGCCTCAGTTGTGGAAGGAAATCATGCATCATGCCACCTGCATTGAAAGAATTATTATGATTAACCGGGTGTGCTCATATGATTATGCATCATGATTTGCTACATGTTGACTTGTGGATGTTAGTTTTATTCCCATTTGATTATGCGAATATGTATAGCTAACCCCCATGCCCTTATTAGGTATTGATCATGCATCTAGCTTGCACAAGAATCAGTAAAGGAAGAAGTCCCTTAGGTGCATGCAGAGTGCAGAAAGTGTGGGTTGGGAACCCGTTGTGCAGATATCGAGGATCCGACCAAAAGGATGTTTGGACAAAGGACCAGTGACCAGCTCTATAACAATTCTATTTTTAATAAAATTTATATGATACATATTTTGGAAAGAGGTATCATAAGAGGAATTCAGTTTCATAATAATACTTATTTGGTATTAATGGGCTTGTTACACTTGATATATTTTGGGAATGTAATATGATGATTACACTATGTTTCCGCAAACTCTGATTTTACTAGTCACTTTCATCATTAATCAAGTGTTTGTGAAAATAAATTTTCAAGGGAAAGGATAATTCTTATTTTCAAATCTTTTTCCAACAATAACAAGTCCAAGTAATCATAAACTTATTACTTTTCTTATAAAGTAAGATGATATACAAGAGTGTTACAACTCCAATTTATTTTGTTTGGTGTTTGTCTTTGCTAATATTAATAATAATAATAACAATGTTATTGATAACACTGATCGTGTTAAAAATATTCATTTAAAAGTTTTCAACTATTTAATTTATTAAAATGTTATTTTATTTATATATTTTAATTATTTTTGAATAATTAATATTTATATCCTTCTATCTCACATACATTCTTATTTTCTATTTATTTATCATATTTCAAACAGAATACATTTTTTATAAAATTTAACAATTGCTTAGAATTTTTTTTCGTTTATTATATTTTTGTCTATTATAACCTTTATCTCTTTATGTTTTATAATTTTTCTCTATTGCTTTTTTTGTAAATATGATGAAATTAGTTTACCCTATTTGGATTTTTTTAGATTAAAAAAAAATAGACCATTTTTGAAAAGATGTTTTGATAATGGATCAGAAATTAAATTATGCAATTCTTTGTTTTTATTTTGTGTTTAAAAAAAATTTATAATTACATGGTTAATAGGCAAAATCATTATTAATTTTTTCTAATTTTTGATGCACCTTCATTTCAATATAGTAATATTCTGAGATCTAGCTTAATGGGAAAAGTAAGTATTGATTTAGGCCTTATATGTATGATTTTTTATATTAAATAAACCGTGTGTAAATTAATAAATTTTAAATCCTTTGTTTTAATTACTACTGTTTTATAAGGCTTTATCTTAAGCAATTTTTTAAATATATTGTGTGTTCCCAAATTTCTTACGCTAATAGAAATTCATTTATTTATTATTCTTTAATTTATAATTTTTTAAATTGGATTTTTTTTCTTTCATTTACTTTTATAACAAATCCAAAAAAATTTTATGTACTTTTTAATAAAAGATGTGTTCTGGTTTGTTTATTCTTTTATTTTATGCCATAATGAAAAGTTTCGCTTTCACAATTTCTTTCTGACATTGTTCTGAATGGTCTGACTAAATAAGCATGTAAACAATTGGGCTTTGACATATACATTTTTGTAGCTCTTCCGTCAATATTGTTCATCACTTCTTTTTATCCCATTCTGCCGTACTTGCTGCTCCTCCTGAGTCCATTGTTTTTTTCTATGCTCATGATGGAAATATAGGGGCTGTTTGATTACTGTTCTGAAAACAGTTTTTTTATTCTTAAAAATTAAAAAACAATAAAACTTGTTTGGTGGACTTGTTTTGGTAAAAATTGTTTCCAAAACAATTTTCTAATTTTTGTTTTAAAAACAAAAAAATCAGAACAGGCCAAAGGTGTTTTTATTCTGTTTTGGCCCAAAAACTTGAGAACAAGAAAACACACGGGAAACAGCAATTTTCATTAATGGCATATTTGTAATTATGGACAACTCTTTTCTAACCCTAATTCTTCTCTGCTGCTTCTTCTCTTCTCACTCTCTCTAGTCTTGTGCTGCTAATTCGCTGCTTCTTCTCTTCTCACTCACTCTCGCTGCTTCTTCGCTGCTTCTTCGCTACTTCTTCTCTTCTCACTCACTCTCTCGCGATGCTGGTTGCTTCGCTTCTCTCATGTTACTGCTTCTGTTTCTCATTGATCCTCTCTCGCAGATCCTTTTATTCTCTTTCATCTTCTGAGGTACTTCAAGATTTTTTTTAATTTTTGATTCTGCAATTTTTTTCTCCAAATATTTTCGCAATTTGTGAATTTGAATGTGTTGAATTGAACTTCGTTGTTTGTAATTTGTGTATTTTATGTGTTTATACCTTGGTTGTGAAAAACCTTTGATGGGTTTTATGTAATTTGTGTATTTGAGTTTCTTGAACTTGTAGTTGGTACCTTATAATGCTCTCAGCACCAACCGTGTTTTGCATGTCATTTGTGAGTGATGCTGCAGGCTACATAGCAGTGAGGTTCATGATAGGGTTCTCATTGGCTACATTTGTTTCATGCCAATATTGGATGAGTACTATGTTTAATAGTAAGATTATAGGGCTGGCAAATGGGACTGCGGCAGGGTGGGGTAACATGGGTGGTGGGGCTACTCAGCTCATAATGCCTTTGGTGTATGAGTTGATTAGAAGGGCAGGGGCTACACCTTTTACTGCATATAACTGAAGTTTAGATATTAAGTCTAGATATTACACATTAGTTTTTCTATGGCTAAAACATATAACTGAAGTTTGGAGCTAAATTGAATCATGCATTATCTTACGGCTTTCATGCTTTAAATTAAGTTGGCAATACATATTCTTTGTTATGACCGTAGTTAACCAATTTTGATGTTTGCTGCCAATGCTATTTACAATTTTGATGTCCTGTTAATGCTTCCTGAAGTCATTAGAAACCCTTCCACTTAATGCACATTCTTTTTTTTTAGAGCCATTGCTAACATTTAGTGCTTCTTACATTGTGTTGATTTAGCAAATTAGTATAAGCAGCAGTAGCTTTCATGTGGTACCAATTCAATTGCGGTGGGAGCAATCTTTTAATTGGCACAGTTAGCAATTCAAATGCTCTTTGGATTATGTAAACTTGTGCTGACTTGAGTGGATATAGGGGAAAACTTTGCTATTCACATGACAGATTATTTTGATTTTCGAAAATGAATACTCCCATATCACTAGCTGAATATTATTGGCCCTAAATAAACTATCCTGTTTGTGATTATGATTCATTTAACTTGTGCAGATAACTTCTACTATTATTAGTTTCCTTTTAATTTTTTTGATAGGGACTTGTTCGTTTATTTGCGAAAAGTTTACTGGTTCTGGATTGATTGTTCTAGGAAATTAAAACTTTTACAATAACAACAAAAAGAGCAGCCAAAGACTTTTTTGATCAAGTTCTATGAACCATACTGTAGAACATCAAACACTGTAGAATGTCAATTTTGACTATATATTTTACTTTGATGCTCATTATCTAATAAAAATTAATTGCTACTATGTTTTCATTAGGATCAGATTGATTAAGATACTTTCTAAACAAATTAGACCCTCTGCTAAAATATGACATGTTTTATAACTGTCACATGTTATTTTTCTCTTCGAGAACAACACCTCTGTTATTTCTCTGTTTGGGCATGAGCGGAATGGATCACAAACATGTAAATGTCTTTAGGTTCTTTAATATATTAGATTCTTTGTTTCTTTCATTCTTTAATCTTTAGTTCATCTTTTAAAATTTTGGTAGTGTTGACCAAAATTGTTTTCTCTTTGCAGCCAAATCAATTACTAGCAGCTTCATTTTTCTGCATCTTAGAACCTTAAGGTAATCTAATTAGATTCTTACTATATAGAATTTCCTTTTTTTTCCTTGTCACTAGTTTCATAGATCATGTTTTTCAAGTAGATATAATATTATTATGACACCTTTCTAGAAAATGTTGTTTAACCACAAATCAAGTCTCATATTAGAGACATGGAGTTCCTTCAACAGTTAACCAATGACCACCAGACCAACTCACGTGCAAATTTTTCTATATTTCTATTCATGATCTTTCTGTTTTCTAAAAAGTTTCTAGTAGCTAGTCGAATTCCAATATTTGGACTGAGAGATTTCTAAGGCATTGTCTTGTTACTAGTTATTGCAACAGCTATGCCAAACCCCAACACTTAACTTACCAATCTGGAGATTATTATTATTATTATTTTATGTGTGTATGTCACTTCTTGTTATGTGGTTGTATTTGACCTGTATTCTGGAAAATTCTAGTTCAAATACATTGTCTTGATCCATCTTTAATGCTCTACATGTGATGTGTTATCCCAATGTTCGTTTTTTTTTTATGTTACTCTCTGTTACAAAAATTGTCAGTTTTTAAATTACTTACTTTGAATGTGATGTTCATGATAGATGGAAACGAGTGTTGACACAAATGACTCAAAGGTGTGGCCTGAGCCCATAATTAAAACTTTCGTACGTATTATGGTAGATGAGGTCACTAAAGGAAATATGCAAAATGGTGTGTTTCAAACTAGAACATGGAATTTAATTAAGGATAAGTTGAATTCCACAACTAAGCGTAGTTTTAATCTCAAACAAATCAAACAAAAGTTCAATAGATTGAGGAGTAGGCATCGTGAATTCGCTTTACTTCTTCAGCAATCTGGTTTTGGTTGGAATCCAGCAACCAACACTGTCACGGACGCTCAAGATGTTTGGGAATCTTACCTTCGGGTATGTTTAATATTTTAATTGATAGAATATTTATATTATTTTATCTCTAGATTAATTTTTAATTATTTTGATTTTATCACTATTTTGTTTGTAGGTGCATCCAGATGCCGCTCAATTTAAGAAGAAAGGATTAGAAGATTATGAGTCAATGAAAACCATATTTAATAGGAGTACTGCAACTGGAGTACTTCATCATTCATCTACCCAGGATCCACCAAATACTGATGAAGAGAATGAGCTTGACAATCAATACATCAACTCTGGAGTTCATGTAGATCTTGAGCATGAGAGTAGCTCAGATGATGTCACACAAACATTTGAGCGCGCAACGCGTAGTGGAAAACGCAAAATTCATGTCAAAGAGCGCAAACACAAGAAAGAGTCCAAAACTTTTGAAATGGGAGAAGCGCTTCAAGAATGGGCTAAAGCCTCTAAAGCGAAAGCAGAGTATTCTTTGGCTAGGGCTGAGATGTGTAGGGGTAAGAGTAGTGAGGCCAATTCTTCAACAGCATCATCTGATTATTCTGTAGCTAGTTGTGTGATTGCCCTTGAAGGGATCGAAGGCATTTCGGATGACACTTATAGTAAGGCCGTGGATGCTTTTAAGGAGAAGGAATTGCGAGAAGCGTTCCTTACCATGTCTGATGCTAGGAAACCAGGATGGCTACGTAGACTTAAATGATTTAAGAGCTATCTTTATTTGAGAGTCATTTAGGAACACCTCTTTATGTTTTTAAAAAGTACAATTCAGTTTTGTAATTGTGATTGCTTGCTTGTGTCCCAATTGCTTTTATCTCCTTTTTGTTTGCAATCAAAAATTATTTGCTTTTCTAGAATGTTATTTGCTTTTTTGAAATGTTAACTTTTAGTGTTTGAGTGTTCGTTAGCTTGTACATTAATTAAGTACATAGATTGTAATTTGAGTGGAGATAACGTTTTATGACAGGTCATAGATATAATGGAGGCTGATAATGCTGTTAGCTTTGATGATTCTTCATCAGATTCAAGTGATGATGAAGAATTAGCTGAGTTGATGATGGTTAATATGATTTACAATTATAGTAATAAATATTTGTATAAAGAAAAAGTTCGGACATCAGCATTAAGTGGTCGAGATTATACTACAGAGGTACTAACTGGATCTGAAACAGTGTGTTATGAGCAATTCAGAATGAAAAAAGCATGTTTTGTTAATTTTTGCAATGAATTGAGAAGGAGAAATTACCTGGATGATTCAAGGTTTGTGCAAGTAGAAGAAAAGGTTTTCATGTTTTTGTTCATACTTGGCCATGATGTTGGCCATAGACAGGTTGCAGATCGCATTCAACACTCAACAGAAACTGTGTCTCGTTATTTCAAGGAAGTGTTGAGAGCAGTATGTCGGTTGGGAAAGGAGCTGATAAAACAAGATACCGAAGAATTACCCGACAAAGTTAAAAGTAAGCCAATATATTACCCTTGGTTCAAGGTATGACTTTCTAAAATTAGAATATTCATGTTCTCTTTATTTTTTTCCTACTTGCTTTAATCTATTTTTTTCGATTATTTTTTTATAGAAGTGTGTAGGAGCAATTGATGGTACGCATATTAGTGCATGGGTTCCTTCTGAAAAACAAACCTCGTGTAGAGGTAGAAAGTCAATCGTTACTCAAAATGTTATGTGTGCTTGTGATTTCAATATGATGTTCACATTTGTGTACACGGGGTGGGAAGGAAGTGCACACGATGCAAAAGTTTTTTTAGATGCGGTTACCAATCCAAATGCACAATTTCCATGGCCATCTCCAGGTGAATATGAATCTTGTTAGAGTTGAATTATTTTGATTAAATGATCATGTATCTTATTGAATGTTATGTACACTTATTTATGTAGGAAAATTCTTTCTCGTGGATTCTGGTTATTCTTGCATAGAAGGATTTCTTCCCCCTTATAGAGGTCAAAGATATCATACAGAACAATATAGAGGTCAAGGTAGACAACCAAGAAGTCGTGAAGAGTTATTTAACTATAGGCACTCCTCTTTAAGAATGACTATTGAGCGTTGTTTTGGTGTATTGAAGAGCAGGTTTCCTATTTTAAAGTTAATGCCTCCATATAAACCTTCTAGGCAACGACTTATAGTGATAGCATGTTGCGCTATTCATAACTATATACGTAAGTGGAATTTAGGTGATGATTTATTTACAATGTGGGAAGATATGGATCTTGCACAATTAGAGACTATGAGAGAAGCTTCTCACATAGAGGTACCAAGTTCAAGCATTGACAACTTGTCAAGATTATCTAATGATGGTGCAACAAGAATGACAGAATGTCGTGATCGTATTGCAAATAGGATGTGGGTAGCACATAGCAATTATGCAATTTAGCTAATTAAGTTGGACTCCTATTATTCATATAATCGTACTTGTTTTAACTTTAAGTTTGTACTTAAAGTGTTTATATGGTATAATTGTAATAGTTGGTTAGGAACTCAAGTGACATTATCAAGTAGTTATTTGGTTATTTTTATAAGTGAAGTGAATTTTTGCTTATAGAAAATATCGTGATTTTCTTATAAACTCAATATGTTGAACATGATTTTATATTATTTTGGTTAATAAACATGTACATGTCTTTAGGTTCTTTAACATTATGAAATAAAGTATAAAATGAGATTAAAAAAAAAATTACAAACCAAATGAATTTTCTGTTTTTTTGTTTTAAAAACATGTTTTCAAAACATATTTACCAAACAAATTTTTTTGTTTTTTAGTTTTTAAAACTGTTTTCAAAAATGGTATTACCAAACATAATTTTTTGTTTTTTTATTCTGAAAAACAATTCTTAAAAACAACATTACAAAATAGTTTCCAAAACAAAAAAACCAAAACACAATCAAACGGGCCCATAGTATTTATTGTTCTCTCTTCTTGGTTTTGCATTTATTACTGTTTGTGCACTTGGTAGTAGAAAAGACGATAGGGTTTTCTCTTTATTTATTGCCTTACTGAACTTTGCAGTTTATTTCTTACAATATTTATTTTGTTATTATGTGAGGATTTGAGCATGTTCCTTTCACTTTTTAACTTTTCATTCATTTTCCACCTATAGTTATAATTACTTAATAATTTTTCTACATTTTTATATATGCTTGATGTGTTTGGTCTTTTCGTTACGATCTTTTTTCTTTTTCTGAAATACTCTTTACACCTTTATTCGTTCGCTATTTTTAACGTTTGTGGCTTCTTTCCTTTTCAATTTGCATTCATTTGTTTAGGGGCAAAACTACTAGATTGGTCCTGTAAGTTATTTTTTGGTTGCGATTTCGTCCCTTAACTTTTTTTCGTTTCAAATAAATCTGGAAGTTTGTAACTTGTTTCAAATAAATCCTTCCATCCAATTTTGTCTTAACACCGTTGATGGGAGCCTCCTATGTGGAAACCAATTGTCTTACATGGCTAAAACTCAACATTACACCCCCAAAATGATGTCATATGAGGCCAAAAGAGAAAACCAAAACAATTAGGGATAGCCCAATAAACTTCTATTTTGGCCTCATACGACATTGTTTTTGGGTGTAGTGTTGAGTTTTAGCTTGGTAAGACCATTGGTTGCCACGTAGGAGCCTCCCATTAACGTTGTTAAGACAAAATTGGATGGAAGGATTTATTTGAAACAAGTTACAAACTTCTGGATTTATTTGAAACGAAAAAAAGTTAAGGGACGAAATCGCAACCAAAAAATAACTTACGGGACCAATCTAGTAGTTTTGCCTTTGTTTAGGTGTTTCATCTTTGCACTTTTTTTCTTCCTTTTTGCCGCCATCATTGTATTCAGAATCTTGCTTAAACCTTTGTGTTCTCTTTTTGAGTGTTCAATGGCTACCTCTGTTTTTCCTCTTTCTGAGGTTTCTTTGAACTATGTTGATTGGAATGTGAAAGTTAGGCTTTCTCATTCCGCAATTGTTCAGGAACATGACGAAGAAACTCCCTTTCTGGTGATGTATCTACTTTTCGTTGATGCTTATGTAAGTGATGGTGGTTAATATTATGTGTTGTCTTTTGGTAATTCTTTTTACGATTACATTAATACATTTTTCCCTTTAGTTTTAAAATTTTATTGTATTACTGGATATATTTTGGTTCTTTGCCTTTGCTGATATTTTTACGTTTTCAATTTTGTTAAGGGTACTAAAATTCAAGGTCGTGTTCCGACAGGATTGCTCAAAAAGTTTATTCCCATACTGAAAGACGGAGTTGCTTACACAATTAAATCTTTGACAAGCATTTCTAATTACATTCGTTATAAGTGGACAAGTCATCCATGCATGCTCCCTTTCACCGAGATTACAACTTTGGAAGTTGATGAATATAGCATGATTCCAAATCATGCTTTTTCGTTTGATGCTGTTGACAATGTCTGCCATCCTTTTTCTAACATTGATGTTCTGAGAGGTATTTTTAATATTATGTATTGTTCTGCAGTTATTTACTATCTGTAAATTTGTTGTTATGATTTGCCAAATCAATTGGGTTATATTACGCTGGAACAATTGGTGCAGATGTTATTGGATTATTAACGACAACAACCCATGAGTTAGTCTATACTAAGAATGGAAGGACTTGTCCAGCGCTACTTCTGGAACTTTCTGATCAATAGTTAAGCCTTTTTACTATCGGTTTTCTCTGTGTCAAATTTCTTAAATCTTTGTCTGTAATTTATCTTATCTTGTTCTTTATTTAATTTTCTTTTTATCTTTCCCAGCGGTACCATTGATTGTTGTCTGTATGGGGAACATGATAAACAATTCCATCAATATGTTGCTTGCCATGGTGTTCTGCAAACTGTTGTTGTTATTCAACTTGGGAGATTGAGCATAATTGATGGTGTGAATTTTTCTCTGCAAATTTAGATTTTATCATTTGCTGCAACATTAATAATGTAATGTACATGATACACAGGAAAATTTGTTGTCCATGCTATACCAGTTATTTCCAAACTCATCTTTAATCCTGATATTTTTGAGGCCTTGCGCTTGAGAATTAGGTATGCATCCTTGGAGTATTTATTTCTCAGAATTTCTTGCCATCTTTATACCAAAAATATTTTTTGCAATGACTCACTACTCTTTTTTTCAAGGATGGATGAACATGGCTTTTTTGACTCTGTTCCACAATTCATAGGAGATGGAAGAAAAACTTCTTTTGAAGATCATTTCATGAGGACTTACCCATGGATAAGGTTAAAGGATCTCAAAATAGTTAAAGTGGTTAGTAATTTTTTTTATGCTGGGTTATTATTTGATATTTGATAGTGAGATATGTCTTTCTCACTTTACTTATTATATTTTTTTTTTACAGAATGGAATATTTGTTGTTCCTGCAACAATTATTAGTATCAACGATGATGGTGTTTGGTTTTTTAATGAATGTATTTGCAAGGGGATCTTGACTGAACTTGAAGGAAAATTGTACTGTGAAACATGTGGGAAATATGTTTTAAGTGCAATCCCTAGGTTAGGTTTTATTCTTAGCATATGTAGAGTTTTTTCTATTTTCTTTTGCATGTATTTATTCAGTAATTCGTTTTGTATTTTCATAAAACATCAGGTACAAATTCAAGGTTCGTGTTAAGGACGGTGAAGTTGAGTCTTCCTTCGTAATGCTTGATAGGGAAGCTCGTTATCTTATTGGTCTCAGCTGTTCTGAGATTTTTCACATAGCTCCCAAGGTATGATTTTAATTTGTTTGGTTATGGCTTAAATTTTAGGCTCACTGGTCGTTCGACTGATACCTATTATTTTTGCAATCTTCTTTTTTATTATAGTGGACTAATGCATTCGCTTATGCGAAGATAATGGATGCTTTGGTTGATCGAAAATGTTTATTCATGGTGGTTGTTAAAGTTGATTGTGGTTTGTTTTTGGAGCCAAGTTATTCCATTCGAAGGTTGAATGAATTTAACAACAATGATATGTTTCGATTGGTTAAACACGATGACGCACCTAACAAGGTTCCTTTATTCCTTTGTTTTTATTCTGCATATTCCTGAAATAATTTTTAGGTTCTCTGAGTTTTTTTTTTTTCTAAAATCCAAAACTTTTGAGTTACTTTATAGGCTATTTATTCTCCTGTTGGACAGTTTACGTCCCCAACATCAGCTGAGCGTAATCAAATTGACCGATACACTAAAGTAATATATTTTATTGCTTAATTCTGTTTCGGCAGATTTAATTTCCATGTTAAATTTTGATGTATGTTATATATGGTTTCTATTATGTGGTGTCATGACTTCCAGGTGTCTGCTTCCTCATCTGGCTCTGTTGATACCTTTAGTGCTACAATACCTATATTATCTGGTGCGAAACAGAATTTGATGTTTGAATATGACAATGCTGTTGATCAACCAAATCCAGAACAATTGGTTAACACATCGGATGCCTCCTCCACCTCTTCTCGAAATGTTCGTTTGGACGGTTGACAAACATTCTATTGTTCACGAATTCTCATTTGAAGATCTTGCTATCGTTTTGTCGTTCTTGTGCTTTCCATTGTCTTATGTTGTTGTCATTTTACTTGCTGTGAGTTGGTTAAATGGTTTTTGTACGTTGTTCTCTGCCATCCAGCTGACTCGATATTCTCGTGTTATCTCACGTGCTATGTAGTACTGAATTTAAACTTGTGTTTCCATTCTGTCGATTGCTTGTGTTATTTTACAATTTATTTTCTATTTGTTACTGAACCTTGAGTTATGTCTTTTACCTGGAATTAAATTTAATAAATATTTGTTATGATCGACGATGATATTTCTTTAATCCTATTTTTTTAAATATATTGCTTCGCCACGGGAGAGAAATAATATGAATCTATAAAATATTATTAAGTTCGTAGTTCATTTACTATTTAGAACAATTTTTTAATACTAAGCTAAATTCTACAACTGCATTTCACCAATGAAAACATTAGTACACTTAGAGATATGAAGAATGCTATCATCCACATTTGTGACTTCTTTCTTTCGTACAGGAGTTTTCCCTTCATTTTTTTTAAATTTTTCCTCTTTCCGTTTTTGCTCAGTCTCGTTTTTGCTTCCACGTTCACAACTTCTGCTTTCGCTAGGCTTTTTTTCATCATGATCTGAGCTGTTGTTACCCTTTCCTCTTCTGTCTATCTTTTTCACTAACTCATCCTTCTAGCAAAAGAAATTACAACCCTTGTTTTTTTCCTGCTGATGTGACAAAGATATCGTTATAAAGTTTTTGTTACAATCAAAATTTGTGTGCTTAATATAAGTAATGTGTATTATGGCTGCGATATTAGTGATTACTGCTCTTAAGTATTCCAAAAAATGTTTTGGAAATCTTACCCGTGATAATGGACATCTGTAGAATTGTCGGTATGGATTCTTGTCGGTGTATGACGTCTGTAACACCAATTTCCCACATTTACACGCCAACTCTTCGTCATCTACCAGACCAACGACTCCATGCTCAGAGGTGGAATGTGATGATGACCTTGAATGTAAAGATTTCATATTTCAAACCAATCCTATATTAATCGCTGATCGATTTTCGGAAAGCAAAGTACTTTTTAAAGAGTGTATTCAAAGTAAAAAATTAGTCATACATGAGTGGAAGGAGATTGGTTTGTGGGGGATGCACAAATGGATTTTGAGATGGTATTATTTATAGGAATTTTTTTGACCGTTGCAATAAATATATCATTTATTTTTTTTCTCGTTTGAAAGTTACCAGTGCCATTCTGTATGTATAGTACTGTTCATTCTGCAAATATTTTAAAACTCGGATCTATTTGTCTTTTTTATTTCCTCGGAAAGGACATCGAATTAAAAGTTAATATATCTTCGAATTTGGACGTTAATTTTTATACAACCCATTCCCCTAATTTTAAAATCAACTTTTCAATCACAATTTTTTCCTACTTTTATATCTTTTTTTTAAATTTTAAGGACCATTGATTTTTTTTAATTCCCTCAATCACAATTTTTTATTTAAAACTGTTTAATTTTTAAACAATATTAATGGCAGTAATTCTAGAAATTAATATCAAGCGTCCAAATTTCAATTGAAAGATCTGGATGCTTCTGTTATCTTAATGGATAATAAATGTTGCAACAAAGTGTTATGATTAGGAACAAAAATAGTACTCCTTTCATCCTTAATTATAAAGCAAACTTAACACTTTTATTTTCTTCCTATTTATAAAATCTTTTATCATTTTCCATTGAGCATAAATTATTTTTTCCAAAGACACCTTTTTTTTACACTTTTTAGATTACCGATAATATTAATACGGGTAATTTTGAAAATACATATTAAAAGTTCACATTCCCAATATAATGAACTAAATTATTTCACTTTCTTAATAGATGTAAAATCTTCCAATAGGATCTTATAATTAGGGATGAAGTTCGTAATACAAATCACTTCTTCGCCATGTCATTCAAAATTTATGAATTATTATTTGTGAATGTCATTAATTAAATTATTTATTCAATTGCCTTTTCGACTTATTACATAAATTCTAAATATTTTTCATTTTTTGCGATTGTTGGTTAAAATGATCAATGTAATATTTGAATGACTATATTATTTGTTAATTATATTATTTATAAATAACTATGTAAAATTTAAAATGATCCAATAATTCCATTTTATATGAAAAATAATTGTGTAGAATAATATTTGAATTAAATTATTCATACATATAAATTTTCTTTGTATTCTCGTGCATTGCACGATTTAATTGTTACTGTAATTTGATTTGGGTTTATTTGATTTATTTATTGTTTTCTTTGCTTAATTCCCATATATTTTTGAATGAATATGACATTAAGGCTATGGATTACAATAAATGATTAATTGGTTGCTTGTGAGTTCATTTTAATGACAACTAAAATGTTATAATCTATTTTCTGCATTTTGAATTTTCTATTTTCAAATTTTAGTAATTGTATCTTACGTTATTAATTATCTGCATAATTTTGACACAATACTCGTGCATCGCACGGGTACTGCACTAGTAATAGGACATCATATAGTGGTGGACAATGAATTTTATTTTATTATTTTTTTTTAAATACAACTCCACTTGGTCCATTGCAGTTGATACTGTCCTTCCTTCTTAATGGCTAGTGTGGCTGGCTCCCATATGTCAAGATATCCAGTTTGTAATATCAAATCGAAAAACATTTATGAAACTACTTGACACTACAATACAAGAAGGAAATTTATAAAAAAAAAAAAATTATGCTTAGATAAGAATCTTTACTTGAATATAATGAATTATGCTTAAACAACAACATAAAAAGCAATACTCTCGAAGCTTCCAAAACACGAAGTAGAACTTTCAACTAACTCATCCCACTCATCTATAAAAATAACAATTAATTAATAGATGAAAGCTTTATGCATGAAGATAAACAAAACCAAAGTCGCTGTGAACTTATAATATGTGTAAAGACTTGTATTTTGTTTTGGAAAATTAGTCAAATGCTTTTTACCAATGGATAAGCAATATGTATAAGACTAATTGTTATTAGTCAAATGCTCTTCATCACCCAAATGCTCTTTAGCCGTGGATAAGAAAAATTTAATATAAATCTTTTTGGTGCGTAAGAGATTATATATATTTTTATAAGCAAAATAAACATGATATAATAAAAGTATAACAAATAAGCGAAGAACAAATGAGAAAACCAACCAAATTAAACTTGTTTGATATTATCAACTAAGAACAAATAAGTAAGATTATTATTCTCATAAGATATCGATGAAGAACTAACGGGGGTTGGCTCAAGTGGTGCGATCATGTCAACTTAAGAATTTGGGAATGGAGTTTGAGACTAAGAAGTCTCAGACTAAGAAGTCTCAGGTTCGATTCCCGGTTAACACATCCCGCTGGGAGAGGCATGGGAACGCGACCTCGTGCAGGATTAGTCTCAAGGATTCCTTGGTATTAAAGGTGCTCTTGGGAACACCTGTGGTACTGGCCAAATAGTACAGACCCAAAAAAAAAGATATTGATGAAGACTATAAATCTAGGAGTTTTTAAATTCTAGTTTTGTATCCTCGTTTAAGGTAGCTAGGATATATATTGCTCTACACTTATGTAACCCCATTTTGTCAAGTATAATCTTTTGGAAACCGAATAAGGTAATGTTATCATGAGATTTTGAAATAAAGTTTGATGAATAAATGAAAGGTTTTTTCCGCAAATCAACCATTGTTTTACTTTGAGAAATAAGTTATTGTATACGTTTTGTGAAATTTGATTTTGTGTTAAGTAACATCTTGGTTTGAGGAACTTGATTGAATGTCATATGGTATGACCAAATGAATCCCAGTGAAATAAATGTTTGGGAATGTACAGTATTTGTGAAGCTGAGTCTTGGAAAACCAAATGTTAAATGTTTTTCAAAAAAAAAAAATTTACTCTCATTTTTACTAAATAAGATGGAAATTAAATATTTTTCAAGTCACCAAATCGAGGAGGACGGAGTGATTGTTGAGGGCACCGTTCATATTACTTTATGTCATCCAAACCCTCGGTCTCATATCAGATCAAGGAGGATGCGAGTATCCATAAGGTACACCATGCAGGCCATTCATGGATATTCTTATTGTCAAAACTCACCTTCCAGGGCTTCTCATCAACCAACTCCCTTTCGAATAAACTAGATGACTCCTTTAGCTTCCCTTTCTAAAAGAGATGATCTTATTGTATCGTCCACTTCTCTTCCCACTTGTAGGGTTCAATTTGTATCACCACCTCAGTATATACCTAATCCAAGGGTGGTGAGCAATAACGAAGGGGGAAGAGAAAAGGGATCCCATGGAAGAGGAAAAGGAGGAGAATCCCGTTGAGTACGTGAGGGATAGTCAATGGAGGAATGATTAAATGGTAAGGATACTCCAATGGTGTAACATGTGACAATATGTGGTGGGGTTATGTCATGAGTTGTGAACCTTGCTTTGCGTGTGATAGTATAACCAAAAAAGAAGGAAGAGAACGAAAGGAGAAGAGAAGTCCACTTCCGGGGCGGAGCCCTACATAAATTGAAGCATCGGGAAATAATGTTTAATGGTGTGTTGGAGAAAAGGAGTACCCTTCTCATTTGTAAATAAAAAATGAAAATATTATAAATATTTTTGTAAGAGAAAATTTTTATATTGTGAGTTCTACAAAATTAGTTATAGTTTATTTTTATATTAACAGAGTTTTTAGATTAAGTTATCAATCGGGTAGTCACAATGGGTATTTTGAGGGAGGAGAAACTTTGAGACATAATCCATAATTGTTGGTATAGACAAATATTTTAATTAACTAGTAATGTATATCATAATTGATGACCTGATGTATTGTTATTGGGTAGATTAATACTAGCTTATTAGATTAATACTTTCTTTTTTATAAGCCCAAACATTTTTATTCTTTGTTTAGAGGTGGAGGGAGAAAGTGCAATCAATGAGGTATGAATTTGGGCTCGCTAATATTATTTTTTCCAATTCTACCACTTGAGTTGTTTTTTGGGACAAATTTTCATATTAAAAGGTTTAGAAATTGTATTTTATATTTATTCTTATGATCTAAGAAAATTAAAGGAAATGTAGGAAGAAAGAATGTGCTGATTTAGTGTAATTTTTACCACACAAAATAAGAAAAAAAATTGTTAACTACTTGAATGAAAGTGAAACACTAGTTCTCCCACTTTGACGTATATCCACAATTGTTTACCGGTTATATTTCTCTTGTCGTTCTCTCTCCAGATCTCCTTTCCATTCCTGTGTGATTCTATCTGTGCATGGTTTTCAGAAATTTTCATGCATGACAAGGGTTTTCCCAACACAACGTTTGCAACAAACACACAATGTATGGAAACGATATTTTCATTCTTCTCGTGTCTTGCGAGGAATCTCTATGGACAATGATAGCGACATTGCAGCAAACTTTCCCACTACGTGTCAGAAAATACAACAGTTGCATGCAACTGGCATCATTCATGGTGATAATAACCCTTTAGCTTACAACTTCTCACTTCTAATGCTCGACTTCATTCTCGTTGTTATCATCACTCATATTCTTCGTTTTCTTCTTAAGCCTCTCAAACAACCTAAGGTCATCTCTCAGATAATTGTAAGGTTCTTCTTCTTCGTCTATACATGAACTTCGGAAAGATATGTCATGTTGAACTATGTCTATATGATGCAAATTGATATTAATGCAAAATTGATCTAACGGCTATTTAATCAAGTCTAAAATCTATTGAAAGACCGAAGTATTAATTTGGTCCCTGATGTTTTTTCATTATATCAATTTTTGAAAATTTATAATTATCAACTTGATCTCTAATATTTTTGCACTGTTCCAATTTGGTTCCTCAAGATTTTCAGATGCACCAATTTGAATCTTGAAATGTAAATCTCGAAGTATCAAGTTGGTACATCCAAAAATCTTGAAAGACCAAATTGGTATAGTGTAAAAATATCAAGAACTAAATTGGTATTTATAAATTTTCAGAAACTAAAGTAAGTACTTTAAAAAACATCAAGAACGAAGTTCATACTTCATTCCTATTGAAAATGAATCAGATTTTTTGTTCATGTTAGATCAATTATCTAAAATTTTCATTTGGACAATGGGTATAATAATTTTTATCAACAACAACAACTAAGCCTTTGTCCCACTAGGTGGGGTTGGCTACATGGACCAAACGACGCCATAAAGGCCTATCATAAATCATGTCTTTTGATAAGGCATTGATTGTCATATCCTTCTCAATTGTTTCGCCTATAGTTTTTCTAGGTCTTCCTCTTCCTCTAGCCCTTGTAGTACCCTCCATTTGGTCTACCCTCCTAACCGGGGCTTCCACCGGTCTCCTCCACTCATGCCCAAACCACCTAAGACGAGATTCAACCATTTTTTCAACAATAGGAGCAACCCCAACTTTTTCTCGAATATACTCATTTCTAATCCGATCTTGTCTGGTATGCCCACTCATCCTCCTTAATGGCTCTAAGAGACCACAATTTATATATATACTTAAAGATAATAATATATTGATGCATTAAACTATTTTAAGATAATAATATACTGCATTAAAATGTTTTTAAGTATATTATTTCTTATGTAAAATTTACACACACTAACACATATATAAAAACAAAAATTTAGAACAATGAACAAGTTGTGAATCGTTAATCTTAAAAACACTTTGCCCTGTATTCCATCAAAATCATCGCTGTTTTTTCCTTCACTATGTAGTTTTAGTTTCTCAAGTAGCGTCAGCAGGTATGCTTTAGATTAGAGAGTTGGGGGGAGGGAATTTAGTAAAGGAAGGAAAGAAATTTTTTTTTATTGTTTAGTTTGATTAAAGGAGAGGAGAAGGATGAAGTTTTTATTCTTGGATTGGGTGGAGAGCGGAGAAGAGTGCAAATTTAAAAATGTTTTTGTAATTTTTCCTTTTATCCATGGCACTTGTTAAAATAACTAATTTTAAAAAAATATCATAAGTTTATTTTTTTTTCGAAAATATAAAAAATAACATTTTTCAACATTTTTTTACTATGTGTGATTTTTAAATGTCTTAAATGCACTCGTTACCATTCACAATGACAATTACTTTCTCTAAGTCTCTACTCCTCTCCAAATTTATGAACCAAACAAAGGATTTTAATTTAAATAATTTATCTTCTTTCCTCTTCTCTCTTGTCCCATCAAACAAATAGATTGAGGGTATGTTTGGGTGTTTTTGAACGTTAAGGATAAAAATGTCTCATTCCATCCCTTTCGACCGACTTCATTCATCCAAAATCGAAGGAATAACATTTTCGGGGTTTGGATGGGAAGGTTCCTCTCCATTTCATTAATGGAACAAATCCTAAATAATGGAACACTATTTTAACATTTTTTCATTCACTTTCTTCCCCTCTCTTTCATCTATTCAAACATGTCATGAAAGAATATAACAACTAGAAGTGCGACCTTTGGCACTGTATGTGGTACATCTATCAAACATGTCTTACATGACATTTGTTTTCCTATTGATACTTGTTTACTAAAATTTTTCATGTTATGAAGGGTGGAATCCTTGTTGGACCTTCTTTTCTGAAACGCAGTACTTGGGTTAAACATTACATTAATCCCGTTGGTGCCCAATTCCTGTCGAGAAATCTTGGAATAATGGGATTCATGTTCTTTGTTTTCATTTATGGTTTGAAGATGGACCTTGCCCTTCTAAAAAAAACAGGAAAAATGCACCTATACATAGCATTGGTTGGCATTAGCATTCCGACAATAACAGTATTTTGTGTGGCACTGATGCTGAGAAAGACCATGGACAAAGATATAGCCACATTTTCTTCAATAGGAATATTAGCAGCTTACTTGGGGATCACGGCATTTCCTGTTCTGCATACTGTCCTTAAAGAGCTTAACCTCCTAAACTCTGATGTAGGGGGAATGGCATTAGCCATGGCAATAATTGGAGATTCATTGGGTATGGTTACGGTTGTAGCATTTGAGGCAGGAAAACAAGGGGAGACAGGACCACAGAATGCATTGTGGTACATGATTTCCCTTGTGGTAATTATAGCGTTTGTTTTGTTTTGTCTTAGGCCCACAATGGTGTGGATCGATGACAATGTTCCAGAAGGGGACCAAGCTGATCATTCTTATGTGGTTGCCATTCTTCTTGGGGTTTTAGTGATGGGGTTTATAACCGACTTTTTTGGCCTAGCCATTGCTAATGGGCCTTTGTGGATGGGCTTAATAATCCCAGATGGGCCTCGCTTAGGGGCTTCAATATTACAGAAGATTGAGACAATTATGGCAGAGTTACTTATACCTTTTTCATACCTTATGGTGGGAGCTTATACTGATGTATTTGCCCTTGGAGATGTTGAATGGTCCAGCTTAAAACCACTATTTATCATGGTTATAACAGGATATTTCGCCAAATTCTTTTCCATTTGGATTTCTGCATTATATTGGCGGATTCCATTTAGAGATGCTCTAACCCTTAGCTTCATTATGAGCATGAGAGGACAAATTGAACTCATATTGTTTGTGCATTTTATGGACAAAAAGGTAAGCATCATCTTATACTTCCTTATCTTTACGTTTACATCTTCTATAATTTTGTTTAAATATTTGAGATTATTGGGTGTGCACTGACGATCTAATATTTTTTATATCATCAATCCATTATTCATCATCCATTTGTATTTACTTTTAATTTATTTAAAAGTCAACGATAATAAACACATGAATGGTGGATGATGCACTGATGATGTAGACAATTACACTGTCGGTGTACCATTTATTTTCTCTAAATATTTTATTAGTTAATATTTTTGAAGATAGTATTTTAATATTTAATGCTTTTTTCTCTACTTTAGCTCATTGCATCATAAACGAAGCATCAATTTAGTTATCTAGTTCATGATGTTTTTTTGCTATACCAATTTAGTCCCTAAAAATTTAAAAATACACATTTAGTCCTTTTATATTTTTAGATGTACTAATTTTGTCTCTCAAGATTTCAGATATACCAATTTGATCCTTAAAACATCAAGAACCAAGTTGGTATGTAAGAAAATCTTGAAAGATCATATTGGTACATCCGAAAATCTTGAAAAACTAAACGTGTATTTATAAAATTTCAGGAACTAAATTGATACAATAAAACACAACATCAACTGTATTAATGACAGCTTTCATTGATAAATTGTTAGGCGTGAAATATTTCTATTGAAAAACAACACCTTCAACACCAATATAGGTGTACCTAAGTTATAATATCCTTCAAAATTTGGTTCTCCATTAGAAACTGGAAAAGTGCACTATGAACTGTAAATTTCCCCAAAGTAATCCTTTTTTTTTACATAAAATTTAAGTGAAAGTTGTCGAGTCATATATGGAAAAGACAAGTTTTCAAAGAACTAACATAACTATCATTGTTTGTGTGTGGGAATGCATTTATATGCAGATGGTGAAGATACCAGGCTTCACATTATTGGTGCTTATGACAATAGCAATAACTGCAACTTTCACTCCTCTAATCTCCATATTTTATGATCCAACAAGGCCATACATGGTGAGTCAAAGGAGGAACATCCAACACAATCCTCAAGACAAAGACCTTAAGGTGGTGCTATGCATTCTTGACAATCATAGCATAAATAGCCTCACCCAACTACTTGATATCTCCGATACTACAACCTTAAATAGCCCCCTTTCAGTTTATGCTCTTCGAATAATCGAGCTTGTAGGTCGTTTCAACCCTTTGTTGATAGACCATGCTAAACAAGAAGTACCTACTATTTATCGATGGACAAACACCATAAACGCCCTTAAGAACTTTGAGGAGCTTAGAGAGTTTGTGAAGATCCAATTCTTCACTTCTGTCTCCCCAAAGCAATCAATGTTCCAAGATATTTGTTTACTTGCCCTTGAGCAAGAAGCTTCTTTAATCATCTTACCTTTCAAGAAGGGTGGTGTTCATAGCCATGCAATCCGAACTGTAAATTTACAAGTACTTGATCATGCACCTTGTTCTGTTGCGATTTTTGTTGACAAGAGTGGTCCTATTGAATCCAACAACAACATAGGAAGTTCCCGTAATCATCAATATAATAAAAAAACCAGATTTGCTGTGTTATTTTTGGGAGGTGCAGATGCTAGAGAGGCTCTTGTTTATGCGGATAGGATGGTTGGAAACCCACAAGTGTACTTGACAGTGATAAGGTTTCTATCTCACAATAATGTTGGGGACAATGAAGTAGAGAAGAAACTTGATGATGGAATTGTGACATGGTTTTGGGTTAAGAATGAAAGGAATAAGAATGTAGTGTACAAAGAAGTGGTTGTTAGGGATGGAGAAGAAACAATTGCAAGAATTCAGACTTTGAATGATGGAGCTTATGATCTTTGGATAGTGGGGAGGAAACAAGGGGTGAACCCTATTCTTCTTACTGGGTTATCACAATGGAGTGAAAATGATGAGTTAGGACTTGTAGGAGACTTTGTTTCCTCTCCAGACTTTTTTGGTTCAGGTTCTGTTTTAGTAGTACAACAACAAATCCTAAGATCATAAACTACGTTGATCTTACCTAATGCTTGGTGACCGGCCTCAAGGGGTTGTGATACAACATTGTTAACATAACATTGATGAAGTGTTATTAATTTACCCACTCTTATAGACATCTATTTAGTATTTAGACGGAGGATAGTTAAAGTTCATCGTTTTTTAGGAAGGAATAGATAATTTTGTAGCTTTAATATAGAGCACAATCATTTATCTCTTAATATGAAAATAGATAAGAGAAATAAAAATCAAAATTTTGATCAGGGTATGTGCAAATAAGAATCACTCTTAATGAATAGATATGTGATGTCACATTTTTTATCTCAATGACTTTTGCCGAAAAAAAAAAAACATGTTCGGGGAGACAAAATTCCAACACTAGTTATACTACCTCCGTCGTTAAATATAACATCATTTATATGTTTTTATTTTGTCTTTATTTATAAGGCTCTATACCAATTTTCAATAACTATTAATAATTTTTTTCAACAAATACTCCTATTTATTTAACATTTTTAAGATTCCCAATAATATTAATAGGGGTAATTTTGAAAATAAATATTAAAAGTTCATATTTCTTACCATTAACTAAATTAATCAACTTTTTTAAGGGACGTGAAATCTCCCGAATGAATCATGTATACAGGTACGGAAGGAGTAATAAATATTTGTGATTGAGTCATTCAGCTTAATGAGTCCAATAACTTGGTGGCAATTATTTTTAGGTGCATTCAAGTCCCCTGTTCGATTTTCATCAAATACGGATTTTATGTGCCAAATTTCATTGTTTTCGATAAATTTTTAACTTAAAAACACAACCCAATATCAAGACTGTGACCTTGAGATAAGAAGATCAAGCGACTTGCCACTATGCTACTACTCATGGACATATTATCAACGTATATCTATTTAAATTTTGGATAGGATAAAGATTATTTTGTTGGCTTAATATTTAAAAGTAATTATAATATGTTATGTTTGTTTACAATATACATTATAATTTTAGCTTATATTCTTGGAAAAATAATCAAAATTTATAAGCACTTTCATAGGAGCTGAAGATTATTTTTTGAAAGATTATTTTTCCTATTCTATCTTTATCACTCCAACACATTAACTATCCACTTGTCACATCATACCATTTCTTTTAATTTACTCAATAAAAATAATCTTCTTTACATTATCCAAACAAAAAATATTAGCTTAAATCTATTTTTCAGCTAAGATACCCAAATATAAACAAATTATAATTTTAACATATTATAATCACAGCAAAAATAATCATAATTTCGTTATACGAGCTATACCAAACACGCACCTAGTTAGTAGAAGTCGCGGTTAACCTATCATGAAGTTTCCTAACCTAATTTATGTCCTAGGGCGAAAATTTTTTTGTCCTAATTCATTAAGAATTTATTAAAATAAAATAATTAAAACATATAGTATTTATATATTTAATCAAATAAAACAATAATAACAATCAATAATAAAAATAGGTATTAAAAAAATAGAGCTCAAATAAAATAAAAAATATTAATTAAATTGGTAATAAAACTCCTTTTTCATGTTCCTTTTTTGGTCCTTGCATATATGACCATTTTGGTTGAATTCATATCTATTAAAAAAGTTGGTTAATTTAGTTAATGGTATTGGAAATGTGAATATTTGATTTTTGTTTTACAAAACTACTCTTACAAGTATTATTGAATAAATAGAAGTGTTTGTAAAAAGAAATACTTAATTATCATTGAAAAATGGTATATGATCTTATAAACAGGAACAAAGTAAAATTCTCAAAATGATGTTATATTTAGTGTGTGAGGGAATAGGTTATAAAAATAAAGTTTACTAACTCATCACCTATTTATAAGTTAAGTGAGCAAATGAAAAAAAAAATTAAATATTATGCTGAAAACTATTAATAATTGAAAGATAAAAAAAAATTACAACTATTAATTTTTTTAAGTAAAAATACTAATAAACAACATCAAAACTCAAACTATATATCAACAAAAGTATTAGGATTTGTTGATGTGAGGGAGTGAAATTATTAGGATTTGTTTTTATATGTTAGGATTAGCTTTAATAAAGAGGGAAAGAAATTATAATTTTATTTTAATTATAATATTATATAGAATATATTAAATTTTTACTTTTAATTTAAAACACTAATAAAATATAATATATTAATATTTAAAAAAATTAAATAGGCCGATCCATTGAGCTTAATAGGCATTTTATAAAGCTCAGGTCCGGCTTATTTAGATATATAGGTTTTTTAAAAAGTTTAAGTTTGACTTTTTTATTAAACGAGCCGAGTCGAGGCAGGCCTTAAGTGAGCTGAGCCATAGGCCCCCATGAGCCGACCTGGCTCATTCCCACCCCTAGGTGTGAGTAGTAGGATAAGGGTAATATTGAAAAGTTGGTGTAAAAAATTATAAAAAGTAGGTGTAAATAACAATGTTACAAATCTTTCAAAAAAAGAATATTACAAGTGTAACAATGTTACAAATCTTTAAAAAAAACAATGTTACAAGTGTAAATAACATCTCCCAACTCACCAACGAGGTGTGGTATACCTGGCTCGGGACTTAGCTTTGTCATCGGTCCGCAAGGACACGGGTTCGAATCCCACTTCGGCGGTATGAGTTTGTCGTTCCTTCGGGAGTGGTTGTTCTCCTCCAGACAGTTTGCAGGCTATGATCTGGAGGCAGGGTTGCTCATCAGAGTCGTCAATGTGCGGCAATGATGATGAGATTTCCCTCGTAAACCAAAAAAAAAAACATCTCCCAACTTTTTTTTCTATCGTTTCTCTTTGGGAAATGCTTAGTCACCAAGCGAAGAATTAATAAAATGGAAATATGTTTAAACGTTATTTTAGTAAAAATAGTTTTTTTTAAAGGTAAAAGGTGTATTTTATTCATAGATAAAAAACAAGACAAGAAATTTCACACAAATAATAATTAAAGGGAAAGCAAAATACACTGCAACAGCAGACTCTTCCATGTGATGAATCATCAGCAAATGCTAAAACGACCCGACTCTAACAGGAGATTCAATAGCTTTTAATACCAAGATAACAATCTCATTGATGTTGGGACTAAGCTTAGTTCGGTGACAAGGAATCTCAGATCTAAAACAAGAGAGTCGTTGGACGGTAGTCAAATCAACAGTCAGCAAAGAGAGATCTGTCTCGGCGAGTAGCCTTCCAATTATTGGAGCAAAGAGGATAACCATCAGATCTGGAAAGTTGAAACTATCCAGAGGCATCCCTCCACTTGAAACACACAAAACAAAAACAACTTGCACAAAGGCAAGACAAAACCCAGAAAAACTGGGGGAAATAAACCCACACCTTTTCCCAAAGGAAATGGAATGAAAATAAAAACTATTTTTCCCCTCCCCCAAACCTCCAAATATTTTACCTCTGAAATTGCGATGGAGGAATTAATTTTTTTTTCATTTAATTACATTTTATTTCATTCCATCATCTTTAGAAATTAGAACTCTCAAAGATGCCATAAATTTATCAATTCTCAAATTAAAAAAAAATTAATTATGTCATAAGTCCCTGAAATTTGGGGTACTTTTGTCAGATACCCTTATATTTTTTTTCAATGTCTGACTTCCCGAAGTTACTTTTAGGTTTGTCATATACCCCTACTACCAATTTTGGCTAATTTTGATGACATGTAAAATCAAATCTTAGTCCGACACAGGAGGTTGGTCATGTGGTGTTGCGTGATGTCACACGGGCGAAGACGACCTCTCTCTTCAATTCTTATTTTCTTTTTTTATTTAACTAAATATAAAAAATATTGAGTTTTTTTTAGTTTTTTAAATTTTTTAAAAAAATGATCTTCGTCCAGGGGAACCAGGTGCTTGACCTCCTCCATCTGATCAGGATTTCGATGTTACATGTCAGCGAAATTGGTCATAATTGGTAGTAGGAGTATATATATGACAAACCCAGAAATAACTTCGGGGAGTCAGACATTGAAAAAAATAATAAGAGTATCTAACAAAATTATCCTAAACTTCAGGAACTTGTGACATAATTAAGCCATTAAAAAATATAAGAGCATCCTCTCATCCAAGGTTCATTAGTGGGTTCATATTTACATAAGAACAAAGTTTCGTGAGTTTAGGGATGTACAAGTTCTTCTCAAGGAAGTTGTGGTTTATACAAGCCAAGTTCATAAGAGCATCTTCAACCTAGTCTCTAAGAGACTGGATTTTCGTGAAGAACCGGAGGCAAGAAACCATGGGGCAATGGAGCTTGTCGACATTGCAGCTCTTGCAAGAGCCCGTCTCTTGCTAGATAGACGTTTCTTGAGTACCAGTGGTGGGCCCTCCACCATATGGAGGACAGAGATAAAGTTTAAAAAAACAAAAACAAAATTGTCTTCTTCCACGATGGTTCATCAAGCCAGATAGAAAAAAAAAATACAATCAACACAAAACAATCATTCATTAATTCATTTACAATTAGGAGTCCAGAACAGAGGAAAAAATTTCAATTTTACATATTTGAAAATTAAAAAGAGAAGAAGGAAAAGGGATTATGCAAACCCTAGAATCCCAATTCATGAGAGAGAAATAAAATTGATGTTGGGGGAGGTGGAATCCACCACATGCAGAGCCATTTTGATGGATTTGAGACGTTTGAAGACTTGATTTCGTGGGTTTGAGGGACCACAGTGATAGGAGAAGAACTCGTGGCCATGGAGGAAGGATGGTGAGAAGGCGGTGAGTCGTGAGGGAAGGAAGTGGTGATGGTGTAAGGGTGGGGCTGGCGGAGAAAAAGAGTGGTGATGGTGTGAGCAGATAAAAAGTTAACTAAGAAGAAGAGGGGTCGGCGAAAATGAGGGAGAGATCATGAGATTTTTTTAATTGATTAATAATTAATAATAATAGTAGAAGGTAGTAGAAGGATGTAGAATATATTAGTTTGAGTGGTGATAGTACTTAGTAAAAGAGAAAAATAGTATGTGATAAATTGACCGTTTGAAGGAAAAAATTGACCGTTTGAATTGAAAAAATTACCGTTATAAATTATTTGTATAAATATGCATGTATTGTATCAAAATTTCACAACCAAAATTTCATTCTTCTTCTTACTCAAATGGATCCCAAGCAAAAATCATTATAATGCTTACTTTAATTTCTTACAAAATCATCCACCTCCACCAAAAATACAAATGGTAGTAGTTCAAACACTAGAAATTTTCAAAATCCTCCCTATTTCCCAAATCCATAATATAATCCAAACTTTTATTACCAACAATTTTCTATACCATATCCGTATCAACACCCCATGTATCAACCACCACAAACCAACCTCACCATGGGTAATAGTCGTGTTCAATTGATTGAGGAAGAGCTCGAAACATCGGGTGGGTCAATTTTTTCATCTCAAGTACCACCATTTTCAACTCATGTCGGATTGGAGAATATTAGTCTTGAAGAAGAAGGAGGAGGAGGAGCAACTGAGAAGACAAAAAGTAGAAAAATGTTCTCTCAAGATGAAGATATGTTTCTGATTGAGGCATGGATAAACATTTCAAAGTTTTCAATAGTTGAAGTAGATAAAAAATCCGCTAGTTTTTGGGCAAGGATTGCGAGCATTTACAACTAGCACCGTGACGAGAAGTTTTCTACAAGGAGAGCACACCAACTAAAATGTAGATGGCATAGGTTGAATAGTGCAACCCAAAAGTTTGTCGGATGCTACAAAAAAGCCGTCGAAAAGAAGAAAAGTGGAATAAATCATGATGACATAATGAAAAATGCATACAAGATTTACGCTCAAGACGAAGGCGGCAAGAAGTTTGAGTATGAGCATGCTTGGCTTTTATTGAAGGATGAACCCAAATGGGTTGCATGTATGTTTGAATGTTCTTCAAAAAGAACAAAGATTTCTACTTTTGATGCATATTCGTCATCTTCTAACCCACCAACACCAAATTTGGAATGTCCGATTGGGAAAAAAGCTGCAAAAAGAAAGGCGAAAGTGTAACACCCCTAATTTTCGTCTCCCAAATAACCAAGAAATTAATTATAATAATTATTTTATAATTGATTTATATTAGTTTTGAAGGTTTTAGTTTTTGTACATTATGTGTTTTTATATAAAAATATGAGATATATTTTTATATGGTTATTTTGTACAAAAATGTGAATATTGTAAATTAGCCCTTGGGTTGGGACCTAATTGCAATATTAAAAAGGTTTTTGAAGAAAGAGTAATTAAATTATTAATTTTTGAATTTTATCAGTATGTAACCGGTTAGAAGGGCGGTGTAACCGGTTACACTATGAACTCAGAAATTGGGATTTGTGCGTTTGATGAGTAATCACTCAATTAATCCAGAAATCGCCACGAAACCAGCCTCAGATCAATGGAGAACACGCGTCGGTATGCATGTTACTCCAATTCGTCTATAAAAGGCTGAATTTCTGAGGATTTGGGGTTGATTTCTGCATTTGGTGTTGAAGAGAGGCTGATTAGGGTTTCTGATTCGTGTGGGTAAATTCTTCTTCTTCTCTGAGTGTTGATAAGCGAGTGATACACCATTACAAAGCTTGAATCAAGGGCTTTGTATTGAGATAAAGTTTGTGAGTTGAGAGTTCCTGAGCTAGGAGAAATCGATTCATGAAGTTGGAGATTCAAAACTGTCACAGTTCTGTATTGGGTTTCTGGAACTGACTTTGAGCTTCGATTTTGGTAAGCTCAAGCTTTCTCTAGTTCTAGACTTGGTTTCCTTTCAAAGTTCATGTTGCATGGTTTTGATAATGACCATTTTCCCTAATTTCCATGTCCATTTCATGTTCCAAATTCCTTGATCAATCTACCCTGTCAAAACGGTTCTGGTTTGAGGAGGAGCTTTGGGTGGTTGGTGTTCTACCTCAAGTCTCTACTCAAATATTGTTCAAGCACGAACCTAAGGTAAGGGGGAAGCTTACTATTTGCTAGAATGAGAATAAATTGTGGTAGAATATAGGATGAGTCACCAAGAGACTCAAAGGGCATAAGTTGAAATGGTTAAATGGCTTGGAGGCCAATTTGAGCTCAATTGATGTTTTGAGAAATGTTATCTGAATGCATGCAAGCTATGTTGATGTTGATTTCGTGACTTACTTGGATATTATGTGAATTGATGCATTAAGTTGTGAAATATGTGCAATTATGTGCAATTTGTGTATCCAAATTGAATGCATGCAAGATAGATATGTTTCTGTGTTTAAACATATTTATTTAAGGTATATGTACTCTGTTAAAGGTTGAAATTTGGTTAGATTTGAGTAGTGAAGAGAATGGTTTGTTAAAACTCATGTTTTAGTGTCAGACTGCATAATCTAACCGGTTACTCGATATTCGTAACCGGTTAGACCCTGTTAAAATGCAAAAGAAAATAAGTTTACAAAATCAGCATTGTGGTCTTACAAATCCTACTCAAATCTAGGCCTTAATTTCATGGAAAACAATCTGAAAATAAGTTGATTTCACTGTTATAGTTCATATTGCAGTTAAAGAGTTAATACCTTAAGGTAATGAGATAGTTTCAAGAGGAAATTATGCTCATTGGACAATGAAATGTGATTTAGACTTTTGAATGATATAAACAGTGGTTTTGAGGTATAAACATTGTTAAACTGGTCTATGGATTGGGTAGGGAATTCAAGAAAAAGGGTTTTCTGAATTACAATGGTAAACAGTTCAGGTCTGTAATTCTAACCGGTTAGCCTGGAACTGTAACCGGTTAGTACCTGAATCTGAAAAATAAAAAGTTAAGTTTTTGAATACCATTGACTTTGTTTTACCCAATCTAAGTTTAAAGGCATGTCTTGAGATAATTCAAAAGAGAATTTTGTGTCAAAGACTATACCTCAAATAAATCGTTCAAAAGAGAAATTGGAATATTTCTAAATCACAGTAATTAATGGAAAGACCAACCTTAGTAATTATGTATGCGATGCATGCATAGAGAAAGGTGATGAAATAGGTTGGCAAGGATTGTTTGTGATGTTCGGGGTACACGACCCTGTACTCTAGGAGTACTAAACTGATGCAACCAACTTGATGACACATTCTGGGAATGTGGCCATTGTCTGGGACATGGTTTCTTGGACACGTTCTGGGAACGTGATGCACACTCTGGGAGTGGTTCTTGATTATATTCCAAGTATGGGTTGCGATACGTTCTGGGAACGTATGTTAGTGTTCTGGGAACACATTGATATGCAACCTACTTGATGACACATTATAGATATGTGGCCAGTGTCCGGGACCTGGTTTTTATGCGTTTTGGGAACGTGGTGCACACTCTGGGAGTGGTGCTTATTTATTCAAGTATGGTTTGCTACACGTTCTGGGAACGTGGTGCACACTCTGGGAGTGATGCGTATTATCCAAGTATGGTTCGGCATTACGTTCTGGGAACGAATGTCGGTGTTCCGGGAACACAAGGGTGTATTGGCTGGACATCCAAGATGGACTTTTAGAGGCCTCAGTTGTGGAAGGAAATCATGCATCATGCCACCTGCATTGAAAGAATTGTTATGATTAACCGGGTGTGCTCATATGATTATGCATCATGATTTGCTACATGTTAACTTGTGGATGTTAGTTTTATTCTCATTTGATTATGCGAATATGTATAGCTAACCCCCATGCCCTTATTAGGTGTTGATCGTATATCTAGCTTGCACAAGAATCAGTAAAGGGAGATGTCCCTTAGGTGCATGCAGACTATAGAAAGTATGGGTTGGGAACCCGTTGTGCAGATATCGAGGATCCGACCAGGAGGATGTTTGGACAAAGGACCAGTGACCAGCTCTATAACATTTCTATTTTTTAATAGAACTTATATGATACATATTTTGGAAAAATGTATCATAAGAGGAATTCAGTTTCATAATTATACTTATTTGGTATTAATGGACTTGTTACACTTGATATATTTTGAGGGTGCAATATGATGATTTTACTATGTTTCCGCAAACTCTGATTTTGATAGTCAACCTTTATCATTGATCAAGTGTTTCTGAAATTAAATTTTCAAGGGAAGGGAAAATTCTTATTTTCAGATCTTTTTCCAACGATAACAAGTCCAAGTTTTCATAAACTTCTTACTTTTCTTATAAAGTAAGATGATATACAAGGAGTGTTACAGAAAGCAAAGCAAGATGAAACTTCGAATGCAAATGATGTTTGCAAAATTCAATGCGATTTGTCAAAAAAAAGTTGAAGCCATGATAGATTTTAATCGTGTATTTGATGAGATGGTAAAGGCGGAGCAAGAAAAGATTAAGATAGATGTAGATAAGATGAAGATGGAAGCGGATAGGATGAATATGGATGCGGATAGGTTGAAGATAAATGATTTTCTAATGCTCACCAAAGATACATCCAAGATGAGTGAGAGATCATGAGGTGTTGTGAAACTTCATTAGGGAGAAATATGGCTTAGTTTAGTATCAACTTTATTAGGGAGAAATATGTGTTATGTCTTATTATGTTTTATGATCGTGTTTTTATGTATTTC